>OZ020251.1:15719616-16367116 GCA_963971285.1 Astropecten irregularis | reverse complement strand
TGACTTTATGCCGAAAAGTACATTCAAAGAAAATACCCCTAAAACGGCCCAATTGACCGGCCCATGACTTAAAATAGTACCCCTCCACTACAGGACAAGAATAGAGCGAATTTAGGGCCTGATTTATACCAAACGGCTCAAAGGTGAAAGTCCAACCTTAGGTGATCGGGTTCCATCCATTTTGTCTACAAGACTTCCCAAGTAGGGCTCACCAGACGCAGTAAGAGAAACGATTTTGAGGGAATACAACAAATTAATCAGCTCCGCGGACCGATTCGCTTGCCTACCCTCCTATCCGTTTGCCAGCCCGAACTAGTATATAAAAATCAAACTGTTTATAACTTCAAGATTCAGATATGTATTACAAATATGTCTTGGCTATCACCATGTAGAATGTGAGCAAAGTTGGACTAAAATGGAGTGAAAAAACTAAGACTGAATAACCCAACCTCAAAACCCGATGTTCACCTTTCTTTGATACACATTATGTGCGTACTGACCACTATGCGCGTTATCCTTGCAAATTTGTTTTTAAGAAGTACTCATTCAATTGGTCATATTTTCGCTAATTTCAGCCCCAATAATGCTTAAATTCTACATGGTGATAGCATAGGCATGGTTGTATCACATTATCTGAATCTTAAAGTGATAAACAGTTTAATTATAAAATAATGGGTCCCGACACAGTGTTGCGTTTTTTCTGGGACACCCTGTACTTCCGAATACCTACAAAGAAAGTTACAAAATTGACACTGCGTGCTATAAACCAAAATCGTCAGTTGAGCTGATTTTTTTTCAGGTGTTGAAAAGTTAAGAAAAATCACCAAATGACTACAAGGGAAATTGACTTGATCAATTTCAAGTCATTCAAAAGTGAATTTTTTTGCTGGAGCAAGATTCGAACCAGTGACCTCCGATCCAGAATACCGTGCCGGTGCTCTTACCAACTGAGCTATCAAGCCATATGTTGGTGGTGTCTCTAATAGTCAATTATCTTTGTTCGCTTGCCAGTCAGAAGCCATCATGAAACAATACCGCTACATACATTCCAAGGATCATTGAAGGCTCATGCATAAGCAATGCCGCAACCTGAAACATGTTAAGCAAAAAGTTAGCACGTATTTTGCTCAATGTACATAATTTAACCCAAACGTGGTCGTAAGTCCAATTCGAGGCATAGGAAAAGTCCGATGGTTATTTTCTTATTAGAGTCATTTTGTTTTGTTTTATCCGTAGGTATGGCGTCCCGTCTCCTCGAGATGAGATTCTGCACAACATTGATCCATTTGAGGGCTCCGACCATCCCTTCGACGAATCTCTCTACAAAAATTTCACATTTACTCCTCGGATGAGATCGGCTTTGAGAGTTGGTGATTGGAAACTACTGACTGGACCCGTCGGTAAAGAACAAACAAACAAACAAACAACAATAACAACAACAACAATATCAACAATAAAAGCAGCAACAACAACAACAACAACAACAACAACAACAACGACGACGACGACGGCGACAACAACAAAAATTATAACAACGACGACAACAACCAACAACAACAACAACGATGACGACGACGACAACAGCAACAACAACAACGAGGACGACAACAACAACAACAGCAACAACAACAACAACATCAACACCATCAACAACAACAACAACAACAACATAAACAACAACAACATATTAACAGCAACCAAAGAAGACAAGACATTCAAACAAACGAAAAGCTTTTGAATGCCGAACGAACAAAGATAATTGACTCTAAGTATTAGGGACACCACCAACATAGGGCTGCATAGCTCAGTTGGTAGAGCGCCGGTACGGTACTCGGGAGATGCGGCTGGTTCGAATCCCTCTCCAGTCAATTTGGTCTTTGTTCACTTTCCAATGACATCATATTCAATATAAGTAATAAACTGCAGCAGTTTATTAGGGAATTTATAAATTTCAGGTCACTATTTTGGCTGATGAGCAGTTTGCAGCAGCTGCAAACTGCTCATCAGCCAAAATAGTGACCTGAAATTTATAAATTGCTTAGAGTTGGGATGGCCTAACGCATTTGGATCATAGCAGGGTCTTTATAGCCTTCGATAAAGATCCTGCTATATAGGATAGAAACGCGTCAGGCCCTCCCAACTCTGGACATTATAATTCAGTCAGTTTCCTTTGTGGTTATGAGACCAAAACTATTGCCAAGTTTCCTAATCCAAATAAAACAAAATTGTTGACATTATGTTTTCCCTAATACTTCAAGAAAATATTTTTTTCCAATGAGGCCAATTAATGAGCTATACATTTTAATGTACACTTATGGATTAATTAACGTTGTGGATTAATGACTTTATGGTAATAATCTACTTGTTGTACAGGTGAGCCTAGTAATTGGATTCCACCTGTCGACTCGGGCTTGAAGCCCAGGGAGTCCGGGGACAGACCCGATCAGACCATCTGGCTCTTCAACATCCGCGATGACCCGTACGAGCGCCACGACAAGTCCACAGAGCGACCGGACATCGTCAAGGTGCTGATGGAACGACTACAGGAACATTATAGCTCATCGGTCCCTATAATCTACCCTCCCAATGACCCAAAGGCCGATCCTGCATTGCATAATAACACTTGGACGAATTGGGAGTAGCAAGGACCGGGAGCAATATCAGCAGCAACAGTAGCTGCTGCAGAGACATCTGCTATGAAAAAAAAAAAAAACAATACCATAATAAGAACACGACAACAACTTGAGAACAATGGCCAAAGATCGAGGCGGCAAATATGCACATTTTCATTAGCGCCTTTAAAAGCAGAAGCAGCCCCAGCAGCAACAGCAACAGCAGCAACAGCATCAGCAGCAGCAGAAACAGCAGCTGCTGCAGAGACACCTGCCATGAACACAAAAAATACCATAATAAGAACACGACAACAATTTGAGAACAATGGCCAAAGATCATTACGAGAACGAGCCCAGTCTAAAGTCACGCTGGCCCCTATTAGTGGTTTTGAGCTATTGGTTACAACCGCAATCAGATAAGACCAAGTATCATTTCACTGGACATAAACCACAGGTGATAAATCCGATGGCTGACCAAAGAACACGCCCATTATTATGTCAATCACTCTCAGTAGAGAAAGTTGTGAGTCATTATGCACGTGTATGGTATGTTTGACCTCGGGCTGTGGTCACTATCAGTGCACCTCTGCTCTAGCTCTGTGCATGTACATGTATTATGTTCATGTACAGTCCTGTGTAAGCAATACTAAGCATTGGTACAAGATGGTCACAGGAGAAATTTTCGTTTGGCTCGAGTTCAAACATTCACTTGTATTGAGAACATTCTTATTGAGTATATTCATTGACGTTTCATAATTGTGGATTAATAAGAATATTATGTGGATTTGCAATGCTCTAAAGATGAAAGTTAAAGGTGTATTAGTTGTGGTTTACCGTCGCAGCATGAGTAGGCCTACACCGTTTTATCATGTTATTTCACGATGGAAAGAAAGGTTCAACATGAAATGGAAGTGAAATAATTTGTTTCATATTTAAATTTTTGGGAGGTTTTTACTATGAATAAGGTTTTCATCTTGTAATTGTTAATCACAATGATTCTTGATTATTACATCATGCATGAGACGAAGTCTGAGTCCTTATTCTTGTTTCAAACCTCACTATACAACTACAATAGTACTCGATTCCATCACATTCACACCTTTCATTTAATAAAAGCACCCCTCCAAAAAAAAAAACATCATTGAACGAGTTGCAAACTTGAAAACACGTTTGTTCCAAAGTCCAAATAAAAGCGATTGCCAAACATTTTTGGAGTCAGCATTTTACTTAGTTCACTTTTATATAATATTGAGAAACCAACATTCATCAAGTTGAATTTACCTATAAGCTTACATCATAATTTACTCATATTAACCACAGATTTTCAGCCAAGTTAACATTTAAAACAGTTTAACCTCGCCAAATCCACCCAAAAAAAATAATACAAAAACGATGACCGCCCGATGAATATTTTTCAACTGGAAATTAAGAGGATGCACACAAATTTTATTCAAAGACGACTACATTGGACTAATTAGTTTTAACTTTTTGTGTGGGCCCTGTACCATTTAGGAAATCATTCACGAAACTGCAAGAAATAAATGTAAACGGCAGTTTTCCCAACATACGGGCGTATTAGGTGAACGAATTTGAGCATTTTAACTGATTAATGCAAATATTCACCTGATGTTATGACTTGTCCTGGTTTCATAAAATCAGTATAACAACTACAACATGAAAAGGATTCCGTATTAACTATTACTTTCCGTGTCATAAAAACTTAACTCTCCAACACGTCTGACATGCATGCATTTAGGCCCGCTAAGCATCCAAAAGAATTTGTCGAGTTTAAGTCAGTCAAACTAGGTTTCCCGCATATTTTAAAACTTTTTCCATTCAATTTCCTAAGCATCTCACTTCAACTATTTTTGTAAAATCTGTCAGATCTATCTTTGTGAAAAAGCTTATATTATAAAAGCCCCCTTTTCATGGTTTCCTTTATACTTGCTCTTGTTTAGGCCTATACCGAACCATATAATTACGCCACTTATAGTACTCCGAACATCAGAAATCTTTGTAACATTGTACAATAGGGAAAATGCTGCTATATAATGGAAACTGGGCCAGAGGGCCATACAATAAAGTAACAAACCAAGACAGACATAGGATTGTTGATGCTTTTGAAAATGATGGTCTGAACTCCATCGAAAAAAGATGTGAAAATATGAACATGCATTTTCTTATACGCCTATACTTATTTTCGGTATACATGCAAATTGTCAAATCTTTATCCTCTAGATTTTCTGGCAAATAAAATGTCGAACTGAATATATGCACATTCAAATAGGCTAACATATGTTTCCAGAATAAAGCACATCATCATACATGGTAAACTCTCATTTCCGGCGAGTATATACACCTGGGTTAAAAAAAATATTCTGCTGACACTAAAAAAGTAAACATGTTTAAAGTTAAAATAAAAAGATAAAACCACTATTGCAAATTGCAAAATTACAAAATTGCTTCGGCTCTCATTCGTAAGGCAACTTCTGTCGACAAAATTTAATTGCCTTTCATCAAAATTTATCGCAAAAATGGGCAACCAACGGCAAAATTTAACATGCGATGTCCAAGGTTATGAATCTCCGAGACAAAATTGAAGTTAACCGCTTTGGAAATTAAATGAATACAGTTTTTAAATGTGCGGGAAATCCTATATTATTTCAATCTCTAAATAACAGTAGTCTATAAAATAAATTCGACTCTTCACGAAAAACATCTTAAGAAATTATCAAAGATGCATCAATTTCATCCTTCCGGGCTTTTTACAGTGAAAGTGGGGCCAAATTTCATGGAATCCGTTAAGGCATTTTTTGCGTGTACAGGTCTAAACTACCTGGGGACTGGGGCCAATTTCATAGACCTGCTTAGCACAAAACATTGCAATAGCACAAAAATAGCTTGCCCAATAAAACAAACCACCATTGAAAATTCCACTTGAATGTTGATATTCATGGTCAGCGTACACCAGCCAAAGAACAATTGCAAGTGATACACAGATTTTTAATAAGACAGAAATTTCATGCTCAGCGATTTTGTGTGTGTGCTAAGTAGCTCTATGAAATTGGCTCCATGGGAACTGTACACTTTGGTTTTAAGCAACACAATAGGCGCAGATATAGGCCTAGTGATATCAAGTATTTGGAAAGCATTTTGTCCAAATTCATTTCTTTTTTGCTATCTCGTACCTGCCCCCTTGGAAGGGGGCAGTCACGGTTCAACGCAATCCTGCGGTCTCATTCCTGCCCCCTCGAAAGGGGGGCAGCTCAAGATGCATTGGTTCAATGCGTGCTGTGTAATGTACGTGTATACTGTGATTCCGGTGGTCTCATTGCTGCCCCCTCTAAAGGGGGGCAGCTCAAGATGCATTGGTTCAATGTGTGCTGGTGTGGTGTACATGTATACTGTGATTCCTGTGGTCTCATTGCTGCCCCCTCTAAAGGGGGGCAGCTCAAGATGCATTGGTTCAATGCGTGCTGTGTAATGTACGTGTATACTGTGATTCCGGTGGTCTCATTGCTGCCCCCTCTAAAGGGGGGCAGCTCAAGATGCATTGGTTCAATGCATGCTGGTGTGGTGTACATGTATACTGCGATTCATGTGGTCTCATTGCTGCCCCCTCTAAAGGGGGGCAGCTCAAGATGCATTGGTTCAATGTGTGCTGGTGTGGTGTACATGTATACTGTGATTCCGGTGGTCTCATTGCTGCCCCCTCTAAAGGGGGGCAGCTCAAGATGCATTGGTTCAACGCATGCTGGTGTGGTGTACATGTATACTGTGATTCATGTGGTCTCATTGCTGCCCCCTCTAAAGGGGGGCAGCTCAAGATGCATTGGTTCAATGTGTGCTGGTGTGGTGTACGTGTATACTGCGATTCATGTGGTCTCATTGCTGCCCCCTCTAAAGGGGGGCAGCTCAAGATGCATTGGTTCAATGCGTGCTGGTGTGGTGTACGTGTATACTGCGATTCCTGTGATCTCATTCCTGCCCCCTCTAAAGGGGGCAGCTCAAGATGCATTGGTTCAATGCGTGCTGGTGTGGTGTACGTGTATACTGCGATTCATGTGGTCTCATTGCTGCCCCCTCTAAAGGGGGGCAGCAAAAGATGCATTGGTTCAATGTGTGCTGTGTAATGTACGTGTATATACTGTGATTCATGTGGTCTCATTGCTGCCCCCTCTAAAGGGGGGCAGCAACAGATGCATTGGTTCAATGCATGCTGGTGTGGTGTACGTGTATACTGTGATTCCTGTGGTCTTATTGCTGCCCCCCTCTAAAGGGGGGCAGATCAAGATGCATTGGTTCAATGCGTGCTGTGTAATATACGTGTATACTGCGATTCCTGTGGTCTCATTGCTGCCCCCTCTAAAGGGGGGCAGATCAAGATGCATTGGTTCAATGCGTGCTGTGTAATGTACGTGTATACTGCGATTCCTGTGGTCTTATTGCTGCCCCCTCTAAAGGGGGGCAGCTCAAGATGCATTGGTTCAATGCGTGCTGTGTAATGTACGTGTATACTGCGATTCCTGTGGTCTCATTCCTGCCCTCTCGAAAGGGGGGCAGCTCAAGATACATTAGTTCAATGCGTGCTCTTACATGACTTGTACGTGTATACTGTGATTCCTGCGGTCTCATTCCTGGTTTCATAAAACAAATCTAATATTTTTGGCTTATTTATTTATTAATGATGACGTCATCATCGAAAACTAAATGAGTTTGTTCTTAATAATGTATATAATTAGGCCTACTCTGCGTATGGAAAAATATGTGCAATATGTTAGGCGGACAAAAATGCAATGGTTGACATAATTACGCCGGACTACGGTGGGGCGATTTTGGGTTTGGGGCGCTTTTAGCCCGAGGCATTACATATAATACGAGACCGCGCGACCTGCTAGTTGAAGCAAAATAGCTTCAGTAAGTTGTTTGGCTTTTCCAAGCGAAACGGAAAAGTCTCAAAATCATTTGTCAGATCCTTGGACATAATTTATTATTTTAATTTGGCCCTCGAAATATGATTGTGTCATTGGATGAATTTGTGTCATTG
The DNA here is from genome assembly GCA_963971285.1 of Astropecten irregularis. NCBI lineage: Eukaryota > Metazoa > Echinodermata > Asteroidea > Paxillosida > Astropectinidae > Astropecten > Astropecten irregularis. Next base: position 16,359,457 of record OZ020251.1, on the reverse strand, counting down.
AAATAATTTCAACTTAATAACCACAAGGGAAACTGACTGAATTTAAAGTCATTGAAAAGCGAAACAAAGAAAAATTGACTGGAGCGGGATGGCGAACCGAATTATATTTTGTGTTATTCATGCAGATCGTTTCTTGACCTTGACGTCTTTTCTTGACCGAAAATAGTCGGTCAGTCTCGAAAACATTTGTGAAATCATTGTGTCCTAAAAAAAATCCGTGGGCCTCCGAGTTACACTGCAATTTTCTCTAGTTGCCCTACATGTTTTACCTGTTTTGAAATAATTGTTTCAAACAATTTGATTAGGGCCTAGATCTAACTAACCAAACGGGTAAAGTATTGCATTCGGAAAAACCGTGTTCTGTCGTCAACAAAATGTAAATATTAATGCCTACTTTTAGGTTTTAAGGCCTTTTTTTATTTTAACTTTTTGGTTTCAAAGATCCTTGTTATTCTGCATGAACCTTTCGCATGACGCATCCTTGCGATTTGAACCATCAGTATTAAGGAGCGATTTTTCTGTAGTAGATGTTGATCTTGTGTAAGTGTAATAGTGTAAGCAAATTGAGCTGAGTTCCACATAATCCTTCCCGGTACTATCATACTTTGGTGGGAAACCAGAACGTCTTCACAGAGTATAAAGATGGTGATGGTAAAAACATACGTACATGTACCATTAATATTTTTCAGTCTGAAATGCTGCATTTATCCAGAAAACAGTAAAACCAATGACCAAAAACTATTTTGATCCGAGGGGCACCGTATCATCGGACTGGGAATTTCACAGATAACTGCCACTGTATAGTCCTTGATATTCCTGCCCATGAATTTGTATCATTTCTTTGACAAACACCAACGTATTATAGGCCCTATTACCTTTAAATGTCTGCCACCATAAGGGAAGTAAAACAGAGATCGAATACTACAACAATTTTTCCTGCCACAATTAACAGTCGTCCTGTACTAGATTATATTTTACACGGTGTTTTGATTGAAATAAAAATGGTCAAATTAATGGAGCCCATCCTCACTGTTCCTGCTGCTAGAAAAAAAACCAATACTATTTCAAACACTGTCAGTTTCGAGAAAGAATTCAAAATACGGGATAAAACTCCATGGTCATGGCCAGCCAAATTGATCTGTATGATGCGCAACTACACGTGCAGCGCAGATTGGATATCATTATTTGTCATTACATGCAAGCCCATGATGCCATCTAGAAAAAAGGCAATTTTGTGTCATAAGTTAATCTGAATATTAACAGGTAAAAAGTTGGTCGAATGGGAAATTTTGGGTCAATATTGTATCACTTTTCTCTCAAACACTCATCATTTCGCGGATCTTAAGCAGACCTAAAGTTTATAAACAGGCTTTGTTCAATCATGGAGGAAGGGCAATAATGTTTTGCCCAACATTTTCACGTCGTAGTACAAAACTCCTAGCATTGTTTGGAGAAGTAAATGAGCACTACTTTGTGGTAGCGTCATATCAAAACAGAAATCTGAAAGTCTGAAATGCTGTCTTTTTTGAGTATTCAGATCAAAGAGTAAAAACCAATGACCAAAATCAATGTTGATCTTCGGAAGATCAACAATCGAATCCCGACTGTAAGTGTGAAAACTGCTTTCTCAAAAAGTGGGCACCGTATAGGCCCCCTATTGGAAAGGAAATTTCACAGATGACCGTTGATTAATTTCTTTACATTTTTGTCTGTGATTCCGGCTGCATTTCTTTGCAACAAAAATTTGCAAAGTATATATACAATTACCCAGTTAAAGGTAATATCATACTTTGGTTTTTATCAAAGAAATACAGATTCATGGGCAAAAATATCAAAGAAGATACAGTAACAGTCATCTGTGAAAATTTCAGTCCCATACGGTGCCCACTTTTTGAGACAACAATGAAAGACACCCACAGTAAGTCTTAATTGATAGTGGTTAATTGACTCTTTTCTGGATAAATACAGCTTTTCCGGCTGTATGTTTCCGAGCATCGCTATCTTTATACCCTGTAAGTTATAGTTACATCTGTGGAGATTTCTGTTTGGGTATGCTACCAAAGTATGATACTACCTTTAACTATGGCATAATAGGCCTCAATGGAAAACATGTTTGAACCATAGAGAAATAAGGATAAGGACCTCTAAAAAATGTCGAACTTCTGCCATGTCTAAATCTAATTCAAATAATAATGGCGCAACATTTGAATTAGACAAGGCAGCAATTCCACAAAATTTTGAAGTGGACCCGTTGAACTATAGACTATTACCACAACACCATGGAGCTAGGAAATAATATTATGCTACATATATTGCCAACACATTGCCAATGCAAAACACATAATGAGTACTGTAGAGTTTGTTTATCAGTTTGTGGTTTAAACACTGCCAGCCCCACTGAAAACCACAAGGCTCAACAGGGTCTGAGGTGACCTTCAGGTGACCACAAACTGCTCTTATGGGAGCAGTGAAGCCCCTTGGGCACTTATGGTCATTAGGTTTGAGCCTCAGAAACTGAGGTTCGAGAGCGTGACATTAGACTGGGCTCGTTCTCGTAATGATCGAGGCGGCAACACATTGCACTATATTAGCGCCTTTAAAAGCAGAAGCAGCCTCATGAACAGCAGCAGCAGCAACAGCAACAGCAACCGATATAGCATTATAATATTGCGGCAGCAGCAACAACAACAGCAATTACACATGACATGAGCAGCATTCTCAGCAGTCAGCAGCCAGAAACAGCCTCACGGCAGCAGCATCAACAACAACAGCAACAACAACAACAAAAACAACTTACAACAACAACAACAACTTTAACAGCAGAAGCAATAGCAGCAGCAATAACAACAACTTTCACAGCAACAACAACAAGAACAACAACAACAGCAACAGTAACAGCAGCAGCAGCAACAGCAGCAGCAGTAACGGCAGCAACAACATCAACAACAACAACAACAACAACACATTTGCAACATGCATTATTTTGAATCACTGCCAATGTCTTCCAACACCGAACAATACTTTTGCCTTTGAGTTGTCTGAAAATGAAATTCATGAAATTGTACATATCATGCAGATTATTATTTTAAAAATATGAATATGTGGAATGTGATTTGTAATAAAAATTCAAAATCTATTGATTTCGTTCATTTTTCATTATGTTTATTAAGTGGGTTTTTTTTTGAAGTTGGTCTTGAAAAGTTTATAATTATTTTAATAAGTGAAGCATTATTTTATTTACTCCCTGAAATAAAATGTTCATAGGTATTAAAATACCTATTCAGGATCGTTGTTTATTTCTCTGTGTAACTGCTGACTTATTTATCTACTTATTTATGTATCATTGTTGAAGAGAAAATCTTATTTTTGACACGAGCCATGGATTATTATTATTATTTTTGGAATGCGTTGCGCCCAGAAAAAAAAACCTCTCCAATTTCGAACAAGCGATGGCGCTCGTCAATAATAAGGGCCCGAGGTCAAAGTTCAACCCATCGAAAGCGAGGCCATTTTGTGAGGCACTTGTTTGTTTGGCAACGAACTAACGGGCTCATTTTGCCCATATTTCCACCGAAACCAGGGTATTATTCTCTCTTTTGGGACTTCGGTACGTATCTTTAATAGTATTGGAAGCTGCAAGGCAATTTTTGTTGAAAACGGCCCGCGCAAAGTGCTCATTTATAACCTTCAAAGTAATGCTTCTGGTTCGGCATTGTTCGTGAAAATTTTTTCATGCTGCATGTAAATCACGCACATCACTGACTGAGCTTTTGCCGCCATGCAAAACATGCCTCACGGTCGGGTCAGGGGTCAGAGGTCAGAGGTCAAAGACTGATTGGCTCGTGGAAATAATAAACGAAAGAGGTTTATTTGTTTGTTTTGTGTTTTGTTTTGGATTTCTTCATCAGTAAGCTCGAATTTTTCTGCCTTTTTCTGAATTATGTAATAATGTATCTTTGAGCTGAGTTTTAAATTTCGTTGGGGGGGGGGGGGGGGGCTGCCGAGTAACTACACAACACAGGCTAACGGTACCTACGGAGGCTAGACTTTTAATATTTTAAGAATTGTTGAACTTGAAGGGATTTTTAGTTGCTGTTTTAGTGTTTAGGCCTACCATAATTTGGGTCTAAGATTAAACTAACTAACCAAGTCAGTGAGATTTAGGCTAAGGGCAAGACAAGCATGAATAATTCAATTGAAATGATTGGAGAAAATTCTTAACAGTATTTTTTACGAAGGGTGGAACTTAAAATTAAAACATACGTAAATTTGATGGGTTGAATTCTTGGCGTTACCAGAGATTAGTACACTCAGGGTAGCTGGTACCCAGCTTCTACAGTAAACTACATGTAACTCACCTAAATATGACTCTTCTGTATTGGGTCTGGGTACCAGCTAACCTGAGTGTACTAAACTGAGGTAACCCCAAATTCTTACTTTCAGATTGCTGATGTTATTATAAACAAAATTCACTTTCTTGCCTATTACTAGTGATGACAAGAAAAACATGGAACAATTCTAGTAAGCATCGGGTAAATTGCACAAAACAAGATTGATTGTAAATGTGAATCCATCTAATAATGGGAGACTTTGGAGAATCGGTCTTCAAATCAACAGCGCACGCACAACAGCGCAGGTGCAAAACAAAGCGCGCATGCTCACAATTGCGTGCGCATGCGCTACTGCGCTGAAGACCGATTCTCCAAAGTCTCCCATTGCTAAGCAAAGCGTGATGTCACAATACCAGTTGATCTTTAATGGTGATATTGACAAACGATAACCCGAACCCTCTTTCCCTGCCACACAAGACAATTGAGTTGGTGACTTAGGCCCTGCACCGGCGCCACCGCATGTTTAACAGCCTCCACAGGGGTACTGGGTCGTGAAGTGCTATGATGAAATTGACTCCTGGTGCCGATTTCACTAACGTTTTGCAATCATCGCTAGGCCCAAATCCATCACTAAACGGAAAATTCCTACACAAAGTAGCGATCAATTTTCCGTTTAGCGATGGATTTGGGCTTAGCAATGATCGCAAAGCGTTAGTGGAATCGGCCCCTAGTCCTGTCATTAATACGACTTTGGTTTGTTTCTTGTGTTGTTTTTTTTAAGCAAGGGAGACACACTAGTTAACATGCCACGCAAATCCCGCTCGGAGACGCAGAGCCCGGAGGCTGCTGAACCTCGCCGTCGTAGCTCTCGTCTCGCTGCCCTACCCAACACTTCCCCAGAGCCGGCCAAGCGAGCACCTCGTGCCCAGAAGGCTCCGACCTCGGCAGAGAAGCCTGAACGTCGCGGACGTCCATCCGGATCCACTAAGACAACCCCTTCCCCCAAAAAGGTAACAAGAATACAGTTCTCAAAGTTTATTTTCATAACCTATTCATTTTCAATTGCAGCGCAGTTTTGTTTTTTATTTCAATTCAGTTTAAAGGTAGTATCATACTTTGGTAAGAGACCAAAACAGAAATGTTCACAAACCTACCGTTAAAATTTTTCCGCCTGAAATGCTGTATTTATCAAGAAATTAGTAAAACAACGACCGGAAATCTTTTTGATCTTTTAAAAGATCAAAAATAAAACAGAAATGACTTAAGAAATACTGTGGCTGTTTTTCACTGTTTTCTCAAAAAGTGGGCAGCGTATGGGACTGATGACTGTTACTGTATCTGTCTTGGTATTTTTGCCCATGAATCTGTATTTCTTTGATAAAAACCAAAGTATGATACTACCTTTAAACTCAACTGGACTTTATTCATTTAGTTTTTTTTCCCCTTTTGCTATTAGGAGACCAGAGGTCGTAAGAGGAAGACACCAACCCAGGCTGCTGAAGATGAAGAGCCGGAGTCGAAGACTTCTAAGGTGGACACTGAGGAAGCAGCCCAGGACGTGCAGGAGGATGAAAAGGCTAGCGGTGCCGGGGATGCTGTAAAAGAAGGTAGGTCAGGCAAGGGTAAAGTTCGCGACCTCAGGGGCCGATTTCATAAAGCTCTGCGACCCGTCGCAACTCGATTTGCAACCCGTCCTAGCTGCGACCCGTCGCATCTATGCGGTGAGTCCATAGAGAAAGGATGTGTCTTAACTCTGCGACGCGTCGTAAGTTTTATGAAATCGGCCCCAGGTCAGGTTGGGTCAGCAAGCATGCAACTTTTCCTCGGATCAGCTGATTTCCTCTTCTGAAAAACACTCAGAATTTCCTCGTTTGTTTGGGTTATTGTCCTAGTTGCATGCCTTGGACAGGTTAAGTCTAGAGTGTCTGCTTCCACTGGTTTTGACGAAGTTGACTTGCCTGTCCTTGCTATAGAATCAGAGACTGCCTTTATTTCCTTTGTGTTGGTGAGAAAACAAAAATCTTTGGATGTATAAGTGACACGATTCAACCAGGTTTCTCAGTGTTGGTTCCAAATTGGAACTGCTCATTAGGTCTTCTCCTTGGAGGCAGTGCCATCCCAAGCAAGAAGTTCTTGCTTGGGATTGCCGTGCCTCCAGCAAGTGGTGTATGGACTCTTTCATCAGTTACCTTTTTTCGTTTGGCAGTCAGAAGCCGTCAAAACCACTAACATACTAGTACGGTATTCCGGAGGTCGCTGGTTCCAAATCAATTTTTCTTTGTTCACTTTTCAATGACTTTAATCAACCACTCAGTTTTCCTTGTGGTTTATATTTGAGAAAATGTCATTATTTTTTTACAATTATACCATTGGTCTTAATTTCCAGCGGAGGAAGTGGCCCCAGATGCTGGAGAAGCAGAGAACGGGAAGGCGGAGTCCAAAGAAGAAAAGATGGAGACGGATCAAGGTGAGTGAAGATGTGATGAGGTCAGAGGTCAGAGTCTTTGTCTACCAATTTTCAGAGTGAACCATGTTGATGTCCAACTTGGGACCCTTCAAATTGAAACAAAGAGCGCCCTCTGTCAGCTGTGTTTGTAAAAAGGGAGTTTAAGATTTCACGACGCGCCACCACGACGCGGCCGAGCAGGCGTTATTTCCTTAGTGCGCATGTTCAGATCTTGTAGCAGGCGCGTCGTCCTGAACGCGACGACGACATTTTGGCCTTTTCACGTCGTCGTGTATTACACACGTAAAGCCCACGTAATACATACAACAGCACTACAGTGATGCTGCGTTGTAGCTGCTTGCTAATCTTAACTAATTCATTCAATGGTACGCGGCCTTGCGCGACGCGCGACCATCACGTCCGCGTCGTGGTGGCGCGTTGTGAAATCTTAAACTCTCTAATAGCGCAATCTATTGATGTGTTTGTAAACAGCGCCCTCTATTGATGTGCTTGTGAACAGCACCCTTTGTTGATGTGTTCATATATTTTGTAATGCGATATAGACCGATCCGCCATACCATACCATCCGCCATTACTGCGGTGTCCCCGCTTGCCTTTTGTGTGGCAACGTGAGAATTTACGCTCCGCTGCGCTATAACTTTGGGGATATACTGCAGGGTTATAACCACATGAATCGCTTGTCGTATTCGTGAATAGTGGTACTTATAGACTTGTGCTCGATGTAGCCCCTGTGCAGTGAGTTTGAGGTACGGTAAGGCCTTTCCCCACTAGAGCGCTTATCCCCGGGGCACACTCAACCCGGAGCCGTCCCAGGGTGAACAATTTCAACCGTGGTCCTGAGCAGGGTTGAACCCACCCCTGGAGAAAGGGCAATCTTGGAGGCTGCTCAGAAGTGGCTCGGAGGGGTGAACATTTCTAGTGGGAATTGTGGCTTATTGTCACCCCTGCGTCACCCCTGGGCCACCCCCAAGTTTGGTCAAGTGGGAATAGGCTTGTAGACATGTGTTCCTCATGTGACAGGTCCCTTAGATCGGTGTAGTCTCAATTGGTCCCCTCCAAAGGCATTGCTCTCCCAAGATGCTTCACAGTGCTGAATTGCTTGCAGAATCTGCTTGACTATGATTCTCAGCTAGCTTTGTTGATTAACCTTCCTTCACTTCTCTTTTTCACTCTTTGTATCCCAAACTCCAAACCTTCCTGTTCTATTAACCCCTTTTTTTACATGGACTTGTTCCTGTACTTACACCAATCTGATGGTTCGCCAATAACTTAATTTGTTTATCCTTCAAAGATTTAGCTAAGCCAGCTGAGGTCAAGCCGGCCCAGACGCAGCCCATTCCCAAGCCGGTGGTATCCAAGATACCAGCCATCCAGAACCCGGTCGTGAAGATCACCAAAGCGCAGATGCCGCCTTTGGCTCTGTCACTGTGTGTGGCAGAGGTTGAAAAGCCCGTTCCTGCACAGCAGACTTCTCCCCCGGAGATTATCAGACCAACGCCAGATCCGCCGGCACCTAGCAAACCGGTCGTCCAGGCTGTCGTAGAGCCGACTGTGGTTGAGCCCAGCCCCACGGCATCTCAGTCCCCTCCTAAGCAGACAGTTCAGGCAGTCCCCACGCCCGTAGCTGTATCTGTAGCAGCCCCATCCAATGAAGGCCCTAAGCATCCTGAACCTGTGATGTCCCGGACAGAGGACACACCTTCAGCTCCCGCTCCCCCAGCACCAAAAGTCTCTCCAGCAGTCGAACCCAAACCAGTGGAGCCCACACCCCAGCAGCTACCCGAAGTGAAGGTAGTCGCCTCCCTTGTGCAAAACGAACCCCCTGCCAGTGCGCCACAAAACGTAGTGCCAGGACCAGCAGTTGTTGATACAGCAAAGACTACGTCTCCATCACCAGCTCCACCCCAAGAACAACCGCAACAGACTGTGTCCTCGGATGCTACAATCCCGCAAACAGAGGATGGCGAGGGCTCCAATGCAGGACAAGTTGGTGAGCTATCAATTTCAACCTCCTCTTCGTTGCAGAAGCCGTTGCTTGCCATCTCTGTCGTCTGCAGCTCTTCGTTCGTTGTTTTCTTGCTTATTTTTGGTTGCAATGCTACACTTTTCCGTTGCAAAAAATCATCTTGCTCCATTTCTTTTTTTCTTCCATGCATTTCCCAAGGCTGATGCTAGTTGCTTTTGCTTTTAAGCTTACGGAAGTTGAGACTGTACGTCATAGTTTTTGACTTCTGCAATTTTTGTTGAGCACTGGGCAGTAACATTTTGTAGTTATTCATCAAGTGCTTTACATTTTTCTTTTGCTTTGCTTTTCTCCGTGTCTGTTGGTACGTCTGTTCATCTCATTTCTCATTCATGATACCGTTACTTTTTCTGTGTAACTTTCATTTCATTGGTCATCCTCTAGTCTAATTTGCATAGTGGTCACTTGGTTAGATTTCAGGCCGCAACCATCGCTGCGTAAATTCAGATGTCCCAATTTCGGTCCTTCTTTTTTTTCAAGACCCTACCCCCACGAAATTTGGATGGAAGTCCAAGATTGGTTTATGGTACATCAAGCCTTGAATTTAACAGAGGCCACGGAGGCTATGGCCTTCATTGCCCTGGTTCTTGTCCTTCGTGCCCCCTTCAAATGTTTCCATAGACATTATGATTTTCCAATGGAAGTGCCCCTTGCAATGGAAAAGTGGCCTTGCCCTTTTCAGAACCAAATTCAAGGCCTGGTACATTCTGCGTTCACGAAAGCTTACTTGCTATCAAACATTCATGTAAATTTATGCAAATGCAGAGTTATCCGTTGTGAAGTAATCAGTGTTTCCTTGCTTAAAATATGTTGCATTGAAACGTGGTTGAATCAATCGTGTCACTTATACATCCCAACAATTTTTGTTTTCTCACGCGGTTTGCACAGTTTGCACAATGTACTAGTGTTGCAATGTACCAGTGTCTTATTTTGTATATTTATCAAAATAAAACCTCCAAATATGTACAGGGTTTCGTTTGTTTGTAACCGGCTTATTTCACGTTGTTGACAACAGACGATCCCTTGTCGGCGGCGCTCCGAAAGAGTCCCAAGCCAATGCCGTCACTCCAGTTCCTCACAAAGCCCGAAATTACAATCACTCCGGCCTCGGACGCCGAGCACAGCCCGACTCCTGGCACCCCCGGGGAAGCAGGGGAGTCCGATTTTGATGAGGAGCCTGGTGAGGACAGGACAAAGGGTGTACCATTGTGCATGCCGGCCTCGTGCAGTGCTCTTTCGTTTTTTTTCCGTTTGTTCTTTTTTTTGCTTGCTTGTTTGTTCTGCCGCTTGCTTTTTTTCTGTTTTTCGTTTTTGCCAACGCAACAAAATTGTTTCTGAGAAGTGTATACTGTACTTGTTTATGCACACTGTGGGTGTCGGCCTCAAGACCTGGGGTTGATTTCACCAAACTCATCGTAACTTACTATCAATCGTAGAACCAATGAATGATTGCAGCCCTACATGGGACCCATAGGCCCCTATAATGGGATATCCTTTGTAAATGGAGTTACAATCGATCTTAGGGCTTTGTGAATTTGACCCCTGGTCTCTGTCTTAAGACCTTTTTTGGCAGTGTTGGTCTCGGTCTTGGCCTGCAAAAGTCTCCTTCTCAAATTCATGGGGCCTGTTTGGAGTTACGATCGATCTTAGGGCTTCTTGAAATTGACCCCTGGTCTCTGTCATGAGACCTTTTTTGGCAGTGTTGGTCTCGGTCTTGGCCTGCAAAGGTCTCCTTCTCAAAGTCATTGGGCCTCTTTGTTTTTGTTACGGGGTCAGCGATCTTGCAGATCCACATCCCATGCAGAATATGTGCTAAAATGGGATCTGGATCAGCGGGATCACGGATCTCGTGGCTGAAACAAATGAGCCCCTCATCTAGATCAGGGGCCAATTTCCTAGAAAGCTGCTTAAAGGTAGTATCATACTTTGGTAAGAAACCAAAACAGAAATGTTCACAGATTTACGTATAACTTTCAGGGTATAAAGATGGTGATGGTAGAAACCTACCTTTAACATTTTTTCCGTCTGAAATAGTGTATTTATCAAGAAATTAGTAAAACAACGACTGAAAATCTTTTTGATCTTTTAAAAGATCAAAAATAAAAGAGAAAAGACATAAGAAATACTGTGGCTGTTTTTCTCTGTTTTTTGTCAAAAAGTGGCCAATGTATGGGACTGAAATTTTCACAGATGACTGTGACTGTATCTTCCTTGATATTTTTGCTCATGAATCTGTACTTCTTTGACAAAAACCAAAGTATGATACTACCTTTAAGCACCAAAATTTGCTTGAGCACCAAAAACCTTGGTCAAAATTTTGAGTAGGCCAGCCAAAGCTCCTTATGAATGTTATGCTCAGCAAACAATGGCAGAAAACAATTCAAAAGCAGTCAACGCCATATGAGAATTTGGTTGGTAGTCCTGTTTGATCAAGAAAGACTTTTCATGCAAAAGCAAATTTTGTGCTTTTAAAGCAGCTCTATGAAATTGGCCCCTGGATGAATAAGGTCTCGGTCTTGTATGCCTTGTTCTCTATCTTGGTCCACATTTTGACTCCGTACGGACTCTACGATTCAACAACATTCATTATTAAATTGTTGGCACTCGACTGACTCTCATCCGAGCCCTAGACTATCATCCAATGATGTCCAATTTTTGTTCTCACTCACTCTCGATAGTCTCCGGCTGACTATCCTCATTTCTTTTTAAAGGTAATAACATACTTTGGTTTTTGTCAAAGAAATACAGATTCATTGGCAAAAAATATCAAGACAGATTAACAGTCATCTGTGAAAATTTCAGTCCCATACGGTGCCCACTTTTTGAGAAAACAGTGAAAAACGGCCACAGTATTTCTTAAGTCTTTTCTCTTTTATTTTTGATCTTTTGAAAGTTCAAAAAGATTTTCGGTCGTTATTTACTAATTTCTGGATAAATACACCGCCACCATCTTCATACCCTGTAAGTTATACGTAAATCTGTGAAGATTTCTGTTTCGGTGTCTTACCAAAGTATGATACTACCTTTAAGCAGAATGAAATCACACACCTACTCCATTTGCATTTTTACAGTGATTATGATCTGTTGCCTCTTAGACCCAGTCTCTTTTCAAGACGTTTGCCCTTTCCGAATTGCAAGGCATGCAATACTTTTGCATATCAAGTCAAGCGATGGCGCCTGAAGTCGAGGCTAGAAAAAGCGAGGTCTAGGCCATGGCTTCAATTCTTATACAGCAAGAAAAATTGTTTTATTTTTTGGGTGAGCAAACATAAATCGCATCTGACAGCATGTCAATGATCCTGAATCAATAATCTTATTTTTTCTCAGCCCCAAACCACTCAAACTCCCACAGGTAGTTCTGTTGAGTTTTGGCTTGTTTGGTACCAAACAGTAAGGACCTGTTGGTGGACTTTGTTTGAGTCAGTACCAAAGGTCCAGGGGTACACTGTCTCATTCTGACAGGTTTGAGGAAGTAAGGCAGGAGATCTGTAGAAACAAGTGTTGGAGTTTGTGGCAGTGCACTGGCATTTTGTTTGTGGGTATGGCTACCCATGGCCTATTGTACAGTTGCACAGGAAGTTGTGGTGGTGGATTGTGTGTGGAAAGGCACTGTGTCATTTTTTTGAAAGGCATTGTGGCATTCTGTGTGGTTTGGGACAGTTGGTCTACATGGTCTACAGCCACACACCAAGGCATAGCCACATCCATACCAAGTGAATCAAACTCCAACAGCTGGAGCCTGATGAAGTTTGTCAGGTTCAGTACCAATCACTATCAAACTTGTGACCAACTGTTGAAGTATGTTTGATTTTGTATGCGTCCTAGTACAAGGGCGTAGTGGGTTAGGGTAATGCTGTTTTGCCGTCAGTGTAGGTTCAACTTGAATACATTGTACTGTATTATGTGTCTACAGCATGCGCTACTTGTACTGTGTCTATGCACTTAATCAGCACTTATGTTTTAAACACGTTCAATGCACATCCCTCCTGCTCTCACCTCTAATGGCGTCCGTCATATGGACCAGTCCATTGCCCTCAGATATGTGTATGGCCCCTATGGCCATGACTGTCCGTGTTGGACCAAAGATGGCCGCTTGAGGTCATTTTTGTGCTTGTAGGCTGGATCCAAGTTAATTGGCTGTGGCTTTGTCTGTGTGCCTTTAGACAAGAAGTAACATAGTAGAGAATCTCTCCAGACAGCAGCTGTAGCATAGCCAAAGCCGTTTGTTCTGTTCGGGCTTTGGTGTCAAAGTGGAGCATTATTATGTCTGTTGTGGGAAGACTGGTTCAACAATGGTCCCCTTTCGTTGACATAGCCAGTTGTGTGGCTTTTTTACTAGTTGGGTCACATTCATGTGTAATGTAACTTATCAGCGGTGGTTAGATTTATTTTGAAGAAGAAACTTCCTTATATTGTTTTATCATTACCATTTCCATTTTCTCGCCACAAGTTTCTAAAAAAAATTGCATTTAATTAGCCTTCGAGAAAGATCCTGCTGGGATCGAAACGGAACCAGGGGTCGATTTCACCAAACTCATCGTAACTTACTATCAATCGTAGGACGTAGGATGCAATGCAGCCTTATGTAGGATACGATGGGTTATCCTTCATAACTAGAGTTGCGATCGATCGTACGGCTTCGTGAAATCGATCCCAGGCCCTCCTTAGTTTGGATGATAAGCAGTTTGCAGCAATTTATTACTTGCAAAGAAATTGTATTAACAGCGTTGAAGTTTCTAATGCTTATAACATGCTTCTAAAAAAAAACAAGACAAAGAGCCCATCCCTGTGTACTACATGTAAATCACAGTGTTGCATGGACCGATGGTGATGTGGTCTATATCCGATAGTCACATGTTTATTGTTGCAGGTTGTTTTGCACAGATTCGGCTTTAATACTTATTGTGGACTTGGCATTTGTTGTTTTTTATTGGTTTCACATTGGTCGCAGTATTATATGCTTTTTTTCTTTTTACAAAGATATACGCATGTGAAGTTTTGTGCAACATGGAAGTGTGCATTGAGTTGGTCAATAAAGTTCAGCCTTGCACTTCAAAAGGAAAACAAATTAAATCCAAACTCTCTGCACCTACCACACAAGACAAGAGCTGCTTACCACACATAACTACAGTCTCCACAGGGGGACTGGATATTAACCCTAACCCTCAGTACCACACAAGACAAGAGCTGCTTACCACACATTACCACAGTCTCCACAGGGAACTGGATATTAACCCTAACCCTCTGCAGTCTGCACAAACTATCACACAAGACAAGAGCTACTTACCACACATTACCATGTAGTATCCACAGGGGGACTGGATGTTAACCCTAACCCTCTGCATGTACTGCTCAAGACAATAGCTGCTTACTACACATTCATGACATCACAGTCTCCACAGGGGAACTGGATCATAAACCATACATTACCACACAAACCACACTGTATTGTGGTATTCAGGATACCATGCTTACCACAGGAAAAATGTATGCAGGAGGGTTAGGGTTAATGTGAGAAAACGAAAGGAACGAGTTATTAAATGATCAAGAAAAAAGAGGAAAGATCTTCTTTGATACCAGAGTCTACCAAACTGAACCTTCAAGAGTTTGGGCTGTTTGGGCAAGAAGAGTAGGGCCACTCCTTTTCCCAAGACACTGAGAGCAAGGAAATTTCAGCCTACTCACCCTCTAAATTGGTCTTTGCTTTGTTCCTGTTTCAGTTACTGAGAAGCCCGTTGATGAGCCGACCAAGGAACAGGTGAGTCTTTCTATAAAACGGAGGGGATGAAGGCAAATTGTCTTTTGGTTTTAAAGGTTGTATCATACTTTGGTAAGAATACACCTGGCGCTTTACCAACTGAGCTATCCAGACCTACTTTGGTGGTGTGCACCGTTCAACATGAAACTAAACTTAAGAGAATTGCCGACACATTTCAGTCAACCCTGAAATTCGAAAGGAAACAAAATGGACACTGCATCTTTACCTGTAAATGACAATCAACTCTCCAAAAGCTAGGAATGTGTAAACATTTTTTACTGTGATCGAAAGATACCATATGACTCTTAGAGGTTAAATGTAGTATCATACTTTGGTAAGAAACCAAAACAGAAATGTTCACAGATTTACGTATAACTTTCAGGGTATGAAGATGATGCTGGAAGAAACCTACCATTAAAATATTTCTGCCTGAAATGGTGTATTTATCCAGAAATTAGTAAAACAACGACCGAAAATCTTTTTGATCTTTTAAAAGATCAATAATAAAAGAGAAAAGACTTTAAAAAAATACTGTGGCCGTTTTTCGCGATTTTCTCAAAAAGTGGGCACCATGTGGGACTGAAATTTTCACAGATGACTGTGACTGTATCTTCCTTTATATTTTTGCCCATGAATCTGTACTTCTTTGACAAAAACCAAAGTATGATACTACCTTTAGGTAAAAGTAGTTACCCAACCAGATGCACGTTTTATACCTCTCCACACCGTTTTAATCAATTGTTCCTGTTTAATTTGTCTTCCCGCTCAGGACGTCCCCAACAACAACACACCTTCCGAAAGCATCGACAACCTGAAGAAGGACACGGTGCAACACGACGGTATGAACAACGGAGAGAGCGTGACCCCAGCAGCCGTGGCAGTATAAGGTCACTCCCTCCTTACAAACACCTCCCCCTCTCCCTCCACAACGGTTGGTGCAACTACCTTATGAATATTCAGTGATTTTATGTAAATTACGATGCTGAACGATATGAAAAAAAAAAAAAAAAAAAAGTTAACGAACGATATTTGTAGTGTCACGTGGAGGAGAAAATGAATTTTAAAACAAAAGTGATTAAAAAAGTGATTTTTAAAGAAAGGAAAAATGGAAAGAGTTTATAGGCTTTGTTGCGAGAGCATCATGTCAGGCAAGGAAACACTACTGATGAGAGGGCATTATGGGGGTACATTTTTAAGGTGGGTCAGAAGTAACAAAGTGTTTTAGTTCCAACACAGAAGCAGCTGAAATATATAGAAAAATTTGAGAAACAGGTTTTCACATTTCGGTAGTATTTTCATCACAACTCATCTGGTGCTAGGAAAGTGGCCGTCCATAAAGTACGTACGCACGAAATGCCGACGTTTTTGACCCCCCTTCCCCCTCTGTACGCATGGCGTACACAGTGGTCCGACCCCAGTTCAGGTCCAGTTCAGGTCCAGTTCATACATGTACCTCATGCAAATTGTAAAGTGAAGGGAAGTCTTCTTTCCTACTGTGGCACAAGAAATTGAGTTTGGCTTGGCAGTTAACGTGAGGTATGAACCGGGCTTCTTAACCTGAGGCCAAGAGGGTCGCTTACCCAAGCTATGGGGGCACCCAACCATTGAGGTTAATGTCCCCAGCACTATGTCATGAGGGCTTTTGAACCCCATAGGGGCTACCAAGTACCAACCCCGTGACATAGGGTGTTCCCATCCATATGTCATGGGCACACAACCCCTGGCCGGTGGGGCTCCCTGTCCCCATACCAATGAGTGCAAATCCACATACCACAAGGACTCCTAACCCCTGCAGGCTTGAGGGCTTTCAGCCCCCATGCCATGGGGCTTACAACCCTAGGCTTCAGGGGATCCCTGCCCCTTGTCATTGGGTGCCTTTCGCCTTAAGTCACCAGGATTCCTAACCCATTCTCTTCATCCCTCAGACCCCCGTACCCTGAAAGCTGTCAATCAAAGACATGCTCCCTGAGCCCATCCTCCAAGAGCTTTTACACACTCTGCCAGACTTGAAACGCACAGTACTTGCTTTCAAATCTCTTCATAATTCCAGAGATAGACAATATGATTTTGAACCTTGTTCCTTCGCTGTATTACCTTAAAGGGTTCATGCAGTGCTTTTTTGCAGTCAGGTTATTTTATTGCCTTCATACAGAGAATATACTGACAAAAAATGAATGGCAAGTCTTATTTTAGTTTCAAGCCAGCATTTGGTTTTCCTTTGAATGGCTTTGTAAAACGGGGGATTTTCACGCATACTCATGTAGGGACCCAACAGCAAAAATATAATGAAAAAACATACAAAATGAAGAGGCAAACTTGACCTACAGAAATGGTTTGGTAAAAACAAATTACACCACCAATTGAGTGAAAGGAACATATTTTTGGCAAAATAAAACTCATTGAAGAGGAAAAGGTCTGTCAGAAAACCTATAAAACAACCGCAACTTTGTGTGCACAAATCAGTTGGGTTACTGCTCTCAGTTCCCCAGATGACATCACAGTTTTGCTCATGAATATGGAAATGTTAATTAGCATACAATATGGTAAACCAAACAAATCTGTGTTTAACCCTGAATCAGTGTGAGGAAGTGGGTAAAATCACAGTCCCCATGTACAGTTTTTTTTCTTGGCACATGTTCAAGCCATAATATTCCCATTGCAGAGACCCTTTAAGAGTTGGGACGAAGAGTGGTACATGTATTACAACATATGTCATTTGTACACTTTTTATTTTACACAAAACAAACCAAAACCCTGAAACACTTGCTGACATGATGCTCTCTGCTCGAAGACCTTGAAGATATTTTTTATTCAAATTGTTCGTCGGTAGAGAACTTTTAAGCCTGTAGTTTGTGTTGTTTTTTTCCTCTTGCCCCGTCGTGGGTCAGGAATTTGTGATCTGTTTTGTGTGTCTGGCTTTTTATGTGGAATCAAAAGGGGAAAAAAAAACATTTTCAAATCTGTAGTAGAGAAGAAGAAAGGGCGCCCTCTACAGTTTTTAGATGGCTAGTATTGGGCTGAGTAGTTAGAAGGAGAATTTTGTGGAATTTAGCGAGATTTGATCCAGGCCTAGTAAGGTGTTTGGCGTGGGATATTTGGGCAAGGAGGATACTTTTAAGTCAAAGGAGGAAAAGTAAAATACTTGAAGGCAGACTTGGAGAAACCCCCCCCCCCCCCCCCCAAAAAAAAAAAAAAAAAAACGAGGAAAAAAAACTGGAGAACAGCAAATGGAGACTCAACTGTTTCTCTTGATCATGAAACGTCATTATGTTTGAAATGCAATCTTTGCTTTGTGCATTTAAGGTTGGAACCGGTGTGTAATGGGGCTTTGCAAATTTGGCTCATACTGAAATTAACTCACTCACTCGGCTCTCTGAGTACTCTTCTGAGCTGTTTGGCGCTTGAGGTGACACAAGGGATCTCCACTTGACTCTGTCTGCAGCAATTCTGGGGGCTGTCCCAAGGATACGTCCCCTGCTCGTCACCTCTTTGTCAATAGCGCTCCACACTTGTGCTAAAAATAGCACCGGACCTCAGACAAACATTGCAACCATGCACACATGTGGCGTGGGTGTGCGCGTCCATGTACACTGTACACTACGTGTGTGAGTCAATGTTTGTCTGACATCCAGGGATTTTGTGACGTCATTAGTGCGGAGTGCTATTAACTGAAATGAACTGCGCTGAGATATTCCTCAGTGTCTTGCAAATTTGTTGGAATAAACAAGGTGCTGTCAGTGTCAACCAAGAAGACACTCCCGAACCCAACCTATCAAGCTTTGGCCCTTGGCTTAAGCATCCAGGGCGTGTCACGTTGAGCTTGTGCCATGCCCAAGAGCGGACAGGGAAGCCCAGTTTCATTTCCTTGAATAGCCTGGATTTAGAACGACAAAGCCGTGATGATTACTTTGTCGAGTATGTTTTTTCTGTCTGTGGGCTCGTTCATAACCTCTCGGTTACCCGGCCGTCGGAATACTCCAAAAAGAGAAAAGGCATTGATTCACTGGGAACATTTATCTAGACCCTTTACGAAATGCCCGATTGGGCTTGGGCTTTTGGATTAGGCTCCGTCATCTAAGAGCCGAAAATACACGTTTTGAATTTTCCCTGAGATTGAAGCTCCGTTTTCTCGTTCGTGAACGAGGCATCTGCTTTGAAACCGTACCCAAACACCTCTACTTTGATACCTGTTATTTAAAAAAATGTATGTAAGAAGTGGAGCCAATGCCGAAGCCGGAGCCGTAGCCCAAGCCGAGGTTTCGTATAAGCCTCCTAGTTCTTCCCAAATCAATTTCTGGACAATTTTGTTTGCATACCCTCAGTAGAGGTTTGCCCTATTCATTTCTCATCTTATATGGAAAATTGGCCGAGCACTTTGGTCAGAATGAAATATCTCAAATGACATTTTGAATGGGGGGATATTTTGTACATATTATACACATGTATGTGGTCAGTCCAGGATTCCTGAAAGTTTATAGGCGAGCTGTACAAAAAAATTAAAAAATCAAGTTTTTTGTAGCAACAGGGATTACATTTTACTCCTTACCCTATCATTAACAAATTACATATATCAAAACACAGGATCATATTTTGTAAGTAGGAAACAGGCTGTGAATATTTTACCCATGCAAGTTACATGTAGCTTTCCTGGTTCCCTGTTTATCCACTGTGTTGATAACATTGGATTGTAGGAAGGTTACCAGACTACTAGAGAGCCAGTTTCGTACCTTGGGGTTGCACCCAAGTAAATAAACTCCCATAGACAACAGTGATAAATTCTCAAACTTCAAAAATCATTTTAAAATATACAGAACTCTCACAGCTGTTCAAGTTGCACAGAAAAATGATGATGAACATGTAAACTTTCATTTTCTTTTCATTTTATGGTGGGGTGACAATTGAATTTTTGAGTTATACTCATTCTCAGCTGACCACCCCTAAAACAAGGTATGGATCACTCCAGTTAATAAAGAAGCCATTAAAAAAAAAAATCCCTCTGCAAAGCGGCTGAAATAGACCCACTTTCTCACCCAATTGCATCAAAAATGGTCACAAATAAAAGCCCAGAGTCCAGGCAGGAGGTCCAGTGCCATATTTCTTCAATCCTTCATTTTCATAGCTCTCACAACTCTCTTATTTAAAATATATTCAGTGCTTAACTTTTATTAATGAGCTTGGCGGACGGATTTTGGCACTACATGTATTTACTTGGGTGCACCCTTGGGTTGGGTAACAGTAAAGAGATACCCAGATCTTACATGTAGGCATGATCTGAATAAGTGGCTACGGTTTATGGCTGGGTTCATAGCACATCTGCTATGGCTGTGCATGGCATCAAACTATGTGAAAGCCGAAGCTGTAGCCGTATGACGTTAATTCAGATCCTTTCTTATTATTAAGGCTACTCAGTCTGGTACCCATACTAGCTAGTTCATAATGTGTTGCATTGTAATAGGGATATACATGTAGATGGTATATGGGATCTTACTTTGGTGGTTTGGAACCCTGTATTAGATAGTACTTACGTAACCAGGAAACAGGAGGTAGCCAGTCTAGAGTCATTGGTAAATACTAGTCTGGTACCATGTGAACTTAATAGTACAAAAAACTGTAGCAGGTACAGGTACTCAGACTAAGCACTGGACAAGCACTGAGTATACAGTGCTCATCCACATTGGTGAAGGGCAAGCCTAATTTGCATACTAATACCAATTGGTTTAAATATCTTATCACATGTATACATGTACAGGGGAAAATATGAAGAGAAAAAAAAGTTACACAAAAAACAAGTGTTGAGAAATGATTTCTATTCAGTTTGTATATTTCAGGTGTATAAGTCATTGAAAAAATCAACAGAGAAAAATTTACTAGAGCGGGATTCGAACCGGCGACCTCCTAAATACCGTACAGGCGCTTTACCAACTGAGCTATCCAGACCTATGTTGGTGGTGTGCAATGTGCACCGTCCAACATGAAACTAAACTTAAGAGAATTGCCGACACATCTCAGTCAAGTTTTGTTTAAACCCCTGAAATTCGAAAGGAAACAAAATGGACACTGCATATTTACCAGTAAATGACAATCAATTCTCCAAAAGCTAAGAATGTGTAAAAAAAAAAAAATTACTGTGATCGAAAGATACCATATGACTCTTAGAGGTTAAAGGTAGTATCATACTTTGGTAAGACACCAAAACAGAAATGTTCACAGATTTACCTATAACTTTCAGGGTAGGAAGATGGTGCTGGTAAAAACCTACCGTTAACATTTTTCCGCCTGAAATGGTGTATTTATCCAGAAATTAGTAAAACAACGACCGAAAATCTGTTTGATCTTTTAAAAGATCAAAAATAAAAGAGAAAAGACTTAAGAAATACCGTGGCCGTTTTTCACGATTTTCTCAAAAAGTGGGCACCGTATGGGACTGACATTTTCACAGATGACTGTGACTGTATCTTCCTGGATATTTTGCCCATGAATCTGTACTTCTTTGACAAAAACCAAAGTATGATACTACCTTTAAAGATACGAACTATTTTGGGGGAAAAATTTACCACTAATTGACATGTCTTGCTCTTTAAAAGAGGGTAAAATGTCCGTGTTGTTGTTTAATGTTAATTTGCACAAGCCCCGCCATGTGTTTTATCTTTACTTGCAACGAAGAGTCATTTTATTGATTAAATTTGAATCAACTCCAAAATTCATTGAATGATCGAATTAAATTCAATTCAGATGAATTAAGTGGTTTTTAAACAAACGTGCAATGTGTCAATGCTAGGCAAGCAGGTCAGATTTAGAGCCGTATGTGGGGAGAGTTGCAACCAATATGACCGCTCTGAATGTGCGATGTACATCGAGACCATTCTTTTGCTGTTTTTCAAACCACAGAGGCCAATTCCATGGAGCTGTTAAGCCAAACAAGATTGCTTAGCTCAAAATGTCTTGCTCAATAAAACAAACCACCATTACAAACTCCATTTGATAGTCATGGTCAGCGAACAACAGCCAAAGAACAATCACAAGTGAAACACAACACATGGATTTTGGTTGTTAATTCAGTTTCGATTTAGACAGAAATTTCATGGTCAGGTAGATTTGGTGACTTGAAATTGGCCCCTGGTTCGCTTAGGAAGGCTAAACATCTTCTTGGCTGACTTTGTGACCAAATTTGGAAAGAGTTGGCAAAGTGTTTAGCCATTTTATAAAAAGTTTATCCCTGTGTAGTTTCGTTTCTATGAATTCAGCGCTGTAATAGACTTTGCTTTTATTTACAAACATTTGGCTCGTGGTTGGTATGGGCTGCCGAAATGTTGCAAATCATTTCTTCTTCTCGAAAGACGATGTGACCGAATTCAATATTCTTACAAACTTTCCATGGCTGTACAAAATACATACCACCATTGCTTGTGATGTTTCCATTACATTCAGCAATATTTGTCAATGTTTATGAAACGTTGTGTACAAATTGGGCATATTTTCTTTTGCCCGGCTTTGACGGCTCGCCAGAGTTTTTGCCATCTTGGTTTGCAAAAACTCGGTCTGTGACGTTGCAAAAGAAATAATGGAATGTTTTGTGAAATTTCCTGAGCTATTTTCCTGTCATGCGCATCGTTGTTTTACCATCTTGGTTAGTACACTGTGATTGGTGGACGGTGTAGTGACGTCAGCTCTCGATCAGTTCCCTGTTTGCAAAATGAAACAGATGCCATGTTGGTTGTAACCGTCCCTTTATACGGCTCTTCCTTGTAGGATCTCCCCCGTGGAGATAAGCCCACAAGTTCAACTCATTCTCCGTGCTTATTCAATCAGCAATATTTTTTTATCCATTTTTTGTTGCATGGCAATTTCTTTAGCATGAATTAGACTGCTAACAAATGTAGTGTTTATTGCACTCTATAGGGATTTTCAAAGGTAATTTGTATGTGGTTTTTTTCCTGTTTTCCTATTGTTATTTTAAAAAGTATTTTTAATGGTAATTTTCAAATGAATTGTTCATTTGCAGGAGAAAAATTCTTTCGTCGCAATTTCCGAGTATTGTAATTTGTTTTTCTAAAATAATATGAATGTTGAATTTGCAACATGTTGTTTGTGTTGTGCATGAGAGATTAGGAAGCGAACGGGATGGTCCTGTGGTCTTGGGGCTAGACTCATCCACGGGGCAATCGCGTGGAATTGACCCGTCAATCTGGCCTAGCCTACTCGCTTCATCGAATTCAAAGTCCGAGAAATCTATTTCGCAATTCGCCATTGAACTTCAAGCTTGCAATCAATTATAGAAATTATAATTTTGTTTTTATGGTACATGTAATGTCCTCAATAGTTTTAGTTAATGACAATGATTTGAGAATTATTATAAGAACAGAATGAATTTTATTTTTTATCGATGTAAAAAAATCACTAGGAAATGTTTGATTTTATAATTGGAATAATTATAGACATTATATAGAATTATTAATTATGATCCCGAATGAACCCGACATTTAATCACGAATAGGGTTCCCCGACGTTTACAGTGCCGACCAATAGGCCGTATCCGTTATAAAATGGGTACCAGACTAAACCTATGTAAACAGCACCTTTCTGTCAGTCGCCATTTTGTTTGTTGATGTTCAAGCAAAAACACTATAAAATCTTTACTAGTTCATTTTTATTATGTACATTGGCTTGGCGTTGGTAATAAATACTTGTCTTAATAACTTTTGGGAGAAAAAAGAAATGTTCATTGGCATAACACTCTAATCAAGTTTGTATTAAGTGAGTTGTTTTTAACAACAAAAGTTTAGTTCACTTTTAACTCGATCAAGCTGTACATTGCGCTTAAAAAAACTAGCAAAAAAACAGAACTTCAAAAACATGTTAATTTTACTGTAAGAATATCGTATTTCATAGGGGCTATATTGTATGTGATTTATTGCTGACTTGTGTTGGAACATTTTTTGGTCGGTTACAAATATTGTTTGGCATGAAACTAAAACAAAAAAATGGAAAAAAATAATTGTTTGTATGTGTCATTATTTTGTTTATCTCCTAACTGGAACTAGAAAAGAAAGTTGGTTTGCGTTTTTTTTTTTTTTTTTTTTATTTGGAATATTCTATTGTAAAAAAAAAAAATAGGAAAAAAAAATAATTCTGATCTTGTAGAATGTGTCTGTAAAGTTCTGTCGCCTTTATTTAGATCGAATAAAATATCCCCGCCTGTACGTGACTTTGCAAAATCCGAGTTTCTTATTGTCTTATATTAATTGGTGGTTACTGTAAGCATGGCATTATTTTCAGTCAAATTAGGTTATTAAATATATTATGAATATTATAGTGGACATCAATGTGCGCCACCAACAGTTTCCATTGCGCTGGCCAATCACGGACTTCGGCTGCGCGTCTAGAAAGGGTCGGCATATTTCGCACATTGTGATTGGCCAACGCGTTGCAAACTCTTGGAGGCGCACTATTTTCTATCGTCCTTATTAATTGCTACTCTTAGGTCCTTTACTAAACCAGGCTCGACTTGAGGCCAGGCTTCACAGATTAACCTGTAACTTACAGGGTATAAAGATGGAGATGGTAGAAACATACCGTTAAAGTTTTTCTATACCTGGAATGCTGTATTTATCCAGAAAAGAGTCAAACCAGTAACCAAAATCATTTTTGATCTTTCAAAGATCAAAAATAAAAGAGAAAAGACTTCAGAAATACTGTGGCTGTTTTTCACTGTTTTCTCACAAAGTGGGCACAGTATGGGAATTAAATTTTCACAGATGACTGTTACTGTATCTTCCTTGGTATTTTTCCCCAAGAATCTGCATTTCTTTGACAAAAACCAAAGTATGATATTACCTTTAAGTTAAAAATTTTTCGTTGTACACGACCACATGATAAAACGAATAAAACTTCAAACAAAATTGTCTCAGAGCGCCCTCTCGTGATGGACGGTCATATAATTATATTAAGAGCCTTTAATACGAAACCTGGCTTGAGGCTAGGCTTTGGGCTTATTCTGCGACTGCCGCTGTTTGAGACCCACAGCAAGAAACGAACGGATTTGGACCACATGACGAAGCCAAAGAAAGGCTCCAGCTCACGGACGTCATATAAAACAAATCGGGACTCGCTAAAATCTCCCTTTGAGACAACATGGTCGCTGAAACCACAAGTATCCATCTTGGAGGGCCAAATACAAAGGTAGCACAAAGACGCGCTCACCATGTTAGTTAAATCCGTCAGGCAACAATAGTTACCCCCATGGTTACCCCGTTGTACCTGACACGGTAAGATGGCCGCCGGTGGCTTCAGTTGATACAAAAGCATTGCAAGTCCAGGGGGCGATTTCACAAAGAACTAAGATTGATCTTAAGTGTGAATTCATCTTAATTGCTAAGCAACGTGTGATGTCACAATACAAATCACTATGGTGATACTGAATAACTCATCTTAAGATTAATCTTAGTGCTTCGTGAAATCGGCCCCAGGGACCAATTTCATAAAACTGTTAAGCATATAAAAATTTGCTTCGCACAAAAAAGTCTCGCCCAATAAAACAAACCACTATTGAAAATTCCATTTGATATTCATGGTCAGCGAACAACAAACAGCCAAAGAACAATCACAAGTGATACACAACACATGGAAATTTGGTTGTTAACCATGTTTTTATTAAGACAGAAATGTCATGCTTAGCAAATGTTTGTGCTTAACACTTTTATGAAATTGGTCCCTGATTTTGTTTATTATGACATCCGTGCTCCAGCTTCGCCCTGTATCTCAAGCCCTTCATTTCGTTAAGGCCCTAAGTAAAATGTCGCAGACTAGACTGGTTCTCGTTCCCTCACGACGCCTACGTCACTCTAATGTATGGACTGGAACTAGTCTAGCCGCGGGCTTGAAGCGTAGAGATCAGCGGCTTGAAGAAAGACTATTAACCCGTATTCATCTTCGTGGCCTTTCGTGACTCGGTTTGTGGCTCTTACGTAAGTGTTACGTAACGAACAAATTTACCCTACCGTCAATACCGGCTTTACGATTACGAAGCGTCTGCAAATGATGTTTGTAGACTGGCGATCGATATGGAGGAAAACAATAATAATATGGTTCTACGCATTAATAAAAACATAGGGCTTAATTTGCCTTCATTTTTTACTTTTGCTTGGATGAGATCATGGCCCAATTTCATGCTGCTTAGCAGAAAAGAATTGCTTAGCACAAAAATGGCTTGTCCAATAAAACAAACCACCATTGGAAATTCGATTTGATATTCGTGTCAGCGAACAACAGCCAAAGAACAATTGCAAGTGATGCACCAACACATGGAAATGTGGTTGTTAATCCTGTTTTTATTAAGTCATTGAAAAGTGAACAAAGCCCACTGGGCTGTAGTACAGTACTATAGTTGAGATGGTTTCACGAATGTAAATTATGGCCCGATGGCAACGGGTAATAATAAAATTAAATGCGCTTTACAGAAACACAATTTTAAGCGCTATATATAAATGTAATTATTACTTATAATGATCAATAGTATTATTATAAAATGCGCATGTGATCATTCTCGATGCCTCTCGCGAGAAAAGAAGTGGATTGTGCAGGCCGGCGGCCCTAGAGCATCAGTCGCTGTGATACATGTACAGCCAAAGTATATATGTACATGTACTTGATGAGTTTCATGCCATGAGGACGATTTGACACTAACACTGGCCAGTGATATTTTCTAGGCATAAGGGAGGGCTTGACGTTTCGATCCTTGCAGGATCTTGATCCTCAAAGGCCTAATTAGCTTCAGCATAGGTGAACGAATCTCCAATGGAGGAAGGAAATGATCCTCCTAACTCCAAGTCCAGTGGTCGATTTCACCAAACTCATCGTAACTTATTATCAATCGTAGGCATCTTTGATGCATTGCAGCCCCACATAAGACAGGCCATCTTCGATGGGTTATCCTTCGTAACTCGAGTTACGATCGATCGTAGGGCTTCGTGAAATCGACCCCAGGCCTTTTATAAATTTAAGTCGATTTCTTAAGGTAATTATTTATGTAGATGAACAGCTATGTATCACAATGTACTTGTATTCGGCGTAAAATTAGTTATTATACAGGTTTTTAACCTAGTGTGGAACAATGGCGTTGGTGATGTGTAACTTTGTTGTAAAATTTTGCAGAATTTGCATGTGCATATTTTTCTTTCTTTTGTTGATGGCTTTGCTGACAAAGTCCATTCACTCTGTTTGCACAATCATGGAAGGGTTTCTGCACGGCGACCGCTGAGTACAAAATCCAAACAAGTTGTTTGAATTCCAACGAGATATTTCGAGGAGTTGTTTGATTAACCAAGCCGGCTATAAGTCCATTTACACATAGTACAGCAGGGCTGGGCCATTCCATAAAACTGCCACGTAGAACGTCTTTACTTAACCTATGGTCGGTCAGCATTATTTTAGTTTTAACAGGCATTCTGACGGTGGATATGTGTTGAGGGAATGCTTCATAGTGAATACATTCAATGTAGTCATAAGTGGCTAGTCCTTTTGGCTTGAGTCATCATTAAAGACGTGGTTCGAGTATTTTGAACATCCAGTCAAGATGAGCATCAGAGACGGGAAATGTGACGGCTAACTCTCTGCTCCAAATTCTTGTTCGTCGTCGTACTGTGTTTTGAAGCCCGTAGCTTGCCAACGTCCGTCGCGACTTCCTGCCCAGGCGAGCCGTGGTTAACCGGTGAGTTTTTGGCCTGGACCTGCAACAGACCTGACTCGCCGGCCAGGACTCAGATCAGCTCGCACTGTCATCACTGGGTTGAACCAGCTTCCGTCAGTCGAAATTCTATAGCGCTTGACTTTCGCTGCGGTTTATTGAAGTTTTGCTAGACTACTGGAGATAATGACGTTTGGCTACTTGGAGATTCAGATACCGTAAGTCACAGCCAACCAGGTTCGTGAAGTTGATCTTCAGCTGGCATCCTATCTGGGACATTTGAGATCAGACGGACGAAAAGCACACAGTACTGAAGATCACTCGATCCGTCTAACCTATGGTCTAACGATCTGATGTATTGCATGCCTATACGGACGTATCATCCTAACGTGTCTTGGAACAATCTACAATGATCAAGAACAGTTAAGCTGATCTTAAGGTAATCTTCTCCCCGAATCTGTGTTTGATGAGTGACTTGTTTTTCGTCACGTCAAACTCCTCCTTCTCAGCTTGATCGTGTAGTGGGACGAAGGTTAAAAGAGACTTGTTGTTTTGGAGACAGTTAGAAGGATCATCTTGACTGGGATATTGAGAACTCAGAGTTAGTCTAGTACTGAAGCCCGGTTGGATTCGGTCAGGCGAGAAAACGTCCGTCCTACAGAGGGACTTTGAAAAATGATGATGTGCTCTCGGCACTTAGTCGCCAGAATGTACCGATACAAAGGCATCTGTCTGGGCGTGCTGGCCCTGTGCGCACTCAGCTACTACATCGGGCGGTACACCGCTACCAGGGACGGCCTGCAGTTGCCGGAGGTTGGTGGTTTACCCCGGTCGGCTGATGATGAGAGTGATCACGGTGGTCATGACCGGCCCGTACCTGTGAGACCCTTGGTCAGACACATGGAGAAGGGAGCCGATGACAACGAACAGGTCATCGTCCGGAAGCGGCCCAAGCCCGTTACTCGCAGCCCAGTTACTGCTGCTGCTGCTGCTGCTGCTGCTGAAAGCAACTTTGTGTCAGGTATTACAAAAATTATTATTCATTTCATTTCCTCATTGAAAAGTGAACAAAGAAAAATTGACTGGAGCTCGATTTGAGCTCACCAACTGAGCTATACAGCCTTACGTTGGTGGTGTCCCCAATAGCCTCTCACCAATGTGGCACGGGTTCAAGTCCCGGCTTGGGTCAAATGTGAGTATTGTATTTGGTTGTGCGTTGGTTCTCTCCTGTGCTCTCAGTTTTTTCTCC
Source organism: Astropecten irregularis (assembly GCA_963971285.1). NCBI lineage: Eukaryota > Metazoa > Echinodermata > Asteroidea > Paxillosida > Astropectinidae > Astropecten > Astropecten irregularis. The sequence continues at coordinate 16,330,947 of OZ020251.1, read as the reverse complement.
GGTATCCTCCCTCCTCAAAAGTCAAATACTTTCGATCTCAGGCTGTGCTCCATGATCATATAATGGGTTGATGTGGCTGGCAGCCAATTGGGCGCCAACTAATGCAGCCAACTCGGTCACGTTATAGCCGCATCCTTCGCAATTCAGCACGGCCCAGCTGCGAGTAAGGATGATTAGCCTCCCAAATTACTTTTATTATAATTATACAGTATACAAGACAGTGTGTTATTGCCATTAGTTATAAGGCCTACACAAAATTGTTGTGTTGTTTTTTTGGCAGACTTTCAAACATTTAAAAATAAAAACAGGATGTATGGTCACCAGGGCTTATAAATCAACGGTCTTGGGTCATTTTGAGGAGAAACGCTTTTTTACTGCTAAATCTTACATTTTCTGTAAATTTTTTTGAGTTTTTATACTTTAGGACTCAGACAAAAAAAAGGAAGACAAGAAAAATTCCCGACCCAAAGTTTTGGCAATTTACGGTCGGTCGCTGAGGGCAACACAACAATTTTTGTAGGCCTAATCGTCACCGTAACTATGTCGCCGTCTCCATAGCAACCATCATCACCTGTCGCCATCACCGCTGTCCAAATTCCTGACCTCACTAGGAATTGACATTTATGTTCGTAGTTTCTATTCCACCACGCGCTTGGCGTCGATATACTCATGCACCCAAGTACCCATGTGAGTCTCATTGGGTGCATTCGTTTAGCTCCCCGGGTCGACACCAGTCAACCTCGTCCCCATTCTCTCGCTTGTTTTGTACAGTAAAACACGAGAATTCCCAGTAAGAGCTGACCCGTGTGAGCTAAACGAATGCACCCTTTCTCATGCACCCAAGTATACCCATGTGAGTCTCCTTGTCGGTGCGACCGATACAACCCTCCCTGGCCTGGAGCCGTCCACCCGGTTACTGCTGGATCATGGTGTGCCCTCTTTCACCACAGTAACCTCCCTAAATTTCACATTCCACCACGATCACCATTCACCACCCCTGTCACTTGTATATTGCCCTATGTATGTTATCCCTTCGTTCCTGACACCCAGTGGCGTCACCAGACTTCTGAGTCGGGGGGGGGGGGGGGGGGCACAAGGGGGGGGGGGCACTAGCAATTGTTGGGGGGGGGGGGGCACTTCAATATATATATATTTTTTTTTCACCAACCCAAATCTCAAATGGGGGTGGGGGGCACGAAGTTTAGGGATTGAAGAAAATAGGCCACTGAGCCTCTTGCCTGGACTCTCGGCTTCCGTTTGTGTGCATGCTGTGCAATTGGGTGAGAAAGTGGGTCTATTTAAGCCGCTTTGCAGAGGGATTTTTTTTGGGGGAAATGGCTTATTTGACTGGAGTGATCCATACCTTGTTCTAGGGGTGGTCAGCTGAGAATGAGTATATCTCAAAAATTCAACGGTCAACCCACCATAAAATGAACAGAAAATGAAAGGTGACATGTTCATCGTCATTTTTCTGTGCAACTTGAACAGCTGTGAGAGTTCTGAGTATTTTTATAAATGATTTTTGAAGTACATGTACTAGGAATGATCACTGTTGTCTATGGGAGTCTATGGGGGTGCAACTTATGGGTACCCATTCGTGCATGGACGTCCCGCATGTCCAGACCTTCACAGAGATACGCTTGGCTAAGCGCGAATAAGGGCGATCCACTTGATTCATCGAACACACCATAGAAATTGCAAACTGTATGATTGATCGTATGGTCATACCATGGAGGTATAGAGGGAATAGGAGTCTACGCCTTAGTTCGAGCCATAATCCCATGGCTGTCATAGCGCTTTGTAATTGTTTTGATATTGACCGTATTTTCAGCGTGTACACAATCAGCCTGAGTGAAATGCATGTATATAATGCATTGTTAATATTCGCTACCGTTAACTGGATCATCTATCATCTTACCGTGGCGATACAACACCACACACATTGGATTTGTGCAGGCTAAACAAGATACCCAACCATTATTGATAACAATCATTGCATTTCAACAACACAACATGTCGATAGGTGCTTTGCGATATGCAGTTAATACATTTCCACGGAATATTGACGGCAACATGTTGGATCACACGGACTATAGCGTATAGATTGGCTTCTTCTGGGATAAAAAAGAACTGTATTATATTTGTCACGGGTGAAAAAGGACAGCGAATTTTAAAGAAAAATGGCTTTCCGTTGTTGGAAAACCCTGCTGTTCATTGCTGCTCTGTGCGTGGTGGGGTACCTACTGGGACTGTTCCAAGCCTTCTTTCACGAGATGAGTGACAGTTTCACGCTGGATACGATAGGAGCTGGGCAGGAGGGTCTAGAGGCGTTCATTGAGCGTCCTGTAGGTGCTGGTATAGTAGACACAAAGGAGTCGGTTCGGGTGCAAGGGGGTGTCGTGTCAGGTAGGTCCATCTCGGCTAGATCAAAGGGTCTGTGGTACATGTACATGTACTCGCATTCAATTTCATAGAGCTGCTTAGCACAACAAATGGCTAAGCATGACATTTCTGCCTATAGTATAGTATACTTTGGTAAGGAACCAAAACAGAAATGTTCACAGATTTACGCATAACCTTACAGGGTATAAAAACATGTATGGTGATGGTAGAAACATACCGTAACAAATTTTCCGCATGTAGTGGTGTATTTATCCAGATATTAATAAAACAACGACCGAAAATCTTTTTGATCTTTTATAAGATCAACAATAAAAGTGACAAGACTTAACTTAAATGCTGTTCGCTGTTTTCTCAAAAAGTGTGCACCGTATGGGACTGAAATTTTCACATTTCACATGTTACTGTATCTGTCTTGACATTTTTGCCCATACAATCTGTATTTCTTCGATACAAACCAAAGTATATGGTATTACCTTAAAGGTAATATCATACTGTGGTTTTTGAATATCAAATCGAATTTTCATTGATGGTTTGCTTTATTGGGCAAGCCATTTTTGTGCTAAGCAATTTTTTTTTAGCTAAGCATCTCTATGAAATTGGCCCATGCATGTTCTTCTGGACTTGCTGCAAGGCAGTGGCCTGTTACGTTTGTGGTTATACTGTTGAAGATGACGTATTGTGCTATTGGGAGATGAGCTAGAGTCATGTGATGTGAATACGCTTTGCGGCTGCGCTATTTTATACTTCTCCTGATGATGACTACAGCAAGCTAGTCGAAACGTTGAGACCTTACAAGAGAAGTGAGAACGAAATAATTGTAAGTGCGAAAGTAAGAACTATTCTTTGTTTCCGCAAACCGATCCACATACGTTATAATTGTTCATCAACGACTTAATTAACCCGGTCAGTTTTCCTTGTGATTATTTGATGATTTTAAATTCTTGTCAGTTTTTTTTTTTTTTTTAGTAATTTCGTGTTTGTAAGAAAAGTCCATAGCAATGGAAGCTTAAAGGTACAGTACAGGATTGGTAACATACATAAACAAAAAATATTCACAGATTGACATATAACTTTCAGGATATGAAGATGGTGCTGGTAGAAACATACCGTTGGAATATTTCTGCCTGAACTAAGGAATCTTTATCCAGAAAATTGTTAAACAATGACCGAAAACAGTTTTGAACTCGTGGTAAGCTTAGTCGTGCCCTGGGACCAATTTCATAGAGATGCTTCGCACAAAAATGGCTTGCCCGATAAAACAAACTACCATTGAAAATTCGATTTGATATTCATGGTCAGCGAACAACAGCCAAAAAACAATCACAAGTAATGACACACGTACAACACACACACATTTGGTTGTTAATCCTATTTTTATTATGGCAGAAATGTCATGCTTAGCGAATTTATTGTGCTAAGCAGCTTTGAAATTGGCCCAGTATAATAATGATAATGATATTAATAATAATAATTTGGGAGGATAATCATCCTTACTGGCAGCTGGGATGCTGAATTGCGAAGGATGCGACTTCAACGTGATCGAGTAGCAGGCATTCATGGGCGCCCTTTGGCAGCCAGCCACATCAACCCATTATATGACCACGGAGTACAGCCTGATATCGAAAGTGTTTGATTTTTGTGGAGGGAGGAAAACCGGAGAACCCGGAGAAAAACCCTCGTAGCATAGGAGAGAATCAACGCACAACTCTACTCATTATGGCCCAGGTCGGATTCGAACCCGGGCCACATTGGTGGGAGGCGAGTGCCTAATGCTCTTGCCACCTATGCCACCTATGCCCCCTATAAGCATTGACTTTCTGCCAACAGGTGCTGGTACCCTACAGATGAATTGTGCAGAGGTCTAATTCACCTATGGGTATATCATAGTTAACATACCCATGACATCGCTGGTAACCATTCCCCTAATTTACCCACACAGCGCTCAATCAATCCTGGATGACATGGACGGACATCAACAGCCCTGGTGTCTACCGCGCATGCGTGCCCAGGCCCAAGGACAGCGCCACGATGTCAGAGGTCGTGACCGGAGGTCAAGTTGAGAAGTCCTCCGAGATGACCGTCATGCACTGCATCAACAACTGCATATCTCTGGTACGTCAAATTGCCTCTGCGGCACCGCGGATGCCGGATTTATCCTGTCATTCATATTCATGAAGGAATACAATAATTTCATTGGTCAAAAGGACCTGTGAGTCATCGAGGATCGTTTGCGGTTTCCAATAATGTTCAAAATGTCTTAAAATTCGTTTCAAGTCACATAATATTGTGTCATTACAAAGTTGTGGCATGCACTAAGCAAATTGATAAAAATTTGTGGTATTTCCACCTTAAAGAAATCCACCTTTTTTTTTTTAAAGATCTAAGACCTGACAAGGCATCCCGCAATGGATAGGACATTTTTATCTCGACTTCGTCCTGTTCAAGCCATGAATAGAGAAGTCAAATTTGACCTAAGCCTAATTTCGTAAGTTGCTGTCACTAGGTCCTACTCAAAACACGAGAGGAGACAACCAACCACCGATTTCCACATCCCATTGGTCTGAAAGCAGCTGTGATACATTGCAGAGAATGCATGGTCCATCCACTTTTCATCGTTGTATTTGATGGTCTTCTCCCTTCCCTAGGGTTTCACCTATGCTGCCCTCAGCCGTGGCACTGAGTGTTACTGTAGTGACGTCAAGGGTGAATCCGCCCTGCTGAACTACATGGGCAGCGCCCTCTGCGACATGCCGTGTCCAGGAGAGCCCAAGTACCATTGTGGTGGCAAGGAGTACATGTCTCTGTACAGGACGTCAGTTCCAGGTACGTATACGTGAAAGCCACCGGGTCTTATTTCCTTCCCAGACGAGGACAGTATCTTTGGAAAGTTTGTGGAGTCGGCATATGACCACACAAAGGTCTGCCAGAGCTCAGGATATGTCAATCACCAGTAATGAATATGATATCCGTCCTTATAATGCAACCTATAGGATTATGTACGTAGATGATGCTGGTAGTGATCATTTGCCTGCCCATCCTTACCGAGTCACTGGCCCGAGTTGAATTACAGATCCTTTTCGAGCCCACGCTCAGGCTCCGGCACCATTTCGTGAACTTTCGTTCTAAAATGACGGACGTCAACATAAAGGGTATTGGCATCGGATCGGAAGTACATTGTCTGATTTGAAAATGAAAACAACATTAGCTTCAATGGAGGGCCACAACATATACATGTAGGCCTATTTTCCGCATATGGATGACGGAACAGGAGCCCGAGCCCGAACCCGAGCCCGAGCCCGAGCGGGAGCCTGAGCCTCCGTTTCGAAAACGGCCCAACACAGTCCAGCATGAGAAGCCATATGGGATTTGAGGTGGCTAAGTCTTAATTTTCCACCACTGTGAGGATAGAGACTTATTCCTCAATACAACAACTGGATGAGTTTTCGTTCCGTTCCCGTTCCAACAGATCCAAGATGCTCTAAGATGGAACTGAAGCCCGAGGGTAGCCTACCACTGATCGCCTTAGCCAGCTACCCCCGATCTGGTAATACTTGGACCAGGCAACTGATCCAGCGGGGGACAGGGCTCCTGACCGGCAGTGTCCACTGGGAACACGAGAAGTCCATGGAGATATCCAGCAAAAGTGAGTGGGCTTATATACAATTATACAATTCACAAGGCCCTACGATCGATCGTAAGTCGAGCTACGAAGGATAACCTATCGAATCCAACATACACTGTATAGGGCTGCAATGCATCATAAGGTATACGATTGAAAGTAAGTTACGATGAGATTAGGCTGCAGGGAGGGCTCCTTGAAATGTCGCTCTTGCTTCGAGACATGCATTTCAAACGTATCATTCTTTTCAGGTAGTCCAAAACTACTGTGGATTACCAGCTTTCCAATTTTAACAATTTGATGCATCTAGTTTGACACTCTAGTTTCGACTAGAGCTAGAGCAGGCTTGTCGAAACGTTGAGACCTTACGAGAAGATTTTTACATGGTGTTTCCGCAAACCGATCCACATGCCAATTGTCACCATGCAAAAACTCAAATCTTCCTGGATGCATCAAGTTTAATCCATGAATGCACAGGTGTGATTTATTGATAATAATATGAGGCGTGGACACTTGGAGAAAAAGTCCACAGTTTTCTGAGCTGGCTCGTAGAAATGTATACATAGGTCGGGCCCATAGAGATAAATACTAATAAACTAGAGGGCGGGCTCGGCGAAATTTCTGTGACAACATGGGGATCGATCCGCCATTACTGAAATGGGCACTGCGCCGGCGCTTTACTATCTTTGCTGTATACGTACGGCGTAGGCCTTTGTACTGTAGTTTACGCAAGTGCTCCGTCAGCACAGCATTCCCTGGTACGCATGCGTATAGCCTACGTAATTCGTGACCATAACAGTAATGGCGGCACAGGCCCATGCGATCATAGGGGTGCACCACACTAAATAAACTCCCATTGACCTTAGTGTAAAATCCCTCAACTTCTCAGTTCAAAAAACCCCATCCAGAAGTTTCTCAGTTGTTGGTGCAATAGTGTAAATGATAGTGTGAACTCTCATCTACCCAATTCTTTTCAATTTTTGGTTGGGTAACCGATTGGATTTTTTTGCTAATTGCCCCAAGAAAAAACTACCCCCGAAATGGCTTCCGTAACCGACTTGCTACGAGTTTTCATGAAGCAACCCTCCACGTTCAAGACAATGTAGGATCGGATTGTAAACCAAAATATTTCAAGTCTCCACAACAGGCTGAAGCACTGAACCCCCAGGTTGTCATAACCAGTCAAAATTACACAATATATTAATTGCACGACCCCCCAAATTGCATATTTAAAAAACATTTGAGGGTACACACATTATGATAATCAGCTCGGCGCATTGATTTTTGACCTATTTAGTGTGGTGCATCCATAGCGCCACAGTACAGGGGAGTATTGTGCGTCCGCCCTCTAGTTTATTAGTATGTATCTCTACGGTCGGGCCTGAGCTTCCAATACTTGCAACAATGAACATGCCATTCTAGATGGAACCAGACTGTCACGTGGTACTTGACGTTATTTTCAAGAGGCTTCGTATGATTTTTTTTTTTTTTCACAGTTTTTCCCGGAGGGAACATTGACTACCACACAAAGCAGACGATATGCGTCAAGTCGCATAAAACCGACACTGAACACGTCCGGACGTTTGATGGCGCTATTCTCCTTGTCCGGAACCCCTACAGCGCCCTAGTAGCTGAAATATTTAGGCGGGAGTTGCTAAGCAACAAAAAATCCGCCAAGGAGACAGTGAAATATTTTCAATCTCCAGGTAAATATGCGGAATTTTTTTTATTTAAAATTGAAAACGTCAATGGCTGGTCCTTTAAGAAATAGAATGTTATACAGGCAAACTATTCGTCTGACAGTACTGTCATACTATAGTGCTATAGCACTGACTGATGCAGTAGACTTAGCAGCATGTAGCAGCATCACTGCCAATATATAGCTTTAGCACCAGCAACACATGTAGCTGCTGCACCAACATCAACAGCTGCTGGTGCTGTGTTGCGAACAGCACCGTGACGTAGATAGATTCTGCATGCCACCATACACAAGTGAAGCAAAGGGTCCGCCTAAGGCTCCTGCTCCATTTCGTGAATCCATTCTAAAATAATGGGTATCAAAACAGAAGCTTTTGGCTGCGGTTCGGAAGTAGATTCTCTGGTTTTACTGAGAAAACAGAGCTTCAGCTTCAATGAAAAACCACAACCTATATTTTCAGTATATGGATGACAGAGCTGGAGCCTGAGCCTGAGCCCGATCCTCTGTTTTGTTAACGCCCTATGACATGATAACAAAGAGTTCAGTATCATGCAATGTAGTGGCAGATACTAAATGAGAAACAATGCAAGAAAATATCAGCAGCAACGGCAGCAGACAAGCATCTGTCCAGCATTGGGGCTGCTTGTTGCAGCAACAACAGAAGTAGTCGTTGGGGCATGCTGCTGAAGGAATTCTTTTCAGTGTAGACATTTTGCTTACCGTTCGTTCTTTATCGATTTTCTGTCCAAAACCGACCACAAAATTTGCAGAATGGAGACAGTTTGCCGAAAAACAGGCCCAGAGCTGGAAGGACACGGCCATGCAGTGGATCACCAACTCACGCCGAATCCACGTGGCCCACTACGAGAACTTGCAGCAGAATACCTACACCGAGCTGGCCAAGATCGTGCGGTTCCTAGACGTGCCGGTGCAGAAACAGCGTATCATGTGCGCCATCCAGGAGCACCCGTCTTCCAAGTCGACTGGGATCGCCCTGGGGAATCACGGCAGAAAGACCAGAGTCTACCTCACTAAAGATCCCTTCCCAAGCAACATTCGGAAAATAGTGGACGCTAACATACAAGAAGTCAATGCAACACTAATTGCGCACAAGCTTTCCCCTCTACCTCGAGACTATTCCGTTGAAGTCTTTTAACCAGTGTTGTAGTCGAGTACGTTTTTCCGAGTACCAAGTACTGCCGAGTACCAAATACTGCCGAGTACTTTTACTGCCGAGTACCAAGACAGGCCGAGTACTTTGCCAGTCAAGTACAAGTACTGGTTTCCGAGTACAAGTACTTATCTTCCGGAAAATAAACCGAACAAGTTGCGCTGTAGCTGATCTAAAAATGGTAGTCAACACACATGGATATATATATATAACAGTAATACGTTACAACAACGTAGACGCCAGGTACGGCGAAGTCTATTTTCCAGACTCAACTATTCATAAGCATGTAATTTCTATAATGCTAGATTCGATTCGTTGTTAGAATGCTCAGATCCACGAAATTTTAACTGAAAAGATTTTTATATCGAGATGCTCGAGTACAATTTTTGGATGTCGAGTTCCGAGTATTTTGTAGCCCGAGGACAAGTACCAAAGGACGAGTGCGAGTATTTGGACATTCGAGTGCGAGTACGAGTATATACGAGTACTCGGAAAACGGTACTCGAGTAGTACTCGAGTGCGAGTACCGAGTACGATTACTACAACACTGCTTTTAACATCAAGTTTTCATCTGACTTGTGCAAAACTCAGTGAGCATCATTGCAACATGCAGTGCTAAACCGTGTTAAACGTTTATCGACATGCTCCGGCTTTGCACGTCCACAATCAGCTTCATATTTCGTAGTTCATGATAGAAGATTGGGTACTAGACAAGCTGTATACATGTACACAATTTCTACAGTATTGTTTGAGGCATTGACCCTTTGCAAAACCTCGGCTTCAACTCAGGCTGAGGCTCCGGCTTTGGCTCTGGCTCCTGCTCCATTTCGTGAATCCATCATACAATACAATATATCACGGGTATCAAATTAGATGCTTTCGGCTGCGGTTCCGGAAAGTAGATAATCTGGTTTGGAAAAGAAAATCGAGCTTCTGCTTCAATGAGAAGAGCCGAAGCCTGAGTCGAGGCTTGGAAATGGGCACAGGGGCCGATTTCACTAACGCTTTGCGATCATCGTTAAAGCCCAAATCCAGAGCTAAACAGAAAATCGCTACGCAAAGTAGCGATCGATATTCCGTTTAGCAATGGATTTGGGCTTTACGATGGTCGCAAAGCGTTAGTGAAATCGGTCCCAGGTCTCATTTTAACAGATAATAGCGGGATATTAATATAGCTTTATAAAGCTTCGTAAAGAACTTATAATTCTTTTATTGTAAGATGGAAGATGTACATTTTTCCAGGCTGACCGGATACATGTTTTTTGTTGTTTGCAAACAATTTTTTTGTTTACTTTGTCCTGAATAATATTTCCACCTCTTTTGCAATCTTAAAAATGTTGGATTCTTTTGTTACTATATTTGCTTGTTTTACTTCGTATTTGTTTTGATTTATTTGCTCGTTTGTTTTCAAATTTGATTTTAGATCAATTTTGTTGTTGTCTCGCAATGACCAATGCACATTCAGTGGTCTTTCCTGGGGTTGTGATGGTTTGATTAAAAGTGCTTTGAAACAGGGCGCCCTCTATCTGTCATGTTTGATTTGTCCAATCGGTGATGCCTTTGTCGGACGTCCGAGTCGAGGGGTGCACCCAAGTAAATAATTTCCCATAGGCTCCCATGCTGAATTGCCCCCAAAAATATTTAAAATACTCAGAAGTCTCACAGGCAATTAAGCTATACACCAAAATGAAGTTGAAAACTTAAATTTTTATTTTCCTTTCAAGTTTATATAAGGTGACCATTGACGTTTTGAGAAAAGACCATCCAAAGGAAAATTCCCTGAAAATGGCCATGTTGAATGGTGCCAGACTAAAAAAAAATGTACCCCTCCCGTACGGGCCAAAGTAGATCGAGTTTAGGGCCTGATTTCATCCAAACAGCTCAAAGTTGAAAGTCCAAACTCTGGTGACCGAGTTCCGTCCATTTTCTCTACAAGACTTCCCATGTAGGGCCTAGCAAACGATTTTATAAAGAAGATTTTGAGGGTATACAAAATATTAATGAGCTCCGCGGACTGATTTGGACCAATTTACTGCGGTGCACCCACGGACGTCATAATAAAAAACCTGGACTGGCAATACTCCCTATAAGCCCACATGGTCACTGAAGCCACAAGCATCCGTCTTGGAGGGCCAAATACAAAGGTAATACAAAGACGAGCTCACCATTGTTAGTTAAATCCGCCTGGCAACAATAATTACCGCATTGTATCTGGCACGGTAAGATGGTCGCCGGTGGCTTCAGTTGATACAAAAGCATTGCAAGTCCAGATTTTTTTTTTATATACGTCCGCCGATGCACCCCGAGGAGCAAAGTCTGTCTCATAAACTACTCAAGATGTGAGAGCGCCCTCTGTTGGTACAATTTCTTTCCGCATCACTGAGGAAGAAGCGAGCCATCACCATGGTAATGGATGGGATTGGAAATATTATATTGTTTGGTCGCTCTCCCCTGAAGATAAAGATGCATAAAGCAGTAAAAATGAAAATGAAAACGTGTATTTAAAGGGATGGTACAGAATTGGTACTTCGTGATCACAGATTCACATAAAACTTACACAGTATAATGGTGATGATAGGAGAAAACTTCCCATGAAAGGTTTTTGTCTGAAATGGCATATTCGTTGAGAAATAAATGAAAGTATTTTCCGATTGGAATAAATCGCTTCGAAGCGTTTTATTCATTCGTTGAAACTATTTTCTCGTGACCCAGATGGCTGACTGACCTCAAACTTCTACAGGTTTGTCAGTTAAGGTATATGATGGATTACATATTGTGTTTTCACTTTCAGCAACGGTTTTGTCGCAAAAACAAGTTCTGTACCATCCCTTTAAGAGCTTCAAGTTAGAGGCGCCTGACATGTCGATGATCTAGCAGGGACTTTCCCAATGGCTAAAATGACGAGAGGACAAGAACGTACAAGTAAAGATACACATAAATACACGTAAAGATAAGACAGAAATCTTCATAGATTTACGTATAACTTCTAGGGTATGAAGATAGTGCTGGTAGAAACCTACCGTTAAAATTGTTCCACATGAAATGGTGTATTTATCCAGAAATGAGTAAAACATCGACCGAAAATCTGTTTGATCTTTTAAAAGATCAAAAATAAAAGAGAAAAGACTTAAGAAATAGTGTGGCTGTTTTTCATTGTTTTCTGAAAAAGTAGGCATCGTATGAGATTGAAATTTTCACAGATGACTATTACTGAATCTTCCTTGATATTTCTGCCCATGAATCTGTACTTCTTTAACAACAAACAAAGTATGATACTACCTTTAATACAACGAAATATCATCACTACCTGCAACTGTTATAAGGCTCGTTGACTGTGACACTGTAGGATCAGGACAGGCGGGGTACTGGTGAAAATGTTCATTTCCTCGAGATAAGCCCTCCCTTGATTGATACTGGCCTGACGTCCGTCGATTTTACGAAGACCTACGATCGATCGTAACTCAAGTTACGAAGGATAATCCATCGTATCCTCCGTAGGGCTGCAATGCATCATAAGTCTTACGATTGATAGTAAGGAAGATGAGTTTTGTAAAAGATCTACCTCTGCTCGCAGATACAGCACCAACAAATACCAGGAGATTTTAAGCTGGTTTATTCAGGCTGTGCGGTATGGGTCAGTGTTATTATTAATTTCAGTCAGGTTGGCCCTATCTCAGGCAATTGTGTATCTAAGATTCCGTGGGTGTTTGTACGTCCCCCAATGAGAATTCAAACAAACATGCGGTTATCCCAGGAACTATAGCATCTTCGCAAGATGAGCTATGTACTGTTGTGCGCGCAGGGCGCCTTATACATCAACACTGTTGAGTTTTCTGCGTATAAGCCGCGGCCTGACTTTCGAACATACTATTTTGAGTAAATTACTCCATTAACTCGGTGCATGTAAGTTTAAACTGCAAGTTTAAAACTCTTTCCACGTTATTATTTTTTTTCAAAGTAACCGTCATATTGAAAAAAAAAACTCGGGGAATGCGAAGCAAACACAGATGAACAAAATCCGTGCAAAATATTTCATGAATTATTAATTTTGCCAAAGAAAGTTGAGATTGCTAAACCACACTTTTTAAATGAATATCATTGAATTGGATAATTAAATTAAATTTGATCACGACCTGTAGAAAGTGAGATGTAATACTCGGCAATATGGAATAACATAGGTTGTTTTGTTTCATTTAACTGTATAATTATTGTTTGCTTGTTTGTTTTTGTTTGTTTATTTATTTGTTTTTTTTCCAACATCGGGGTCATATTCAAACAAATGTTTGTATTCAAGCTTAAACAGCCATGGATTTATTTATGTGGACCACAAAGAGAAACAATAATATTACGAATGACAGTTTTGTAAGTTTTGGATTGGATTACAGTTCACATAAAAACAACACTCTTTGAACCCAATATATTGTTCAGTAATAAAGCACCAAAAACCTTGGTAAATAAAATCAGTACGCCAGCCAAAACTCCCTGTGAATGTTATGCTCAGCAAACAATGGCTGAATACAAGTCAAAAGTAGTAAACATCACATGACAATTGGGTTGGTATAAATCCTGTTTGATCACAGAAGACTTGTCATTCTTAAGCAAATTTTCTGCTTAAAGGTAGTATCAGACTTTGGTAAGAAACCAAAACATAAATGTTCACAGATTTACATTTAACTTACAGGGTATGAAGATGATGTGGTAGAAACATATCGTTAAAGATTTTTTTTCGCCTGAAATGTTGTATTTATCTCCAGAAATAAGTAAAACAACAACCGAAAATGTTTTTGATCTTTTAAAAGATCAAAAATAAAAGAGAAACGACTTAAGAAATACTGTGGCCATTTTTCACTGTTTTCTCAAAAAGTCAGACATCGTATGGGACTGAAATTTTCACAAATGACTGTTACTGTATCTGTCGTGATATCTCTGCCCATGAATCTGCATTTCTTTGATAAAAACAAAAAATATTATATTACCTGTTCTCGGAACACAGCATGGACAAAATCGCGTGACTATCACACCCATAAGGCCAAGAAAAAAATTGTTGTGTTGCCCTCAGCGACTGACCGTAAAATGCCAAAACCTTGGGTCGGGATCTTTTTTTTTCTTCGAGTCCTATAAAGTATAAAAACTCACAATTTTTGACAGAAAATATAAGATTTAGCAGTAATAAAAGCGTGTCTCCTCAAAACGACCCAAGACCGTTGATTTATAAGCCCTGGTGACCATACATGCTGTATTTATTCTGAAATGTTTGAAAGTCGGCCAAAAAAAAAATAAAAAAAATTGACCGACCGACCCAAAATCTTAATTTTTCCACTTGAGGGCAACACAACAATTTATTTTTTGCCTAATGATGGAACTGCGACAAACCATCACAATTATTATAAATCATGCCATGATATGTGACCATTGTTCTGCTCTGTATATCATCCGCAGCAGAGATCCGGGCTTTTCAATTTTATTATATACCGTTTCCCTTGGCAACGGAGGGAATTAATAGAACTGTGATTATCCGTTTTGCAGCGCGGCTGTTGTATCGCTATCAGCTTGCATGCAAGCGGTGTGCCGTCATTGCACCAAGCTACAAGCAGGTCTGCAGTGAGTTCGTATGCTAGGTGAAGGATATCCTTTCATTGCAAGCACGATCTCACGGCGAATGCGCTATTATTGAGTCGGGACTGTTTCCTGATCGCACATGCTGTCGTACGGACGTGTTTCAGTGTCGCTAGCCCGTGGACATCAGGTTAAATTGTGAGAGAGCTCGCTCGCTACTCGCTCGACGAACATCACACTTCCGTCGTCTGACAGATATTGCCTCCTTGCTGTCGTTCTCTGCAGCTCTGCGTTGCCCTGTTAGGCTCACCACCGGCCGGTCTAATTCTTCAACCGGCCTGGGAATTCATTCGTCCTCGGTATAACACCGGCTGAAGTCGCAAAGACTTGCTCGATTCCTGGAGTAACTTACACACACGTCACACCTAAAAAAGACTTCTGAATATCGTACGTTGCTTATACCTCCTGCCTATTAGTCTCGAATCCAGTCGCCAGTGACGCCACACTGCCAGCAGAGAGCAAGTATAATAACCTACTGGATCTTGTGTGTCGTAAGACGAAGGTAAGTTTATGTGTGTTTTCATAATTCGTGCATTTTAATTATTCCTTAAATATTTTTTTTTCTCTACAAGTCCTCATAAATTAGTGTGGCTTGGCTTCGAGAATCATGCATTGTTTTCGTCCTTATAAATACTTTGTTAAGACGATCATTTTAAATATCTGTTTAAAGGTAGTATCATACTTTGGTTTTTATCAAAGAAATACAGATTCATGGGCAAAAATACCAAGACAGATACAGCGACAGTCATCTGTGAAAATTTCAGTCCCATACGGTGCCCACTTTTTGAGAAAACAGTGAAAAATAGCTACAGTATTTCTTAAGTCTTTTCTCTTTTATTTTTGATCTTTTAAAAGATCAAAAATATTTTCGGTCGTTGATTTACTAATTTCTGGATAAGTACACCATTTCAGGCGGAACATTTTTAAAAGTATATATGTTTCTACCACCACCATCTTCATACCCTGTAAGTTAATACGTAAATATGTAAACATTTCTGTTTTGGTATCTTGACAATGATACTAGCTTTAAAGGTACATAACGTACTATCATATTTTGGTAGCATTATACCGAAGCAGAAATCTGCACAGATTTACCTATAACTTACAGGGTATATAGACTGGTGATGGTAGAAACATACCGTTAATTTTCTTTCTGCCAGAAATGCTGTATTTATTCAGAAAAGAATATAACCAATGACCATCAAACAATTTGGATCTTTTAAAGGTAAAAAATAATGGTGAAAAGATAAACAAAAAATATATAAATATCGTGTGCGTTTTTTGTTGTTTTCTGAAAAGGTGGGCACCGTATGGGACTGAAATTTTCACAGATGACTGTGTCTTTTTTGATATGTTTGCCCATGAATCTGCATTCCTTTGACAAAAAAACAACAACTTAAGTATGAAAGTACCTTTAAACGACGCAAAACAACAAGGTACAATTGACGACTGCATTCGCTGCGTGTAAAGCCACTGAGAGAGATATATCATACTGTTTGTGTATAGTCATTGAAAACATTATCTAATTGCGTATTATATGGACTCAGTGGACCATATGCATGCATTGCTATGCATTCCACCATACTGTACACTGCATTACACAATTATTGTTTATTCATGAAAATGATATGCGGGAAAAAACACAATTAATTTTCGCTCTCACTTCCTAGTGATGGACAAAAACCTTTTGTCTAGATAGATGCATGCATTATATCCCATAGGATATATATAATGACGTATAGCCTAATAACGTTCACCAGGGGAATATTTGAATTACATATGCTCATTTAAGGTAATATCATGCTTTGTTTTTTTGTCAAAGAAATACATATTCATGGACAAAAATATCAAGACAGATACAGCAACAGTCATCTTTGAAAATATTTCAGTCCCATGCGTTGCCCATTTTTTTTTTGAGAAAACAGAGAAAAAAAACATTTTTCTAATTTATTTTTGATCTTTTGAAAGATCAAAAAGTTTTTCGGTCGTTGTTTTTCTTATTTCTGGATAAATAATCCAACAATTTTAACGTTATGTTTCTACCACCACCATCTTCATACCTTTATACGTTACATCTGTAAGCATTTCTGTTTTGGTTTCTAATACCAAAGTATGACACTACCTTTAAGTAAAACATGTATGCCTTGTAAAGAATATTACGCCAATGGTTCCCCAATGCAAAATATGAACACTATAGAAATAGAATAATGGACCCTCTTCCGTGATAATATATCTGGTCAGTGAATGGAGTCTACTGTTATATTTTTCGTTTTATTATGATCATATTGTTTTATTTTGTAAGTTTGTATTATTTTTTTTTTCATTTTGGGACTGAACAAAATTGAATTTTGAATACATTGGTTATAGGGAATTCAATTTCCTTCGGACTATAGCTTTATAATAGATTTTTTTTCGTGAATGGATACATCCACCCTCTGAGTAGATCTTCTAGCCGGAAGTTGTTTTTCATGAATTAATTTGAGCTATTATATGTTGACGTACTGAGTTCACGAGGAAATAGGTATTAAAGGTATTATCATACTTTGGTTTTTATCAAAGAAATACAGATTCATTGGCAAAAATACCAAGACAGATACAGTAAAAGTCATCTGTGAAAATTTCAGTCCCATACGGTACCCACTTTTTTGAGAATACAGTGAACTTGAAAACAGCCACGGTATTTCTTAAGCATTTTCTCTTTTACTTTTGATCTTTTAAAAGATCAGAAAGATTTTCGGTCGTTATTTTACTAATTTCTGGATAAATACACCATTTCAGGCGGACAAATTTTAACGGTAGGTTTCTACCAGCACCATCTTCATATCCTGAAAGTTATACGTAATTCTGTGAACATTTCTGTTTTGGTTTCTTACCAAAGTATGATACTACCTTTAAGCTGCTTGCTGGCTGTTTTTTTAATTCTTTTTATGTATTTCTGTACAGTTCTTTGCGTTCCCCGAAGACTTGTTAAAGGTATAATACATGATTGGTAAAGGTCACAGAACAGCACTCACACTTTGTCTGATCAAACATGTTCATACAATAGCACACATGTGACAGTTTGAGCTCAATCGGACATCTGAGTCACGAGAAAAAAGCGAAAACCCTACTCAATTTTTCTTATAAAACATGAAGAATGGTTTTAATCTAACCCCGAGATCAAAATTGTGTTCGGTCTTTGTTTGACTGATTTCTGGATGAATACACCATTTAAGGCGGAAATAATTGAAAGGGATGTTTTGTAAGTTATAGGTAAATCCGTGTAGATTTCTGTTTGGGTACATGTTACTATACCTGTACTGTACCTTTAAAGGTAGTATCATACTTTGGTAGCATACCGAAACAGAAATCTTCACAGATTTACCTATAACTTACAGGGTATAAATATGGTTATGGTAGAAACATACCGTTTAAATGTTTCTGTGTGAAATTCTGTATTTATCTAGAATAGAGTTACGTCAAAATTATTTTTGATCTTTCACAGATCAAAAATAAAAGAGAAAAGACTTAGAAATATCGTGGCCGTTTTTCACTGTTTTCTCAAAAAAAAGTGGGCACCGTATGGGACTGAAATTTTCACAGATGACTGTTACTGTATCTGTCTTGATATTTCTGGCCATGAATCTGCATTTCTTTGATAAAGTATGATATTCCCTCAAGGTTATTTACAGTTACCGTACATAGCGAAAATTCAATTTCCATTCAAGGATGGCATTATTATTATTATGACATACCGTAGATAATACACTGCATACAATGTATTCGTGTATGCAAAGGAAAATTTGATTTGACCAATGATCTGGACTTGTTTTTCCATTCGTGCTTGTACATCGTTCAATCTATTTCGTGATAAACAGCAATTAATGTTCGCAATGAAATGTGATTTGCATTGTGCAGCACGCACTATATTTGCACCGTGCTGAAAAAAATGGATTCGAAAACATCTCAAGGGTCCTCAGTTTTATTCGGTGGGGATGAAAAATTTCACTGAAAATAGTGAATATTTTTCCAAATAAAAAGGCACAGTATCTGAAATCAGGTAATTTCTTGAAGGAATAACAGTTGCAATTTTTATGATAAAAGCATTTCCTCAGTTTTATTCGGTGGGGATGAAAAATGTCACTCAAAATAGTGAATTTGAACCTTTTTTTTCCAAATATAAAGGCACAGTATCCGAAATCAGGTAATTTCTTAAAGGAATGATTATTCAGTCGCAATTTGTATGATAAAAACATTTCAGACTGAAATTGTTGTATAGCCACAAAAAGATATCAATATCAATGATGCAAACAATAAAACATGCCACGCGGGAACTGGGCCATCTTTCTTCGGTCATTTTCAATTCTGCATCTTATCTTGAAATCCAATTTAACGATTGCTGTAACGGTCGGTGGAATGGAACCCTTTGAACTGGGTAACACTAGACGGATAGAAAACACACACACTTTCCCGCCAAATTTGCCACACACTTCCCGCCAAAACATTCCCAACTCTTCCCGCCAAAATATTACTATACAGAGTTGAACCATCAGAGATTATTTTAATCTCAGCCGGTCATGCAACATTTACAACACAAGTCGAAAACACATCACTTATAAGCTAGGTCTACAGTTTGAGAAGGATGTCAAAACCAAAAGACTGATGGAAAAGGCAAAGAGAGAGAAATTGAATTGCTGTAGTATACGTCTTGCATCGCTGATAAATGATTAACATATGGAGGAATCTGAAGTATTTACGCATGCTGTTATTGCATGTAAAAATATCTGCATTACACAGGTTGTCCGAGAAAAAAAACCCATTATGTTAAAATTAAACTGTTCATCACTTCAAGATTCAGATATGTGATACAGCCATGTCTTGGCTATCACCATGTAGAATTCAAGCGCATTGGGACTAAAATTTGCGAAAATATGACCAATTGAAAGAGTACTCCTTAAACACAAAATAAAAAAATTTGCAAGGATAACGGGCATACTGGTCAATACACACATAATATGTATGGAAGAACGATGAAAATCGGGTTTTGATGTTGGGTAGTTCAGTCTTAGTTTTTTTTTCACTAAATTTTAGTCAAATTTTGCTTAAATTCTATATGATGATAGCGAAGACAAAGCTGTATCACATATCTGAATCTTGAAGTGATAAACACCGCGACATAGGGCCCCACTGTAGGCGTATTAAGTATGATGGATTGGTATAGGGGACGCGCGTGTAAGTGTAACTATACTTAAAGCACTCGGCTACAGATGGCAGATGTTGCAACGCTTACAGATCATTATAGGTACAATAATATTATACCAAACTTGGTATATTGAAAACGGCTTCATTATTGATGCATCCACACTGCTGTGCAGTCTGTCGGGAAATTTACGCTCTGTCCGTATTATTAAACAATATCAAACTTGTATCAGGTTCTGGAATGCTATCTGGATGGCTTGTAGGTTTGTTCAGGTGTTTGTTTGTTTATTTGTCTGTTGATCCTGCCTGTGTGCCAGCTGCATGGAGCCTTTTCCAAACCACGGCTCAGGCTTCGGCTTCGGCTCCGGCTCCGGCTCAGGCTCATGTTCCAGCTCTGTTATCCATATAATGAAAACGTAGGTTGGGGCTTTTTATTGAAGCTGAATATTAGTTTTCTTGTTCGAAATGGAGAATCTACTTCCAAACCGTAGCCAAAAGCCTCTATTCTGATACCCGTTATTCTAGAATGGATTCAAGAAATGGAACCAGAGCCAAAACCGAGGTTTGGGATAGGGCCCTGGCTTGAGGTTAGGCTTGGGATTTTATATTGTTATCACCATTTTGTGTCCTAATTGAAATGAAGGGCTTGAGATAATACATGGCGAAGCTGGAGCCTTTCTTCGTCTTCGCCATGCACATGTTGCCTAATCTCTTCATTTCGTTTTGTGGGCCTCAAAATGGCGGTAGCCAAATAGTTCCCAAGCCTAGCCCCAGCCCTAGTTTCGCAAAGGCCCATGATTTTCAATTCTCTCATAAAATGAGCAAGTCATGTTGACCAATGTCCATTAATTTGCTTCATGAAATGTCTCATCGCGGCGCCGCCTACCATGACGGTATATCTCGTCATGCAAGTGGTACCAGTATAATCTTACGTATATACAGCGAACTGATTGACATAAATCCGTCTGTTCCGTAGTTGGCACTTCTGCCTGAGTCAAATTACAGAGTTGAAATTGCCACTCGACTTCTCAAAGTAATAAAACGGGTCATCATAGTTATAATTACATAAAGCACGAGAGGAAGTTCAGTTTTAGGCATCAGATATGCGTTAAAATGTTGTTCTTTATGATTTGTTTGTTTGGTTTTTAGGTGAGAAATTTAGGACACGAGTGCAAAAAGTTGCAGCTGCCACAATAGCCTAATTGTGATTAATCTTTCAGGGTTATACTATGTGTTATACTTTAGTAAGAAACCAAAACAGAAATGTTCACAGATTTACGTATAACTTTCAGGGTATGAAGATGATGCTAGTAGAAACCTACCGTTTTACCGCCTAAAATGGTGTATTTATCCAGAAAATAGTTAACAACGACCGAAAATCTTTTTGATCTTTTAACAGATCAAAAATAAAAGAGAAAAGACTTAAGAAATTATATGGCCGTTTTTCACAATTTTTTCATCAAGTGGTCACCGTATTGGACTGGAATTTTCACAGATGACTGTGACTGTATCTTTCTTGATATTTTTGCCCACGAATCTGTACTTCTTTGACAAAAACCAATGTACGATACTACCTTTAAATGCTGTCAAATAATGATCTTCGTGGGCTTATCAGCAAGATTGGCTGATATCAAACAAAACGGAGCATTAAACAAACGATAAATATCAGGAATCCCGAGCGAGCGCTAGCTTGCATTGCAGTTGCACGTAAACTGGATCCCATTTTAGTCAAAAACGTAATGCAGTGTAGAATTAGCTATATGCACTCTAGCTTGTAGGAAAGAGTCTTATTTACCTAAATCCCCCGTCTCGTTTAAAAGCGAAAAAGCTTTCCCACTTATCATAGCACTCTTATCGTTCCCTGCTGCGTCTTTACGTATAACGCATCGTGCATCCGAGTCTCAAGCATCTAGATTAATGGGAAGGGACATTTTTTGCTTTCAAGGCGGTCAGGCCGCATGGCGTACGCGTACTTTGGCCAAACGGCAAGTCACTCAGCAATAATGCCAATTCGTTAAAATGTCCTGAATGAAAATTGTAAAAGCTAAATAAGGAGCAAAGTAAGGTGACAGCAAGGAGGGATTTTGACGGGCGTGTTTGTAGGAGGCCGGACGTAGTAAATGTGTAAAATGCAGGTCATTCTACTAAAACCGGGATGCCATAAAATCAAATAAAATCCTCCTCCAGCACTTCTGCTCGGTTTTACATGCTAACAAGTGTCTATGGGTTGTTTTTGTGACAGTTGACAGGTTTCAAACTGACTCAAGCAGGGTGTATAGAATGTCAACAATTTCGTTTACATTTTTCGTTTAAAATGTTGCCCTGGTAGGGCAATACACCTGGGCAACACGAATTTGGGGGCATGATTAGCACCATTTGGCCAATATTTTACCGAGTTGTTACTGCGACATGTTACCCAACTCGTTTTGCTCTGTGTACACTGACAACATTTTCAGCAACAATGTACCCGGGCAACATGTTAGCGAGATTGTTCCCGAAAATGTCGACAGTGTACAACTCTGCTCAGGCAAGCGACTGCACTATACATGGTGTCCCAGAAAAAAAAAACCACAACACTGTGTCGGGACCCATTATGTTAAAACTAAACTGTTTATCCCTTCAAGATTCAGATATATGATACAGCCATGTCTGAGCTATCACCATGTAGAGTTTAAGCATATTGGGGCTGAAATTGGCGAAAATGTGACCAATTGAAAAAGTACTCCTTACAAAAAATATTTGCATGGATAACCCGCATAGTTATCAATACACACATAAAGTGTATGAAAGAAAAATGAAAATCGGGTTTTGAGGTTGGGTATTTAAGATTTAGTTTTTTCACTCAATTTTAGTCCAATTATATTCAAATTCTACATGTCGATAGCCAAGACATAGATGTATCACACATAAAAATCTTGACGTGATAAAAACTATAATATTTATATTATAGCTCTCGACACAAGTGTTGCGGTTTTGTTTTTTTCTGGGGACACCCTGTCCAATATACAAGGAACACTTCGGCATAGCATAACATTTTGTGACAGTTATTGGTTCATTGTGCTAAATAATATTATGTGAACAAAATTATTGCAGGTTTGTTTTTTTTGTTCTTTTTTCTTGAAGATTGAAAGGACTGGAAATTTTGGGCTAAAAAAAGATGTATCTCGTATACGTGCGTCTTACATCTCGTACGCACGACATACAACTCGTACGTACACCTTGTATCTCGTACGTACGACTTATGAATCATATCTCGTAACGTACGAGATACATCTCGTACGTACGACGTATATGTCGTACGTACGACGTATATGTCGTACGTACGGCGTATAAGTCGTACGTACGTGGTACGATTCCTAAGTCGTACGTACGACATATAAGTCGTACGTTCGACATATAAGTCGTACGTTTGACATATAAGTCGTACGTTCGACATACAACTCGTACGTTCGACATACAACTCGTACGTACGAGTCAGGGAGAGGCAACTTTATATTTTTTTCAGCATGTCCCTAATACAGCTTCGTAGAAACCAGGTTGACTTATGAAAATTCATCTTATAACTCTGAGGGCGAGACACAAAAAAAATAATGAAGTGCGAGATTCGTATTATAAAAAAGTCAACGGCGACGTTGCCACAGAGACTGGTTGTGTAACCGCGGGCTGAATGGCGAAGTACGACGCGGTTTTATGAGTTCGCCTTGTTGTTTTAGAGCGAGAGAAGGTTTGGCAGGATCGTTCCCAGGGGGTGGGCATTGTCAAGTCCTGCGGATGTAGTTTCCCCCCTGGGTGTGCTCTCTTGCAATATTGCAACCTCGTCCCGTATGCGGTTTACCGTTTCCAGCCGAGTGAAGCCACACGTAGCCTCGTCTCTATGCATATTATCCATTACGCACTCGTGCAAGTAGTCCTACTTTTATCTTGTTTGCATTTAGGACGTGCTTTCGAGTACGAAAAAAAAAAGAGGAGGAAAAAATGGCAGGAAAATTGCCAGGTGCCGCTGGGGGGGGGGGGGGGGGGGTTGCTTGAGCCCTCCCAAACATTTTTTTCTCAGTAAATCTTGAAAAAACTGGATTTTTTTTTCAGTTATTAAGCGTTAATTACATACAGAACGCGTTGTGTGGGCTATAATAGGTGCACGTGTTTTTTTTTACCCCTAATAAGACATAGCAGAAGCGAGTGTTAGAAGAACCCAAAACATTGGGTCGTCTAGCACCCCCCCCCCCTAAAAAATAATAAAAATGGCTCTTCTAGCCCCGCCCCCAAAAAACAACAAAACAAAAAAACAAAAACAAAAACAAATGGGCTCTAACACCGCGCCTGAAAAGTGCGATAACGGTAAACATGGGAGAAGAAAGACAAAACAGGTGTTTCAATTGCAACTTCAGATCACTTGTTTTTTCTAAGGCATGACTATTATTTGGTGAGTTTCCAGCTTATATTATACATCACATGGAAAATCAAGCGTTGTAAGGATTGTGTCGTGCATTGACGCCTTTGCTCGATTTTCACGGAATCATCTAATACCTAACATTACTCCATATTGATTTCTTTTTATAGAACACTGAAAAACAAATTTAAAACGGGACGAAAACAAGTAAATGTAAGCCTACGGATACACTGATTGAAGTTCAAAACCAGACTTATCGCCGCAATATTTCAGCGGATTGTCTTGTTAGACTTGTAAACAAGTTTATTTATATCGAGTTGTTATTTTTCATAAATGAAACTCAATGTGCTGTTTCCATAAGCAAATTACGTTAGGGGATTTTTTGAAGGAAGCGAGATATTCGTAAAGAAATCAGAAGCCTGGAGGTAATTTCACCAAACTCATCGTAACTTTAATACTATCAATCGTAGTACTCGTGATGCATTGCAGTCCTACGTAGGATAGACCCCCTACGATGGTTTATCCTTCGTAACTCGAGTTACGATCGATCGTAGGGCTTCGTGAAATCCACCCCAGGTTCCAGCTCTCCAGGTTTGCGATGATTGCAACACACTTTCTGGCCTGATATCTTAAAAAAATACATTAATAAGAAATACATTAATTTTTTTTTTCTTTTGCGAAATTGCATATTAGGGAGACATTTTTTGCGTCTAAAAGTGAACATTTGGGAGACATCTGCAAATAGGGAGACTTTTCAGTGTCTCCTTATTATCAGCTACCTTTTAAAGATTTTTTTGTTGCCTTCCATATTTTAATAGAATACAGAGAATGTTCTCAATGATGAACATAATTATGTCAATTTCAAGTTCACTGGTTTGGAGATGTTTAAAAATAGTTAAGTAAAGTTTGTGCACGACCAATTCCCGGCAATTTATATTATTTTTAATCTCATTAAAGGAAGTATAATACTTTGGTAAGAGACCAAAACGGAAATAATCACAAATTTACTGACCTATAACTTTTAGATTATGAAGATGATGCTAGTAGAAACTTACCGTTAACATGTTTCCGTCTGAAATGGTGTTTTTATCCAGAAATTAGTAAAACAACGACCGAAAATCTTTTTGATCTTTTAAAAGATCAAAAATAAAAGAGAACAGACTTAAGAAATACTGCAGTTGTTTTTCACTGTTTTCTCAAAAAGTGGGCACCGTATGGGACTGAAATTTTCACAGATGACTGTTACTGTATCTGTCGTGGTATTTTTGTCCGTGAATCTGTATTTCTTTGACAAAAACCAAAGTATGATACTACATTTAAAGCTGATTTACTGATTTCATTATAATTTTAATAATAAAATAGTTCTTAGCGCGGAAGCGTTTTCGGGAATCATCCGACAACCAGGTAATGCATTTAGCGTGAAATTGGTACTCAGCTGATGATTGTGGCACAACATGGGGATTTCCACCTAGTAATACTCCTTGCTTTTTAAGCTGAGTGATCTCGTGGCTAGAAGTGAAAAAAAAAATTAATAAGTGTCGTAAGAGCCTACATTTTGTCAAAATTCAGATCGTAACCTATGAGGGACCTTAGCTCCCTGATTATACTCTTCACACTTACATCTCAGAAAGGAGAGACAACTATACTGGTGTCGTTTTCACGAAGCCCTGCGATCGATCGTAGCTTGAGTTACGAAGGATAACCCATCGTATCCTACGTAGGGCTGCAATGCATCACACGTCCTGTGATTGATAGTAAGTTACGATGAGTTTGGTGAAATCGACCCCTGCACGCACAATGTTTAAATCCTTTAGGGGTCCAAACTCGTCGTAATTTACGATCAATCGTAAGACTTATGATACATTGCAGCCACACCTATGATACGATGGGTTATCCTTCGGTACGTGAGTTTACGATCGATCGTAGGGCTTCGGCCGTAAACCGACCCAGGGTTGCCATGCAACTCGAGGGGTCGATTTCACCAAACTCATAGTTAAACGCTTATATCAATCGTAGGATTTACGATGCATTGCAGCTCTACCGAGGACAAGATGGGTTAAACTTCGTAAATCGAGTTACGATCGATCGTAGGGCTTCGTGAAATCGACCCCAGGATCGTCATGCAAGTCATGTCCCGGAGATGTTCGATACAGTGTCCTGTGTCACACACTCCCAAGGTTTTATTCAACCCCCATCGGCTGTGGGGCGTGACAGGAATCACTAATGTGCGAGAACCAAACACCGTGTTTTTCCACCGTCGCTGTTTTGACACATTGAATAATTCAGCCCAGCAATTATTTTGTTTTCGCAGTATGCTAAATTTGTACAAATTGGTTTATGTTTTGTTTAGAAGCTCTAGAATTGTTTTTTTTTTTTTTAATGTATAATGGAATTCGAGTTTCCAGTTGGCATTGAAGCTCCCTCGCCCCCAAAGAGCAATTTACCAGGCTCTCTAGAAACACATTGTCTTGACATTTTGGCATTTGCCAAAACACCAGACAACCTCGATGGGAAAAAAATAAAATATATATATATTCCTGTCTATAAAACCTATTTTTGGAATGTCATTGATCTGGTTGAGCACATTAATCTGAAAACAAATCAGCGAATGCTATAATTGGCTTACTGAACAGGTATAGTAAACGGACGAAAACAAGCTAATTTTGAATGTACTGATCTGGAAGGTGCATTTGGACCAATGTTAGGCTTCACATAGGCTTAATTAAAGGTTGTATCATACTTTGGTAAGAGACCAAAACAGAAATGTTCAAAGATGTACGTATAACTTTCAGGGTATGAAGATGATGCTGGTAGAAAACTACCGTGAACATTTTCCCGCCTGAAATGGTGAATTTATCAAGAAATTAGTAAAACAACGACCGGAAATCTTTTTGATCTTTTAAAAGATCAAAAATAAAAGAGAAAAGACTTCAAAAATACTGCGGCCGTTTTTCACGATTTTCTCAAAAGGTGGGCACCGTATGGGACTGAAATTTTCACAGATGACTGTGACTGTATCTTCTTTGATATTTTTGCCCATGAATCTGTATTTCTTTGACAAAAACCAAAGTATGACACTACCTCTAAAGGTGTAGTGCAGGATTGGTAACATAATCCAAACATAAATAATCACAGATTTACGTATAACTTTCAGGGTATATGCATATGCTGGTAGAAACATACCATTAACATATTTCTGCCTGAAATGGTGTATTTTCCCAGAAATTGATTAAAAAAGACCGAAAACAGTTTTCATATCGGGTGTGTGATCAGCACCATTCTTTACGTTTTATAAAAGAAAAATTAGTTGGTATATTTCTCGTGACTCAGATGTCCCACTGAGCTCAAATGATCACAGGTTTATTATTCCATGTACATGTTTGATCAGACAAAGTGTGAGTGCTATTCTGTGACCTTTTCCAATCATGTATTGTACCTTTAAATTGACAATATCTTTGAATTGAGACCAATGGGCGTGGCACAGGTGGGGTGGGGCTAAAGGCTTCCCGACCAAACAAATTGTATCCTAGCTGCATATTTGTTATATAAAAGGACAGGTCGTTGTTCAGGAACAGCATTGTTTGTTCTTTATTTTAGAGATTAGGAAGATTTCCCATGGGCATGGTACGAATGGGAGGCATTGAAATCGTCCGCGTACGATGGAAGCGAACCTGGCGTTAAGCCTGATGAAGTGACCAGATGAGACAATCTCCCTTCCCGATTCAATAGAGCACAAAATACCATTCCACATCGCTCACCACTGTAAATCTGACACGAGATAAACTGTTCAAGGTAGCCCAGGCAGGCGATGGATGAGGGTGATATTGTATGCAATAGAAGAGGCCGGACTTTGCAGCAAAACAGATTAAAGTCATCCATATTTTCTAGGACGGTCTCCTTTGCCTTCATATAAGTCTGCATTCTATAGCAATTAACGTTGCTGCTGCTGGAGTCTTCTGTGTATGTGTCTTTGGGCGTTTACGAGCCTCAGGCTCAGGCTCTGGCTCAGGCTCAGGCTCAGGCTCAGGCTCAGGCTCAGGCTCAGGCTAAGGCCCAGGCTCAGGCTCAGGCTCAGGCTCAGGCTCAGGCTCAGGCTCAGGCTCAGGCTCAGGCTCAGGCTCAGGCTCAGGCTCAGGCTCAGGCTCAGGCTCAGGCTCAGGCTCAGGCTCAGGCTCAGGCTCAGGCTCAGGCTCAGGCTCAGGCTCAGGCTCAGGCTCAGGCTCAGGCTCAGGCTCAGGCTCAGGCTCAGGCTCAGGCTCAGGCTCATGGCTCAGGCTCATGGCTCATGACTCAGGCTCAGACTCAGGCTCAGACTCAGGCTCAGTCCCAGGCCCAGGCTCAGGCTCAGACTCAGACTGAAACTCAGACAGCCTCATGGCTCAGGCTCATGGCTCATGACTCAGGCTCAGACTCATGCTCAGACTCAGGCTCAGTCCCAGGCCCAGGCTCAGGCTCAGACTCAGACTGAAACTCAGACTGAAACTCAGACTCAGGCTCATGGCTCAGGCTTAGCCACTGGCTCAGCCTGGCTTCAGCTCTGTCATCCATATGCTGAAAATATAGTTTGTGGTTTTGTATTGAAGCTGAAGCTCTATTTTCCTTTCCAAACTAGAGAATCTGAGAATCTACTTCCAACCGCAGCCAAAAACCTCTTTTTTTGATAAATGCACGTGTTATGTAATTAAAGCGTTTTAGATATTGACACGGTTACTATAATACTAATGCTTGAAGACAGAGTTCAAGTCTAGAAGGGTTTCGTGACCAGAACATTGATGCAAGTTTAGTTTGGCATTCCCTGGAAGTTATGGATGCAGAAAAAAGTAGCGCCAAGAAGATTTTGCATTCGTTCTACATGAAACTGACATGTTGATGCCCAAATCGGTGATCTAACAGCACCGAGCCAGTTGCCATTAACGCTTGGATGGCTTGTTCTGTGTGCTTGGTTTACTTTTATATCGAAATGCGCGGAATTTGTATACCTGGGACTTCGTTGTTCAGCAATCCAGCATGGCATGAGCGGCACCCGGGGACGTATACACGTGAGAATAAAGTATATACCGCCATATTAAAACAAGCGTCGTCCACCGTTAAGCGGAAGGATCGACAGAAGATTCCTGAGGGAACGAATTTAGAAAGCTTTTATATTTGCGAAACGGAAGATGAATATACACAGTCTCGTGATTCCGGTTGAAGGCATTGAACTTTAGATTCTAAGCATTTCCAAGGTAATGGACTTCATTCTGATTGGCTGATTTAGAATGTTGGGCCAACCAATTTGAATCAGTTTTGCTTATACATAACCGTCGTTCCAATAACTTATCCTGTTTAGTGTTTAGTAAAAGCAAACGGTTCAAAAAGAAATAACACAAATGACTTAGGGTCTTATAAAATCGGACACGGCAGCTTTAAGCTGGTAATGGCTTGTTCCCGTGCGGGATTCTGGTTGACAGAGTAATATTTGAACAGACACCGACTGGAGACAAGTTAGACACGAATTGTCCTCGAAGACCGAACTTTGTTTACCTGAGCGGACGAGGCCCGGCACGTTTACCACACTGTGCCTGGGTAGATTATCTCCAAGAAAGGCGATAATTCCGACGCCTTCCTGGGACAAATTCTAGAGGCCTCTGGTCAGACGATCCCTGGATTTATCTGAGCGAAGCAAAGATGCAATTCTGGGAAATATACATTTTAGACTTTCTAAAGCCAAGACCCATTCTTAACCACAACGAAACTATGCATTTTTGAAGATATTTTATTCATGGCGTCTTGAACTTCACGGTAAATCTTGTGAATTTCTTCAAGAATCAGAAATATGTAGTCAATACAGCTCCAGCTCTTTCGGAATCATATACCTCTGATGCTCTGGAGAGTAATTAATCAACATGTTATCCAATCCCGTGTTATTGAACATGTTACCAATATGATATTCAACATGTTATCAGCAAGTTATTCAACATGTTATTCATAATGTTCTCATCATGTTATCGACATGTTATTCAACATGTTATCAGCATGTTACTCAACATGTTATCAGCATGTTATTCAACATGTTATTCATTATGTCATCATCATGTTATCGACATGTTATTCAACATGTTCTCAACATGTTACATGTTAATAACATGTTTTTCAACATGTTATTCATTATGTTCTCACCATGTTATCGACATGTTACTCAACATGTTATCAGCAAGTTATTCAACATGTTATTCATTATGTCATCATCATGTTATCGACATGTTATTCAACATGTTCTCAACATGTTACATGTTAATAACATGTTTTTCAACATGTTATTCATTATGTTCTCACCATGTTATCGACATGTTATTCAACATGTTATCAGCATGTTACTCAACATGTTATCAGCATGTTATTCAACATGTTATTCATTATGTCATCATCATGTTATCTACATGATATTCAACATGTTCTTAACATGTTATTAACATGTTTTTCACATTTTCGGAAATATTCCTATAGTATTTCTCGGTTGTTTGGTTCCCTGCCTGGTTGCATGCTTGCTCACCTGCATGCTAACTTGCTTTCTCCTCCTGTTAGTTCTTAAGACTTTTAACAAACCAGGGATCGATTTCACATAGCCCTACGACCGATCTGAACTCGAGTTACGAAAGATCATCCATCGTATCTTACGTAGGCCCGCAATGCATCATAAGTCCTTCGATTTAAAGTTACGATAAGTTTGGTGAAATTGACGTCAGCAATTTATATTAAGGTGTCACCATTAGCGGTATCTCAATCCGCGTACGGTGCAGGAATCCTTCATAACGAGTCATGGAGAAAAGAAAAATGGGAGCTCCTTGATCAGCCAACGACCCGATTCTGTCGGATCTTTAATTCATGACACTGTCGCCTCTCAGCTACACCGAAGGTGTTAAAACATGCATTAGTGTTTCCTTTATCCTTTTACCAACAGTGTCATCGGTAAACATGTGTCATTTGTTTTACCTCGTGTCCATAACTCCAGAGTGTGAAGCTTGTGATCGGAGTTCACAGTTTGCAATGTGCCACAGGGCAAATTTATATTGGTTTATTTATATTGGAACATGCATGCTCATCCAAACTAAACATAAATGTGCGAATCGCCTGATGGAAAGTCTACTATTACACATTGTATATTAAAATGGGTCATTTCAACAGGTCGGTGAAGTGCATGCTACGGTGCCCCATACATGATTATAGTTATTGTTTCTGTATCACAGATCCGTATTGCTCACTCGCCGTTGTAATGTGACAGTGTAATTAAGTTATTGGATTTGCCTATGATCAATCTTAATTAGGAGTAATGATAAAAGATGGTTGGACATTGCATTTAATACATGTACCCGCGCGGACACCGTCAAAAGTGATTCAAATAACCTTGGCGTTTTCATTATGAGAGATTGTACACATTCATAATATACACGGTGTCCAAAAAGAAAAGAAAAAAAAAACCACGCACGCAACACTTGTGTCGAGAACTATTATATAAAAATGAAACTGTTTATCACTTCAAGATTCAGATATGTGATACAACCATGTCTTGGCTATCACCATGTAGAATTTGAGCAAACTTGGACTAAAATTGAGCGAAAAAACTAAGACTG
Organism: Astropecten irregularis; assembly: GCA_963971285.1. Lineage (NCBI taxonomy): Eukaryota > Metazoa > Echinodermata > Asteroidea > Paxillosida > Astropectinidae > Astropecten > Astropecten irregularis. Next base: position 16,299,261 of record OZ020251.1, on the reverse strand, counting down.
AATCACCTAACCTCAAAACCCTATTTTCATCTTTCTTTCATACACATTATGTGTGTATTGACCACTATGCGTTTTATCCTTGCAAATTGTTTTTAGGAAGTACTCTTTCAATTGGTCATATTTTCGCCAATTTCAGTCCCAATATGCTTAAATTCTACATGGTGATAGCCAAGACATGGTTGTATCACATATTTAAATCTTGAAGTGATAAACAGTTTAATTTTAACAAAATGGGTCCCGACACATGACTGTTACGTTTTTTTTCTGGGACATCCTGTACATGCGACATGCATTGCGCAGTGTTGTTTGGCGTCAGCCTCTTAATGAGAATGCACGACTTGTATCTTGATCAAACGTCAAGTAACCCTGGCAACCGTATGCCACATCGGTGTAGTTTTACAGTGGTGGTGGCGGCTGAAGCAAACCAGATGGTACTCCTCGTTTATTACGAGAAACCCAGCGATCCAGACCACGACCGAGGACTGATACCGGCAAATTACGTCAAACCAGGCGTGCCGTGTTGTACGGGTCTGATCCGCCGAGTCCACTGGGTCAATCCTCCCCTTATGACAGTCGGTGCGTAAAGGCTAAAATATCGACGCGAGTTGTTAAGTGGGCCTTCCATTCTCGTTAAAGGTATAATAAATGATTGGTAAAAGGTCACAGGGCAACACTCGCACTTTGTCTGTCCAAAACCAGCTCAATTTGTCTTATGAAACATAAAGAATGGTTTTGATCTTACCCGGAGATCAAAACTGTTTTCGGTCCTTGTTTTACTGATTTCTAGATAAACACAGCATTTCAGGCGGAAATATTTTTAACAGTATGTTTTTACCAGCGCAATATGCATATCCTGAATGTTATACGTAAATAATGTGAACATTTCTGTTTGGGTATGTTTTTTACCAATCCTGTACTGTACCTTTAAAGATGTACAGTACACGCTGATGTGATTGGCATGATGGATGCGTATAGGTTTCGATATGCGTGTATAGTGTGTAGGCGTGATTAAATAAAGTAGTGTTAACAGTCCGCGGTGTGCTGTGGACTTTCATGCGATTGGTTGAGAAGGTTACCGCTTATTTTTGAGATTGGATAGTTCGGCTTGATGTCCACTTCATCACGGTGAACCTATGGTGTTTCACGATCGATATAGGCCCAAGGCAATGCCGAACAAAGCAACTTTCACTGGCAACTTTGAGACAACCAACTAAACCACATGCAAGAGGAAAACATTGCTGCTCGTACAAGTCATGTTTCTGTTAGTTTGTAACTATTCTCAAGAAAAGTTAAGTCCTATAACATGATTTCAAGGCTTCTGACTGCCAAACGAACAAAGATAACTGACTGTAGTAGAGGGCCACCTACGTAGGGCTGGATAGCTCAGTTGGTTAGAGCCCCGGTACGCACGGGCGTAGAGCACGGGGGTCTAGCGGTCTACGCTACTGCCGGTACGGATTCCAGAGTTTCAACCTTAGGGACAACTCACAACCTATTTGTTCTGCTTTAAGAGGACGTGGCCTAAGCCCAAGTCCAAGCCCATGCAGCCCGTCGTTTCGTAAAGGCCAATAGTGTGCGTATACTCAGTACTTTTGATTCAATTCCGGAGCTGCAAATAAGGGTGATTTATTTGGAACTCGAACTGACCAGGTATAATGGTGAAACAATTCAACCGTACGGTTGCAGCTATCATGCATTCTAGAAATCTCATGGCTGTCTGAAAGAGCCTGCCTCCCCAAGGTGCAGGGGAGATTGGGCCTGCTAAAACAAAATTCGGGTCAAGAAATGTCCACAAGTATTGACTATTTGTCAGTCGTGAGTTATTTATTCAGGCAGCATCGTGGCGATTCGCCATTGTCAATATTGAGCAGCCATGCCATTTCTGCGAAATCAAATTAATGTATGCACGTGGTTATTATATTGTGTGCACAATGTGCATCCTGATTGCGGATGTTTTCTTATGTATCAGAAATGCAAGGGTCTTTTCATGAAATGACTTTGAGTGTCAATCGCTGTACCTGATGCCATGTCTGAAAGGCAGTTGGGGTGTCCGTCCGTCGTGCTGTCTGTTTGTCATTAGGAGTTTGTGGACTTTCCATAGTACGCTTTATTGCAACTCAGGGTAAGATCGTGTAAACGATGTAGTGAAGACGATGTCCCCAGACCTGGTGGGATGATCCTGTAGTTGGGTCGTACTTCCATATACGTTTGTGCACAAATGCATTCATACATTCATACAAAAAGGCAACACTTGTGTAGAGAACTATTATATAAAAAAATAACTGTTTATCACTTCAAGATTCAGATATGTGATAAAGCTATGTCTTGGCTATCACCATGTAGAATTTGAGCAAAATTGGTTTAAAATATATGAGTGACTAGACTAAGACTGAATTACCCAATCTCAAAATCTGATTTTCATCTTTCTTTCATACACATTATGTGTGTATTGAACACTATGCGTGTATCCTTGCAAATTTGTTTTTAAGGAGTACTCTTTCAATTGCATGGTCATATTTTTGCCAATTTCAGCTTGATTGTGCTTAATTTCTACATGGTGATAGCCAAGACATATTGTATCACATATCTCATTCTTGAAGTGATAAACAGTTAAATTTTCATATAATAGTTCTCAACACAAGTGTTGCGGTTATTTTTTGGGACATCCTGTATTTTGGATTTCAGTGGTATGATTATGTCTCTTAAAATGCTTGTAAGTTTTTGTGCTATTTGCTTGTGTTGCTTTTCTTCCCAGTTGTGTTTGTCTGTTTATTTATTTCATTCGTTGTCTTTGTTTGTTTGTTTGTTTGATTGATTTTATTTGTTTGTTTATTTGTATTTGTGTTTTTTCTGCGTATTTTGTTTTGTGCATGATGGTCATGCTGATGTAAATTTCAATAAGTGAGCACTGCGCAGACACAAATGAACCCAATAATGGAATCATCAATCGTTGTCACAGTACTATCGCCGTAATATTCATTTATCATGATAGCGTATCACTATCAGCCTCACCGCAGAAGCAGCACGGATATAGAGGAGATCAAAACCTATATCGCAAAGTGCCGCGCTTAATGGCTGACTCGAGAGCCGCCTGTAGTTAAACTGCTGAGACTCAGTCGCCAGTCTATGAATTATCACCGTCCCCTCTGGAATAATATATCATATGAACAATATTTACATCTCAGGTGCACTTTAATGCTGTCGTTTAAGGAGCACGTATACACATCTTTGCAGCACTTCCCTGAAACCATTAAGGGTATGTGCCGACTGCCAGTCTGCAAAAATGTCGTAAATAGGATACAGGACACATCATACTTTGGTAAGAAGTCAAAACAGAAATGTTTTACGTATAAATTTTCAGGGTATGAAGATGGTGGTGGTAGAAACCTACCGTTAATATTTTTCTGCCTGAAATTGTGTATTTATCCAGAAATTAGTAAAACAACGACCGAAAATCTTTTTGATCTTTTAAAAGATCAACAATAAAAGAGAAAAGACTTAAGAAATACTCTGCCAGTTTTTCACGATTTTCTCAAACTGTGGGTACCGTATGTGATTGACAGATGGCTGTCATTGTATCTTCCTTGATATTTGTGCTCACGAATCTGTACTTCTTTTACAAAAACCAAAGTATGATACTACATGTACCTTTAACCTTTCCATACATTCATTTTGGGTTTCTTTTATATTTTTTCCTTCTGGTGTACCCATTATTGCTCTGAAAAGCAGCTCTGAACTTTTCTTCTTTTTTTTTCTCAAATCTGGCTTCAAACGTGAATCGTCTGCCGCAATTAATTCAAATAAACGCTGAGTATTTTGCATTGTGGACGGCAGGACCTGGTGTGTAGACTGGACGTCTGATGGGGATAATTTTAAAGGGTTCCTGCAGTGCTTTTTTCGGTCAGGTTTTTTTTTATTACCTCCATACAGAGAATATACTGAAAAATAATGAATGGCAAGTCTTATTTTGGTTTCAAACCAGCATTAGGTTTTCCTTTGAATGGCTTTGTAAAACGGGGAATTTTCACGCATACTCATGTAGGGAACCAACAGCAACAATATAATGAGAAAAAAAAAACATGAAAAATGAAAAGGCAAACTTGACCTCCAGAAATGGTTTGGTGAAAAAATTGCACCACCAGTTGAGTGAAAGGGAACATTTGGCAAAAAAAAATCCATTGAGGAGGAAAAGGTTTGTCAGAAAACCTATAAAACAACCGCAACTTTTTGTGCACAGATCGGTTTGGTTACTGCTCTCAGTTCTCCAGATGACATCACAGTTTTGCTCATGAATATGGAAATGCTAGTTAGCATACAAACCAAAAAACCTGTTTTTAACCCTGAATCGGTGTGAGGAAGTGGGTAAAATCACAGTCCCCATGTACAGTTTTTTTTATTGGCACATGTTCAAGCCATAATATTCCCATTGCAGAGACCCTTTAAATCCTGGATTTCTCATATAAGCTGCAATAGAATGGAGGAAGCACCAGTTTTTTCAACATTATGCCACATTTCTGGTGTTTATGCTGTGTGTGTATATGTAGCACCTCGGTTTCGTATACAATTATAATTTGATGTGCTGGTTGCTCGATTGCTGAATAAATAAACAGTTATACTACAAGAGAGCACGAGCAATCATGAAATGATGTATAGGGCTGTACTTTATGTGCCACTCATTCGTTTAGTATACCGGACAATGCTTTCTATTTTATTTATCACTGTGGCGAAAGTGCAGACGTCTGGTGTTAACGTCCATTGATACCTGCGATACAACTTTATATGTGTACCATAATAATATCCTATGCGGGTATTGAGTTGACTTCTTCAACATTTTAAGAGAGATTGGTTGATAATACTCTGCCACTGGCCGTCCGATGAGCTGCCTACTAATCCTGAGCAGTAAATCAGTGGATACAATATTCTCACGTGTCACTGGCCAAGTGGATATCCTAATTTTATAAATGGATCAGTGGATACAATACTCTCACGTGTCACTGGCCAAGTGGATATTCTAACTTTAGAAATGGATCAGTGGATACAATACTCTCACGTGTCACTGGCCAAGTGGATATCCTAACTTTAGAAATGGATCAGTGGATACAATACTCTCACGTGTCACTGGCCAAGTGGATATCCTAACTTTAGAAATGGATCAGTGGATACAATATTCTCACGTGTCACTGGCCAAGGGGATATCCTAACTTTAGAAATGGATCAGTGGATACAATACTCCCACGTGTCACTGGCCAAGTGGATATCCTAACTTTAGAAATAGATCAGTGGATACAATACTCTCACGTGTCACTGGCCTATTGGATATCCAATCTTGGGCCTTTAATCAGTGTATACAATCAGTGTAATTAGTGAATACAATACTCTCATTGTCATTGGCCAATGACTATATGCATTCTTTAAAAAAACATCAGTGGATATAATACTAGTGGATACATTGAGTCTTTACAAATAGATCAGTTGATAAACCCTCATTTGCCAATGAGCTATCACGTCTTTATATAGAAATCAGTGGATGTAGAATACTCCAACATGGTAATAATAATGAACGTAACAATTTCATGATATCAACCAACTCCTTTTGCCAATTAATGAGTAACATTTTTTTCAACAGCATATCTATAAAATACAATGATAGCTAAGTTGTTCAAGAGCACGTATATATTGGAGGTCGAGGGTTCAAATCCAGATCCCGTAAAATTTGTCTTTGTTCACGTTTAAATGGAGCATAATAGGATTTACAAGGCCTCCAAAAAAAATTATTGAGTTTGAGACAGAACATGGGCTCAACAGTTCGTTAACAGTGCAAACAGTCACCATGGGAAATCTTGGTTCATCAGATGCTGGGTTTTTCAAACAAATCAAGATTTTGTGTCTTTTCCAAAGATCGTTCGTCCGAACGATTTTCGAAACAAACATAAAGTTAACTATTCTTCATGTTTTATAAGAAAAATCGAGTGGGGTTTTCGCTATTTTCTCGTGACTCAGATGTCCGATTGAGCTCAAATGTTCACAGGTTTATTATTTCATGTACATGTTTGATCAGACAAAGTATGAGTGCAGTCCTGTGACCTCTACCGATCATGTATTGTACCTTTAAAAGACTTATACATTCAGCTGATCAGCTTTGCTTGCAATTTAATGGATACTTTCATAAATGTACATCGTGTGGTCAAAGGCCAACCAGCAAACCTACCAGCCATTCACATAAACCTACCTTTCACTCATCTATACCCAAAATGACGTACAATCTTCACACTTCATACTATCTTTCTGGAATGGGAATAAATGGCAAATACTTAATACAGTGAGGTACTAGGGTGCAGCACTTGATTCGCTCAATGGGATGTAATTCGATCGTTATCAAATTAATAATAAATTGTCTGGAGGGTGTAGAGGGGAAAAGGGAGTACTATCTAATATCTACCCAGTCTTTGATATATCGAATGCCGGTATGGCGGTGTCATGCTTGGCCAGTCATGCATGAAATGAACATGATTATGAGTCGAGGAACCAGAGACCGGAATTATCATAATTATTATTCGTAGGCTTATGATTACAATGTGTACAACTCTTAAAGGGATGGTACAGAATTGGTAAGACAAAATACACTACATGATCACAGATTCACATAAACCTTTACACAGTATACTGGTGATGATAGGAGAAAACACCTCATGAAATTAATATTATTGCTTGACTTTTAAAACATACGTATGTAGAATGGGGTTAACTTTTTGAAGTCTTTCCTTGCTAGGCTGGGGGCCAATAGTTAATAATAACGAGCCATTATATTAATCAGACCATTTTGTAATATTGTTTGCATTTATGATTTATAAGTATTAGGTACTGTATAGCTGTATATACTATAGTATGTTTTCCAAGGCATGGTGTAATTGTTGCTGCTGCTGCTGCTGCTGCTGCTGCTGTTGTTGTTGCTGCTGAGATTAATGCTGTTGTCGTCCTCGCTGTTGTTGCTGTAACTGTAACTGTAGCTGTATAGTTGTTTTTGTTATTGATGCGGCTATTGCTGCTGTTGTTATTGTTGTTGGTGCTGTCGTTGTTATTGTTGCTGCTGCTGTTGGCGTGACTTGTTGCTGCTGCCGATGTAGTTGCTATTGTTAATTGTCGTCATCTTCGCTTTTGCTGCTGTTGCTGCTGATGCTGTTGCTACGTCGGCCGCATGGTTGGTCTTAAATAGTAGCAATAATATTATAAAAAAAATTCGTCACACAAATTTAAAATGTCTTTGTCTTTTTACAGAGCATGTAATCTTCCACAAGATTCTTGGACACATAAAAATCCAACATGGCGGCTGAGATGATCAAGAGACCAATACTTAAGGGACCCAGAATAATCCCACCCCGACTGACCACCAAAAGTTCCACCGATCTTTTACCGCTGGAAATGAGACTAGGCACCAGCAAAGACGCGGTAGGTTTGTTTGCACGATTTTTTTAGCGCTCGTTGTCTCGTAATGGTCACGATTTACAGTAATTGCATTCGTGGTTACCAAGGATACTTCGCCCATAATGAGTATTGAATTTGGCGCGGTGACAAGAAGGTGATCCCGTATTAGATAAGTGTTGATTTGAGTTGAAGGTTTGGGGAAAAAGGAGGAAAGATAATAAAAAAAAAATACAAACGCGATAGCTGGTGATGGGATGTATGGCGTTTCACTCGCTAAATTGCCTCGTGGGTTGGGGCCGGGGGCTTTAACTACACTTAGGGCATATTCAGTAATCATCAACTTGCTTTGACGACGACATTAATGGCTTCAAGTCACGCAGCCATCTTTCCGACAAAAAAGACCCACCAAACTACTTATCACTGGCACTAAGTCATTGTTTCATACAAACAAAGCAATTTGGGACACCGCCAACATAAAGTTGGTTAGCTCACAATATCACACAAGGTATCGGTTTTACCTTGATAAACACTTGAAGTTGTCTAAGAATTTTAAAATTTTGAAAAGAGAACAAAGCAAAATTGACTGGAGGGGGATTCGAACCGTAGGACTGGATGGCTCAATTGGTAGACCACCTGTACGGTATTCAGGAGGTCGCCGGTTCGAATCCCGCTCGAGTCAACTTTTGTTTGTTCACTTTTCAATGACTTTATATTCAATCAGTTTCCCTTGTGGTTATTTGATGATTAAAATTAAAAAAAATTGTAAGATTCCATGATCTTGAATCTTATAAGATCTTATAATACTTATTTGTGTCTTCCTTCAATGGGAGACTGAAGTTCTCTTTTATTATTTGAAGCTGCATACACGGGTTTACACTTCGGCGGCCATTTTAGCTTTTGATCGCAACTTCACAACGAGGCACTTTCACGCATGCGCACTTTTCGAAGTGTAAACCCGTGTATTGACACCCTACACGTGCATGCACTTTAACCAGTTCTGCACGGCTAGTGTGTTACGCCCAGCTTTCAACGCGTCAAATGAGACGATTTGGACTTATTTAAGAGCCTCGTTGGGTTCGACAATGAGCTTCAAGGCGGACATCCGAACCGGAAGAGACTTATGTACTCGCCGGGGATCTGATGGGGGAGGAAGAGTGTTTTTCCCCCGGGGCCATTTAGCTGGAACTACGGTCCCGTGGCTCCCTCGTCAATGCTTAGCTTAATCCTGAATTACTGTGAAGGAAATAAATCATGTTAATCACAATTTGATCGATGCCTGCATTATGATAGTCAACCTGTCATTCCTGAGGCGTTGTGACTTTTAAACCTTAGTTATTGTATTACAGGTGGCCTTGGATTGCTTTTAGAATCTTTACACTGACATTTTAGAATTAAATATAGGGAATATCAGTCCATTTTAGCGACTGATCAATGCGCGGTATTTTTGAACGCATGAGGGCGCTGTTATGTGTACAACTTTATTTACTTCCGGGGATACGGTCCGGTTAATTGTCAATTGAGCAGAGGTCATTTACGGACAATTTTGTCTTTTGGGATAGGATAGCAGTGCATATTTTTACTACGACATGTACGAGTTGTATTCTGACACAGCGGTACACAAGAACAAGGCATTGTCAAATGACCCCCGGAAGTAATTCGAAGCGCCCTCAAGCGTTCAAAAATACCGCGCATTACGTTTGAAAAGCCGATGACAAGGAATTTTTGAAATTCATTCATGAATTATACTGTGGCTTTTCCCAATGGGAGAATTTGGAGAACCGGTCTAAAGTCAACAGCGCAAGCGCACGCACGCGCAAAACAACGCGCGCATGCTCACAATCGCGCAAGCATGGTTTGCGCGTGCGCTGTCTCCCATAATTTCACATTTTGGAATATAGCACGGGTACCAGTCGATAACGTTTAAAGTACGCATATCCTTGTATGATTTAGCACCACTTTACAAAAGTTATTCTGATATGCCAGTTCTTGTTTTTGCGACAAAACCGTTGATGACAGTGAAAGCACGTTATGTAATCCATCATATACCTTAACTGACAAACCTGTAGAGGTTTGAGGTCAATCAGCCATCTGGGATACGAGAAAATAGTGAAAACCCGTGTACAGAAAATTTTACACATTTCAACGAATGAATAAAACGCTTCGAAGCGATTTATTCCAATCGGAAAATAGTTTCATTTATTTCTCAACGAATATGGCATTTCAGACAAAAACATTTCATGGGGTGTTTTCTCCTATCATCACCATTATACTGTGTAAGTTTTATGTGAATCTGTGATCATGAAGTGTATTTTGTCTTACCAATTCTGTACCATCCCTTTAACTGTTTCTGTATCGCCCATAGCAACCAGCGGCCATTTTGAAACAGAAGCAGATGCAGAGACTGGATATCCCTTCTCCACAGCAGTCTAGGCGCAAATCGTTTGCAGATATCGACGAGCAGAAAAGGATGGAATCGCGAGACCAGGCAGTGCCTTCGACGGCTAGTCTGCTGTACGTTTACTGTCAGGTAAGGTCATATCAAAATGAGACTTGTGTGGGTTGACCTTATCCCTTGGGCAAGTGCAGCCTCAAACAGCGCCCTCATCTTTTTTTTTTCAAAGACGAAATAATAGAGCGCCCCTTACGTTGTGAAATGTGTTTGTAGGCTGCACTTAATGTATCCGAAGTACAGTATTGTTGTATGTTGTTGTGTGCTGTATGTTGTTGCTGCTGCGGTTGATACGTTCTTGCAGTAGCTGTTGCTGCTGTTACGCGATGTTGCTGTTATTTTTGCAGGTCTTTGCCGCTGTTATGTGCTGTTGTTGTTGCTTCTGTTCTTGCAGTAGCTGTTGCTGCTGCTGCGTGCTGTTGCTGTTGTTCTTGCAGGTCGTTGCCGATGTTACGTACTGTTGTTGTTGCTGCTGTTATTGCAGTAGTTGTTGCTGTTACTACTGTTATTGCAGTAGCTGGTGCTGCTGTTACGTGCTGTTGTTTTTGCTGCTGCTTTTACTATACTGTTATTGCAGTAGCTGATGCTGCAGTTACGTACTGTTGCTGTTGTTCTTACAGGTCGTTGCCGCTGTTAAGTGCTGTTGTTGCTGCTGCTGTTGCTGCTGTTATTGCAGTAGTTGTTGCTGTTGCTGACGTATTGCGGTAGCTGTTACTGCTGTCATTGCTGTAGCTGTAGCGTTTGCTACTATTATTGCAGTAGCTGTTGCGGCTGCTACAGTTATTGCAATAGCTGTTGCTGGTAAAGTGATGTTGTGGTTGCTGCTGTTGTTGCGGTAGTTGTTGCTGTTGCTGCCGATGTTACTGCTGTATTGCAGTAGCTGTTGCTGCTTAAGTGGTGTTGCGGTTGCTGCTTTTATTGCAGTAGTTGTTGCTGTTGCTGCCGTTGTTGCTGCTGTTTGCAGTAGCTGTTGCTGATTAAATGCTGTTGCGGTTGCTGTTGCCATTCCAATAGCTGTTGTTGCTTAAGTAGTGTTGGTTGATGCTGTTATTGCACTAGATGTTGCAGCTGTTAAGTGCTGTTGTTGCATTAATTTTGCTATCGCTGCCTTTATTGCCCAAATTGTTGCTGCTGCCTTTGTTGAAGCTCCGGCTATAATCCATCAGTGAGCTGCGTATTATCCGGAATACAAAAACGGCATTACGGCACTACACCTTCATTTCGCATGCACTGTCGGTGAAAATGTAAAAAAAAAAAGAAAAAAAAGGAAAAAAGAAAGAAAGACTTGTTCATTTCTAATACAGAATGATTTCTTTTCTTATATTTTTTTTTGATTGCAGCTGAATGACGACGAAGCCATTGCACTGATAGACACAGGGGCAGTCAACTCAGTTATACCTCGGGGTATAGCCGAGGCATACGGGTAATTGTAAATCAATAGAAATGCAAATCGAAAGACGTGGATATAAATGAGATGATAGGGTGAACGCTCTTTCCCCATACAAATGACTCTTATATCAAATCAAGGATGGAATACAGGAAAAAAATATATACATGCACAAAAGCTGCAGCATTCGTCAGATATTATCGTTCACTTATTACATACATGCACCATACATCTAGCGCAATGAACTATGATGAGGGAGGCAGTTGAAGAACCTCTTCCTCATCGTCAAATAAATAATATCAAGATAATTCTTATTGTGTGTGATTGATGGGCTATTGTCTGGTATTTTCCGTGGGGACCCATAGTGGGAATCTCCTGGGGTAAATCCCACGTAAACGATCCCTTTAGGTGCATTTTCTTTTCACTTGTTTAAAGTTAATTCCTTCTCAGTGCTGGGATTATAGTGGGAAAGACTTATTCGAAATTTACTAAGCATCTTTGAGAAAGCCGAATCAAATCGAGGAAATTTGAAACCATCTTGAAGTCATTTCCCTCCTCTTTATCCGTGCTTTGTGGGAGCTGGAGAAATACTTCACACAAAATTTATGTGGATCGGTTTGGGAAACGCCATGTAAGAATCGTTCGTACTTCCGCACTTCCCGTAAGGTCTCAACGTGGTCTATAGTCATCGCCAGGAGACCTGGAGCAGGCTATAGTCGAAATATTGAGACCTTTACGAGAAGTGCTAACGTACGAACGATTATTACATGGTGTTTCTGCAAACCGATCCACTTACCAACTGTCACCATGCAAAGCTTTACATTTTTCTTAGTTTTATCATAGCTGTGCTTTGAAGAGTACTGGGAATCGTGCTTGATAACTTTCTCAATCAAGACGATGATGTCGTAGTAATTTGAATTTTAAGGCATTCCTTTTGACATTCTTACTAGACCCTTGAGTACACGAGTTAATTAATGCTAAATAAACCATGGTAGAAGGATTTCACTGCATTGACGCCAATAGGCTATCTGTTATTGTGTTAGGTTTCCCACTGAATAATGGGCGATTCACAATAGTGCGCCACCAAGAAATTGTAACGTGTTGGCCAATCACAATACGCGGAATCGGTCGACCCTTTCCAGAAGCGAGTTGAGTCGGCAAATTCTGTAGTCTGGTTCCAAGACCAAGAATCTCCGACTATTCTCTGTCAATACTAGTAATAAGAGTCGTCAGGGAATCTTGGTCAAGGGACCAGACTACAAATTCTGTTCATTGTGATTGGCCAACGCATTGCAAACTCTTGGAGGCGCAATATTGTGAGTCGCCAGTATTCCTTATAATAACCGCGGCAATTCTCTTTTTCTTTAATTAACCGTTAGCTTGACAAGCGGAAGCGGGAAAACGACAAATCGCCAGGGCAACGGAGCCGGGCATGCGTGTCCAGAGATCCAAACTGACGACTGCAGGGTGGCTAGTCAAATTCGCCTCGGGAGGGCGCCCTTTGAGTGTCACCTCACTGTTGTGCCTGGTAAATTGTTTAAATACCAATTAGGACTATTCCCACATTTTGTGTGGCATGTTTTTGTTTTCATGTAAAATTACTTTGTTGTTAATGTCGAGTACACGTTTTCATAACGTTTCAAAATTCGTTTGACCGTATTTTCGCGTGGTCCCTGTAAGGATAATGTCACATTATGCAAATTAGGCTTGCCCTTCACCGACATGGTTGAGCACTGTATACTCAGTGCCTGTGAGTGCATGTATTATAACAAATCACATGCTGGTTAGGAGGGATTTGAACCAACGACCTCCTGCTTACTAGTGCAGATGCCATACCGATAGACCACCAAGCTATAGCTGGGGTCTGCAGGGTGAATCGAATTCAATATCTCGGCGGGCACCGCCGCATATCATGAATATTAAATGATGTTGGTCGGGAAATAGATAATATGCAAATAAATATGGACATTATTTTGGAGTTTTGACATTATGTTTTATTGCAACTTATTGATAAAAATTATATTTAAAAAAATCATTCAGTTTGTGTACAGATACATTATAATATCTGTAAACAAAGTACCGTGAAATACTAAAATACCACACAACATCTTACCATGTTGTGTTAAAGCATCATGCATCATGTCGATCGACAACTCGCACGCTGAGCTAAGTTCTCTGTTGTGAAGCATGGCGAGTGCTATAGTTCAGTAACACCGTGCATTATTAATCAGTAATTAGCTTTGGTCCATGAGATATTGCACTGGCTGTCAATCTGCTGGCTGGAATTTGATATCCACTTATACCCGCCTGCCAGGGCAAAAATTGGTTAATGTCATATTTGATTGTGCCAATGTCGTTTGTACACCTTTGCGGCAAGAGGTATAATAGTATACAAATATTGACTGCTTCGAGTGCGATGGTTAAATCTATGATACCCGAGGTGATCCCCTGCGCGTTCTATTTTCCCGAGGCGCAGCCGAGGGAAAATAGAACGCGCAGGGGATCACCGAGGGTATCATAGATTAAACCCATCGCACGAGTCAAAGCAGTCAATATTTGTTTTATAACACCCCATACATAGATTCTGCAAACTAACAGACCCGCTCCTCCTCCGTTAGGAGAGTGAATCGGGGATTTTCCGCAGTCATGTTTAAAAATGTTGTAACGCTAGTGCAGTATAAGCTGATAAGTACGCGAGTAATGCACAATCATGTAATTTGAAGAGGTGCCAGTCTAAACTTTGCATCCTCGCACACATTTCTCATTCAGGTATGTAGTATTATGCACAACTGCTTGGGTTCGAGGTGTGATACTACCACGGTTACTACGTGCTGTACTCTGTGCACTAAAATATAAGTCTGGGTACCATGCAGCTCGGGATAGTACATTGATTGCCATGGTATAGTACATTGGGATAGTACGTTGCTTGCCACGGGGTAGTGCGTCGCGCGCTGTGCGCCTTGTATAGCAAAAATATATAATGTCATGTTACGCGCTCTGAACCAATCACGAGACGGAATCCGTAGACGGGGTGTTATAATAAGCACTATACGCATGGCAACGAGGGCACTAGTGCCCAGCGTATGCCACGAATCAGACGTAAGTGACCAGAGGGAGGGTAATGCATACTGGCTGTCAATTCTGGCAATTCCTGCCAAAATAAAACGACTGTTCGTCCTGCTTGGTTGCATAAGCACTGTGTCCTTTCTTGAAGGGCTGGGATTTCTTGTGTATGAGCGCCCTCTATTGGTGGATATAGAGAAGAAAGCATGAAAGCCGTCTAGACAGTAAATGTTGGATAGCTGTGATGCGGCAAAAGATTAAGGTTTTTTTTAGAGTCGTTCATCCCTTGTGTACGGTACAAATAGTTGCAAATCAGGTGACATGTACAGAAATGTCCTATATTTTTTTTATGTATAATACATTTATTCCTAATTGTCACATTTTCTTTTACCAGATAAATCTGCTTTGCTTTTAACTCTTGGCATGGATGTCCTCCACCAACACAAGGTAATATTCGACTTGTTCATGTGTTGTTGTTGTTGGGAAAGCTTGCCCAGTATGTGGGGGCGCTTCCGAAGGATTTAGTCTCTTCTTTGGGGAGCAAATCTGTTTCACAAAGTGAACAGGACATCCCTGCCATTTTATTCCTCAGAGGTATTCAAGTAAAGTTGCGCATAAGGAGGTTTAGCACGACAACTTGGTTTGATACAGCCGTCTACATACACGACTCTATTGGTGCACCCAAGTAAATAAATACATAATTTACATTCTTGAAAGCATCTCAACTCCCTGGGGAGGAGTACACAGCCCTGGCTGCCGTATTCAGCGCACATAGGCTAATCAAACCACAAAGCCATATCTACCCTCGCAGGTACCCATTTACACCTGGGTGAAGAGGAGCAATATATGACAAAGCGTCTTGCTCAAAGCACCAATAACCCATGGCTGGATTTGAACCCACGATCTGTAGATTGACCACAAGACTTTGAGTTCAACACGCCAGACCACTAGGCCACAGCACCCCCCATATCATTCATCATCGTTTATACACGTTCATCTTAGACGGCATCTATTTTCTGTGATTCCTTCTCTAGTGCATCTTAGATGTGTCGTCTCGTGTTCTGTATCTAGACGGTCCGTCCGGGGAAGCCAAACAGCTTCTGACCCATGACGAGGTTTTTGGTGACACGAGGCTGGTCAGATCCCAGTCATCCACCTTGTGAAACAACACATGATATTGGCTGGTATTCATAAAAACGTAGCATATGCTTTTACTTCACTTTTCAAGTATTTAGCACGCACCATATTCATAAAAAGGGAAGGATTTGCTTAAAGGGACCACGATATAGGATTTAAATTGCATTATTCCTGCTTAAAACAATAAAGTACTATATCTACAATGATATTTTGTGTATCGAGCTAATTATTTCCTGGATTAAATATGAGAAAAAAAATTTCGAAAATGTTTGTCCAAGCTACTACGCCCCTTGAGTGGGACCCTCATTAACATAAATCTTCCCAAATGTGTGACGTAAATCGAGGAAGCTGCAGCCGCGCGCGCGCGAGCCGGCGCCCAATTCACCGGCCGGTCACATTGTGTACATGCATGTCCACGAAGCCTAAAATCGTTCATCAAAAATACTTTTCGAGAAAAAAAGGCTTCAAAGATTTTACACACACCGCGTGTCGTAGTGCTGACTGACGGTTTTACGTTGGTCTGTGTGCGAGACGGATCACAATAGCAGCTTGCCGGGGGTCTGTGACCGCTCCATGGACCGTGCAAGTTAAGATGTTTTCTAGACCTTCGATAAATTTCCGTTCCTCGATCTGCGTCACGAACAGCGCCTTCAATTTGAGTCGCGGCAAATTCCCAAAAGGGGGAGGCAATTTTTGGGCGGCAAAAAATCAAATGAAAAGTTCACTTGCACCAGTTCGGCTTTTAATTCACATTTAATATATGTAAATGAATTTATTTATGAAATAAAATGCGATACGCCCAGTTCACGCAGCTTGTTTCCTTTAAACTTTTAAGCATATGCCTCAGGTAAAAGTATCTCCTTCAAGACATCGAGCAAATACTAAAAGTAGAAGCATCTCCTTCTATACATATTCATAAAGAATAGTATTAAGCATAAACTACAAGCATATCCTTGGAAAATTGTAAGGTTGCTCCAGACCAGGCTTGAACGCCTTTGTGATTACTTGTGCTTGGCGTGGCTGGCTACATTGAACTTGTTTTTATCATTTTGATGAAGAAAATGTGTACTGGCTAGCTACCCGTCACATCTTCGTCCGACATGCTGCCCGATGTTACCTCAGTGAGGAATGGTTCAAGTGGCAGATCTAGAGAGGGTTTTGCGGGGTTTAGCGCAGACCAATGTATTATTAGTAACTATCAGTATTATAAATGGAGACCGAAAATGAGCACCCTTTAAAATTCTGGTCATTTTAAAACCATTTTCATTTCTGCATGTGATTTGAATGTTTTCATGTTTTATGCCCTATAATTGGAGAAAAATCTCGAAAAAAAATATTCTCTTCTGTAAACGAAGAATTTGATGTGCTTTAGCCATGACTGGTCCCTCGATAAGTTTTTCAGATTGCGACTCAGTATAGGACTTGATTTCATCAAAATTACACTTTTTGCTTTCCAACCCCCCCGTTTTCTGAAGGCTAAATCTGCCCTAACAGTTCGGACTCATCTGTTCCCCCAGTATGGTAATACCCCCAATATGGTAATACCCCCAATATGGTAGTTCCCCCAATATGGTAATACCCCCAGTATGGTAGTTCCCCCAATATGGTAGTATCCCCAGTATGGAGTAGTGCCCCCTAGTAGTTCCCCCGGTATGGAGTAGTGCTCCCTAGTTCCCCCAGTGTAAAGAAGTGCCCCCGGTAGTTCCCCCAGTAGTTCCCCCGGTATGAAGTAGTGCCCCCGGTAGTTCCCCCAGTAGTTCCCCCAGTATGAAGTAGTGCCCCCCGGTAGTTCCCCCAGTAGTCCCCCCAGTATGAAGTAGTGCCCCCCGGTAGTTCCCCCAGTAGTTCCCCCAGTATGAAGTAGTGGCCCCCGGTAGTTCCCCCAGTACTTCCCCCATTATGAAGTAGTGCCCCCGGTAGTTCCCCCAGTAGTTCCCCAGTATGAAGTAGTGCCCCCGATAGTGCCCCCGGTAGTTCCCCTAGTAGTTCCCCCAGTATGAAGTAGTGCCCCCAGGTAGTTCCCCCAGTAGTTCCCCCATTATGAAGTAGTGCCCCCGGTAGTTCCCCCAGTAGTTCCCCCATTATGAAGTAGTGCCCCCCCCCGGTAGTTCCCCCAGTAGTTCCCCAGTATGAAGTAGTGCCCCCGGAAGTTCCCCCAGTAGTTCCCCCATTATGAAGTAGTGCCCCCCGGTAGTTCCCCCAGTAGTTCCCCCAGTATGAAGTAGTGCCCCCGGTAGTTCCCCTAGTAGTTCCCCCAGTATGAAGAAGTGCCCCCCGGTAGTTCCCCCAGTAGTTCCCCCAGTATGAAGTAGTGCCCCCCCCCGGTAGTTCCCCTAGTAGTTCCCCCAGTATGAAGTAGTGTCCCCGGTAGTTCCCCTAGTAGTTCCCCCAGTATGAAGTAGTGCCCCCGGTAGTTCCCCCAGTAGTTCCCCCAGTATGAAGTAGTGCCCCCCGGTAGTTCCTCTATTAGTTCCCCCAGTATGAAGTTGTGCCCCCGGTAGTTCCCCCAGTAGTTCCCCCAGTATGAAGTAGTGCCCCCCGGTAGTTCCCCCAGTATGAAGTAGTGCCCCCGGTAGTTCCCCCAGTAGTTCCCCCAGTATAAAGTAGCGCCCCCGGTAGTTCCCCCAGTAGTTCCCCCAGTATAAAGTAGTGCCCCCCGGTAGTTCCCCCAGTAGTTCCCCGGTATGGAGTAGTTCCCCCAGTATGGAGTAGTTCCCCCAGTATGGAGTAGTTCCCCCAGGTAGTTCCCTCAGTACTTCCCCCAGTATGAAGTAGTGCCCCCAGTAGTTCCCCCAGTATAAAGTAGTGCCCCCCGGTAGTTCCCCCAGTAGTTCCCCCGGTATGGAGTAGTTCCCCCAGTATGGAGTAGTTCCCCCAGTATGGAGTAGTTCCCCCAGGTAGTTCCCTCAGTAGTTCCCCCAGTATGAAGTAGTGCCCCCGGTAGTTCCCCCAGTAGTTCCCCCAGTATGGAGTAGTGCCCCCTAGTAGTTCCCCCAGTATGGAGTAGTGCCCCCTAGTAGTTCCCCCAGTATGGAGTAGTGCCCCCTAGTAGTTCCCCAAGTATGAAGTAGTGCCCCGCGGTAGTTCCCCCAGTAGTTCCTTTAGTATGGAGTAGTGCCCCCATAGTTCCCCCAGTAGTTCCCCAGTGTGAAGTACTGCCCCCGGTAATTCCCTCAGTATGAAGTAGTGCCCCGCGGTAGTTCCCCCAGTAGTTCCTTTAGTATGGAGTAGTGCCCCCATAGTTCCCCCAGTAGTTCCCCAGTGTGAAGTACTGCCCCCGGTAATTCCCTCAGTATGAAGTAGTGCCCCCGGTAGTTCCCCCAGTGTGGTAGTTCCCCCAGTATGGGAGTAGTTCCCCCAGACTCCAAACAAAGAACAGACAATTATATTGTTCTTTCCAAAGAAACAAGTCACTGAAAAAAGAACACAGTTACAAATGAATTCATTCCAATATTATTTCTTTATTGGAGAAAAAAAGAAACAATCACATTATTTATGTACAATTGACATGCCAAGATCTGATGAATGAGAAAAATCTCGACAAAAAATATTCTGTTCTGTTAACGAAGAATTTGATGTGCTCTAGCCATGACACGTCCCTCGATAAGTTTTTCAGATTGCGACTCAGTTTAGGACTTAATTTCATCGAAATGACACTTTTTGCTTTCCAACCCCCCTGTTTTCTGAAGGCTAAATCTGCCCTAACTGTTCGCCTGTACGGAGCCAAACAGTTGCTATCCTCTGACAATGGTTTCTTATCTCAAATTGTTCATGTAATCCCATTAAAATCAAACCAATCTGTATTCCACTTGCAATTGAATAGGTACTTAACCACAAAGCCACAAAGCATTACCTTGAAGTTTGTTAGTCTAGCATTCTGTACCAAATGCTCATTTTATGAATATGGAATCAAGTATAAGCTTCACCTTATGCTAAATACTTAGAGAAAAAAGTACTTACTAGAAGTATTTACTTGGAAGCACCTGCTAGTTTTTATGAATACGAGCCATTATCCCCTCATCACTTTGCTATAACTCTCTAAACCCTCACATCTTCTCACTGTGACCTGGAGCCAATTTCATAAAACTGTTAAGCACAACAATTTGCTAAGCATGACATTTCTGTCTCAATAAAAACAGGGTTAACAACCAAATTTCCACGTGTTGTGTATCACTTTGTTGATACTTTGTTGATTGTTCTTTGGCTGTTGTTTGCTGACCATGAATATCACATGGAATGTTCAATGGTGGTTTGTTTTATTGGGCGAAACATTTTTGTGCTAAGCACATTTTTTGTGCTTAACAGTTTTATGAAATTGGCCCCTGTATCTAAGTAGGATTTGAAGCTTTGCATGCTGGAGGTAAGCGAATAAAGGTTTTTGGAGACACCGTGTATTCTGTATTCTTGTCTTTTCGAGAAGCGTGGCTCTGTAAAGAACCGGTGATTTTACGACCTGTTTGTTTAACGCAAAGGTTCCCAGATTTAGGGATCCCCGTCCAATGCAGGGTACGCTAAAATGGGATCCAGATGCGCAAGATTCGTGATCCTGTGCATTAAACAAACAGTCCCTTATCCTCGTGTTGTCGATTTAATACTTTCTCATGAGGACGGCCAGTGTACTCTGGCCGGAACATCGAGACAACTTCTCACCGGTTCTTTTATGTACCACACGCGGTCATAAGTGCCCTTTCTCAAAGCTCGGCTCCGGCTCCGGCTCCGGCTCCGGCTCCGGCTCCGGCTCCGGCTCCGGCTTCGTCTCTGTCAGTCATAGGTATGCTGAAAATATAGGTTGTGGTTTTTCATTGAAGCTGAAGCTCTGTTTTCTTTTTCGAACCGGAGAATCGACTTGCCTAAACTGCAGCCAAAAGCCTCTATTTTGATACCCGTTATTTAAGAATGGACGCAAGAAATGGAGCTGGAGCCGGAGCCGGAGCCGGAGCCGGAGCCGGAGCCGGAGCCGGAGCCGGAGCCGGAGCCGGAGCCGGAGCCGGAGCCGGAGCCGGAGCCGGAGCCGGAGCCGGAGCCGGAGCCGGAGCCTGAGCCGGAGCCTGAGTCGAGCTTTAGAAAGGCCTGTGTTGTCTCCGCAAACTGTACATAATTATTTGACATGAATCGCGGTCCCGGTTTATGCCACTGCTAGCGTCAGCTTGTATCAGTATCATTCAGATAGATTTTGTATCATTACGTTCATTTGTTTTTGCTCATCTGAAAAGTATACATTGGATGTACCATATTTACAGAATGATTTTCAAAAAAGACTGTGAATATTTTATGATGGCATGTAGATGCCATAACAATGATAACGTTGTGGGGTCGATTTTACCAAACTCATCGTAACGTACTAAAAATCGTAGGATTTATGATGCATTACAGCCCTGTATGTATAGGATACGATGGGTTATCCTTCGTAACTGGACCTACGATCGACCGTAAATGGCTTCGTGGAATCGACCCCAGGGGCCGATTCCACGAAGCACTAAGATTGATCTTAAGTGTGAATTCATCTTTATTGCTAAGCAACATGTGATGTCACAATACAAATCACTATGGTGATACTGAACAACTCATCTTATAAGATAAATCATCGTGTTTGGTGAAATCGGCCCATGCAGGCCTTATAAACTCGGTGGTTTCAACCAAAGGCATGTAAAGTAATTATTTGCCATTAGTTTTTAAGGGCAGCCCCACTGATGGTCACATTATCGAGACATGTACATAACTCATTCCTGGTGAAGGAGTAAACGTCATAATGACTTTGTTAAAATCTAATACTCTCTTTGTTTCAGCCATTTTACAGTATTTTTGCACTTTAAGATATCACGCACGTTATCACATAATAGCACTTAATACTGTGTCACTTAGTCTGCAATTTAATGGGAGACTTTTGAGAACCGGCCTTCAAGTCAACAGCGCACGCACACAATTGTGAGCATGCGCGCGTTGTTTTGCGCCTGCGCTGTTGACTTGAAGACCGGTTCTCAAAAGTCTCCCTTTGAGTACTTTTCAATTATACTAGAGCCGAGAAGAAACGTTTGTAACCCTTGGTGGCGGCAAATCACGGGGGTCCTTTTCAGTGGTCCCTCGAACCTTAAAATGTCCATTGTACATAATGCGGGAAGGATGCTGAACTTATAAGGACATTGTAATTTGCCGCCAAGAAGGTTTAATATTATATCAGCATGTAAATAGTATTTAAAATACCCAGACCAATGGTATTGTTATTCATAAAAACATCATTACGTGTATTTTTGATTGATATTTACAATGCTTAGAAATGGAAGTTCACATTTCTGGTAATGAAACCAATATTTCCTTAGGCAGTGTAGCTCGAAAGCCTGATGAAACCTTTCATGGAAAGATGATGAGAAGAAGATACAGTTTTAGAGGTGGGAGGAAAACCCCCAGAATAACATTCAGGGTAATACCCACAGAAGCAGGTAGGGACTGGAAAACCCAATCCACTTGTGGACCGAGCGGGACTTGAACCCGGTCCACAGGGGTGAAAGGCGAGAAAAGAACCGCTACGCCAACCTGACTCCCCTTCACTAAAACTGAGGAAGTACACTGAAGAAGGAACTTAAAGGTAGTATTGTATCATACTTTGGTTTTTACAAAAGAAGTACAGATTTATGGGCACAAATATCAAGGAAGATACAGTACCAGTCATCTGTGAAAATGTCAGTCCCATACGGTGCCAACTTTTTGAGAAAATCGTGAAAAACGGCAACAGTATTTCTAAGTCTGTTCTCTTTTATTTTTGATGTTTTAAAAGATCAAAAAAAATTTCGGTGGTTGTTTTACTAATTTCTGGATAAATACACCATTTCAGGTGGAAAATTTTAACCGTATGTTTCTACCACCACCATCTTCATACCCTGAAAGTTATACGTAAATCTGTGAACATTTCTGTTTTGGTTTCTAACCAAAGTATGATACTACCTTTAAGGAAGTGCTAAACTTGATGGTATAATTAATAAAGGGATCGAGATTTAAATTTGGCATCGTTCGGGAAAGGCTAAATAGCACTGGAAGAGCGGCATGTGCCACAGCATGTATATCAGAACGTCCATTTTTATAAAACAAAGTATTATGAACGAAAATTTCAAGCTATAATTTCTCACAAGACAAATATATGTAATGTATCCAGTAATCTGTTCTAAGTATTGTTTTAAAATGGAATTTGTAAGAACAAAAAATTCACAATTTATGAATAATTAAAAGGTGCTGGAGTTTGGAAATGTAGCTTTAAATGAACGATACTTCTTTGTATTAGTTAATGATTTGGTGGAGTAATGTTCAGGAGTGTAGATCATACAGTTACACAAGTTGAAGTCGATTTAGTCTGATGATATAGAGGAAACCAAATAACGAATTGGAAGGCTTGCTAATTGTTATGCAAATAAGGAACACGTGACTAGACTTGTCCAGGTCGAGGAGTACTGTTTTATTATCTCGTCTCCACAATTTGGTATATATACACGAACAAAACTTAATTGGTGTACACTCGCCCTGACTATTCATATTATTCATTAAACATCTACTCAATTTATTCATACTTTCCAAGGCGATTTCATACATAACATGTTTAAATTGTGCTTTTTTTTGTTTTGTAAAAACGTTGGTTCTGGATGATTAAACATATTTAGTCAATCGGTTACATTATAAAAACGATGCTTAATCTTTTGGGTAAACAGCGTAGGGTTAATATCTACAATACCCACACAATGTTTGCGATTTTTTCATTCAGTATTTACATAAAATTTGCCACAAAAAGGTTTATTTTGGAACTCTGTATATCTGAAGTTCCAATTTGATTTTGTTTTACATTGTAGTGATTTCACATTGTGTTTCAAATAATAGGTTTTCATTAAACACCGGCAATATGTGTGTTTTTTTACTATAAACAGATAGACAGTCTGGTGACTGTGACGTAATGAGAACTTTCGCACAGTATCGTACGTCATCCCTTCTGGGAACAAGACAGTGTTGTCAACTGTGTTCTTGGTCTCACATACAGACAAGGCCCTTTTCCAAACCTCGGCTCCGGCTCAGGCTCCGGCTTTGTCTCTGTCATCCATATGCTGAAAACATAGGTTGTTGCTTTTTATTGAAGCTGAAGCTCTGTTTTCTTGTTCAAAATGGAGTATCTACTTCCAAACCGTATGCAAAAGCCTCTATTTTGATACCCGTAATGGATTCACGAAATGGAGCCGGAGCCGGCTGAGCTGGAGCCGAGGTTTGGAAAAGGCCCTTTCACACCGAGTATTAGAGCCAAAGCTGAACTTTGACCGAGGGCGACATATTATTCTTCTATACTGCGGCATGGCTTGGTCTACGACTTGCATTGTACTAACAGTGATACACCAAGCCGTAGACCAAAATTATGTTTGGTCAAAGCCCCAATTTACTAAAGACATAACATAGGGTCAACGAATACAAGTCTTGAGGGCGCTTGAGTCAAAAACACGATTGTGAATTATTTTGTCAAAACCAAAGCAAACACACAAAGCACTAACAAAAATTAACATGCTTGGCTCTGATTGGTTAAACAATTGAAATGCATAGCGCCCTCAAGGTTATCCGATTTATTTATTATTGGTATTCACATTTCGAATCCACAGTTAATTAAGCAAATTAGCAGGACTTCAAGAACAATGTATACCGGTTGCTGGTTGGTGATTGTTCACATTATCCATAGCAATGATATTTATATTTTTGAATGCGTGCAAGGCAGACTTTGAAACATCTTTGCTTATTGGATCACAATGAAATGTTTGCCGCCACCAAGCGTTCCAAATAATCTCATTTTGATGCTGAAATGTCTGCTGCCCCCTAGAGTTTCAAAGATCCCCCGTGGTCTAATTAATATTTAGTTGTTGTTTTTTTCTTTCAGATAGATATAATACATATCTCTGATACTGGATTCTTATCTTCATGCATGATGCTCGCAATTTTTTTTTTTGTTAATCATCGGATGCAATCCAGTTGTATTTATAGTATTGTTACGTCATAATAATAATTAAGCTATTATTTACAAGTACAGTCTTAACTGCCAACAGATCCCTGAAATACGTTATATGCTCGTTCCATTAATCTCCAATGCATGACCATAGGAAAATTCATGTCGTTTCTAACTAGCTACAAATTTGTCTACGACCTACGACTGACTGTCTACACAAAATGCTATACTCCCACAATAATGACAGATTGTACACGTTTATAAGAAAACAAACACTTGGCCATTATGTCGCGTTTATGTCTTTTACCAATGGATATAATGATGAAACTGCTTGTATATACCCTTCAGACAGCACTCAGTCTGATAAGTTGAGTTCAAGAATATTGGCTTCTATAATTATTCATCTCTTCAGTGGCTTGTTAAATTGTCAAAGGTCCAATGCACGCACCAAGAATATCAATTCACAGAGTAACTGCTCTCGTCTGTAACCACGTACACAACCTGAGTTTCTTTTACTGACTGAACTTTGGCCATTCGGTTAGCAGATTTAGTATAATGCTTTACGATCGGTACGATTTTGTCAACGAAAATGAGCAAATTGCTTTGTAAGAAAAGATATTGATGCGTGGACATTGGGCCACAGAAAAGCTGCAACATCTTTGTGCTTCTTTATAATCAATATTGTAAGTAGAATTAGTCTCGTAAGACCAAAATAGTAATGTCAAATTTTGAAGCGATTTATAAACTTCATGACTTTGGAGCCTGAATACGGTGCTTCCACACTTTGGTGGCTCACTGTGGGCTGATAACACACGGTCGTGTACCTAATGTTACCTGCGTACAAACATACGCGGCGACAAGACGGTATCTAACCATTGTAACCAATAGGCCATATATAGTTGTTTTTTGTTAACCTGATGCGAATGTTCTCATGACTTAACTTTATTCCAAAGCATATTCAGGACGATTTGTTTGTGACTTGAACCCAAATATGGCGGCTGATGAAGCGCCCTCATGTGACCACATTAAGGCTCATACCAAGTTCCATTCTATTTCTGCTACACTGCACTACTTCACATAACACATTCAATGGCAAGTACATAGCTGGTTGGAATATAACGCAGGGACTCCACGTTTAAAACACATTTTGCAAAAAAAAAATAATAATAATAATGAACAAAAAGACTGGCAACTTAAACATTGATTTCTGAATCCATTAACAATGAAATAACATTAAAACTCTACCATCTTGACACAAAATGTACAGCAAAAGAAACAGCAAAACACATTCGAAGGAAGACCTTCAGAAAAAAAAAGGGTAAAGATGACACAAACAATGATCTATAAATATTCATCTTCTTATAATTATGAACAATAACAGCTATCTGAACTTCCCCATTTTTGGGGGCGATTCTGTCTCATTCAAGATGGCGAATTTCGAAACAAAATAAAGTTTGTGTTCACGTCCCACTAAAGATCAGTCTCCGTGGATGAGGGACCTCTGTTGCTGTTTGAGAAGATAAAAAAACTGCAGCGGCATAATGGGAGACTTTTGAGAACCGGTCTTCAAGTCAACAGCGCACGCGCACGCAATTGTGAGCATGCGCGCGTTGTTTTACGCATGCGCTGTTGTGCGTGCGCGTGCGCTGTTGACTTGAAGACCGGTTCTCAAAAGTCTCCCATTGGCGATCTTCCCTGGTGACCATATCGTGGCGAAAAGCAAACCGGCAAAAAAACGCCCTCTATTGCGAGGTAGTATAGCGCCCTCAACGTTCCATGCCCCATTCATCAGATGCAGGGTGACTAAATGCTCAAACCGTGTCCCATAGATAGAACAGGTCGAATAGAATACGAGGCATTCGTCTGTCGACAGTGTTCGAGTCCACTTTCACCAACGAGACTGTTTCTCAGCCTGATTCATACAGTTGCTTCGCAGGACGTCAAGGTACTATACCGTCGAAGCTCTGTGGCTGAGGTGGTGAAGTTCTTTCATAAATATTCACCTTTTTTTTTTAGCTGTTTACAAAACAAGTTACCAAGAAAATAGTCTAGGAGTATCCGTTCATCATTCCGACTACTGAGCTGTGCTCTTTAGCTCTCAACCTCAATGCAGCTATACTGTTTGTTCTCCTGTCGCCGCCATCTTGCCCACAATGCATGGAGCCGGTGGTGTCCGTGTACTGTCCATTGAATGTATTCATGTTCTGCGCAGCCGCAGCGTGCGACATGAACTGCGCAGGGTTACCAGCGGCGATTGGTGTGGTGCCCTGACTGAGCTGGTTCAACTGGTTGAGCTGGTTCTGGTTAGTAACGCCCATAAAACTGGGAAGGTTGGACTGGGGTGCCATACACGAGTTGTGGGGGGACTGCTGCATCTGCATAGGCGCGGGATTCATTGTTGATGTCAGAGGTGAAGACATGTTGTGTCCCCATGGAGACGCCTGCATCTGCACAAGACAAAACAAAGGGAAAGAAAACATGTCATTACATAAAGATATTTCACAATCCAAACTCATGTCACATTAAATGAACCCTTTGTGGCAGCAGACACGTTTCTCCTTTTGTTCTTCAACATTCGTATGACTTTACAGATATCTGGGCTATGTCCACAAAATGAATTGTCACAGCCTGAATTTACACACGTGTAAGCAAAGACCAATGCAGCCGTTCCTCATAGACACGATCGTTTCTAAAAACCAAAGACAAATGCTTGTTTGCTGCCACCAAGCGTCCAGAAAGTCCTTCTTTTTCAAATTCTTAAGTTGATGAGAATTAGGAAATGTGATTTTTTTTTTTTTTTTTTGCCTGAAAGTGAAAACACTTGAACTTCACAGCCAAAAAATGGCATAAAGTCTTATTTGTTATCGTTGTGTTTTTCATTTTTCATCATTTTAATGTCGTTGATGCATCACACAGGGTAGACAAAAAATAATAAAGCATGCTTTGATTATGAACGGCATTCACCATGTAGCAAATGAACCGCGGTAATACCAAGCCTAATACAAGCAACATAAGGCCTTTCACATGACGCAAAAAACTCTCAAGCATTGAGAAATTTCTCTCATGGGTCTGGACCTCGGTCAAAATCTCTCAAGGATTCACCAGGGACGTGGGTAACCATCGCAAGCATTGCTCGTTCACACGACGACACTTTTGTAAGATTTCGCAACCATGATAGCATTTCTTAATGGTTGAGAGGTTTTTAAAGCGTTGTGTAAAAAGGCCTTTTTTAACCGTGATGCGGACTATGTGCAATCGCTAAAGCCACGTTAACGGCCAACATGGACAGGCATGCGCAACGCAAACACTATACATGTAGTTTGACACGAATCAGTGTGAGTGTAAATCAATATGGTGGTACACGGTGATCGTGTTGGCAAAAGGCCCAGACTTATAAATCAAATTATTCGGTGTAAATTATCTGTGCCCCATTTGTATAAAAACAGTGGGCTAAAGCCGACCCTAAGAAAAACCTTATCAACAATAAACTGTCTCAAAATAAAATGGCGACACCTCATGGTCAGGTACCCTGACTCCCCACTCGTCTCCCCATGGGAATAATGAACGCGAATCCTTGCAGGCTGAGCTTTGGTACATGATTTCACTGCATGCCATGCAAAGACCATTTTGTCTCTAAGCCGATTTTTATCACGAAGACTTGGAAGTAATTGCTCTGAATCAAATACATGTATTTCAAAAGCAGAAATGCTATTTACTAAGGCGGTTGTTCAGATTCAATAAAAATGCCATCGGTTGAACAATAACAAATCAAAATTGATATATCGAAGATTTTGTTAAAATAAACTCTAAACCTATTAAAAGGTGTTATTGATTCGGTATTTAATTGATCAAGCCACTAATCATGCCCATGTTTTCTCCTCAATCTTAAAGTAGATTTTTCATTTCATTGATAACAAATGTATTTCCTTCTGATTTGGTATAATTTCATTCATGGTCTCAAATTTGTTATCATAATATCATAATTATTCTTAGTTGTTCTTGTGTGATTTTGCTACATATGGTGGTTTGAATGTTTTCAATCCAAGCCACATAATCCGGGCATAATTACATGCTTTATGTCACGATGCAAACACAAAATTTAGCCAATTAATTCCCAAAAAATAATGAAGATTAAAACAAAAGGAATAGAATGGAGTAATTTGGGGAGCAAAATAAGAAAATGAAATAAAGAAAAGCACATCATGCATTGGGTCATGCTAAATCGCAACTCCCCCATAACAAAACCATAAATGAGATGGAATTAATTCAAAGAAAAAAAATATTATTCATGCAATGTGTGAAGAGAGTGAGCTTTGCAAATTAGAAAAAAATACCCAAAGGAGAAATTTATCTTAGAGATTATGTATTTTTTTTCTTCTTCTTCGCATATAAAAACCAATACGAAATGAATAATGTTATGGATGGGTTTGTAAAATTATAAAAAAAGTTTTGTTTCTCGTACCTTTTCACAATGAAAATTCCGAACCCATTGTCCCATTAGTCCATAATCTGTATGCTTTAAACGAGAAACAAGGGAAAATAAAAATAGGACATGTAAATTTTATGAATGATCTTTTTAAATCAATTTGGTTGTTTTTTCGTTTGTCTTAGTTTTATTTTAGATTTAGTGGTATGTTATCCAGATTTAATCTTTCTCAATTATACAATTATATATTTCATTTAAGTGTACATCAATGCAGATTCAAGTATCCCTATCGAGTAGGATACATTCTAATTACGTTGGCCATTTTTTGGGGACAGAGTTTTAATATGTTCGTTAAATTTTTTAACATTTTATTTCTGACTTAACTTTTCAGACGAAATTATGAAATTTTATACCAGACATAATAATTGGCATGTGAAACCAGTTTCGAACTTTATCGAGTAACCAAACAAAATGGGCATAGATAAGGAGACATCGGTTATTTTTCCCAGTTTTTCCCCTTTTCTAGCTGGCTTGACTTGATCGAAAAAAAAAGATCAATGAAGTAAATTAAGAAAAGGGAAAAATTCCCACGAACTCAAATTAATGAAAATTATAAATAAATAAATAGAAAAAAATAAAAAATAAAATGCTTGGTTGAAAAGCCGGCAGGCAAGTTGGCGGGCTCAAGAGTCAGATGATGCTGCTTTTTTGAAGAAGAAGAAGAAAAGTCGAAACTAACTAGTTACCATTGGCGACTGGCTATCAACAGCGCCCTCTCCCGGCTGCCCCGAGGCCAACTTGCGCGTGTCAAATTCCCGCCGCAGGTTTTGCAGGTTTCTGCAAATGCGGAGCATGGCGCCCTCTACGGGGGCCGGTGGCTGGGTGATGTCGCCCACGTGGAACCCGGGGGGACTCACCTGAGAGTAAGCGTCGGGTCGAGGGGCGATGGGCATTTCGTAGCCTCCGCCGGGCCCGATTCCGCGCATGCCCTGTAGCTGCTGGAATCGCTCCCTTTTCCTCCATTTTGCCCGTCGATTTTGGAACCAAACCTGGAAAAAAAAAACAAGGAAAAACAATTTTTAACCATGACCGTCTTATAACAATCAAAGTATTTTACCAATGTTTCTTTGGAACAAGAAATAAATTGGAGACTTTGGAGAACCGGTCTTCGCGAGAAAACCATGCTTGCGCAATTGTGAGCATGCGCGCGTTGTTTTGCGCGTGCGTGCGCGTGCGCTGTTGACTTGAAGACCAGTTCTCCAAAGTCTCAAATTCCAACTAGCATTATCGGGTGCGTTAGCTTTGCTTACACGAGTCGATACCAGTCAACCTTGTCCCAACTTTTTCGCATGTTTTGTGCAGTATATACGAACATTCCCCGGTCATTGCTGCCCTTTGAAAGTTAAACGAACTCACCTTGTTCATCGCCCACTGTTTTGAAAGAGCGCCCTCACTCAACAAGCAGTGCTTAGGCGGTGGCCTTTCTAGTGGCATACCACATACTACTACATGTGCCAGCGGCATTAATCTATCATTGCATTTAATGTGACATGGAAATACGACATCAAGCCGCGCACATACTATCCCATATTACATAACCTTTCATGTTTCATGTTTGACCCACTGACATAGTATCACCACAGGAACTTTCAAGGAGAAAAAAAAACCGGAGTTGTTCCTCAAAGAAGATAATGGTCACAAAGTAAGAATTATTCAGCTGCCTTATACATTTGGTCCAAATGATTTGGAACAGAATTAAATTAATCTTTAGTCGTGGGACATGTTCGTGAAAAGAAAACTACTCAAAAATTACAACATATGAAATTTCTGCACTGATTAAATCATTCAAGGAGACTTCAGTACTGACCGCTATACGATACCGCTATTCACCATTCAAATACCACATTGGACCACAATTCAGAGTCAACATTGCTTTATTTCTTTCACTCCCAGTTTCTGTTCTGTTCAGTTGCATGAAGGCACTAGTCGGCAAAAACTGTAAGGCTTTGGCTCGGTACGATTTGTAACTGTTATGATTCCAAACCAAACTGGAAAATTAACACTACTATCATATGTATGATGCCCAACACTATGGTCACGGGGCGTTATTCATGTTTGCTTCAAGGGGAATACAGCCAAAGACACAATGTCACAATCATCAAAACTAGCGAAACATTGAAACTGAAACCGCGCATTGCGACCCACGGAGTCGGTCTTACCACAATAACGACACTCAAATATTTATGTAGACATATTTGTAAATAGACTTGCTCCAAGAGAGGGTTCAGTGAATGGCTGCAAGGAGGAACGCTGCAGTGACTTAGCATGTGTGCACATCACACCAGAATACAAAAATATGTAGAATATGAGGCTGAATGGACATTATCTCTGCGAAAAGTTCGCTATTGAAAAAACACAGTTGAATCCTTAAACTATCGTTTAAAAGGCTTCCATTTTCCACGTAATATCATACTTTGGTTTTTATCAAAGAAATACAGATTCGTGGGCAGAAATATCAAGGACGATACAGTAACAGTCATCTATGGAAATTTCAGTCCCATACGGTGCCCACGTTTTGAGAAAACAGTGAAAAACAGCCACAGTATTACTTAAGTCTTTTCTCTTTTATTTTTGATCTTTTAAAATATCAGACAGATTTTCGGTCGTTGTTTTACAAATTTCTGGATAAATACACCATTTCAGGCGGAAACAAGTTAACGGCATGTTTCAACCACCACCATCTTCATAACCTGTAAGTTGTTCGTAAATCTGTGAACATTTCTGTTTTAGTTTCTTACCAAAGAATGATACTAAATTTAACAGGTTTTCTTGTCAACTTAACCCACCGTCAACAATTCTCTTATCTCCTGATTCCAGAACATAAAATACGAGGAACAAGATATGGCAAATCAGAACCCTTTCATTGTTTGTTTGGCGTTTTTTAATCTTCTATGATCCATAGGGAAGATCACAACCTGAAAAAAAAAACTGGCCGTGGACGCCACTTGATCATAGAAGAGAGAAAAAAAATAGTTTTTTGAACAGCTGAGGCCAGCTGTTTTGACGAACGTTGACACGTAACCATGAAAGTGACATGCTGACACGGCGCGATGACAGACCAATGAACAAATCGCATATTAATGGAAAAAAGAAAAGGAGAAAGATAGAGAGAGAGGAAAAAAAATATATATTTATACCAAAGAGAAGAACAAGTTCCAGAATTAGATCAGGTCTTCTCTAAGACATGCCCCCACCCTTGGTCCACCTGTCCCGACCCGTCATCAGCCCCATTTCAGACGACAGAAAAGACATGAGAGGGCGAACAAAAAAAAAATAACCCTCTGAAATCTCGAGTTTCACTCCGGAGTCCGATGTATTGCATGCCCGAACCACCAGCGCGGCCAGCGTGCCGATTGCATGGGTAAGCTTGTCGTTCGATACGGGCGGGCGACAAGGTCAGTTTACGCTTGCTGTTTCCACCCCGTTGAGCCGACCGCGGCGCTGGAATCTCAACGAATGCGAAAGTTCTCCTCCCCGATCCTCATCGACCACCAGGCGTATACAGAAATAAAATGAGGACAGGAGTTCTATTTTTTGCTTGCTGTTCCACAAAGAAAAAAAAAAGTAATTAAATTAGGTCCGTGCTCCACGGCTCATGCCGTAATAATCATAACAAAAATACGTCCACTCGGTTTTAACAGGCCAGTATTATTTGAAAGGGTTTTCTACATGAAGTCTCTTACTAAATAACCCACAAAGGTCCTTCCCATCCCAATGTACATATTAGGACATGTCATAATACACGGCATACCCAGAATTGATAAACTTCTTCCAATTCTAGGGAGAGGGCGCTATTGGAGTCCTGTGAGGTTTGTGTGGATTCGTGTCAAGCCATGCATGACTCGAGCCTACGAGAGTACATCAAACAGTTGGCTACACGCATTTTCATCTCTCTTTTTTTTTCTCCCCCATTCCCCTCAGCCGCCCTCCCTTTGCCATGATAAGACAGCCACTTCCTCGCAGCTCCAATAAGGATTTCCCCGAGATCAACGGCCTGCATGTCCCTATCACACTTCATTATTAAGACGTAATACGACTAAGAACCATGGACGGGACATAATATGAAGGCTCAGACAGAATGAAGCAATGAGCATCAGAATCAATCTTAATGGCGTAAAAAAGATCAAACTCAACCCTCAGAAAACACCATCAGATGTCGAGGGGGATTCTAGTGAGACTGAGACAATCAA
The DNA here is from genome assembly GCA_963971285.1 of Astropecten irregularis. NCBI lineage: Eukaryota > Metazoa > Echinodermata > Asteroidea > Paxillosida > Astropectinidae > Astropecten > Astropecten irregularis. Next base: position 16,266,168 of record OZ020251.1, on the reverse strand, counting down.
ACAAGAAGCGATTCGGGGTAAACTTGTCGCTAAATCCTGTGACTATATACCCGTCCATTCACCGCAGATGATTAGAGAGTTCTGTTCGGTGTGGCTTAACAGGGCAAGGGGACAACGGTCTAGACCCGCCATCAGCGTGAGAACTTGTCTGTTTGTCCTCCGTGTTTTGGCGTAATTCGCAATTCGAGCACACAGGGGGAATGGGGGTGAAAACTATATGCCTGACACCCACCTAAGTCACGGCAAACGGCTTGGGAGGAAAGGAACACAGACGCCTCGGTTATCCACTAACTTCCGATGACCTGCTCAACTCCAAGAAGCCAGCATGACGTCATCGATGAGCTGGTTTGCTTATACCCCTCCCCCTCCCCCATACACACACCTCCTCAGTCTCCCCTTTTACCCCCATTCCTCCTCCCCCTCCCAAGATAAACGAATGAGTCATTACATATACGCCGTGCTGATTCATACTGTACTTTTTTACATGCTGATGTAGAAAGATCACATCGTCTTTTATTTATTTTTTTGGTAAACCATTTTTGGGGAACAATTTGTCCACGAATCTCTTTATCAATAGCGAAGCTGTTATTAAATTTCCTATCAGAACTCTGGGCTTTGGGACTGCATGCACACGACTCATGACCTCTGCCTAGTTTCCATGTATGACCAAGTCGAGTCTCGCGATATTATGCAATGCAATAAAATTTGCTTGAAAACAGCATGGTAATTCTGGTATATGTAGGCCTACAGTAGTTTAAAGGTAGAATACTTTGGTTTTTATCAAAGAAATACAGATTTATGGCCAACAATATCAAGGAAGATACAGTAACAGCCATCTGTGAAAGTATGTGTCCCAAACGTGCCCACTTTTTGAGAAAACGGTGAAACTAACAGCCACAGTATTTCTTAAGTCTTTTCTTTTTTATTTTTGATCTTTTAAAAGATCAACAAGATTTTCGGTCGTTGTTTTACTAATTTCTGGATAAATACAGCATTTCAGGCGGAAACATTTTAACGGTATGTTTCTACCACCACCGTCTTCATACCCTGTAAGTTATACATAAATCTGTAAACATTTCTGTTTTGGTTTCTTACCAAAGTATGATACTACCTTTAAGGTTGAGTTGACGCGCAACCGACAATCACAAGCTAACTTGGAAGTGAAATTCGTATGAGTTAATAGAAGGAACCGTATCATTAAAGGAGTTTAAGAATAATACTGAATGGGAAATGAAAAATACATTCATAAGAATAGCCGAAGAAAAAGGTTAGGACTTTTTTGTAAGTAAGAGTCAGAGAACAGTAAGAACAAGAGAACATCAGTTAAAAGCCGTTACGAGAGTGAACAACCCAACGCAATGATAATATCATAACCATATAGGCCTACACTTCCATAGAAGAGAAGTTAACAAAAAAAATCTATCTGGTTAATTTACAACCGTGTCGTCTATAACACAAGAAACGGTTTATTGATCCTTATAAATCTCCCCGAGAGAGACCGAAAATAAAAATAGTTGACACTGTAAAGATCGGGCGCATAGCAGCGAAATCCTTTGTAGTTTCGGAAGGTTATAAAGCTAATCTGGCTGGACCGGGGAGGGAGACTTATTGCCCGCACGGGAGCACTCCAGCCGGCCAAGAAAGCGACGGTCGGAGGCCGCTAGGGACTCGGACACCGGCACGGCCGCAAAGGAAGGACTGCCTCGGCCCTGGACTGCACTGACTAGGAGGAAGAGGAGAAAACTATAGCAGCGGCCAGGTGGAACCATAACGAAGGGTGTTTACTGATGTACGATGCCCCGGACACAATTGTCATGGACACCGCCGGTGCTAGTCCTCCCGTGCCTCCACTGCCTGCAGCAGGTTTCCTTCCCCAAAACTCAGAAATTGTTTTCAGTCACAAGCGACAATTAAAACTGATGAAAAGCGCTCGCCATTACACACTCAAAGTTCTTCAAACATCTTATCCTTGTCATTTTTACCAAAGAAGAAAGTTTGATCATGTAGTGTTATAAATAGGCCTAATGTCCAGAGAAGATTTACTGTCAGCACTCATGAGAACGGGATTTGAGTTTTATGTCCCAAGCTCGATCTCCAGCCCAGAGAGTTACGAGGTGACTGGGACAATGGAACAGATTTGGACGGGAGATTTGTGGCGCACGTACGGCAGGGGGAATCCTCCTGTCGCCGGTCCCGTGTCCTTGTGTCGAAGGTTGCACGGGGTTTGGATGACAGAGGGAAGCCACAATAATATATCCTTAGAACATCACCTGTAGCTCAATCAATCAAACACACAACAGTCTTTCCAAAAATGAAGAGAAGTACTGAGCAGTGATAAGTGAGCAGACAAAGATAATGGGGTAGACACGATACAAAGATACAGGGAGCTATAAAAACGATTGATCTTCATTATTATTTATAGAGGGCCTGACGTTTCGATCCTAGCAGGATCTTCCTCAAAACCTTTCTTTTTGTAGCCCTTGAGAAAGATCCTCCTACTCCTAGGATCGACACGTCAGGCCCTCCTAACCCCAAGCATTTAATTGTAATACTTTGGGTGATGAACAGTTCCCTATACTATAGATTCATAGATTCATATAGGAGTCAGGTTGGCGTAGCGGTTCTTTCCTCGCCTTTCACCTCTGTGGACCGGGTTCAAGTCCTGCTCGGTCCACAAGTGGATTGAGTGTTTCAGTCCCTGCCTGATTCTGTTGGTTTTACCCAAAATATTAGTCTGAGGTTTTCCTCCCACCACAAAAACTGTATTCTTCTCATCATCTTTCCATAAAAAGGTTTTATCAGGCTTTTGAGCTACAGTGCCTATGGCGCTTTTGTGGAATCCTTGGTGTCATTACCAGAAATAAATAAAAAAAAAAAATATTAGACTTTAGGAAGAATGTCCATACAGGAGATTTATCGCATTCAATAAACAGAGGCTGACTGTGATCATTATACAGCCCTGTCGATCGGATGGACGTCGAAATTAGAGCAACAAAGGACGACACCGTTTCAGGCAACTTTCATGAGACACACAACATACGATACTCAGGTAAAAATGGGGGACCCTGGTTGTTCTCTTGCTATCGTTCCAGATGGAGAAGTTAACGGCCTGGGCACTAGTATAGTATAGCGCATCACTTGAATAATATTCAACACCGGCTATTTACAGAACCGGTCTCTCGCAACTTGCACGCGGGGTCAAATTACTGCGAAGTCAACGGGGGTTTTAAGGTCAAGACTGCCCGTGCTTGGGAGAGATTACGGGGGAACAATCTTTGGACTTTTTGAGAGCACCAAATTTTCGGCGGCCATGACTCAACTGGTAAAGAGAGGGGGAGAGAGACGGGGAGGGGGAGGGGAAAGAAAGAAATAACGGGACCCCAAACCGCATTTGGGTCCAGCATTAGGGGTAAGACCTATCACTTGGCGATCAGGGACCCGAGCCGGCACCGCCAGTCAAGCCGAATTACTAATCCGTCGTAACACTGACTTTACAGCGTAATTCGATTTGCGCTCGACCCGTACACAGAAGCGCTCTCAAACGGGCACAAACTAACGTCAGGGAGACCCTGCACTATGTCCATCAAGCACTAGCAGTGTGCCGACATGTTGCTTCCCCTCTTCCTCCTTGCCGTCAAGACTGGTTTCCGCAGGACGGCATCTCGCGAGGTTCGATAAGTACTAGGGGAGTCTCCCTTACGGTGACCTTGTTACCCCCTTGTCCGAGGCAGATGGACGGCGGGAAATTTGAAGTGGCGGCCGGTAGCCGTGGCACTTCCCGTCGGCTCAGACAATCATTCTGCGTGATTGACGTTTCGGAGTTCTGCTGCCTCACCCCTTGACTCAAGTTGACTGACTTGCACAGACTGAAGATTAACTTTCTTCTCGAAGTTAACTACTTCAGACCGCCTCTCTCAATGGCATCATAAGAGTGTCTACAATGCCAAAGCCTGTCCACTTCCCCGACTTGTTAAACTTGTACCACATCAGCCCATCATGTCAAAGGCACGATTTAAAAGCGATTAAGAACTTTAATTGTCTGGAGCAAACTTCTGTAAATCAGCATTCTGTTAAGTTTTTTTTAAAACGCCTTCAAAATTTGGGTTAATCTTGAGAGAATGACATAACCTGTGATGAAGTACTAGGTAGACATTCGGCTATTGTCTTTCAGGTGATGATTGTTTGAACGCCGAATTAATAACTAATTAACACTGTTTTGTAAATCAAAACAGTATCTGAATGGAAATTTACATAAGGACTACATGGTATTAAGTAGTTCTTTGCAAAGTGGTACCACAAACTCCATAATTTTCGTCAGCGACAATTTTCAGCGACTTCAGTAAGCCACCTTGACACAAACGGAGAAGCTACTTAGTGATCGAACCGAACAGCTCGCGAGCATGTGGCACCTTCACTCATGCACAATGGTTTGATATTCGCGACCATTAAGAAGCTATAATCCCGATCTGGCCATGGACCCTATGTATAATTGGACACAAGTTTAGCACAACGACACTTCCTTATAGAGGACAGTGACTCAACTCTATAACTCTTAGTTCTAGAACTCTCTCCAACTCCCACCATCTCTTTCTGCAAATTGGGCAGTGTGGCGACCTCACAAATTCAAAAAAAAAAAGAAACGGTGTCGCGTTGATTAAAACCAAAACTCACGTGTGAAATTCCCCTCTTGAGAACGCCGAGGAGATACGTGATGTTAACACGTAACACGCTCCAAGTCATTCGGCACCTTTTACATGAACAAGATTCTTTGCCATGGAAACTTACATAATTGTGCTGATTTTTAAGTATCCGTTGATTATTAATAGTGGGTCAAACTGGCTTAAAGTCTTAGGCGACGTCATACTGTGACCCCATTTTGATACGCCTCCCGTGTGTCCCACTTTTTTTTTTTGTCCATTCTCGGCGTCCCATACAAACGTGTTCAATTCAATTCAGTTTTGTTCTGTGTTTCTATCAGCCGACCTATTTTACTGTTGCATTTAATACCACGCTGGTTATACCATTGACCTTGACTGAGTGATACCTACATACTAGCCGCAGTGTAACCGTCTTTATTATTGCATCATCGTATACGCACGCTAACTGGAAGAAAATTGCATTAGTTTGGCGTTCAAACCTTATGAATACACTGCAAGTAGTCTATAACGAGATTATAGGTTTTATTCTAATTCGGTTTGGTAAAATGCATGTTGGCGTATTGACCGCGATGCATTAAACTGATTAATTAAACGAGGTATAGGCCTACACGAGATCGACATGGCTAGATTTCTGCATATTATACTGGGATCCTCATTTGTCTCTTCACTATAGGTCGTGTGAGATTGCGAGTCATGACCCCAGCATCATGAAAAAAAAATTGACAGAGTAATAAAATTAAGAAACTACATCTGTGCGAGATTTGGGAATGACAAGAGCGCGGAGTGCAGCACCCTGTGATATTACAAGGGCGGACAGCTGCTGGCGTGAACGACATCTCAATTAAAAAACACCCCCATTAGGCCTTCTCATCATATGATATCATGGGCATGGCAAGTCACAGATGAAAGCATTCAAGTGCAGGGACAAGGAAAGAAGAATAATTACTCGCAAGGACATGACTATAGCCGTGCAGGGGAAAAAAACCCAAAACAGGGTAAAGAATTAAAGGTAGTATCATACTTTGGTAAGAAACCAAAATAGAAATGTTCACAGATTTATGTTTTACTTACAGGGTATGAAATGGTGGTGGTAGAAACATACCGTTAAAACGTTTCCGCCGGAGATGGTGTATTTATCCAGACATTTGTAAAACAACGACTGAAAATCTTTTTTGATCTTTTAAAAGATCAAAAATAAAAGAGAAAAGACTTAAGAAATACTGTGGCTGTTTTTCACTTTTTTCTCAAACAGTGCGCATCGTATTGGACTGAAATTTTCACAGATGACTGCTACTGTACCTGTCTTGCTATGTTTGCCCATGAATCTGTATTTCCTTGATAAAAACCAAAGTATGATAGTATCTTTAATAACAAAATGAATGGAGCGATTTTAAAAGCATCTTTTTGACTTGTCCCAGAAATCAAACAAAAATACATCTAGCAAGTGAGCTTTAAGCACACAATGAGATGATTTATATCATCAGATACCGGGTACCCAAATTGAATGGTATTGACTAAGCCCTTAAGTCTATTACTGGTCCGCCGTATTTAAGTGTATTTTACATGTGATTCCCCGGGACCTGCCTTTTTAAAAGCTCCCATCACGCGCGGCCAACACTTGGTTTAATTTTGTGAAAGGAGATAGGGATGGATTGACAGAGAGAGGCTGGTGGGGAGGGGGTTGGGGTAGGGTAAAGGCAAGAGCGTGTTTACCAAGAGTGGGGACGGGGAAGAAAGACGGGGGGACGGGGGTACGGGGAGGTTTATTTGACTTGGCTATATAGCGGGGATTAAACCATGACGGCTGTATGCTGTAGACGAAGTGCCGTGCGATGAGGGCGAACGGAAAAACACTCGAATATTTGAGTCCGGACCTGGTGCTGGCTGCATAAACGGGGAGGGGTGGCTCGGGGATCAACTTCTACTGAACGCCGCTTAAGTGGCCCGTCTGATCGGAGCGCGCGACGTACCTAATGCCATGATGCCCATTTAAGTACTGCGCCTTATGTCGAGCACGTAGGGTATTAAATACAAGCTATACATAGATTGGTCATAATACGAGGCCTAAGAAATAAAATACGTATTACTATAATTATCATCCGTGACATCATCAATAGATCAAAGCGCCCTCAAGCCTCATTCAGTCAAGAAGCGAAATGACTTCACAAGTATTACAGTAACTGTTTGAAAATGAGGGTAGAATTTTGCATTGGCCAAACTGCGGTGGTGTTATTTATTCAATGATTTTCCTCCCTGAAACCTCTGTATTCAATTCTCCAAACCTGTCTCAGTTTTTGACTCAGCATTGATTTGTCGTCCTCTGCAAATCTCTCAGAAAATCCTGATTAATTTTGCTCTCTTTCCCGAGAAAAAAAAGAACGAAAATATAGGCCCTTGAAGTTCATACATTTTATTCATGATTCGGAAGGCTCTATAGGAGGGCAAATCCCCACTCTAAAGAGAACCATTAATCTGAAGGCATAGCTACGCTACCAGGTTGCTAAAGGGGTAGATCTACCTGGATTCTTGGGCATTTCGAGGGCGATAATGCAGCGGGAATCGTGGGGCGGCGAGAGAGCGTGTCCGGCCCCGTAATGGGCCGCACTCCAGTGTCGCTATGTTATGCCGAGACGGGAATACTCCATTTCTTCTTATTTTGTGTTACCATCGGAACGGTACTCTGGTCAAAACTGTCAGATACGTTGAAGAATCGCTTCAGTATCTTCGACTGTACAACGATGGCCCAGCTCAGAGTAACAATAGACATGGGGCTAATTTCATAGAGCTGCTTAAGCACAAAATTTGCTCAAGCATGAAAAGTCTTCCTCGATCAAACAGGATTGCCAACCAAATTTTCATGTGACGTTTACTGCTTTTGACTTGTATTCAGCCATTGTTTGCTGAGCATAACATTCACAGGGAAATTTTGCTAGCATATTGGTTTTATTCACAAAGGTTTTTGGGGCTTAAGCAAATTTTGGTGCTTAAGCAGCTCTGTGAGATTGGTCCCAGATTTGTTTGTGTGTAAAGTTGGAACAAATACCAACCTTGTTTACTTGCACAACAGTGTATTAATTTTACACCAGTTCTGTGCTGTGCATGGTGCTTAGAGTGTTACAAGCCTACATGTATATAACATAACGTTACTACGTTCCATTTCCAAGCATACGGCCATATACGATCATGTCTAACTTGATAAATACCAAATAAAGCATGGCTTTCATTATTGATAGCGATTGATGAGGGTTGCCAACAAAATTTCAACGTCAGTGCTAACTAGGTTGGCTGCCAGATTGCTTTTGGCATCTACTCGGTTTGTTACGGTAACAGTAGGCAAAAAGTACAGTATACAGGACATAGATGGATATTCAATTGTCAGACTGAGGGTCTAGCATATTCAACGACTTAACCTCTTTGCTGGTTTTGGACGAGTAAGCTCGGGTCCAGGTTTGTGTCCTAGAAGAAGCACCCTAAGAGGTCCCATCAACTGATCGATATAACATCACCCACATCACGATGCTCGCCTTCCAGCAGGCATCCGTTCCCATCCTCCGTCTCTACCCATGTGCCCAACACCGGCCTCCAACGAGCCCCCCGCTCCATTACCTTCCAGACACGCACCTCATTTCACAGCCGATTTGCTCGTTTCAAGGTTCGGCCAGGCCAGGCCAGGCCAAGCCGGTCCAGCTATAAGGCCAAGCCAGGCCAGACCGGGTTGGACCAGCCGTGCTCCTCTGGCATAACCCCAGGGTGAAATGTCGTGTGCTTCCGCAATTAAGAATTAAACAAAAAGTTGCCAAACAAATTACAGCTGTTTTCCTTCGATGTTTTTATTCGATCACTTAATAAACGCACCATTTCGTGTGGTGTTTTTTTTTCAGTTACAGAAATCAACAGTGGAAATGACTAGTATAACGCTGTTTAGGGTGAAGGTCACATTTGGAATGGAGATTTTGCTTTGTCCACAGTTACTGGGGGTAACTTCATGCAATTGACTTCGGTCTTGCCATTCTACTGACTTAAGCCACTTGCAACAGCTCTGTGAGAATCTCATTGGTTTAAGTTTCTACGAGAACCAGAGATACTGGTAACTCAACTTCTAGGCCCTCTCCAGGAGTATGCCAAGAGGAACTTCAAGTACCTCGTCACCGAGACCCATGCCTTGCCTGGCAGATCTCCCCCTGGCTTTACAGACGTCTGCTCCCCTCAAAACAACAACAAATTCTCCCCCATGCTGGATCTCCGACAGCGTTTGATCCCAACTCCATCAATCACATTCACCAACTACATCTGGGAATACACCTAGTTTAACAAGCCTGAATATCCCACAAAACTCTCGACTGAGCAACACACACAGGCAGGGAGGCCGAATCTCTGTTTGATATTAAAGTAGAGGTCTATTTCCCCCTCTCTCTCATGTAAAGAGTCTTATACCGGTGAACCCTGTAACCGGATTATGAGGTTTCTTTCCCATTTGATGAAACGCTTCCTAAGAGCTAGGGACGGGGACATGTGTTTCGCGGTGTCAGTTTCCCGTTGCGATTGATCACAACATGTCAAAGCCTAAATCTCCTGTGGAAGTCGATTCCGTCAGATCGGTATATGGTACACGCATGTACAACTTGATAGGGGAAACTCTCCACATTGACCTTGTATGCAACAAAGAAGGCCGCCCTCTATTTCTTTTTATACACTCACAATAATGACCTTGAGGTTCTGTGGCGACCACGCCTTAAAAAAAAATTCAATGTACGTGACACGTGCTTGTGATTTTGTTGGTACATTTTTTTTTTCGAAATAAAGAGAGGGAAAGATGAATTAAAATGATGGATTGGTAATTTTGTCGACCGATGTTTACGGAATATGAAGAAAATTCAATCAATTTTATGATGTTTTGTGTCAGAGATCATATGATGGAGAATCATTAATCGAATTAATAACAACAGAATGTTATTATGAGAAAGCTCGTGATAATTTGTGAAGTATGTTAGTAATTATCATTCTTTATAATGAACCGTTTACGATAACTTATTACGCTGCCCACAATCAGCCCGCCTATAATAGTCAACCTAACACTAAGGCACAACAAATACACCAGCAGTTGCCTTCAGGCCCCATGAGCAATGACGTCATTTGAGTGGGGGCGCCCTCTGTTGATGTTCAAAATACGGTATCTCGTTGGCCCATCCTGCGTAGTGATATTGGGTTTTCTTTGTTTCATCAGCGTTTTGGTTTTTGAAGATGGCGGCGGGAAAAGGGTTAATGCACTGGGTTTATCCCAAAACCAAGAGATTATAACAAAACATGAGAGTTCATTTTGAAACGTTTTAGAATCATCATAATAGCTATGGATTGGTGAACGTTTATTAAGCACCGCGTGAGGTGGCATGGTGTCTGTTACCAAGACGCCATCTTGGTTTTGCTCAGCACATTTTCATTCTTTTCAAGAGGAATATGTAGCACGTTAAATAATTCAAATCTTTAAACCAGTTGTCTGCATGGTCAAACTGGCCAATAGGTCTGATTAAGACCTAATGGGAGACTTTGGAGAATCGGTCTTCAAGTCAACAGCGCACGCGCGCGAAATTGTGAGCATGCGCGCGTTGTTTTGCGCGTGCGTACGCGTGCGCTGTTGACTTGAAGACCGATTCTCCAAAGTCTCCCATTGCCATACACATAGACGTCTCCGTGAAGGCTGTCCAAACGCAGGGATCAACGCCACAAATACCCCCGACCCCACAGCTCCCGAAACCCCCTACCCCTATCCCTACCCCCTAACCCCACGGGGCCGTCAACGCAGCGGTACTTTCCACCCTCCGGCTATATAGCCACAGGTCCATCAAGACCCCTGTTCGTTAAAAGTAAGAGTCTTTATCTTGACTCCGCAGCGTATAATGAACTCTTCGGAGTATCAACCCAGTGTCTCCCGGGGCACCACAGGAAAAACGGAGTTCAACAAGTGGACAAACTCATGACAGGTCCTTTATAGACACCATGCACTGACATCCCAAAGAGATGGGTATCTTGGGAAGACCTAATCTTGGACTTTATAACACAGGTGAAACTTGGCGGTTGTCACCTCCTTGTTTCTATAGCTCGCGTGAGGTGATCCTATCCCCCAAACTTCTCTTTCTGTCTTACTTCTACTAGTCACTTGACTCATTATTGTCGCCAAGGTGTTGCGATTAGATCTATTTTGCTCTTAAGCTCACACATGTTATCTTGGTTCAACCTGGAGGGCGAGGCGACCTGTCTTGTTCGCATCTCGAAAGAATCTACAGGTGTTGTATTACCACGCTTTTGCAGTGTCACCGTGAGCAGACGATAGTTCTAAAAAAAAACACTTGGCGCCATTTTAATGTCCATTTTTTTCTGTTAACCTATAGGTAAAAGTCTCTACCTCGTCAACTTTACACAGGATAGGAAAGCCCCTGATTTCGACACTGCAATAATAGCACTAGAAAAGACAAATTGGAATGTGCTTGGATGGAATTCTTAAATCTATCCTCCTTAATATGCATATGTAATCCTTGGTAGTAATAATAATAACTGAAAATGGGACCTTAGGGAGACTTTCCCATAGGGTCGTGCACAAACCTAACTTACCTATTTCTAAACATCCTCCAAACCAATGAACTTGAAATTGTCATATGTTCATATTGAGAGCATTCTCTGTCTTCTATTAAAATATGGACGGTAAAAAATGTCTTTAAAAGGTAGCTGGTATAATAGGGAGACATCGAAAAGTCTCCCTATAAAGTCCCGATGTCTCCGTAATGTCCACTTTAAGATGCCAACATGTATCCCTAATACCACATTTGTAATGATATAATTTACTACAAGAAAGGATTTCAATGCACTTACAACGATACAATTGCCAAAGTGCAAAGGTTTAGACATGGCGATTGACCAGAATTGTAACACTGGATGAACTTTGACCTCAGTCTTCCATCTTAAGTTGTTATGACAAATTGGCCTTAGGGAACGAGGAGAAGGTATCATTTGGCCGACGCCATCTAGGACAGTGAAATGAACGATGCTATAAATTACAAGTCAAGGTATTTCAAATCATACCAGACACAGGAAAAAAGGAAGATAAAACTCAGCCTTCACACCAATACCTATAGGTCATCAACCTTAGAACTAACATCAAAAGCAATGGCTTTAAAAACAGGCAAACATCACAGAAATATCTATTTCATGATATGGTATATTTGAATATGACATTCGTTTTGGGACCGAGTATCGCCTTAAAGGTAGTATCATACTTCGGTAACAGAAATGTTCACAGATTTACATAAAGATTACATGGTATGAAGATGGTGCTGATAGAAACATACCGTTAAAGTTATCCCGCCTGAAATGCTGAATTTACCCAGAAATTAGTACAAGCAACAACTGGAAATATTTTGGATCTTTAAAAGATCACAACAATATTTAAGAAAATTCGTGAACGTTTTTCACAGAAAGTAGGCACCATATGAGACTGGGAATTTCACAGATGACTGTGACTGTATCTTTCTTGGCTATTTTTGGCTATGAAGCTGCATTTCTCTGACAAAAAGTATGATATTACCTTTGGTGACGAGTGCTTATTAGGAAGCAGACCGACTAGGGTTATAGCGAAAACAATTTTCGTCAAAACAAAAAAAAACTCGCGCACTGCCGCGATTCAAACGTGACTGCGCAGAAATCATGTCAGCGTTTTCCTCCCTCTCTCTCATTTCATTTTCTTATCTCGGGGCGGTCTATGATCGCTGCGAGTGACACAATCCAGACTCAGCCAAATTATTATCACTATTGGAACCTGTTTCCGAAGGCAAATAGTGGAGGGGCCCCTCGGCCTGTGGTAATAGGGGGGTAAGGGTAAGGAGAGGGGGGTTAACCGAGGTGAGTCATTTGGGGGGCTATAAACGTGGACCACAGATTATGCAGACGTTTGGGGTGGGGGTAAGGAGGTTTACAGAGGCTACTGCGACCCTGTTACGCCTCTTTGATTGGTGTCGATCAGCACACATTTCCATCAGTGCCAAAAAGGCGCGAAGGCTTCATATCTGTCTTATCGGTTGAGTGCATTACCGGTAGAGGGCGCAACTCGCTGTCTAGTTCCCTGACTGCTCAATTCTGTGACCCAAAAGATTAACACGTGAAATGGAGATTGAAAAAAAACCCACACCAGCCTAGGTGTCTGATAGTCTAATCATATAGCAACGAATATCTATGATGGAAAAAGGGACCCGAATTCAAAGGGACTTTAAGAACAGTACAGTTACAGTGGCAACATGGCGGTCACAGCAATGACTTTTGCAAGAACCCCAGACCTAAAACACCACTTAGGAACCGTCCGACTACTGATATCCATTGGCAGGTTCGAATCCCCACGCTAGGGACGGGCGTCACTGTCAAGACCCACCTCAGCTGTCATTAATGGCGAGGTACTCTGTCGATGTTATCCTGCATCTGCGAGACCCTGTCTACCCGGGTACATTTCGACAATTGACGTCCACTCCGAACAAAAATCAAATATCAAATTACCGCCCTGTCAGTTCAATTAAGCTTCATACGTGCCAGGTACAACGCATGACGAAACTGTATACTTTGCTTTTGAATACTGGATAACCTAACTTGACATGGTTCACTTCTAGATGAAGAAGTAGAACTTGTTTTGTGTCGGTACAAACAATAATGCGTGCAGTGGTTGTCATGTAGGCTATACGGATATGTGTTCAGAGGTCGATTTCACAAAACTCATCGTAACATAGTCATACTATCAATCGTAGGACTTATGATGCATTGCAGCCTTACACGTAGCATATTCCCCCTACGATGGGTTACCATTCGTAACCCGAGTTACGATCGATCGTGGGGCTTGGTGAAATCGACCCCTGATAACCAGGCTACGGCTCGCGATAACACACTAGTCTATGGGAAGCGGCCACAGTGGCTGCGGATAATGTAGAAATGCCTGGAAATTCGGCTTTGTTTCCTCCAATGATGACAAAAATTTCACCATTTCGAGCAAGGCGAGAGAGAGATCAAGTCTACATAGTGAGTATGGAACCACGGGAACCACTCGGCATGAACAGTGATCATAATTGAACTAGAATTTGTTCACCAGCCCATTTTGTGTTTTATTTTACATACGATCAATTAATTTGTTTGTTGGGAAATCAAATTATGTCAAAACAGCGCCCTCTGTCGGTCAGTAGGGTCAAAAGTATCGAAACTGTTACGGTTTTCATCATGTGAAGTAAAAATAGTATGCAAAAAGGAGCATTGTATCACTGGGATGTGTTATACTTCCACCCTGGGCTAGTATACCAAGATCGTGTGCGAAATGATTGTAAATGTATCTGCACATGCAGTTAAACGCCTCTTGTACTCTTTGCCATGAACGACACGTTTTTCTTTCATTTTGACAACTAGCGTAAGGATCTTGCGTGAATGAGAAATAGAGATGGCTATAGGAGAGGGAAAAAAAGGTTTACGGGTTTCCGTGATGTTCACCGATGTCACGATTTAACATATGGGGGACCCGAGTGGCAAACTACTCATGTTCGACAGAGAAACTTGGGAGGAAGATCGGCACAGGCTTGGATTACTGCAAGCATCTGGCGGTTTATGTATCAGAGGAATTACCAAACATCACCGAAAGGTTGTGGGTGTTTAAAGGCGCACTGTAGGCGTGCTTCTGGTCAACGATTCGGAGTGATATTAAGGCCGACTATTGTGTCAGGTACATGAGACAGAAAACTATTAGACAACCGTAAACTTGGGACCACATCTTGGGCCCACAACTTGGGACCAACTTGAGACCACAACCTTGAGACCACAACTTGGGACCAACTTGAGACCACAACATGAGACCACAATTTGGGACCACAACTTGGTACCACAATTGGGACCACAACTTGGGACCACAACTTGGTACCACAACTTGGGTCCACATGATTTGGGACCCGACAACTTGGTACCACAACTTGGTACAACAATTGGGACCACAACTTGGGACCAAAACTTGAGACCACAACATCAGACCACAACTTTAGACCACAAAACTTGGGACCACCACTTGAGATCACAACTTGGGACCACAACTTGGTACCACAACATGAGACCACAACTTGAGACCACAAATCGCTCAGGGTAAATTGAGATTCTGAAAACGACAACAAAGGCCATTATACAGCAAGTACAGGCCTAATCAACAAAGCTAGTCGTAGCACACTGATATTCCTATGTTTAATCATTAATTCCAAATGAATTATGGCTGATAATAAATCAACTGAAAGCTCTGAAATACTCAAACTCGTGTATTTTGTCACTTTCTTTTTACAGTTGATCTTCATTTTCAAACATTTCAAATGAAAATATCTTAAAATCGCAAATGTTAACAACTACTTGGACTTTGTTTTGTATATTGGGAGTAGAGATTGCCAATAATGACAGGGTAGGACAAAAAACAATTCGCCGATTTTATTCTCTTTCGTAGAGTAGAAACATCGCGCCTTTAAGTACCTAAAGGTGCTCGGTGCTCGCAGGAAACTACCCCCACCCCGGGGGAACTCACCCTAGTGACACCACGGAAATTGCCCTGTGCCTCTGGGATATGCTATGCCACGGATTAAGATCGCCCGAGATATATAAAAAAAAGTCGCCTTTACCCCACTGGTTAGACCTAACCAGAACCTGTTTGGAAATGTACATCAAAAAATGATGAGAAATTACGTGTCGGGTTTATCACACAGATCGCCGTGTCAGACTTGTCGTCCAAAGTCACCACTTGAGGGCGCTAGACTCGCAAATACAAATATTTATAATCTTAAGCCGTGGCCCAAATCTCTGGCTACGACCGCAAACAGCACACACATTAATGGAAGTGGCTGCAGTCACTGGCTAGTGGCTGCCATAGGTACATGTGTAATTTGTAGCCACAGCCAGAGAATTGGGATACGGCCTTACATACCACACGTCAGAAAAATGTTATCGCAACACATAAAGAAGATAAGGGATTGGGAATGCATCTACGTCACCTTTATATACAGGAGATTAAAATTCAAGTTTGATTTCAGAATGAAGACAAAAAAAATGGAACAGATTTGCTAGACAAATATCAAATGGAATGTTAATAAACACGGAATTGAAAATCCTTGGTATGACACTGGCGCAGGGAACGCAAAACAGAGTGGATGTGCCGAGCCAAAAGTACCTTGATGAAATATTTACGGTTAGTTCATTAGCTGATGTTGTTGTCATTATTGTTTTTATTATTATTTTTTTTTCTCTTTCTCTTTTCCCCAAATCACCCTAAACATCTGTTGTCGCCATCTTGAGGCCGCGGGCTGGGTTTATCGGAATTTCAGGGTTTCGGCGGGTATACTGTCCTGCCGGCCGCCGGTCGTTAAATTCACTGGACAATACTCTCATTGGATCTTTTGGTGAAATGAAACTCGCCTGGCTGATCCAGGAGTTTGAGGGTTACTTCGCTTGCTACTTTTATGATTCTTTCGTAATGAACTCCAACGTTCAGATAGATATGACTGCCAGCCAATTGGCCGGTGGAAACTTGACAGTCACAGAAAAGGGGTATGGACTAGACAATAAACATAACATCCAAGTTGACATTGTATTGAAGGCCTTGTAGCACTTAAATGTATAATACATGATTGGTAAAGGTCACAGAACAGCACTCACACTTTGTCTGATCCAGCATGTTAATAAACTAATAAACCTGTGAACATTTGAGCTCAATTGGAAATCTGAGTCACGAGAAAATTATCGAGATCAAAACTGTTTTCGGTCTTTGTTTTACTAAATCTTTTGATAAATACACCATTTCAGGCGGAAATACTTTAATGGTATGTTTCTACCAGCAGCATTTTTACAGAATGAAAGTTATACGTAAATCTGTGAAGATTTCTGTTTGGTATGTTACCAATCCAGTACTGTGTCTTTAAAACTGACCGCGCTAGCGCTCGACACCGGTCCTTGCAAAACCGATATTATATTGCACATAGGCCTATACCGCAAAAAGATCACTCCTGGATAACGTAAATATCACCTTTTAAAAGATGTTTAAAGGTAAATTTTGAGGGATACGTATTTTGAAATTTACATGACTGGAATAAATGCTCTTAACTTAGAAAAAAAAAACATACCAGCATGGCCAGCTCTTCATCCGACATTTAAATGCAGTGCAACAAGCCGCAATGCATGAGAAATAATAGTTTACACTCGCACTTGAACATTCTAGTCATTTCACGTCTGGAAAATCAAACACTGTCGCATCGGTAGGACGAAAGAAAAAAGAGAGAGAAAAAAACTAGACATGGCTGTTATGAAATACAAGCTTCGGCACATGATGTACAACTACAAAGCTGGATGAAAAAGAAATCATTCAGTATAATTTTTGATATTTCAGATTTATTTTTTTTCGAGTCGGCATACCACTCGGCGACCTTGACTGGTTGTACTTTAAAAAGACGACCCCTTCGCACTTCCATATTTCCAAAATCGTTTCTCTCTGCCAACTACAGAGAGAAAAAAAAAACTTGGAAAAAAAATCTTGTAACATATTCAAAAGTCATCACAACTACAGAAACAGATGCGGTCTTGCAGATCTATGTTCAAGTTCAGTTTTAAAGGGAGGATTTATACGGTCGCTGCGTGCAAGGGTGGTGGGTTCGTGGATAGACTATTGGCAGCGTGCCCAAGGGGGAGAAAGGGGAAGTTAGTCTGGCTCACGGCGTTAGGATAAGATCATGGCGTCAGCGTGAGCCATTTTAGTCTGTTATTGCGAGTTTGTTTACTTGTTTATTGGGATTTGGGGATTCCGTTTAAGTTGGAGGGGAGGATTAAGAAGTAGGCCACATCTAACTTTCATTGGAATAAATATTTTATGCTCCATCCATTGGTAAAGCTTTTTTTTTCTTCGCAACAGAAGATTTAAGTTGGGTTGTTCATTCAGTCGAAGCAGGGGGGAGGAAGCGACTGGTGGGGTAGGCTCCTTAATTACTGGAGATGAAGCGATGACACCAGGCATTTGCCTCAAGGTTACGCACAAGCCGCTTCTGTCGGCGTGCATCGCGCTATCGGTCTGCCGTCTCAATCGCAGCACAGACGGTCGATGTTCCGCTGAAACACGCTGATGAGTTTCCCACGTGGCGGGGCCTGACACGCTAGACTGCAGGCTCTCGTGAAGTCCCACCGATCTGGTTCTCTCTCAAACATCTATGCTGATGATGGCGTAGCGCAGCAGTGGAGCGCGCAGCCCGACTCGACCGATAGTTCGGTACTTAAGCCCGTGGAATGAATATTAAATTATACCATTATTTCATCCGTAACACGTGTTGCCCATAGACTCGGACTAAAAAAAAAAAAAAAAATACCAGAGATAGCAGAGCGCCATGTGCATATTCACTACTACTATGCCGAGGCGGCCATGTCCTTGTAAGATTGTGCGCATGGAACAGACTGCTTCACATATTCAAATTATCGCACGAATTATCGCTCATTAAATTCTTATTTTCAAACAAATTCAATTTTCTGGTATTCTGGCTCAGCTTCTGTTCGATAGATGCAGTGATTTTGTTTTGTAACTCGATTTCAATGGAGATGATGATACACAAGGAGCTATAGTTACTAGGATTCTGAAGAGAAAAAAAACAAGTCGTTATAGACCTTTCTTTTCCAACGTCATAGGCCAAGTTTTTGCCAACCAACATGGCGGAAACTATGGTGAGCCATGGAAGCCAAGCATACAAAAATAACCACATAATGTTTCATAAACATTGAAAGATATAGTTGAATGCAATAGAAACCACACAAGCAATGATGGTATGAATTTTGTATATGGTATGGAAAGTTTGTAAAACAAAAAATTGAATTTGGTCACGCCGGCTGTCAATAAAATGAAATGATTTGCAACATTTGGACGCCCATGGAGGACAGAAAATTGTTGTAAATAAGGTATATATGCCTAGTAGCTAGGCATATAATACATTTGAAATTTCTAGTTTTGACAAGCAAGTTACCAAGGGAACTTTGCAGCCTAGCAACTCACCAGCCAACCAATAAGCCAACCAACCAACCAGACGAGCAGCCAATAAACCAGTAAACAAGCAACCGTCTAAACAACAACAACAACAAACAAACAAACACACAAACAGCTCACAAGTCAACAGACCAACCAACCACCCAATAAGTCAAACCAAGTTTCAGCCCATAGCTATAGCTTCAGCTAGCTTTAATAATAACTAAACAAATATGTCGTATGGAAAAAGTGATTAAAATTTTCATTTGCATCCCATGAATAATACATAATATAATAAGCAAGTCATTAATTAAAGGTGCACTCCGAATTGCCTACTTGAATTTATAGTCGGCGTATTTGCAAACTTATAGCCGCTGAAAAAATTGGTCGTACAGCGAAATAATCACCGCCGTCCCCTTTAATGCGGGCATTTGAGCAAATTCGGGCTAGAATTGGCGAAAATATGACCAATTGAAAGATTACACCTTAAAAACAAATTTGCAAGTTTAACACGCATAGTGGTCAATACACACATGATGTGTATGAAAGAAAGACGTAAATCGGTTTTCAGTTTAGGTAATTCAATCTTAGTTTTTTTTTCGCTCAATTTCAGTCAAATTTTGCTAAATTTTTACTTGGTGATAGCCAAGACATTGCTGCATCACATATCTGAATCTTGAAGCGATAAACAGTAAAATTTTCATATAATAGTTCCGACACAAAGTGTTGCGGTTTTTTTTTTTTGGGGGGGGGAGGGATACCCTGTATAGCTAACAATAGTCAAGTCTAGTGGAGTTCTTTTCCCTACTCGTGCACCGGCACTCGTACAAAGAAAGAAAGAAAAAAAACCTCTCCCTGAGCATTCAAAACATTCGTGTAGACACACCAGAGCATCCGCAATGAAATTACCCCATTCCGACTCATCGGTCCCACCGGAGCTTTGCCCAAATTAATTTTTCACCTTTGCTTAATTGGTCACAAGCCGCCCCCTATTACCAAAGGTAAGTCCATGGGCGGCTGACATCATACAAGCCATCCACCTTAGCTTCGCCCATAGGGATGGTATGAATAATCGACAAAAAGGACATGAAACGCCAGTGTGGAAACTGGTTTATAAAACGAAAACCGTAGGCCTATATATCGAGCCGTCTGCTGCATTAAAGTGGTTATAGGCATCAACAGGGTTAAAAGGTTTAGAACTTAGAGCGTGATCTCGTTAAACAATTAAGATTGTATGCGCGTTTCGAGTTGGTATACCGATGATCGCCTGCATCGCTTGCATGCGAAACGTAGCCTATAATAATGGAACACAACTGAGGAACATTCGCAGCCGGTCCCGCGGGCCGCGGTCGCATCCACGAACTTGACCAGCAGTTGTTCGGCTTGCCGTCGGTGTCCCATAAAATTTTATTAATGGCCAAGGTTGAGCTTCCAAGTCATTACAAGGGTGGAATGAAAAAATTGGCATTCAGCTTGGGGGGACGATCTTAAGGAATCGAAGCTGGTGTCTCATTGTGGTAATTTCGAGCAAAGCTGTTTTAGAAACATGGATTCCTGGATCTTTTCTAGAAGAAGGCATATGTATATAAGTGTTGTTTTTTTTTTCTGCACTTGATCTTTATCAGCCTTCACCAAACCTTTCTCTATTCCCGTTCTTGCTCCCCCACCTCTCTGCTAAGTCATTTATACCGATCGTGGTTATTAACTAGGCCTGATTCCAAGCTCGATCCTTTGATCCAATTATTTTTAGATGATCCTCCTTGCACGTCTGTGTATACTATAGGCGGCCCCCGTCAAGGCCCCGGGATAAAACGAAGATTATACGGTCTTTCCCCATTCACCGGGCCGGGGGAAGAAACGGCGATGTTTGCGCCGTTGATCCAACCCCGTGGCCCCCGGGCGATGCTTGGCTGCACACGCTCAGCGACGGAACGGGCCGGGGACCGGGAAGGTGATGATGATAGTGATTTGGTAGGGAATGTCGGATGTTTGGACACAATTCTTCCCGCATTACCGACTTACTTCCAATGAAATGTGTTCGTAAGCTACGACAATCCCGAATGTTTGCCTGAGGCCTTGGCCGCATTAAAGGGGACGGCGGTGGTTATTTCGCTGTACGACCAATTTTCTCAGCCGTTATAAGAGTTACAATTACGCCGACTATTATTTCAACTAGGCAATTCGGAGTGCACCTTTAATTAATGACTTGCATATTATGTTATGAATTATTCATGTGATGCAAATTAAAATTCTAATTTGTATGCATACAGATTTTGTTTCTCTAGCAAACCAAAGTGATACAATTCGGCATTATTGGTTGTTTGGATTTAAAACTGAAGCAGAACAAGCCACAAAGTTTGCGTGAACAACGCTTATTTCGACATGGTGTTTCTAATGGTTAAGTGCTTAAGCATCATTGCAAACAGATTTCTTCCATATAGCAATTCCAACAGCAGACGTTTCTGCTGTCAACTGCAGGAGTTCGAGACAATTAATTCTCTTATCTTTTAGATGAACAGTAACAAATTAAAATCATAACAGTTTTTCAAATCCAATTTCACGTAAACCAGGCTGCATTTGGTATTAGCAATATTTTCTTTGCTTCGTTCCTTAATATTTAGCTCATACCAAGATGATAATTATTTAGACTTTATTTGCCAGATATTGAACTAGCTCAACAAAATGAATGAAAAATTGAGCGACCCCTGAAGTAGAAACTATGGGTTCCACCAGCGGCGTGCCAGCCCGAGGGTCGGGCATCGGTCCGTGCCCCACACTGTGCATCACAGTGTGTGACAGCAGGCCTCATGTGGAGCGGGCTTTGTTGTGCTCCATGCCCGGGCGAGTCACGCTTAATCAAGTCTAGGCTGACGAGGTTGAACGCGGACAAGGTACGTAGGGTAGGCTATACCTTTATAAATAGCCAGGGTATTTCTTGTACTATACCAAATTCAAGACTATATAAGGACAGATTGTATGTTTCCAGCACATTTCAAATGACACAATCCAGAGATTTTGAAATAAACGACAAGATAATTAGAGACGAGTAACTACTGGTCCTCAACGGAGTTTGGTATAGTGCACAGAAAGGTCAATAGTAAGACCGTCTTTTGAAAAATTGTGTTTTTTAAAGGTAGTATCATCCTTTGGTTTTTGTCAAAGAAGTACAGATTCATGGGCAAAAATATCAAGGAAGATACAGTAACAGTCATCTGTGAAAATTTCAGTCCCATACGGTGCCCACGTTTTGAAGAAATCGTGAAAAACTGGCACAGTATTTCTTAAGTCTTTTCTTTTTTTATTTTTGATCTTTAAAAAGATCAAAAAGATTTTCGGTCGTTGTTTTACTAATTTTTGGATAAATACACCATTTCAGACGGAAATTGTTTATCGGTAGGTTTCTACCAGCACCATCTCCATCCTGAAAGTTATAGGTAAATCTGTGAACATTTCTGTTTTTGTTTCTTACCAAAGTATGATACTACCTTTAATCAGACTTGATTAAATATTATTAGTATTCTTCAATCAAATGTTGAGATACTTTGTTCTTATTTCTTTCGACAGACGCAGTGGTTATCCTGGGTTTTTTTTCCCGCTGGAATGCTTGTAATTTCGACACCCATGCAGAGTTTTCGGGCAAATTCGATTGGAGGGATATTGATCACGTGTTTATTAAGTTTAATGATCTTGTCATAATATTCACTGGGAAAAGTTGTAAGTAACAACATCCCCTATACTGTATGTTTTTTTTGGTTAAGAATTTTAGTGTTTGTCTTAACTCTTATTTGGGCCTACCACTTCACTTCATTTAGTACCCCTCATAAGCTAGTTATCTTTAAGGCATTTCTACACAAGCTTCGGCTTTATATACAGGCACAATCATTCATTGTACATTTGCATATTTTATTGTTGTTTCTTGTATTTCAATTGCCCTTTACAGAAGAAATAAAATGTGAATTACTGAAATGAATGAATACGCTAGAAACGGACAATGTTGCCATGATAACTTGTTATAAGAAATCGCTGATTACCAATGGAGACTCTAAATACTTAGTTAAGTTGGAAAATGATGAAGAAAAGATATGACATAGACCTATTTCGATTCGGCCTATTTCAGGACACTATAACAGTTTACTTGAGTAAATCCTTACCAATGGAAATATATATATAAGAGAGGACTGGTTTTGCCAGTCTAGTCCCAACCCAGCTGGATAGATTCTACGGGTAGACCAACCGGATCGTTGTAATGATTATTTTGACGTTGGCCTACATTCGCGTCTTCCACACGGGGTCTGTGCACTTTCGTCCCGGTGTATAATACGAGATTTGCATGTATACACAACTATTGGATTGCTTTCTTTGATTTCCTTTTTCTTTTCATCAAAAAGGGGTCAAAAACCATCCAGTGATCTTTCCTTGATCTTATCCATAAATCAATTTAGATTATACAAATTGATCTCCGGAAGAAAATGAAAGGGGGGGCATCTGTGAAATCAGATTATCATGATATTAGGGCATCAAACGGACACCGTAGGACTGTTTTCACTGAGCCGGTGTGATTTCGAAGTAATCGGTGACATAAAAAAAAAATGGCATTTTGCTTTTACCAATCCTTTTTATCCGATAAATACAATTCGAATTTATTTCAGATTTTGTTTCCTCATAATAGGCGAGGCTACCGTACGGAATCATCAAACGTGTTTAATGATTCACATAAATTTAGCGCTAATACAAAAAGGCTACTCTTTCAGTACACTTTGGAGATACGCTGAGTGTTAGGTTCTCTCTCTGTAAAGAGTTTTTGAGTTAGAATTCATTTTATATGATTAAATTACAGTGTTTTACTACATCACGATATCCGTTATCAATTTAACAATACGGATACCGGATAGGATGGTATTTAATTGTGGCGGTGTGCTATAACAAATAAAAGCAAACAAACAAAGACGAAAACGGACAAGCGGAAGAAAGAACGAACTTTAAAGTGAACCTGTCACTTTAACACTTGAAAAAAAAAAAAGACTCTTGTAACTTTCGGGTTCACTTGCTCTGCACAAACAATATTTCCGGGCGACATGCTAGAGTCGTTTCTGTTTCATGTACAACGGGCCGACTGCGGGGCCGGGCAGCCCCGCTCGATCGACCGGGTGAAGCCCGGGGCGAAATCACGGTACCGGCTCCCCTTCTTTCATTCTCTCTCTATACCCGGTCTTCTTTTGTTTTATTGGCGGCCGGGTTCGACTAGCAAGACCCAGCTGAATTGTGCTTCGTTTAACCTTTTTGCACACCCTTGAAATTGCTTTTCCCTCAGCCGCTGGTATACTGAGAAACCTGATATCCTTTGGGGACTCCGTACTCTTGCCACAGATCGCATTTTAGTTGGATTTTTGGCTTCTTTATGTTATTTTTTTTTCAGTGGACCTATTTGAAAATTTTGTTTTGGTGAATCGCCCACTGTAACTCCTAAAAAAAACTTCCACGATTCAGAAAAAAATGATTTGAATTGAAAGTGGGCGAAATCAATGTTCAGTTAGGCAAAATAGCCTATATAGAAGTATAAATAATTAGATCAACAAATAATTATATGCTAATTAGATAAGAATAACAACAACATGAGAGAGATTATTCTAAATGAGCGATTTTTGACTGGGATGTTTCCAAAGAAACGTAAATATGTGGATTATAGATTTTAAGATACGTCCAAGTCAAACAATATGTTCAGACATTATCAGCAGGAGCTTATTATTAATAGGCTATAGATGAGTTACTTCGTGACTAGTAGTCTCTGTGTAGTCACTACACAGAGATACGGGACCCATGGGTCGGGACCCATAATGTTAAAATGTAACTGTTTATCACTTCAAGTTTCAGGTATGTGATACAACCATGTTTTGGCTATCACCATGTAGAATTTAAGCAGAATCGGGCTGAAATTGGCGAAACTATGACCAATTGAAAGAGTACTCCTTAAAAACAATAATTATGTGCAAGGATAACACGCATTATTGTGGTCAATACATACATAATGTGTATGAAAGAAAGATGAAAATCGGAATTTGAGGTTGGGTAATTCAGTCTTAGTTTTTTCACTAAATTGTGGTCCAATTTTCCTCAAATTCTACATGGTGATAGCCAAGGCATAGCTGTATCATATATCTGAATCTTGAAGTGATAAACTGTTCAATTTTTATACAATAGTTCTGGACACAAGTGTTGTGGTTTTTTGGGGGACACCCTGTATACCAAAAATTGCGCTGGGACAAGTTAAGTAAAAAAGAATCTCATCAATATTGCCATGTCGCTAATATATTTTCCAATCAATCATCATCAGAATGCTGAATCTAATAACTTTTAGCTTGTTGTATTCGATGTTGCTGTTGTTTTAGCTACAAAAAGTTTTTACAAAATAATATCATCCTATCCTAACTCCAGGGAGTCTACTAGGTACATGTACGTTTTGTTTGAGATTTTCCCCTGGGTTTTGTTTTTGTTGTTTATGGTAGGAGTTTCTGCGGTATATCTTGGGTAGGCTTATACCCTGGGAGAGTACAGGGGGAAATCAGCGGGGCTTGGCAGGCCGTCCGTATCACATGAACGCCCAGCACCGGGGAGTCTCTCCGTATCACTCCGTCCGGAGTGACAGGTGAATCTGTTATTTCTTGCCGCCAGGTGTCACTGGGCGAGAGTGGGGGGAGAGAGAGACAGTCCGAGGGGGACCACGGGATCAAAGAGCCCGTCGGTGGGGGTTGTGGTGTCTGGTGTTGACGCTGAGAAAACACCGACCTCTCTTTCTGTATATTGTGGGGGAGGGTCTAGACTGTTTGATATACCTCACCGGTGCATCTTCGGTAGAAGTTCTGAACTAGTGCAGCGCTAAACCTGCCTAGCTGTTGAACAAGATTCCAATGGGGAATAGCACCGCGGTATTGGTATCACAACGCCAGGTGTATCAGGTTTTCGTTCTCGTGTTGTCACATATCGGAACCGATACTTCAGGCCAGCGGGGAGTCATGTTTTCAAAAGCCACGCCCATAAAAAACAGACCACCATCGGCAGAAAACGCGCCACTCAAGGTACATCTTTGCCTAAATTCTTCTTTCGAAGTGTTTTTGAATTTACGTTAAGGCTATGCACAGATTAACCGCTGTAAATGTAACAATTTCGCCATTTTGATTATTATGGTCTAATGAGGGCGCTGCAGCGCACGTGGGGCCATAATTATTTGAATTCAAGTCAGTAAATAAAAACTTGCAATACAAATTAATATCAAATCGAATGTTATACACTACTCTGCTTTGATATTGTTGACATATTAATAACTACAAAGCCATGCATTCATTACAATGCTAACAAAAGATCAAATTATGGCCCATCCGTTACAGTGTGACCCATTTTAACTTACCGAAAACATGAATTAAAATGTTGGTCTATATTTCCAACAGTATATCAAAACCTGCGCTACAAACACGCTATATACGTCTGGCATCCAAACGTAACCGTGTACAAATGAACAGCAACGAGGCCGGTTCTGATATGGCACCAGTTTGGTTGCCAAGACGCGCGGAAGGATGGCGGTAAATGCGTCGTATACTCAAAACGTGGACCAGTGAAAAATCTATGCAGGCCTTATGCAACTTGCAACTGGTTCGCGGCTGATATTAGCTTAGCACGACAAATGACCGAGGAATATATACTCCAGGTTAAACAACTGTAAAAGTCACGTCACAAAAGGTACTTCATTCAAAATCACAAAGACTGTAAGAATCTGAATCTGTTCCAAACTGTCATTTGTGCTACAGAAGTAGTCCTTTTGCATGCAGTGAAGAAAATGGGTGTCGCTGAGTAATTGCCTTTAAGAATATATCTAGTGCGACAGGGCTTTCTGAGTTGATTATACAAAATGGCGGGAGGTTTAAAATCAAAAAGGGCCCTTTTCCTAACCTCAGCTGCGGCTCAGAGCTCCGGTTTCGTCTCTGTAATCCACTATGCTGAACATATAGGTTGTGCTTTTTTTTATTGAATCTGAAACTCTGTTTTCTTTTTCCAACCAGAGAATCTGCTCCCAAACAGCAGCCAGAAGTCTCTATTTTGATACCTGTTATTGCAGAATGGATTCACGAAATTGAGCCGGAGCCGGAGCCGGAACTTGAGACTGAGCCTGAGCCGGAGCCTGAGCCTGAGCCTGAGCCTGAGCCTGAGCCTGAGCCTGAGCCTGAGCCTGAGCCTGAGCCTGAGCCGGAGCCGGAGCCGGAGCCGGAGCCGGAGCCGGAGCCGGAGCCGGAGCCGGAGCCGGAGTCGGAGCCTGAGCCTGAGCCTGAGCCTGAGCATGAGCATGAGCCTGAGCCGGAGCCTGAGCCGGAGCCCGAGCCCGAGCCGGTGCCGAGGTTTGGACAAGGGTCCACTGATGAAGAAGGCAAGGTCTTACCTGGACGCGCGCTTCAGTCAGGTCACACCGGAGAGCCAGCTGTTCCCTGCAGTAGACGTCAGGGTAGTGCGTCTTCTGGAAGACCCTCTCCATCTCCTCCAGTTGGAAGCTGGTGAAGGTGGTCCGGTTGCGTCGCTTCTTCCTCTTGGAGGCGTCGTCTCCCTTGGACCCGTCTCCGTCCTTGCCGTCGTCGCCCTTGTTGTTGTTATTCTCCTCGCCGGACTTATCTCGAGGGCTGCCCGCCGAGGCGTCGTGCGGGTCCGACTTGCCGCCGGCAATTCCCACCCCAGCGGGGTTGGGGTTGTCGCTGTCCTTGACGGATTCGCCCATCGGTGACGTCAGCGGTGTCATGTCTTTGTTATCTGCAATGATGGATGTGAAATGAATTTAGACTAATCATGAGAGGACACCAATGGCTGATTTCACAAAGATTTGCGATTCATCTTTTAGATGAACTGTAGCAGCTAGTATTGTGACATCACACTTTGCTTAGCAATTAAGATTGATACGCATGTTGCGATCTGTCTTAGCCTTTCGTGAAATCGAGCCCAGCATGCATAAGCAATGGCTGTACAGCTGCATCATTCAAAACCGCAACAAAAACAACAGCAACAACTTATTAAGCAACAACAAAAACAACAACCTGAAAGTACTGACAGAATTCAGAGCTTCTGCCGAGAAAATAAATGATCTCACAACTTCAAATAATTTCTTTCAGCAAATAATCAATTCGGGCAAAATAAGATTCAAACCAGACCAGCGAATGATACGATAGTGTAGAATCATCTGTAGGCCTAAATTCGGACAAAATAATAGACCTGTTGTCAACCACGCTACGATACTTGACACAGAAATGGCTGAGGTCAAGCGAAATTCTACCAGGCTTTGGCCTGAAACTGTAGTCCATTATAAACCCAATAATACGCTTAAAAACTCAGTGTACACTGTGCAACTCGCTGATACATAAATATCATTTCGTGTAGACCTATATACCGTGACAGGATAATGTTCGTTTACCATACATAACCTGATACCGCGGCATCTGATCATGCCCTATGTCCCATTATACATGCATGCTATCTGTTGTCTTTATGGGCTTGTTTCGAAAACACATCACGGGTCCCGCGCAGCACCGCGCGTGGACGTGTCGGAAATCCACGCAATTAATGGGCGATTTACGCCCAGTACGGTAGGTTATTATAGCCAATTACTGTGAAACGTTAGGTGCCAATATGACATTGAAGTTGACAGTTTAGACTTTACTTTTCGTTCTTAATTTAGGAGTCGTTAAACTGCGATGGATATGGGTGGGTGTGTATATTGTGTGTCGATAATGTCTTCAATTGGCGGGGTATTAGGATCAGTGCATGTAAAGGATGCATATTCGTGATGGCATTGGTGTCGCATAGTAATGTTGGTAGTTGCAAAGATTGTATTTATGATGATGGATAATGATGACTGTGATAGTGAAGAGAAAATTCATATATCGATACATATTTAATCGATTAAAAATCTGAGTAATATGATTATGCTGGCTACTACACATTTTTCTAGTGCAGTGTTTATCATTATAGCGACTACAACCCATCAATATGAGGCAAAGTTTCTCATAGACTTCCCGTACAGAATGTACAAATATTGCATTCATGTAGATTAATACAATAATAATTAAGTATAACAAACTGCTGCAAACTGAAGCTCATCAGCCAAAATAATGACCGGAAATTTATAAAAATGCTTGGAGTTAGGACTAGAGGGCCTGACGAGTTTCGATCCTAGCAGGATCTTTATCGAAGCCTTTGAGAAAGATCCTGCAAGGATCGAAACGCGTCAGGCACTCCTTACTCCAAGCATCTTGTAGATTGGAATATTTTGATTTTTTTTTAAATTTATTTACTATGTCTATTGGTTTGCGTTAATTTTTTATTAACGTAAACTCATTTGGATTTTGTTTGACCCTCAAAGATGGCGTTAAGTCCACGCCCTCAATAGACCAATATCCAGTGCAATCTGGATTCGGATTAGACTTCGACGCAACCGTTCAAAACAGGTTATCAATTCCAAACCGCAGCCCAAACCATTCACCTAATGATACCTGTTACTCTAAGCCTCAAACTGAGACCTAAATAAGCGAGTACATTTTCTTATTTCTAAATCGATACTCATAATCTGTGTAAACATGTTAATATCACCAAATCAAAATACACAGTAGACAAGAAGGTAACATTGAGCTCCCTGCCGGCACAGGGATGTATAATATGCACGGATAGTACACAGTACACAACAAAAAAAAGATGTGATCTCGTGTAGAGAACACAAACACCGCGAACAAGCAAAAACACCGTCTCTCACGTTTAACCAGCCCGTGATGTCGACGCTCTGGCCCCCAGGCGGATGCACTTTCGTCGCGGTGCGGTTCGCCCGGACACGGACAACAGGATGCCCCTGGCCAAAAACACAGAGAGAGACCCCTCTCCTCCTCTTAATATCCCATCACTATAAGGCTCGCCTTGACCCCTTCGCCGGTGTACGCGAGCGGCTATAACCAAGGGTGTAATTTCGGGCCCAGGGGTGCAAGGTCTGGCCCCACAGGGGGCCGTCGACCGCTGGAAAAGACATCGCGGAACCGCGCTGGAGATGAAAGAATTACTATTTGTTTTCGACTTAACATCGAACAGTTGTTTTTATTCAACCGCTCCAGAGTATTTCTTCTTGATTCAATTCTAATCATTGAACTCAGATTGAGTTTGATCTCTGCCACTAGGTATAAAATAACGTGAAGTGACTTTTCAGAAAGGAGTTCGTTTGTTATGGTTCCCTATTTGTTGGTTGGTTTTATTTCTAATGATTCCCCACATGAAGGTACTGTCACACTTTGGAAGGAAAGTAACCAAAACAGACGTGTTCATAGATTTATGTACAACTTGAGTATAAAGATAGTGAATGGTAGAAACATACCGTTACAATGTTTTTCCCTGAAATGCTGCATTTATCCAGAAAATGAGTAAAACCAATGACCAAAAACTGTTTCGATCTTTTAAAGATCAAAAATAACGGTGCAAAGATTTAACAAATACCGTGGGAGTTTTCCAATGTTTTCTCAAAAAGTGGGCACCGAATGGGACTAACATTTTCACAGATGGCTGTTACTCTATCTTCACTGATATTTTAACCCAGTGCATTTCTTTGACAAAAACCAAAGCATGATATTACCTTTAGGCCAATGTTGTAGAATAAACTATCAGCGTAGATGTGTGGATAGGAGGATTAAATTCGTCTCGAATGAGGCCGAAATTAGCACAAAAGTCAAAAGGTTTTACTACAAAAATTGTTACAAAATACAAATCACTATACAGGACGACCGTACAACTATCAGCAACGCATTCACAACTGGTCCAGTTTTGGTCCACTGCCAAAGTCACCGAAGAGACAGCGCCCATACACATAACAGATAACAATCGCGGATACATTTGAAGATTCTTATCGTTGCATAGTCTAGACATGACAGGTAGCCTAAATATCCTCTTCGGTATAAGGAGTGTAGACCCGGAGGAAAAGGCAGGCATACCAAGCTCACGATGAGCCGGTCATGGGGAGCTATTAGCTCTCAGTCTCAGCTCAGCCAGCCAGTGTTGACCGACTAACGGGTATGACAAGCAACCGGTCACCGGTCCATGTGTCGTGCCTGGTGAATTAAGAAACAAGCGAGTCAGGATGACACCGTGTCAACATCTTACGGACGCTTCTTTCGATGCCCTAACCCTAGTATACAGTCACAACCCTCCGATTATTTACAACTATAATACTAATACTAAGTCCCTTCAAAAACACAGAAGCAAACAAAATCATTGAGTCTGATCCAGGGGCCAATTTCATGGAGCTGTTTAAGCACCCCAAATTGCTTAAGCACCAAAACCTTGGTAATTACAATCAGTATGCAAGCCAAAACTCCTTGTGAATGTTATGCTCAGCAAACAGTGGTCGAATACTAGTCAAAAGCAGTAGACATCTCATGAAAATTTGGTTGGTAATCCTGTTTGATCAAGGAAGACTTTTCATGCTAAAGTGAGTTTTGTGCTTAAGTAGCTCTATGAAATTGGCCCCTGGTATCTTGGCTAATTAGCAAGCCAATTTAAACACAAAAGCCACAAGAACATTAGATAGAAAACACACCAAAACGGTACAATACAAAAGGGCATCAATCTAAACTTGTTTGAATTAGGCCTATCCGTTTATACGTCAATGCATTTTCAACAATTTCCTATCATGACAAAGCAAAACATTTCAAGCAGGATAATGTCAGACAAAAACAAAACAAACAAACAAACAATCAAGCAAAACAAACAAAACAAACAAACAAACAAACAACCCACTAAACAAAAGCGTAAGGATCTCAGTGAAAATATCAGCACCGACTGGAGAAAAGCAGTAGAAAATGGCAATTCATTTTAGAAAAGCAGTAGAAAACATTGGATGTAAAGAATCATTTGATTAACAAAGGAACAATGCAACGTTTTGCAGTTTTTAAATGGAATTCGTAAAACACAGATTGCATCCAACATTGCTCAGAAGAAAGAAAACATCATTTCGAAAGGAAATTGATCAAAATCATTTCACTAATTAAGTATTTGCATCCCACGGATAACGCTAACATAGGCTATTTGTAATCAATTTGGAAAGAGCCTGTAAAACATGACACGCGATGAAGAAATATGGAACCAAAAAGCTACCGCTAAAAAAAATTGACTAAATTAAAACAAAACAGAGCCAGATACGTATTATTACACTGTGACAAACAGACTGTTCTGGTCATTTGAGAATCATCAAATATAAACTTGAGACCCTATTTGCCACGCTTGGCAGCCGGCATGACACAGAGAGTATATATATATAATTATATATATACCAAGGACTCCCTTTGCCGCCGACTCTGACTAGAAATACACACTCCAATTGAATTAACACTGCACTGGTAATTAGACATGAGTTTTCCTGATCACATACGATATATATTCATATATATATAACAATTTTTTTTACATGATCCGTTTCAATGTCATGTCTCAGACAATTTCTTTTGCAGCTGTTTTGTGTACAGATGCCAAAACATGCATTGACTAAACTCGGACATTCTTTGAACTTCACAGAACTGCAAAACTGCAGCTTTATTCCACCAGACCCGTTATTTTGTCCGAAAAAAAAGGATAGAGACTTGTGAAAAGGAGAAAGAGGTAATGAAGACCAACAGAAAAAGACAACGAACCTTGGTTCCGGAAAACTGCCGCGGCACCGATCAAAGCGTGTTTGTCCAAGAAATACCGGCCGACTAGATTGAGCATATTACGGCACTGAGCTGACACAGAGGAGACCCGTTGCTGGATGCACGTTGCTGGACTCGCTGTCGATCGTGTGCGTCTGTACTGTACCGGAGTATGCGGTGGTATGTGTTGGTATTTATGAGGCGGTTTGTATCCCTTGCTTAGCAGGCACGGCTGTAACGCAGTGTGGTGTTGTCACTTGGCTGCTACCGCTACCCTTGACAGAACTGGAGTGCCAGTAGCCCGGGCTACCGCGTCCTTTTTATCGGGCGCGGGGGGAGTGGAGCCGTAAAACAACCCATGGACACATCCGGCAGTGTGCGGTAAAGTACACAGTGCCCGTTGCACCGTGCAACAAACCCAGGGGAGCATGATGGGGGTACGCCAAGGACATGTTTAACCCAATCTGCTCTTCCGAATATGCTATTTAAAACCTGGTATTGTTTCCCAATCACCTCCTTCCGGTCCAGGGCTAAGCCCCGCCCCTCTCTCTCTCTTTTTTTGTTTTTTAACTTCAGAACCCGTTGTTGTGTCTGTACATTTTCAAGTGATTGGCAGGGCCGTCTGATGACGTCACGGGTCCTTTGTCGTGGCTAATTGGAAGGGTCCGGTATTACGGAGGAAATCCAGGTTTCTTATCAGAAAAACCAGGGTATTTTGGGGTCTTTTTATAATGACAAAAACAAATTATTTCTCTTGTGCCGTTTCGGTAAACAAAAAATCGAGAGACACAGGTGGTAAAACTGAAATTGGGATCAGACGGTAAAAAGATGAGAATAATAACAACAAAACAACAAACAAAAGGAGGAAGTCTGAAAGTTCATGCTTAATTTCAATCAGTACAAAAATCATTGATGGTTATTTGGTGTGGGTTTTATTTCGAAGATACCCCCTCTAGAGGCGGTATCAGTGATAACTCTGGACTAAACCTGCTCAACTAATTTCGGCCTACTAACAAGTAACAACTGCCACTTAACTGAAAAGAGACCTCAACATGTTTTGATTCAACAAGGAATTGAACAAAAGAAATAGACAAAATTAACTCAAACTAAATCATTGAAAAGTGAACTAAGAAAAATTGACTGGAGCGGGATTCGAACCCGGCGACCTCCTGAATACCGTACATGCGCTCTACCAACTGAGCCATCCGGCCAGACGTTGGTGGTGACCCCAAATAGTCAACTATCTTTGTCCGTTTGGCAGTCAGAAGCCATGAAACCACGCAAACTAAATCAGAAAATTAATCAGCATATAACCTGATTATACTGATAACAAGGGAAACTAACAGAATTTAAAGTCATTGAAAAGTGAACGAAGACAAATTGACTGGAGAGGGAATCGAACCGGCAACCTCCAGAATACCGTACCAATGCTCTAACCAACTGAGCTGCTCTCCAGCCTTACGTTGATGGCGTCTCTAATCGTCAATGTTCTTTGTTCGTCAGAAGGTTGTTCGTTGTTTTCTGGAAATGCATATAACGACTACAGTCGAATCATGAATTTCTTTTTCTCAGTAGCGAAGACGCATGATTCGTATCTCCATGCATTTATGTTCGAAGTATGATTGAAGTGCACAAAGAGATGCACTAAACCTGTACGGAAATCTATACCATACTTGTCATTCTTAGGCTATGGCTATCCAGAATGGCTCATAAAATTGATCAAGAATACAACTTTAAAATAAGAATTTTTTTATCAAATTGGGATAGAATATTAGGGCAATCGCTCCGATTTGAATATTCTTAACATCCCACATCATGCAGTAAAACAGCCCCATCACAAAATGACCAAGATATTACATCAGAGTTAAACAGAAGAAAGTAAAAATTTTAGGATCGTATACTTATGTTCCCTTTACGTTCATATTTCCAACAAATAAGACAACTCCTTATTGCATGTATGCTTTCCCTAATCCCCTTGTCACTCTGGCCTGATGTTTGTTCTGATCCTCACATTCATTTATGTGTATCCTTACTTGTATGTTCTTGTCCTCTCGTCATTTATCTTTTGATAAAGAACCTACTAGGTTCGAAACGTCAGGCCCTCTTAACTCCAAGCAAATTAGAGAAATATGATTGAAGCTAATTGTAAGATGGAAGTGCCTGTCACTTTCTGGCGGTTTAAACCGTCGCCGTAACCACAAAATCGCCACGCGACCAAAAACAAAATAGGATATAAGAATCAAACTCCGAACGGGGTTTTTAAAAATGTTGCGGCCGCGGAGGCGAGGCAACACGGGCCGGGCAGCCCCCTAACCCGTAGCCGGCGACCTGCAACGTCCACACCGACCAGGAAGAGTCTATCAACGCGCTGGCATTGGTTGGAAGGTCTAGGGAATGCTTATCGGTACCGAAGAGGAGGTCTAGAGACATCCTCGATCCTGATCGATCATTCGGTCTTTTTTTTTTACAGAGTTCAAGGAGAGTTGAGTGAACTTGGTTGGTGTCTGCACAGTGTGTTTTTGTGTTATTATTATTATTACTACAGCAGGAGACGATTATTGGGATCTTAAAGGTAGTATCATACTTTGGTTTTTATCAAAGAAATGCAGATTCATCTGCAAAAATATCTAGACAGATACAGTAACAGTCATCTGTGAAAATTTGAGTCCCATACGGTGCCCACGTTTTGAAAAAAAAACAGTGAAAAACAGCCACAGTATTTCTTAAGTCTTTTCTCTTTTATTGTAGATCTTTTAAAAGAGCAAACAGATTTTACGGTCGTTGTTTTACTAATTTCTGGATAAAAACACCATTTCAGGCGGAAGCATTTTAACGGTATGTTTCTAACACCACCATCTTCATACCAGGTGTAAGTTATAAGTAAATCTGTGAACATTACTGTTTTGGCTTCTTACCAAAGTATAATACTACCTTTAATACCTTTAATAAAGTCTGGAAGGTTCTACTGCTTTTTATGGGGCGTGGCTTTAGATACATTGACGAGGGAGGTGGTTACATTATATGGGATTCGTATGTCATCAGTAAAGAAGGATTGTACAGAAAAATCGCTTGGTTGTAACTATTCATAAGAAAGCAGCACTATACCACTAAACTGGTGCCTTTTCGCAAACTTGCTTAGGCCTAGTAACATTTGCTAATACGCCAAAATTGCAAATTAACGTCAACTTGCAAGCTAACACATTACAATTGGAAAACGTGATTAGAAAAAAAAAACGTTTAAGCTAAGCATGTTGTTGTTGTTCTGCTTGTTTGTTTGTTAGTTGTGTTGTTTTTGTGTTGATTTGTTGTGTTTTTTTCTGAAGAGACTTTGTGACAGCCCCTGATTATAGAAATATAGACATAAACTGACCATGCAGATTTATACAATGTGTGGGTAATTGACGTGTGTGATGTATGGTAACGTAATATGAAAGGCACATGTACAGATGCTTATATTTAATACTCAAGTTGATGTTAAACAGTATGTAGGTAGGTGATTGCTGGTATGTTTTGACTGTGTGTATGTGGTAATGGTAACAATGTATGCTCTATTACATGTACATCGAACCGAGATGGCTAGAAATTAAGATACAGTAGGAAATTGATTGAGCTCACCTTGGAGCAGATCTGCATTGATAACGTGTCAAATTAAATTACTGAGGTTAAAACAACATCATAGTGCAATAAACACCGTGAAGAGGGAAGTATGCTGGGGTGGGCGTGTCCGGCGTGGCGAAAGGAAGGGTGGGGTTTGAGTGGGCTTGAAATAATTCGATATCATTTCAAATGTTTGTTTTCGTTTTCTCCCCAACGCAGTAATCAAGTAGCGAGTTTTGCCTGTCGCCTTGCGTATAGGCCTATTATGGCTTGCTTTGCTGTGTATATACACAGGAAGACAATGGCGACATCAATATGGGTGTTTCGTAGTTTACTTACCACCCAAATTAGCGAACAATTGACCTCAAATTGGGTTCATAATTCAACGTTCCTGTGTGTGTCACTCAAGGGAGTTGACCGATCGCTTCCTTCCACAACACCATTGGATGGCGGTGACGTGATGCGGCACGAGTTAGGCCTACTCTACTATACCCCTGTATGTGCTATTATTTTGCCCTGCTCTTGCTCTCTATACGTGGAGGGATAATTAAACAGGATCCTTACCAGTCCAGTACGAGGTGTTAGGTGACACTACACATGTCATCGCTGATAGGTGACATTATTTGGTAAATGCGCGTAATCGGAGCGTTTCCTTGGCTGGTTACGTTCCGTCCAATTACACTCCCAAACAGGTCTGTATTAGTCGAGAGTAAACTCCAAACACGCATGCACCAATCATCAGCGATGAATACACAGAATAGTCTGAGGCTGCTCTGTGATGAAACAAAGCCTTCTGGAATCCCTCATATACTGTCTTAAAAGGAAGTATCATACTTCGTTTTTTGTCAAAGAAATACAGATTCGTGGGAAAAAAATATCAAGGAAGATACAGTAAAAGTCATCTGTGAAAATTTCAGTCCCATACGTTGCCCACTTTTTGAGAAAACAGCGAAAAAAGGCCACAGTATTTCTTAAGTGTTTTCTCTTTTATTTTTGATCTTGTAAAAGATCAAAAAGATTCTCGGTCGTTGTTTTACTGGATAAATAAACCATTTCAGGAGGAAAATTTTTAACAGCATGCTTCTACCAACACAATCTTCATACCCTGTAAGTTATACGTAAATCTGTGAACATTTCTGTTTTGGTCTCTTACCAAAGTATGATACTACCTTTAAGGAAAATCCCAAATGTAGCCGTGCTAAGACACTGGAAGAAATTGCTAATAAAAACTCAATGTGTTTATCAGTCTGAGATAACGTCAATATTTGTTTTCCGTATAGTTTGTTTTGTTTGTTTGATGTGTATGATTTCACCAGACTCATCGTAACCTACTCTCTATTGTAGGACTTACGATACATTGCAGCACAACATAGGATACGATGGGTTATATGTCGTAACTGGAGTTACGATCGATCGTAGGGCTTCTTCAAATCGACCCCCAGAGCATCTGTAAGCCTACGATTCTCATTTCCATACAACATCTGCTTCAAGGACATGATTGCCTTCACTTGCATTTGATAACCTCATCTATGATATGACGTGTATATCGCTTGGTAGAGAGATTTCGCAGGTCATTTGCAATGGTACAGTTTTCATCCACACATTACGATGCTGTTTCTTTTTTTTTTATCTTTGTTGCAACTTGATATTCAGGAAGCTAGCTTCGCCATCTGATAAAGACATTTACGGCAGGATAACCTTATACCTACAATGGCATCGAGCATGACTAACCCCAGCCATGCATGTTTTCTGGTAGCAATTTCAGTCATTTATTTACTTTTCAATTTTATTCTTGTAATATTTGGTATATAACACATTACTACACAAAGACTACACAAAGACGATGGTATTGCAATGTTATAAAGGTAATATCATACTTTGGTTTTTATCAAAGGAATACAGATTCATGGGCACAAATATCAAGACAGATACAGTAACAGTCGTCTGTAAAAATATCTGTCCCATACGATGCCAAACAGTGAAAAACAGCCAAAGTATTTCTTAAGTCTTTTCTGTTTTATGTTTGATCTTTTAAAAGATCAAAAATATTTTCGGTCGTTGTTCTACTATAATTTCTGGATAAATACACAATTTCAGACGGAAAACGTTTAACGGTGTGTTTCTTCCACCACCATCTTCATACCCTGTACGTTATACGTAAATCTGTGAACATTTGGTTTCTTACCAAAGTCTGATACTACCTTTACAGGTATTGTATAAGCATTAGTTAGTAAAGTCTTTCATGGTATTTTGCTTTTTTATTTAAGGCTCGTGGTTAAGATGAAAATCCTCGGTTTAACTTGGTAGGAAAAAACATATGTCTTGAAAATCGGTAAAATCAACAGTTCGCTAACAGTCAACATGGGAAATCTTGGTTCATCAGATGATGGGTTTTTCAAGGAAATCAAGATATAGTATCTTTTAAAAAGATCGTTCGTCCGAACGATTTAGTAGCATTTCGAAAGCGTGGTGTAACCGTGAAGCATTCAGAGGGGGAGATTATTTCGGCCATATTTCTGCTATCCAGATGAACAAAGCGTAAAAAAGGTACATGAAACAACGTCTGTAAGGAAGTTTAAGACCTTCACTTCTGTTTAAGTACCAAAATCAACCAAAAGGAACTTCTTTGCAAATCCATATGCCCCCTTGAAAGAGATAATAATGACCCCGAGCAGCAATGTTATGATAGAAATAAACTAGAAAGTCAACTTATTCGAATATTAATTCCATTATACCCTTTCCTAGCGTGGTAAATATACAGAAAATAGTGGATGCGATGACGTCATCACTCCTCGGAAAAGCAGACGAGTGACACCTCCCTAAGATTGATGGATGGTATAGGCGTGTGAATAGAACAGCCGCCGGATGGTATAGGCGTGGGAATAGAACAGCCGCCGGGAGGAGGAGGAGGAGGAAAACCCAATCAAAGATGGCAGCAATTAGTGAAAATGACGGATGCGTTTCGGCTGAGAAGAAAAGAAACGGCACCTTGACACACCCACATTGCACAAATCTGTGGGTATATTCTGCAGTGGGTATAGCTTAAGTGAATTAAAATGACCATAATTAATTGCATCGTATTGGTCGCTATTCAAGGGAATGAAGTAGGGGAAAGGGATGTATATCAGTTTCCAAGTTAAACCTGATCCCACCCAAAGTCTGGGCCTATTTTTGACGAATGGATCTTACCGCACTAAACACATGTACGATACATTAGTTAACGAGCCTATACATAATGATGACGTTTCTCTTCAGCAAACAATGCGGACGTCGTTGTGATTGAGGGGTTTGGAAGATAATGACTATAATCAGCCGTGATTTGTTGTTGTTGTTGTTGTTATTGTTGTTGTTGTTGTTGTTGTTGTTGTTGTTGTTGTTGTTGTTGTTGCGAACGACATATAAGTGCAAAAGTACGAACGATTATTACATGGTGTTTCCGCAAACCGATCCACATACCTATTATCACCTTGCAAAGCCTCAAGTCTTTGTTGTTGTTGTTGTTTGTTTGTTGTTTTGTTTGTTTGTTTGTTTGTTTGCTCGCTGTTTGTTACCAGGTGTGTTTGAGGCCACTTGGCACTGGTACAATGTCCTGCAGGTAACAGGAAAATGGTGTAATTTAGACAGGGGAAAAGTCCGGAAGGCTAGTGATGGTGTTGTTGCAATCAGGCCGTTGCCAGGCGGTCTGTGCACGGGTCAAAGACGGCTACCTGTCTATAAGGTAAGTACGGTACGTGTAGTCACGCACAGGATATTCATGCAGCTGCAGTATAACTACAAACGAAACAAGATATACGCCAGGCATATTGCTGACTTGGCTGCAGTTTCAATTTTTCTCCCCCCTTATAAACAAAATTTCAAACTTACTCTATGCGAGCGAAAACGGGAAAACTCGCAGTAACGACCCTATCTTTTCAAAGAAATACAGATTCGTGGGCACAAAATTAATATCAAGGAAGATACAGTAAAAGTAATCTGTGAAAATTTCAGTCCCATACGTTGCCCACTTTCTGAGAAAACAGCGAAAAACGGCCATAGTATTCCTTAAGTGTTTTCTCTTTTATTTTTGATCTTTTAAAAGATCAAAAAGATTTTCGGTCGTTGTTTTACTAATTTCTGGATAAATATACCATTTCAGGCGGAAGAAATTTAACCAGCATGTTTCTACCAGCACCATCTTCATACCCTGTAAGTAATACGTAAATCTGTGAACATTTCTGTTTTGGTTTCTTACCAAAGTATGATACTACCTTTAATATACGCGTATAGTCACTGCAGCGTGCCATAGCTGGCGTGGGTCTTCCGTGTCCCGTTCGGGAGACTTACAGTCACTATTAGACTGGTTAACTTATTCATAAACATTTGGCTACTCCGGCGGCGGTTTCAAATTAATTTCCCGCTCTCAATTTTACTACCTTAGAGAGGAAGATTCGTCAGCAGCGTAGTGAACGGCTATTTTTAGAAGTTTGCTTTTTCTTTTTCTCTACGTAAGGAAAGTGACACATGCCATCTAATTTTGATAGGGAAAAGTACTTTGAATTTAAGAGACATTGTATGCGTTATCTTGGATTGTTTGCTCAATAGGACTGTCGAATTATTAGATAGTGTGAGTTTAATATTTAAGGTAATTATTATAACGCTACAGAGGATGGGACCTTAGGGAGACGTTCCCATAGGGTCGTGCACAGACTTAACTATTTCTATACATCCTCTAAACCAATGAACTTGAAATTGACATGTTCATATTGAGAGCATTCTCTGTTTTCTGTTCAAACATGGACATAAGAAATATGTCTAAAGGTAGCTGGTATCTTAGGGAGACATCGCAAAGTCTCCCTAAGTCCCGATGTCTCCCTAATGTCCACTTTTAGATGCTAACGTGTCTCCCTAATACCCCATTTGTAATTATTTGCTCACAACTACTTGGCGTTTTGCATGCAACACACTGCGCATATTTTAAACCACAGTCTAGTTTGTTGGGGGTGTTTGGATGTTTGTTTGCTTATTGTTTTTCAATCATTCTCAATTGCGTAATTATTATCCACGTCATTTGTTTTTGTTAAGGAGCCGTTTGTTTGTCAGTTCGTCTAATCACCTGTCCGTCAACGACTTCACCATGTCATGCATCAGCCGTTTCTGATTTACTATGCCCCTGCTCTAGTTTACTTTTGAACTTTATTCCCCCTCTGTTTAATGTTATCAGCCTAGCCACAGCAAACATGCTACAGTCCCTATTTTTATCCAGCCCCAACGTCTCAATCTGATTTTCCTTTGCAATATAGGCCTATACTCACTGCTTAAAAAACAAACATAATTCCCTCTCAAACACACACATGGGCGTAACCAGCCTTTCCAAACCCATCAGCATCAAAGCCCAACCCACTAGGGTATAGTATCATACCCGGGCCAGCCATACCTGTGTTATGTCGGGCGTGGCCACTCGGAGTAAGCCGTCTGCCATTCTCAGGGTGCCGGCCACCCTGCGATAAGCCAAAGGGGGTCCCTCGCACGAAGATTACATATACAAAACACGGAGCAGAAAATAAACTGCTAATCTATAGGGTATATCGCTCTCCGTACCGC
Organism: Astropecten irregularis; assembly: GCA_963971285.1. NCBI lineage: Eukaryota > Metazoa > Echinodermata > Asteroidea > Paxillosida > Astropectinidae > Astropecten > Astropecten irregularis. The sequence continues at coordinate 16,224,616 of OZ020251.1, read as the reverse complement.
ACCGTACCCTGGCGATTCCATGCAAGAGCTTAAATAATATGATTCAGAAGTCTGCAAGGTGATAATCAAAATGCGTGCGATGACGGCAATCATATACATTTTATTTTTTTATGCAGTGTCATTTTGCTGCCCCCGTCCCTACATTCTGCTGAGGGATTTTTCAAAGGTCTTGAGACGACGATAAGACCGTTTACTGATACTTAACATTGCTTTACGAGAAACGGGCCTGCGTCAGTTTTTCTTAAAGGGTCTCTGCAATGGGAATATTATGGCTTGAACATGTGCCAATAAAAAAACTGTACACGGGATTGTAATTTTACCCACTTCCTCACACTGATTCAGGGTTAAAAACAGGTTTTGGTTTGTATGCTAATTAGCATTTCCATATTCATGAGCAAAACTGTGATGTCATCTGGGGAACTGAGAGCAGTAACCCAATTGATTTGTGCACAAAAAGTTGCAGTTGTTTTATAGGTTTTCTGACAGACCTTTTCCTCCTCAATGGTTTTATTTTGCCAAATATGTTCCTTTCACTCAACTGGTGGTGTAATTTCTTTACCAAACTATTTCTGTAGGTCAAGTTTGCCTCTTCATTTCTTATGTTTTTTCATTATATTTTGGCTGTTGGTTCCCAACATGAGTATGCGTGAAAATCCCCTGTTTTACAAAGGCATTCAAAGGAAAACCAAATGCTGGTTTGAAACCAAAATAAGACTTGCCATTCATTATTTGTCACTATATTCTCTGTATGAAGGCAATAAAAAAACCTGACTGAAAAAAGCACTGCAGCCGCCCTTTAAAGGAAATGTTTGGACGTATAATATAAGAGCAAGAAACCCCTGGATGTTGAGCATGCAGTATAGGGCAAGTTACATCCAAGTGCTCTCTGCTACCTCAGTACTCAATACTGTTTTCGAATGCAATATTTTTCATATCTAGAAAACCTTCAGGCAAAGGTGTTTGACGACATGCTTCGTAAAGTTTAAAACTTAAACTTGTATGCATGTGCTTGCACCGATTAAAGGTACCATCATACTTTGGTAAAATACCGAAACAGAAATGGTCACAGATTTACCTATAACTTACAGGATATGAAGATGGTGATGGTAGAAACAAAGCGTTACAACTTTTTTTGACAAAAAGCAAAGTATGATATTACCTTTAGGTCTTTCAGTTTGTGTCGATTCGTTTCAATTGTTTGTAAATTTGGTGATCACAGCTTTCAAAATATACCCCAACGAAATTGATTGCATTATCACATACAGAATGTCACTTATAGGGACTTGCCGAAAGCTCGACCTGGGATCTGGCTCCGGGCTTCGGCTCCATTTCTACATCCATTTTAAAGTAACAGGTATCAAAATGGAGGTTTTGGAGTACGGTTTCGAAGTACGTACTCTGTTTCGGAGAGGAAAACGGAACCTCAACCTCAGGGAAAAACCACAACCTGTATTTTCAGCGTTTACGGAGCCCAAGCCCAAACCAAAGCCCTAGACCAAGCCCAAGTCCAAGCTAAAGCCCAAGCCCAAGCCCAAGCCCAATCCCAAGCCCAATCCCAAGCCCAATCCCAAGCCCAAGCCCAAGCCCAAGCCCAAGCCCAAGCCCAAGCCCAAGCCCAAGCCCAAGCCCAAGCCCAAGCCCAAGCCCAAGCCCAAGCCCAAGCCCAAGCCCAAGCCCAAGCCCAAGCCCAAGCCCAAGCTCAAGCTCAAAACCCATGCCCGGGCCGAAGCCCAAGCCCAAGCCCAAGCCCAAGCCCAAGCCCAAGCCCAAGCCCAAGCCCAAGCCCCAGCCCAAGCCCAAGCCCAAGCCCAAGCCCAAGCTCAAGCTCAAAACCCAAGCCCGGGCCGAAGCCCAAGCCCAAGCCCTGGTTTCGTTAATGGACATAAGTAACTGCAAACGCAAGTATAATACGGACTGTGAGCTATTGGTGGCAGTAGACACGCTCTATCTATTGTTTTTAAAGTTCAAACATGTTCTCTTGCGCAAGCTCAGAAGTTACAAGGAGAACAATCAACGTCTACTAAACAAGAGTTGAAACCAAAATCCACAAATTCAGACCGTTTCAGACTTTATCAAGTGTGACTGGGATTATCCGTGTAGAAATTCTTCATCCTTATTTGGTGCATCACGCGTGCTGAAGAAAAATCTGTGTTACGTGTGACAACACGTAATCATAGAAACAGATCTGTGCAAACAGGTTTAAATACGAATGTGATTTGTTACACATGAGAAATGGGTAGTAGGCTCAGCAGGGTATGTATGTCCATACGGCTTGTTCGACTGATCAGCATCATCTGAAGACTGCCATTGACACGTCAAATAAAACAAACGAGGAAAGTATGAATTGCTGGTCCCTCTGGGAAGGAGGCTGCGGCAGGGTACGGCCAATATGGTTCGCATTTCCCGCCATTTTCCCCGTGGGACCTTACAATGGACGTGCGTGTCCATGCGTACGGGGTATTATGTGTATAGGAAAACAATTTGGATTGAGATCCGGCGACACTTCAACTCAGCCGTGTTAAGCATGATTCTCTAGACGTACGTGGGGCATTTTCCTGATTTGCGGTATAGATTTAAAGGCATAATACATCATTGGGCTGGTTGGTGAATTATTCGAAGGGAACGCAACACAGCACAGTCCTATCAACGGGTTTTCACAAAACAAAGATGAGAAAATTGAATAAAGAGTTGTGTAGAAATGTGAATGACATAGAATATTCGTGAATTTCTGCTCATTCCCTTTTGTGTTGAAAATGCATTTTTTTTATTTTAACACTTTCCACTTAAAGGTATAATATGATTGGTACGGGTTACAGAACAGCACTCACACTTTGTCTAATATAACATGTACATAAATTTAAAAAACACTCCTGTAAAAATTTGAGCTTAATCGGACATCTGAGTCACGAGAAAATAGCGATAATAAAACATAAAGAATGGTTTTGATCTTACCACATGGTTGTTACTAATTTCTGGATAAATATCCAATTTCAGGCGGAAATATTTGAACAGTGTTTGATACCATACCACCATCTTCGTATCCTAAAAGTTATACGCGAGCCTGTGAACATTTCTGTTCGGGTATGTTACCAATCCTGTACTGTACCTCTAATGTATAAACTAATGGCCGGCCTTTCAAAGGTATACAAACTGGGAAATAAATTTCACATAAATGTTTGTCAAGTGCACGGTGGACTTATACATTTATAAGACTGCAAGTGGTTTGTGCTGGCTTATCTTCATCACATATCCTGTCTTCCAAGGATGTTAGCATTAATGGCAATCATGTGCTAGTGTCTAGGGGTCTCCAAACCCGCACTCCCAGACAGCACACACAGAATCAGCTTCATTGATTTACTGGTGAGATGTGCGGTATGAACTCGAATTTACAGCTCTCGTGGGGCAGACGGATTCTGGTAAAGAATAGAAAAATCCTGGCTTTATTTGACTTTGCAGTCGGTGTACGATACGATATATAGCCTGAGAGTTACTACGATCATAATTGCGTACAAACGAGAGATTAAAGGTAGCATCATACTTTGGTAGCATACCGAAACAGAAATCTTCATTAATGAGCTTGAAATTGCTGTTCAAAATAAGATAGATATTCTCCTATTTGTGATTCGATAGACAAAATAATTATATACAGAACTGAAATATTCACAAACGTGTGCCTGTATTGAATTAATTTAAAGAAGTGTGAACAATTCACTTTGTCATCAACCTTTCACGTGTATAACTTTGAAGACAACAGTAAATACAGTACATAAGCATCTTCACTTTGATATGAGCTGTGTGTATATCGCATTTGCCTCAAACAGACTTTAGCCTAAGTTTGACACCAAACCTGAAAACGCGCCAAAAAAGTGCAATGAAAGGGTTCAGTGCCGATGTAACTATAATGAGTATCAGGTCAGCGATTAACCACAAATTAGCATGATCTTGAGCATTTCGTACGTAGACCGTTATTCAATTTGGAAACTAAGTCAATTATCTTAGCAATTTTGTTGTCTCTTTTCCGTCCTCCTAAACAGATCTACCAATATACCAAATCTGGAATCACCTATACACCGGCGGATCAAGTTCAAACGACCAGTCCAGGGGTTGATTTGACCCCAACAGGAAGTCAAGCGACTCGGCTTGTCTCTCCAGAAAAAAAAAAAATCAAGAAAGTGGCTCATGATTAGATGATTATTATTTATTTATTCTCTTTTTATTTTCTTATAATTATAGAGGGGTTATTTTATAATTATATCGGGTAAGGTTGAGTTGTTCTGATTGTGAGGGATTTGCTGGGTTGTATAAGCCAGCGAGCTGTTTTGGTAGCGATGGGATGTTCTAATCGCTGCACGCTGATGGGGCCCGCGGATCAACCAAGGGATTGCCAATCCAATTGGGCGGATTGGTGAGTTCTATCGTTAATCCCCGCTCGGGGAATTATACCATCGCTGCATTTGTATCTGATCAGCGTATCTGGGACGGCAATCATAGGGTGATCTTCGGGCCATCAGGATTGTGACGAGACCTGTTCCTGAATAAATTCCCTTTACAACAACGCCTGCGACAATGTAAAAGCTAAGTATGCCCATAGGGTTTCGCTGTGATGCTTGAGGGGCGTGACTTGGGGGGAGGTGGGAGTGGAGGAAAATGGAGTCTGAAAGTGATGTATTAGGGGGCCTTTACCAAAGAGTGGGAGAAAGTGAAGTGCTACAATTTGAAGTAAGGCCGCGTCCCAAATCTCTGGCTGAGGATGCAAATCACACACGTTATGATATGGCAGCCACTAGCCAGTGACTGCAGCCGTTTCCATAGACAAGTATGTCATTTACGGCTGTACACATGTTGATTCTGTTGAATTGCAGGGCAGAGCAAATCAGTTCATCGTTACTATCATGACTGATTCGTGCATGCACATCAGTAAATTTCTTGCAATGCAGTGTCAACACATAAACGGAACATTGATTAAAATGACATAGTTTTGATAATGCACATCGTAAAACTAGCACGTCAATATTACATCACAATTTATGTTCTTACCAAGACTGGTAAGATGTGGGTTTTTTTTCACCTGTTACAACCGTTTATTTTCTGCTTAACAAAAAAAATGTCCCAACATTTGTCCTTAATGAAGAAAATTTGGCAGGCCTAATGATATAAGAGTTGCAACACTGTGGTACATTTTCTACTTTTTAAAGAATTTCACATGAAAACATCCTGTTCTATTTCTAGTAGGATGTTGTAGAATTTTCAGTCACAAACGAGTGATTTTTTTTTCATATTCACACTTTGGAACTTTCCCTGAAACTCCTGGGATTATCTACGTCGTCTGTTCATGCATTCTCCATGACTCGGTCCCGTTTGTCCTTGCTTACTGCCCCCCATGTGACTCGCATTGAACCCTTAGAGGATTGGTTTTCCCCTTGAAAGCGCATCATTTATAGGTCAGATTTGTCATATCTACAGTCCCGTGATTCTGCAGCTTCCTTCGAGTTCGACCGCACGACTTCTCTAGCGGTGTAAATGCAAAGCTATGTACAGGATGAACGCAAAAAAACGCACCACTGTGTCGGGACCCATTATTTTATAATTAAACTGTTAATCATTTCAAGATTCAGATGTATGATACAGCCATGTCTTGGCTATAACCATGACAAATTTAAGCATATTTGAGCTGAAATTGGCGAAAATATGACCAATTGAAAGAGATCAAAAGATCAAAACGATTTTTGGTCGTTGTTTTTTATAATTTTTGGATAAATACACCTTTTCAAGCGGAAAAGAAAATTAACGGTATGTTACTACCACCACCATCTTCATACCCTGTAAGTTATACGTAAATCTGTGAACATTTCTGTTTTGGTTTCTTACCAAAGTATGATACTGCCTTTAATACAAATTTGAATGAATAAATAGTCTGCAAATAATAATAGTCTCCTGGGAACGGACATATCATATATGAAAAGTCGGGTTCTTCGGTTCGTTTGAGAAACCAATCGGACTCACAAAATACAATTTCAAGGTATCGTTGCAAGCTATTCATTATCTGGATAGGGGTTGATTTAACCAAACCAATCGCAACTTATTATTAATCGTACGAGTTATGATGCATTGTAGTCATAAATAGGATACGATGGGTTATCATAATTCGTATCTCGAGTTACGATCTATCGTATGATATAATAGTTACTGAATTTAATGATAACACGATGTTATGACTATCAGTTTTTGTGTCAATTTTTTTTTCTGTTATCTATTCATGAAATAGATAGATGGAGAAATGATACGAAACGTAGGCTTATTGTGATAGAATTGAGGGAAGAGTGATTACTGTAATGTACGTGACTTGTTTACGGCAGTCTGCCGAGAATGACCTTGATCAGACCGGGGACGAATGAAGCATGGCTGGAAGGGTGGCACGGCACGGCAACCCCCGCTAGCCTGTGAGTGTGATTCACTGGGCAGAATCTCGGGCAGGGAGCTTTAACAGCCTGATAATGAGATCAAATCATGTCTGTTTTGTCCTCGGTCATCTACCGAGTTGACACTCTTTCATCATATCCAAGCAATGCTTCCATATCTACTCACCCACCAGCCAACCCAGCTATCCCACCTCTGCCACCAAAACCTCAAGATGGCACACCCAAGAAAATAAAAACCTGACGGACATTTCGCAGACCCCTTCCCTTACTCATGCGTGTCCAGCCACATCCACTGCCCATCAGGAACCGTTTCTTTTTACCCCCTTCCCCTAACCCTCTCGATTATCAACACGCATTAAGCCCCCTCCCCTCCGATAGAGCCAGCCTGAGGGACCGCCGATGGGTTTAATAGTCCCCGGGTCCCACGACTGTGATGGCCAACACCCTTCCTTTCTGGCAAATTGACGCCGTGATAAGAAAGCAACTTGCCCTCAGTGTGTTCGGGACTTGCACGCTCACCTTTGTTGGTTTGTCAAACTTTTTTTTTTTACGGATTCTTCCTGTTTGACTAACAAGTTGATTGAACCATGAGCCTAGGTAAGGTTGGGACTTGCGAGGGAGGGGAGGGAGGGGGTAGGGGGGCTTAAAGTGGGACATCAGCACAGATCAAGGACGGGGACTGAGTGGCGTGGTCAGTCGCTCGGAAGACTCTCTTTAACGATGACTCGACGTTCTTTGTTCTCAAGAGGGAATTCAAATCGGGATTGAAGTATGAAATTGCATTGTCAATTGGACCTGCCACTCCAAACAGTATTTCAAAATCCTGACAAGTACGCATAATCCCAAAGGTAGCACATGAAATATGCATTATAAGGACATCGGAACAAACCATACAGCACCAGTACATAACATTAATACTACATGTAGCCTATAAGTCATGAAAGAACTTACTCTCATCGGTCCTTTTCAGTACCACACATCTTCAAAAAAAAAGAGTGTTATAGGGCCTACATGGTGTCTTCGCAAGTCTTACCCAATTCTAAGTCATGAATTTACAAACTACTTTTGTTGGTGATTTTGCGGCGCAAGCACGGTCAATATCAAGAGTGATAACACATGAAGAACATGACACCGACATTGACTGAGGTATATCATACTCCAGAGTTCTGCATCAGGACGTTGCCATTTTCTCTCTCTTTTTTTTCTGCTGAGGGTGATTTATGAAGTCATCAAACGACATCTGATTATGGATTAAGTGTGCGGTAGTCTCCGGATAAAGTCCCCTTCCAGTTACCCTCCTACTAATCCTGTACTAATACTCTGAGGAGAGGCCTGTTCCTTTACACATACTGCCAGAACTATGTATATCCCCGATTCAATCCGTTAACGTTAAATCTAAGTCGAAACCCTAACTAAAAGAAGAACATTTAAGGTAGTATCATACTTTGGTTTTTGTCAAAGAAGTAGAGATTCATGGGCACAAATATCAAGACAGATACAGTCACAGTCATCTGTGAAAATTTCAGTCCCATACGGTGCCCACTTTTTGAGAAAAATTCGTGAAAAACGGCTACAGTATTTCCTACGTCTTTTCTCTTTTATGTTTGATCTTTTAATAGAGCAAAACGATTTTCGGTCGTTGTTTTACTCATTTCTGGATAAATATACAATTTCAGGCGGAAACATTTTAACAGTAGGTACGTTTCTACCAGCACCAATCTTCATACCCTGAAAGTTATACATAAATCTGTGAACATTGCTGTATTGGTTTCTTACCAAAGTATGATACTATACCTTATAAGACCAACCAGCCCTCTATGACTTAACTAAAATAATTGATATTCAATTAAACTCAGACAGCTATTACACACATGGTGCCTTTAAGAAATGAGGCTTGAGGCCAGGTTTGGGATTCATTTTGCTGTCGCCATTTTGTGTCCAAAATGTTAAATGAAGGGCTTGATGAGATACATGGCGTAGCTGGAGCCTTTCTTCGGCTTCGTCATGTGGCCCAATATCTTTATTTCGACTTGTGGGCCTGGTGATAGCGAAATACCTGGCAAGCTTATCCTCAAGCCTGGTTTCGTAAAGGTTCCAAGACTTGGAAAAACCCCTGGTTTGCTGAGAAACTCGAGTGAGGCTTGTAATATTTACGGTGATACATCCTCCAATTAATAGAACTGAATTTGCCAAAATCAGTCTATTGAGACTTGCATACCTATTTCATCAAAGGTAGTATCATACTTTGGTATTAAGAAGACACCAAAACAGAAATGTTCACAGATTTACGTATAACTTACAGGGTATGAAGATGGTGGTGGTAGAAACATACTGTTAAATTAAAATGTTTCCGCCTGAAATGGTGTATTTATCCAGAAATTATCCAGTAAAACATCGACCAAAATCTTTTTGATCTTTTAAAAGATCAACAATAAAAGAGAAAACACTTTAGAAATACTGTGGCCGTTTTGAGCTGTTTTCTCAAAAAGTGGGCACCGTTTAGGACTGGAATTTTCACAGATTACTATAAATGTATCTTCCTTGATATTTTTGCCCATGAATCTGTATTTCTTTGACAAAAACCAAAGTATGATACTACCTTTAAGCTTATTAAAAGACAAACATGTCCACATTTACACATTCCCCGGTGATCTCAACAGAGGGCGGTGTTAATGTGAAATCCAGGCGCCTTGCAATGTTTTGTTTATTGTTTTAAGAAGAAATTGGTTTGTTCCCTGCATTGATAAAAAACAACCAACACCTAAAGTGATATAAAGCTTGGAAAGCCAATGAAGTGAAAGGCGTCAAACTAGAGGATTCGTTGTAACAGTTTGGAAGTATAATGCTTTATAAAGAATCAAAAGAACGTTGAACATAATTACTTTCTTTTACAATAAGACATAACAAGGTTTGAACATAATGCTCGAATACATAAAATAAAAAATCGAGGAATGCAATCATCTTCCTTTTCACAACCAATCCATGGATAGATAAGATCTGGATTCGCTGGAAGTGGTCCCCAATAGCTTCCGTGTACTTCCTTATTCAAAGTTCTAAACCAACAAAATGGAATCGAATGGGCTTGCTTGACATGAGTGCTGTAACAGGCGAACTGTACTGTTGACGACTATAACGTGAAAAAGAATATTCTTGTATTGGGGTGTATGGAATGCTGTTGTTGCTGTTTTGTTGATGATGTTGTTGTTGTTGTTGATGTTGTTGATGTTGTTGTTGTTGTTGTTATTGTTGTTGTTGTTGTTGTTGTTGTTGTTTATTGTTTGTGCTAGCTGCTGCTGTTGCTTTTGTCTTTTAACTTGTTGCTTTTGTTTTGCTGTGCTTTCTTATGCCTGCTATAACATCGTTATTGAAAGTATATCAGAGAAAATATCAAGGACGTCACAGAAATGTGTGTAGGAAAGTTGAACTTAAATTTAAAACGAGTCAGTGACTAAATGGATAGACGTTGGGTTTGGAACAAACAGGCGTGGCGGTCTAAAGCGTGGGTAGGAACGGAAGTGGTTATGGAATCTTACCAAGATCTAAGATCATGCGACAATAATTGTAAGTATCATATCAGATATAAATTGGCTTGATTAATTTAGGTCTTTATGAATTAGGAGGACAAAGACAATTGACTGTAAGGGGATTTAGAATACGCAGGTTCGAATCCCGCTTTGCTCTTTTTTTTTCTCACATGACGAAACAAAAAACAACACAAAATATACTCAGAAATGAAAAGTAAAGATTGGATGACTTCTTCACAGTCATAAAGCGCGTGATATGTAATTCTCATTTCGATAAACTTTAGTTGAAAAATTATTTTTTCAAAACAGGGGAGCCCCACCGCCTGGAGTCAATGGATAAACAAAACAATGAAGATATCAGCATCGTTTTTAAATAAGTATCGACGAATTCAGACTCCCAATAAAAGATCGAAAATCTAAGACCAATGTTTTTGTAAAGTCACCGCGGCCAATAAGAGCAACAAAACATTTCTGGAAAACAAGAAATCCAAAATGAAATTGAAAGAACACACAAACATTATAACAGATTTTGTTGTATCTGTTCTCTGACTCCACTAAAATTCAAACTGTCCCGCTCACTTCAGATGTTATAATATGGACCATATAGCTGTTGATCAATCAACCAATATGTTATGCTTATATAACCGCGGAATTAGCGCAAATTAAATTACCCGGGGAAGCCACAACCAAAGACTTTGCATTACACGGCCCAGCGGTGCGCTTTGGTATACGATTGTCTGTGCATCATTATTATACTAGCTAGAACCGGTGTCGTGTGTTATACAAGTTTGGTATATAAGAAAGAATTAGAGAGTGACTAGCCACATGAGAAGAAGGGGGAAGGGAAAAAAAATTCCCGGGTCGGCCAAAGTGAATAATGAGCTGGGCAAATTGGAGCGAATTTATGCGTTAGATTGGATGTGTGTGTGTATAAGAGTCGTGGATTCACGCTATCTCGGGGTGATACCGTAGACTCGATGGTTTAATGAGCCGTCATTATAAGGGGTAAATTGCTCCACGTGCGTGCCAGACTTAAACACGCGTCTGATCTGAGTGGTATACTAGGATGTATGAGCTGCCTATATAATGACATGTACTGTACTCGGTTGCGATTAAATGACCACAGACATTCTGTACTGAGTTTGGTGAATGAAACGAGGGACTGTGCTTTAAAATTGCACAATTCTATCAAAAAAATCAGCGATTCTGTTGGTTATTTTCCCTATTGTAAGCATGATTCAATTCGTTATTGTGTAATTTCATATAAAAGTCATACCGAGTGATAGTACAGTGCATTTAAAAAGCCTGTAATTTTGCTTATGAGCTTATACCACTGTTTATCTTTTATATCTTGTATTAATATAGTTCATCAATATTTTTCCTCTAAGAATACAGAGGATTACAGGGCACTATAGTTTATAGCTGGCAATTATATATTATATGGAAATCATGTTATTAAAATCTACTCCATTATTATCATTTGATTATTATTATTGTAATAAATGGAATGAAAATAAAGCAATTTTTGTCTGACCTGGTGATGGCGACTCCCCGCTACCATTTCTGCCTCTGGCCGTACCATTACCAAGAATCCCGTCGATCGAGTGGGGCATACCGTAGCCTGGCCGGCAGGGCCCGCCGGCCAGCGCGCCGCCAAGCCCCGTGGTCTGCTGCGAGTGATGCATGCTGGCGTCGTCGGACAATCCGGCGAATGAGGATTTGTGCAGTGTAGCCATATCCTCACTGGTGTTAAAAATCATCATGTGTAGGCCGGACAGATTTTCAGTCGAAGAGAAGATTAAAATAAAAATCAATAACAACAAAGAACACTACGGTAGTAATTTGTTATTATTATTAATTTCTATAAATCTCTAGTGTTGTGGCGAATCTGATGCCTGTACAATTCTGTTCCGTGTCCAAGACGTGCTTCTTAAGACGATTGAAAAGAATGTACCCTTGAAAGAAGAGGAAAAAAATTGTTGGCATTCGACGAGCACAGACGAAATCAGTGCAGATGACTGGGAATACGTATCAGCCTACAGTTGTATAATGCAACAGTGATTCGCCACACAGGCAACAATACAGGTGAATTAGAACGCTCCAAGTCAAAGATGATCACACGCTGAGAGGGTTCGGCCTCTTTTTTTTTTTTTTCTCTCTCTCTCCTGCTCTCCTTCCTTCAAAGAGTTTAACTAGTCACTTAGTCAAAGAGAGACGCTCAAGCACCTTGTGGTATAACAGCAAGAGAATCGGGGTTGACTGTGTCAAAGCCTAAGAAACCGGTTCACTAAAAGCTAGGCCAGCCGGGTGGTGCTTGGGCCGCAGTGTACTGTCGACTCCGCTTAAGTCCAGGACTGATGTGAAACACTGAAGCCTGATTTCAAATCCTGTACGTGTGGTTAAGGGTTACAGCTTCTCCTAAGCCAAGTTAGTTTCTCTAGCTCGCTATGCTATCTCCCACACCGTTTGTATGTATGTGTGTGTACAGACGGGCTGCGTCAGGCTTGTTTTGTAATTCCCCCTTGGCTTGAATTGTATTATAGCGTAAAGCACAACACGTATATCCCCAAACAGGAATCATGTCATTACGGGAGAAGGGTAGAAGGGGGCTACACTATACGATCAACGCCATGTCAAGCTGCAGCTCTCACCTCAGTGGGATCTGCGCATGCTCGAGATAAAGTTGCCAAGATTTTGGCACTGAGGGGAGGGAGGGGAGGGAGGGTTGCTGGAGTCGGCCAATGGGAGAACACGGCGGTTGTAACGGCGTGTGTCCGCGGATCGTGTGTGGGTTGTTATGCTTTCAAGTAGCCGCCGTAGTGAGCTGGTAGCATTCCCCGGAGAAAAATCCCACCGCGATTTCTATGAACTTTAAATTAGATTTGTTGTTATGTAGAGGCCTCAGGCGCCTATCTGATACTGTACTGAAAGGCTGTGCGTTCCACTGCCAAAACAAAAAAAAGTCCGGTAAAACACACTCTTTTATTTCCAGAGGTGTATCAAAGAAAGTAGTTTCAAAATGGTCATATCATATACAAGAAAACATATCCAGTTGAATGGTCAAAGCTGTGTCTGGTACCTGGTATCCATCAAGTACACGGGTTTATCCATTCATGTATTACAACAGCAGTCTCCCTTGTGTTGTCGAGGGTACCAGGCTCGCACTCGATGGGGATTTTGGCATTTCCCAAGCTGGGTGCCCAGACGAAGACTATGAACCTGCCTTGCACTTTGTGAGTCTTCCCCAAGGGGATACCCTTAGCCGTTGTCTCTCGCCTATGCTAGAGCTAGAGGCACGGAACAATGTGTTGATATACAAGTTAACTGCGTCGGACAAAAGATTTGGTACTCCAGCAACTTGGAACCTATACCGATTGCGTTGACGTGTAGGCCTATTTGTTTTTTTTGTTTGTAGACATTATTATCATTTTCAATACAACTTACAAGTACTAAACTACTGTAAACTGCTCATCAGCCAAAATAATGACCTGAAATAATTATATAAAAATGGTTGGAGTTATAACGGCCTGACGTTTCCATCCTAGCAGGATCTTCCTCTATGGAGTCATGGGTTCCTTGGCCATGGTGGAGTTAAGAGGGCCTGACGTTTCGATATTAACAGGATCTTTCTCAGAGGATGATTCTGCAAGGATCGAAACCTCAGGCCCTCCTATAAACTCCAACCATTTTGCATTGGTGGAAAGGTTGAATTTGTTGGGCTGTGTTTACACAATATTGCACTTTTTTATATAAAGTCAAACTTGTTGCCAGTATTGCTGGAACACGGACATGCCGAATATTTAATTTTTCGAGCAATCGTGCTTAAACGGTCCTTAAAATGGTCGTTGTAGAAAGATGTGGTTTTCATAAAAGGTAACATTTGGCAGACCAAAAACAACACTAGTTCATTTCAACACGCCAACAAAACAATTGCACAAAAGCGAAGCATACGCTTTCAGAATTACTAAATTACTAAATTAATTAATTAATGTTTCTTAAGGTTGGTTTGGTCTGAACTATCCTTGGGCCTTGTCTATCCGAGTGAATTTGATAAAAATCGTCTTACATATCGATGGCAAAATGAGATGTTTGATTCTTGGTAATAAATTTTGTTTCGGTTATCCGGTTAGCAAATTCGGAAATCGCTATTAGTATTACATGTTGGGTCGGTTAAACGCTCAATCGTGTAAAAATCCCGTGGCTGGATGGCACCGCCACATTACGTTGAGATTCAAAAGATTTGTGGCTATGCCCGATGTACCCGACTACGGCTTTGTAGCCATCCATAGAAACATTATGTCAATTCGAGTCGTAGCCAAATAATTGGGACAAGGACTCTCTCCTTTGGAAAGTCTTTCAAAATGTTTATTATCAAAACAATGACCTGTGAAATTTTAAGTCGACCAAAATTGGTGTCCACGTCTATTTTCGGGAAAACAATCAGATACAATAGCCGTTGTTGTTTTGTTTTGTTTTTAATTTGTTCATTTGTTTCCTTTATGTGTTATTTTGATTGTTTAAATCGAAATCTATTTGATTTGATAATAGCCTTACCGGGGTGGCAATGTCACAAAGGGGATGGGTGCATGTATCAACTTTGAAAAGCATTCAGCTTTGGCACAAAGATAGGACATTTTTATTTATTCAATTAATTCAAAGGGGTAGTATAGACCCCCTATCTCAGGGCATCGCATCGTGTATGATACTGCCTCTTACAAACTTACCACCACCACCAGCAGGGGCCAATTTCATAAAACTGTTAAGCACTACAATTTGCTTAGCACAAAAAAATGTCTCGCCCAATAAAACAAACCACCAATGAAAATGCCATTTGATATTCATGGTCAGCGAACAACAGCCAAAGACAAACAGTCAAACACAAAACACGTCCAAATTTGGTTGTTAAACCCTGTTTTTATTAAGACAGAAACGTCATGTTTAGCAAATTTTCGTGCTAAGCAGCTCTATGAAATTGGCCCCAGAACAGAAGTACTGAAAGCAAACCAGTTTCACCAAGCTCCAACTCGCCGGACACTTGGCCGAGCAGCAGGGAGGCCGTGGCTCAAGTAATCGAATTCATTACAGTATAACACCGTCGGATCAGTCTGAATAAGACCCTAATAAATTTGATTAGTCCGATGGGCTACATACCCCTTATTTCAGCTCCTTCACTTCGTATTTCGTGGAGGAACGGTATAAAATGCCGAAAAGAAAGGGAAAACAGAAATATCCACTATGCATGTGTTACATCTGATGTCACAGTAAATCAGCGAGTCCAATTTGCTGTATGGTTCACGACATTGCCGATCCGTTTGGATTGAACCCAACGGTTTCTGTAGATTTTAGGCTGGGTAGCCTCTGTGGGTATAGAGCACTGGTACAGTTATGTGACGGTCTCGTGTTTTCACTCACAGAAATACATATTGGTGATGTAATAAATACATATTCTACACTTTTTTTTTCTTTCAAAGTTTCTACGTGGCTATGTCGTCTGCTGTTGTATATGAAATATCAGAAACTTGCTTTACAGTCCAATCTGTGCATCGTTTTTGCAGTTGAAATATCCAACCACATGCACCAGACTTCTTATGATTTCTGGCCGATGGAACGATTTTTGTCGTAGACCAGGGGCCAATTTCATAGAGCTGCTTAGCACAAAAAATTGCCCTTAGCACAAAAATAGCTTGCCCAATAAAACAAACCACCATTGAACATTCCATTTGATATTCATGGTCAGCGAACAACAGCCAAAGAACAATTGCATGTCATACACAACACACGGAAATTTGGTTGTTCATCCTGTTTTTACTAAGACAGAAATATCATGTTTAGCGAATTTGGGGCCAATTTCATGTAGCTGCTTAAGCACCGACATTTGCTTAAGCAACAAAAACGTTGGCGTGCCAGCCAACACTCCTTGTGAATGTTGTGAACAGGATTTTCCAAACAAATTTCCACGTGATGTTTTAACTAGTCATCTGTGAACATTTCAGTCCCATACAGTGCCCACGTTTTGAAAAAAAAACAGTGAAAAACAGCCAAAGTATTTCTTAAGTCTTTTCTCTTTTATTTGTGATCTTTTAAAAGATCAACAAGATTTTCGGTTGTTGTTTTGCTAATTTCTAGATAAATACACCGTTTCAGGCCGAAAAAAAAATTAACGGTATGTTTCTACCATGCACCACCGTCTTTATACCATGTAAGTTATAGGTAAATCTGTGAACATTCTGTGTGGTGTGTTACCAATACTGTACTGCACCCTTAAACAGAGCAGGTCATTTCAATGATATGATTTTTCTGATCTGTGTGGAAGTTTCATTAAACAACATGCAAATAATTTGTTGTTTGTTTATTTGTTTTTAATCTAATCGCAGCCAAAACGCAGGACAGAAACCCAGAAGAGGCATTGGAGAATTAATTACCCATATTTTGTACTATTCATTAGCTCAAACTGTTATGCGAATTCCTATGGAAAACAAACTGATGATTTTTCTCAAGCAGCCACACTGCATGTCCATTTTCCAGTCATTGAACTCAATATAACATGACATAGATTATACCCGTGTTCACAGCCAGTCAAAATGTCAGAAACATTTTACATGCTAGGCATCGGAATCATACACACGTCCGATCTCATTTTACCTACTCATACTTCTAACATCCGTCATAGAAATCGAGCAAAACAGTTCAGTGCTGTGGCCAATTCAGGCGCGGTTCTAGAGCCATTTTTTTTTTTTTTTTTTTTTGGGGGGGGGGGGGGGGGGCTAGAAGGGCCATTTTTTTTTTGGGGGGGGGGGTGTGGGGCTAGAAGACCCCATATTTTGGGTTCTTCTAACACTCGCTTCTGCTATGTCTTATTAGGGGTCGAAAAACATGCACATTATAGCCCACACAGCGCGTTTTATGGAATTGGCGCTTAATAACTGAAACAATCCAGTATTTTCAAAAAAAAAAAGTTTCACTTGCATTTTTTTTTGGGGGGGGGGGGGGCTAGACAAATTTTTTTGGGGGCCCCCCTAGTCCCCCCCCCCCCCCCCAATAGGTAGTATCATACTTTGGTAAGACACCAAAACAGAAATGTTCACAGATTTCAGGATATGAAGATGGTGCTGGTAGAAACATAGCGTTAAAATATTTCCCCCTCAAATGGTTAATTTATCCAGAAGTTAGTCAAATAAAGAAAGAAAACAAATTTTATCTCGGGGTAATATCAACCATTCGTTATGTTTTTTTAAGAACAAAATATTCTTTTTTTCGCTATTTTCTCGTCACTCAGATGTCTAATTGAGTTCAAATTTTCACGGGTTTATTTTTTCATACTGGATCAGACAAAGTGTGAGTACTGTTCTGTGACCTTTACTAATCATGTTTTTTTTCCTTTTAAACCAAAAGCGACAGTCAGGTACGTTACTTCTAGGCTTACAAGTTGGTAACCATGAAAATGTTAAATAATAGACAAAATGGCTTCCGGGACCAAATTCTCTGCGACTTATTTGATAGTCGCAAGCAATACATACAATCATGTGGCATTTTAACTGTAGATACGTTTCTTTTCGAGTGTATATACTTGAAAGTCTTTTGTTGGTTGAATACTGTGATTATGCATCTTGAGCAAGGATGGGAATATCTTTATGTGCAGCATATGTCATGTGGTTTGTGTATCAACCGAAAACATTGAGTCCAAAGAGCGGCGACTGCTTTGAAGAAACCGTGTTTGAGCGGTGAAACAGCCAAGCCGAACTATGCAGCAGTTTCATAAGGTGAACATTATATAATGCATTCTTAGTACGGTAATACAGTAAGTGTAATCATAGGTTTGCGTTAGACATTGACGTGCGATACTTATATGGAACCGACTCGTATGCACACAGTTAACATACATTAATGTCCCAAGTTTGAAACGACCGGGACCACGTGGGGAGCGGAATGACGTTTGCAAGTGAAGCGCCCTCTACGGAGACACTTGGACACCTGGGCGTGGTGCCATCCATAAGTCAGACCCCATGCAAACTTCTGTGTCAAATTTGTCAGAAGGTTTCTTTCTTTATCATTTTGTATTTCTTACATGTTTTCTTTGTCTTGGGACCATATGATTTGATTATTATCTTATTTGCTAGCTCTTCATGTTGGTCTAGGGAAAGTATTGGAATTGTGTCCCGAAGACATAGCGGTGTTTATCAAGGTGTGTCGTCTCCTGAGATTCCGTTTATAACCTCCGCCCATGA
The DNA here is from genome assembly GCA_963971285.1 of Astropecten irregularis. Taxonomy (NCBI): domain Eukaryota; kingdom Metazoa; phylum Echinodermata; class Asteroidea; order Paxillosida; family Astropectinidae; genus Astropecten; species Astropecten irregularis. The sequence goes on along the minus strand of OZ020251.1, from coordinate 16,206,448 downwards.
CCTTGGCCTCGTGACACTGTTCTCCCGTGGCCGTCAATCAGTCCCCTTTAATGTGTCGTGACAGTTGATCTAAGAACGGAAACCGTCTCAAGACAAAGTGCGTAGGATCAGACGGAGGTAGGGGAGATACAATCTCCAACGATCTAGCGAACCGTTCTTGTCAGGGAACTGCTCCTTTAAAGGTAGTAGTATCATACTTTGGTAAGAGACCAAAACAGAAATGTTCACAGATTTACGTATAACTTCCAGGGTATAAAGATGATGCTAGTAGAAACCTACCGTTAAAATGATTCCGCCTGAAATGATGTATTTTATCAAGAAATGAGTTAAACAACGACCGAAAATCTTTTTGATCTTTTAAAAGATCAAAAATAAAAGAGAAAAGACTTAAGAAATACTGTGGCCGTTTTTCACGATTTTTTTCAAAAAGTCGACACCGTATGGGACTGCAATTTTCTCAGACTTAACTTGATGAATGTGACTGTATCTTCCTTAATATTTTTGCCAATGAATCTGTACATCTTTGACAAAAACCAAAGTATGATACTACCTTTAAAGGGTATCCTGCAACAGGAAAGTTGTTGCATTATACAATCTTGACTTGACTTGACTTGACTTGACTTAAGGTTGACCTGACTTGACTTGACTTGACTTGACTTGACTTGACTTGACTTGACTTGACTTGACTTGACTTGACTTGACTTGACTTGACTTGACTTGACTTGACTTGACTTGACTTAAATTGACTTGACTTGAATTGAATTGACTTGACTTGACTTGACTTGACTTGACTTGACTTGACTTGACTTGACTTAAGGTTGACATGACTGAAGGTTGACTTGACTTGACTTGACTTGACTTAAGGTTGACTTAAAGTTGGGTTGACTTGACTTGACTTGACTTGACTTGAATTGACTTGACTTGACTTGACTTGACTTGACTTTACTTAAGGTTGACTTGACTTAAGGTTGACTTGACTTGATTTAAGGTTGACTTGACTGGAATTGACTTGACTTGACTTAAGGTTGACTTGACTTGATTTAAGGTTGATTTAAGGATGGGTTGACTTGACTTGACTTGACTTGACTTGACTTGACTTGACTTGACTTGACTTGACTTGACTTGACTTGACTTGACTTGACTTGACTTGACTTGACTTGACTTGACTTTTGCATCTCCTATTTTCTTTGCATATATCTGTTTCTCGGATGCAAGAACATTTCGCAAAGACATTACCAGTTACAAAACAAGGCTTGTGGCATAAGTTTTCTTCCTTTGCAATTGACATCTTCCAAGAAAAAAAAGAACGTGCTCGACAAAAACTTGGCAGGGGCCCTTTAATAAAAACAAAAACCCATAAAGCAGATATACTAGTGATTATAATCAGCCTGTAACGGCCACTTCTGATCGTGAAAATGTCGGCAGACGAAAATCTCAGTCGAGCGCTAAAACGAAATGCCATGTCTTGCCATTTCATTTTTAAACAGCTGGGAGATTTACAACGGCGGTAAAACAGACTTGTGTACCCTGCCATATTGGTATGATTGGGTATTAATATGGCGAATGTGTGTTAGAGCTATTAGCCCCTAGACTAACCTTTGACCCCGAACGGGTCCAGACCGAACATTCAATGTACTATTAGTACACTTTTACTTGCTGTGGGGTTGTTGCTGATAAAGGTACAATACATGATTGGTAAACGTCACAAAACAGCACTTATACTTTGTCTGATCAAACATGTACATCAAATGATAAACTTGTGAACATTTTAGCTCAATCGGACATTTCTGAGTCACGACAAAATAGCGAAAACCCGACTAAATTTTTCTTTTAAAACATAAAGAATGGATTTGATCTTACCCCGAGATCAAAACTAGTTTTGGTCTTTGTTTTACTAATTCTGGATAAATGCAGCATTTCAGGTGGAAATATTTTAACGGTATTTTTTATACCAGCACCATCTTCATACCTTGAGTAAGGGATAACTAAAACAACTCAAGTGAGGGTGTCCTTTATTATTTGTTCCAAAGATTGTTCGGACTTGAAAAAGACACTAAATCTTGATTTCCTTGAAAAAAAAACCGCATCTGATGAACCAAGATTTCCCGTGGTGATTGTTTGTACCGGGGCCAATTTCATAAAACTGTTAAGCACAAAAATTAGCTTAGCACAAAAATGTCTCGCCCAATAAAACAAACCACCATTAAAAATTTCATTCGATATTCATGGTCTGCGAACAACAGCCAAAGAACAATCACAAGTGATACACAATATGTGGAAATTTGGTTGTTAACCCTGTTTTTATTAAGACAGAAATGTCATGCTTAGCCAATTTTTGTGCTTAAACGTTTTATGAAATTGGCCCCTGTTTACGAACTGTTGAGTCCATTTTCTGTCTCAAACTCAATATCTTTTTTTCAGAGGCCTTGCAAATCCTATATGCTCCCTTTAAGTCTTTGGTGGTTGTTGGGTGGATGTTTTTCTCCTTTCTTTAAGGGGGTAGGGGGTTGCTTTGGGTGTGGGTCTGGTGATGCATTTTGTGGCTTTGACCGGGGCACACGCACCGCACACCGTGTGACGGGGCCAGGGCCGGTGTCGCTGTTTTTTTATACTGGCCTGTCGGTTTATATCTTCCGTGGTAATCTTGGCGTGAGAACGTGATTCAGTCGGAGTCCCTGACACTTCAGTCCCCTTGCCAAGAAAAAAAAAACAATTTCAGTCAGTGAAATCAATCGAAACAACCCCCATTAAAGGACACGCTTAATCTAACAGGCACACTGTCATGATGTTACGATGACGCTGAAAGTGTAAAGTGTAACACACGGTCAGGTTTACACACTTGTTCAAATATTGGTGCACTTTGAAATGTGTTAAAATTAAAAAGAATTCTCGATCGAGAAGCATCGTATATACAGGATGCAAACATTACCCAAATGAACAAATTAGTGTCACTTTTAAGGTTCCGTTACATGATTGGTAATGATCAGATACGCGTGGTTTGATTCCGAAAGCTTACGTTCTGTGAGTAAAGGGTATATCATACTTTGTTTTTGTTTTTGTCAAGGAAATGCAGATTCGTGAAAAGAAATATCAAGAAATATACAACAACAGTCATCCGTGAAATTTCCAATCCCATAATGTGCCAACTTGTTGAGAAAACAGTGAAAACGCCCAAAGTATTTCTAAAAACTTTTCACCGTTATTTTTCATCTCTAAACGATCAAAATTGTTTTTAGTCATTGATTTTACTGTTTTCTTGACAAATACAGCTTTTCAGGCAGAAGCCGATCAGCGTCTACCATCACCTTCTTTATACCCTGTTACAGATAAACAGATCAATCTGTGAAGATTTCTGTTTCCTTTAAAGATTTTACAAATTACAAGAACCAATAATAACTGAATTTAAATACTAACGGAAAATGCCCAAGCCCATTTTGCTGCAATAAACATGCAAACAAACAATTCATTTAATATCTATATTGTATGTATAACCCATATGCATATGCATGTATTATTTAAATACTACAAGCATGCAGAGAACAATCTGTTAGTGATTTGTGTTCAGCGTTGAAAGTCAGCACAGAGTTTGCAAGTGGAAGACAAAAAAACATTTAAAATCCCAAACTTTGTGCATTAGATGTGTTGCAGATACCAACATAATCATGCCGCAGTCATCGCAAATAGGCACAGACCAGGGGTTTACAAAGCCCTACGATCGATCGTAACTCATTTTGTAATTAAAGTTGCATAGGATGTATTCACTATTTGTATATGTATGTTGTTTATGTACATGTTTATTATATCCAATGATAATTCTAGTGTACGTGCATTCAATGTCTTTGTCATTGTATTGTTTGAAGCGTCTGTTTTTTATTGGTCTGCCGTAATAGCACTGAAGCAGGGCAACTAGACAGTGATTAAGTTTATATTTTTGCAATCCTGCATGGGTGCTATTTGTTCGTTTTCATGTAAGCTTGTTTCTAATCTAATTTGTATTGTACAGTATATGTAAGATTTTGTCGTCGTTATTTGATTTACAGTTTTTGTATGTTACTTTCTGTTTGTATGTTTTCTTCATGTTCCTGCAAAAATGATAAATGAAATGAAATGAAGGATAACCCATCGTAAGGAACCTATCCTCCGTAGGACTGCAATGCATAACGAGGAAAACGATTGATTGTAAGTTACGATGAGTTTGGTAAAATCGACCCCAAGGACAAAAAGGCATTATTTTTATCTGCCTCGTGAACATTTTTTCTTCCAACAAGAGGATTTGCTAGATTAACTTGGGAGGAAATTAGGTCATTTAGCCAAGGGAAATTAGCGTGGGAATCATTCGCGGAAGATACTTATTAATAACTGCTTTCCTTTCATTGCCAACACACAAAAAAAATGTGTGACAAGAATTTGGTCGAGTATGATGGAGAGGGGATGTTTCCTCGAGATTTTGTGGGCAGGGGTGAGAGGATTGACTTTGGATATTGAGCACATGAGCGGGTGGAATTGTATACTTGCAGTCGCGGGGTTTGAAAAGGATTGGTGGGTTGGGTAGTTGGGTGGTTGACTGGTGGGCTGACTGGTGGGCTGACTGGTTGATTGGCTGTTTGGCTTATTGTCTGCTTGGTTGATTGGCTGATTGGCTTATTGTCTGCTTGGTTGATAGGCTGATTGGCTTATTGTCTGCTTGGTTGACAGGCTGATTGTCTGCTTGGTTGATTGGCTGATTGTCTGCTTGGTTGATAGGCTGATTGTCTGCTTGGTTGATTGGCTGATTGTCTGCTTGGTTGATAGGCTGATTGTCTGCTTGGTTGATAGGCTGACTGTCTGCTTGGTTGATAGGCTGATTGTCTGATTGGTTGATTGGCTGATTGTCTAATTGGGTTCTTGGTTGATTGGCTGGTTGTCTAATTGGGTTCTTGGTTGATTGGCTGGTTGTCTAATTGGGTTATTGGTTGATTGGCTGGTTGGCAAATTGGCATCTTGGTTGAATGGCTGGTTGGCAAATTGGCATCTTGGTTGAATGGCTGGTTGGCCTATTGGCATCTTGGTTGATTGGCTGCTTGGCTTATTGACATCTTGAATGATTGGCTGCTTGGCGTATTGCTTGGTTGGCTGTTTGGTTGATTGGTTGGTCGGCTAATGCTACTTGGTTAATTGGCTGGTTGGCTTATTGGCTACTTGGTTAATTGGCTGGTTGGCTTATTGGCTGCTTGGTTGATTGGCTAATTGACTAGTTGACTGCTTGTTTGGTTGACTGGTTGACTTAAACAATAAATACACCCTCAGTTGTTGAAATATACACAAAACACCTAGTTATATCATAAACCTATTTGCAAAATTGTCTAGACGGTAGATACAAGAAGATCGAACAAACATAGTATACTATACTCGTTGACGCATGACGTCACACCATCGTGCCACAGTCCTGGGTGATCAGGCTGCCTGCCGTGTCTGGCTGTGGCATCCAGCGTCGTGTAACAAGTCAGCGCAGGTCGCTTCACAGCACTCCAGACTAAGAGCAACTATAAACAAGCACTTATGAAATCAAATCGATCTTATTGATTGGGAATCAATAATTGATCGTTATGAATATTGTAAACAGTGCTGATTAATAATTCTCATAGCAGTGAGCAAATGGCTTTTGGACGCAAGGGGGCGCAGTGTCGGTAAATGCGCAGTAGAATGCTGCCCCTTTGTAGAAAAAGAGTACTATTCACATAGAGCAACTACTGGTCAATTTCGCCTGGTAACCTGTACACTAGTAATTCCATGGGTACCAGACACAATCGACTAGTGGTTGATAGATAGTCGCTGATCGAACTAGCTCATTGTGGGTCACAAAACGGAAACAAAATGGCGGATTTTACATCACTGCTGCTTACAGAAATTGGGCCTTACACGGCACACATAATGAGCAGCCCTCTGCATCTAACATTCTAAAGTCGCCGTTTCTCTATTTATAATTAAAGAGACATAAAACAGTGGGACCAACTGAAAGTCTCGCGGCATCTCGCGGTTATCTCGAAGCTCCCCCAGTAGGACGATGCATGGCAATCTGGGTCGCTCTCGCGAGACTTACAAGTACTATTGATAAAATGTAGTTTTATGCCTGACAAAATGGTACTACAGTAATTCACACGGGTATAATAACATAATAACACACACTATTATGATATTTTAACTGATTGTGATATAAGATGGTAATTATAATGACCCAATTATATCAACAAGATTCAAGAATCAATTTTATACAAGTCGATGTAATAGAGAAGGGAGATAGTTGAGGCAGATAATGATACTATTATCAAGTAATTTATGATGAAAGTGTAACAATTTACTTCGAAAACTATCAAACATGGCCTTTCTATAGGCCCAGAAATAATTATATGTTGTTGAGTTACACAGAATCACTTTGGATTAGGCTGTAATATTTTAGGTTGTTACAGTTTGATATCGACGACGTTTAACAATATTCATCAATAATTTTCTTCTGTGAAATTCTCTCTTGCTTCACACGCTGCTGAACAGAAATACTTTAACACACCGAACTCGTAGTTCACACGAATTCTGTAAAATACAGTACCTAGCTAGCATTAGTATATCATCATTATAACGCTCGCACACCACAAAACTCGCACAGAAAAACAACCAGGGACCACCCGTTGTCATGGGCAACCCATTCCCAGCGATTCCATTAGGCGCTTTAATGACTCAATTACAGTTTCTTATTAGAGGAATTCCACGCCATAGTTTGTTGCGCGCTGGTGCCCGGCGCGGTTACCAGGCGCGCGCTGCGCACAGGGGGTGACGAGGCCGCACGCGGGGTTTGTATTTACGGCGAGTTTATTGATGCGAGGCGGTAATATAACTAGAAGTTTTTGGGCCGGGATCGGATCGAGGAGGGGGCTGTTAATACCAAACAAAAGTCTGGGTGAAGCCAGGGGCCAATTTCATAGACCTGCTTAGCACATAAATTCGCTAAATTCGCTTCTGTCTTAGTAAAAACAGGATTAACAACCAAATTTACGTGTGTTGTGTATCACTTGCAATTGTTCTTTGGCTGTTGTTCGCTGACCATGAATATCAAATGCAATTTTATTTACAATGCAATGGTGGTTTGTTTTATTGGGCAAGATATTTGTGTGCTAAGTAATTTTTGTGTGTGTGCTAAGCAGCTCTATGAAATTGGCCCCTGGTTGAAGGGTTTGGTGGAAGGGGATTGTGATGTCTTTCTCTTCCACAAAATACAAACTAGGCCTATATCCTGCGACGAATAACATGCAATGTAGCATTATTGGTGCAAATAAAGAAAATTACAATGTCAACTTTGGCCGTCCGTATTCAACCATGGCGCGTCGCCTTCGAAGCAGCCTAGCCACAATGGGAGACTTTGGAGAACCGGGGCCTTTTCCAAACCTCGGCTCCGGCTCCGGCTCCGGTTCCATTTCGTGAATCCATTCTAAAATAACGGGTAGGCCTATCAAAATAGAGGCTTTTGCATACGGTTTGGAAGTAGATACTCTATTTTGATAGGTGGCTGCTTCAATAAAAAGCAGCCACCTATATTTTCAGCATATGGATGACAGAGACGAAGCCGGAGCCTGAGCCAGAGCCGATGTTTAGAAAAGGGCCCAGGTCTTCAAGTCAACAGCGCAAAACAATGCCCGCATGCTCACAATTGCGTGCGCGTGCGCTGTTGACTCGAAGACCGGTTCTCCAAAGTCTCCCTTAATGCAGTTATCTGGATAAGTAGGTATAGCACTCGTGGAGCGCCGAAGAATACATACACAATTAATGGACAATTCTAAATTTGTTAGGCTAATTAGGGCCTTTACGAAATGAGGCTTGAGGCTAGGCTTGGGATTTATTTTGCTACTGCCACTTTGTGTCCTAAATGAATTGAAGGGCTTGAGATACACGTCGAAGCTGGAGCCTTTCCTCGGATTCGTCGTGTGGCCCAATCCCTCCATTTCGTTTTGTGGGCTTCAAATGGCGGTAGTGAAGTGGGTCCCACTGAGCCTGGTTTCGTAAAAGGCCATAGTAAATAATACAGCGTATAATGCAGTGGGCCCATACTCCTGTTTTATACATGAATGGATGAGTAGATGTTTGGACGTTGTTGGACACGGTGCCCTTATACTTTTTGTGCTGATTCACTCGTTCCAAATCGCTGTCACCTTCGATTATCCCCAGACGACATCGAAAACAAAGTATTGGGCCTAGCATCTTCCGGTCGTCAAGAAAAAGAAGAGGGAGACACAAAAAAAGAAAGAAAAAAGAACAGGAATAAGAAAAGTAGATTTATTATTTGACCGGGAAGCCGGTGGGTTATAGCGGGCATTAGCAGTCTCGTATAAGCCGTCAAATGCGCCGTCTAACCCGGTTGATGATTGTCAGGAGTACCTGCTGCTATACGGGAGACAATCTAGCGTGACCCGGCTTGCAGTGAATGCCACAGAACCGCGGCACCTTGGGCTTCCGGTCTTCGATGTTTTGTTTCGTCATTCACTAGAATTATTTCACACAGAGAAGAAGAAAATCTGTTTGCTTTGGTTCTTAATATACATGTACGATCATTTGTTTCTGTTTCGTTTGGGTAAGTTAAGAGTTTCAATGTTCAACAATTGTTAGAAACCAACTCGGAAGAAAAAAATAACAATAAATAGTGTCAAGATACATGTAGGCCTACATTCTATATCTCTCACAACGTTATCAACTTCTCAATGCTTTTGTTGTTGTTTTGTCGTTGTTGGTGTTGTTGTTGTTGTTTTTAACTAAAATGAAGTTAAAATCCAAACTAATCATCAAATAACCACAAGAGAAACTGACTTAATTTGAAGTCATTGAAAAGTGAACAAAGAAAAAGTGACTGGAGCGGGATTCGAACCGACGACCTCCTAAATACCGTATACAGGCGCTTCACCAACTGAGCCATCCAGCACTAGGCCTACGTTGGAGATATCCCAAATAGTCAATTATCTGTGTTTGTTTGGTAGTCAGAAGCCATGAAATCACTCACACACCGCCATGTACGGTATTCAGGAGGTCGCCGGTTCGAATCCCGCTCCAGTCAATTGTTCTTCAAATAAAATCAAACCTGCCAGCAAGTCGAAACATTACCACAGCACCGAATGGTGACAAAACCGTTTGACCCTAATTTGCATAACAGGTACACCTATTCTGCTATTAAATTTCCTTGAGTTACTAGGGTTAAAGGTAGTATCATACTTTGGTAAGAAACCAAAACAGAAATGTTCACAGATTTACGTGTAACTTACACGTTATAAAGATGGTGGTAGTAGAAATATACCGTTAAAATGTTTCCGCCTGAAATGGTATATTTATCCAGAGATTAGTAAAACAACGACCAAAAATCTTTTTGATCTTTTAAAAGATCAAAAAATAAAAGAGAACAGACTTTAGAAATACTGTGGCCGTTTTTCACTGTCTTCTCATTAAGTAGGCACCGTATGAGACTGAAATTTTCACAAATGACTGTTACTGTATCTTCCTTGATATTTTTGCCCATGAATCTACATTGTTTTGACAAAAAACAAAGTATGATATTACCTTTATATTAATGTTTTTTTGTGTAAACTGCAGGGAAAAAAGGGCATTTTAATTAAGATAAACATGTTTAATCGTTTATATTGTTGACCGGTAGGACGGGGGTTTATGTGATAATTGTAGTTGGGATGGGGTTGGGCCTATTTCATATAGGGACTTAACCCAGGAATACATCGTTTGAGCGATTAATTTCAGCATCCGCTCTTGGCCAGGTTTTTCTCTGAGTGTTTGTGGCGCGAAGGACATTTCTACCAAGGCCGGGACCCGATCCACCCCAGCCCTTCTATACCTTTAAAAAGTAATCTAATTTCATACACAAAGCCCTTTGTCAAAAGGCAAAATATAATTCAATTTAGACAAGATAATGTGATTATTTAGCAAACTGATAAGAGACGCACTTGTTATCCTGAGAATGATTTATTGCTCCTTGTTGCCATAATATGACCGTGTTATTTCATTTGCAGATTCTGGCTGTAGATTCATATACACACACATATCCCTGCATGCATAAGGCGAACAGATTACAAAACCTGTTGTGGGTCGGTTTAAAGGTAGTATCATACTTTGGTAAGAGACCAAAACAGAAATGTTCACAGATTTACGTATAACTTACAGGATATGAAGATGGTGCTGGTAGAAACATACCGTTAAAATTGTTCCCCATGAAATGGTGTATTTATCCAGAAATTAGTCAAACAACCACCGAAAATCTTTTTTGATCTTTGAAAAGATAACAAATAAAAGAGAAAATACTGTGGCTGTTTTTCACTGTTGTCTCAAAACGTGGGCACCGTATGGGACCGAAGTTTTCACAGATGACTGTTACTGTATCTGTCTTGATAGTTTTGCCCATGAATCTGTATTTCTTTGATAAAAACCAAAGTATGATATTACCTTTAATAGTGGTCGATCATTTCTGGATAATTGTGCAGAAATTCCCGAGAGCGGACCCTCAATTTCCAAAATCACTTTAATCTATAATTCCTATACAAAGAAGATGTACAACACAGGTGAGCTTCTGGCTAAATTGTATTACATTTGATGTGTTTTTGTGCTGTATTTGCAGCAAAATAATCGCCTTTCTGTTGGCAGTTTAAAAAGCAAAATGTGTAAAATTAATCTGTTTTGTGAAAAGTCCCTCAAGATTCGTATAATGGGAATATCATTTCTTGGGTGTAATTAACGATGGCCGAAATATAATCTACTTCAGATCGTGAGATTTCCGGTGTGACTCGTGAAACCTTGTCCTACCTTGGAACCAATGTTTTCCATAAAAAAAAAGAAGGGGGGAAAAAAAGTCAATTTCATGCCTGATTTTTCAATCTGTTTTGGAGGTTTATTTTTTTCTCTGTCGACAGAAATGCTGACCGGCACGCGGATGGGGTTTCAATCAGTATTCGTACGGGGGGCTAAACTTCCTTACACGGCGGGTATAAACTCGGTGCCTTCGGTTCCTGTGATGGACAAACGACAAAATATCTGTGGACATGTGTTTACGATAAACATTTTGGAACCCATGAAACTTGGCAACATCTGATTCCTTGTTGAATTTCTTCCAAGTTTCCCCTTTGCAATTCTGATTTTTTTTTGTCTGCATATTGTTGGGTGTATGGGTATGAGCTTGCATTGAAATTCAAACCGTGGACTTATAACAAAATGAATAATAGGGTACACGGTTGAAAAAAAAGTCCACGATTGGAAACCATGTACAAAACCAATGGAGCTGCTTCAAAAAAAAAAGTTTAATTTCCAAACAAAAGAGGAACAATGATGTTCCACGATTACAGGCGTTTCCGGGTAAGTGTGCGTGATGTGTTTCTATTTGAACTTAGCAGCTAACGATTTATTTTTCGTTCTTTAACTTTGATGACATATTTATAATTTTGTATCTTTCTTCAAAAACTTCTTGAATTGCACATCATTAACAAGTCCATTTTCAACTGTATAGTTGTTCTCACCAACGATATGTGTTATAAACAAGTATATACTTTCAATTGAAATTTTCAATTGGTCTTGAAGATACAGTACAGGATTTGTAACATACCCAAAAAGATTTGTTCACAGATTTACGTATAACCTTCAGGGTATGAAGATGGTGGTGGTTGAAACATACCGTTGAAATAGTTCCGCTTGAGATGCTGTATTTATCCAGAAATTAGACAAACAAAGACCGAAAACAGTTTTGATCTCCGGGAAAATGGAAACCATTCTTTACGGTTTTATAAGAGAAATTAAGTCCGCTTTTCGCACTTTTCTCGTGACTCAGATGTCCGATTGAGCTCAAATTTTCACAGGTTTATTATTCAATGTGCATGTTTGACAAGACAAAGTGTGAGTGCAGTTCTGAAACCTTTACCAATCATGCATGTATTATACCTTTAAAGGCAGTATCATACTTTGTTTTTTGTCAAAGAAATACAGATTCATGGGCAAAAATATCAAGGAAGATACAGTTTAAGTAATCTGTGAAAACTTCAGTCCCATACGGTGCCAACTTTTTGAGAAAATCGTGAAAAACGGTCACAGTATTTTTAAAGTCTTTTCTCTTTTTTTTTTGATCTTTTAAAAGATCAAAAAGATTTTCGGTCGTTGTTTTATCAATTTCTGGATAAGTACACCATTTCAGGCGGAAATATTTTAACGGTAGGTTTCTACCAGCATCATCTTCATACCCTGAAAGTTATATGTAAATCTGTGAACATTTCTGTTTTGGTCTCTTACCAAAGTATGATACAACCTTTAAAGGTACAAAATAGAATTTCACAGGCGGGTACACATTGTGTGTCAGTGACTTATATACAGACAACTTTATTTGCAGATGCGCCAACTTTTCAAGCGCAAAATCTGCACTCCATCAGCGTTCAGCAAAGCAACAGAATTTGAACTATATGACCTCTGCTCTTCGGAGTTGACCTGGTTGTGCCGCTCGAAACGTTGACAGTGCCCGCGATTGTCAATTAGTATCCGCTGGATGTCATTATATTACTAGGCTAATTTAATCCGATGCCCGTTCAATTGCCAACAAGTTCGACATCTTTATTGGGGTTAAGTTGGCTAATAAACTCCACGTACTGCGCTGGCATTCCAGTATATACCTGTATATATATATAACGCTGGGATATTGAACTTCAGATCTTAAGAGATCTTCAACGACAGCCACGGAAGCTTTCAGGAAACTATGTTGATGGAAATACTGACGAAATAGTCTGTCTGGTAATGCATTCACCCCCCCCCCCTTTCATTCTGACTTCTCAACAATTAAAGCAAGTTTTTGTGACATCGCCTCGTCCCTCCATTGATGACGGTTACAACTTCGAAACTGAATTCTATCAAAGCAAAATCCAGAGAAATAACTGTCAGAAAGGTCAGGTACAATTTATAAAACTATGAGTTTTATACATTGTATTATTATTGAAAGAGGTATTAAAAGTAGTATCACTTTGGTAACGGAGATACCGAAACAGAAATCTTCACAGATTTACCTCTAACTTATAGGTATAAAGATGGTGATGGTAAAATCAACATAAATTTGGCTTCTGCCCGAAATACTGCATTAATTTTATCCAGAAAATAGTAAAACCAGTGACCAAAATTATTTTTGATCTTTCTAAAGATCTAATATGAAAGAAAAAGACTTAAGAAATACTATGGCCGTTTTTCAATGTTTCCTCAAAAAGTGGGCACTGTATGTGACTGAATTTTCACAGATTACTGTTGCTGTATCTTCCTTGTTATTTTGCCTGTGAATCTGTATTCCTTTGACAAAAAACAAAGTATTATGTTACCTTGAATTCATTGTAATTTCGATGGTCAATTTGCAGCATCTTTTACGTATCGAGCTAAAGTTTTGAGGCATAAATGTTCATGTAGGCCTTCATAATCATAAGATAACCATTGATTTACTTTATTAGAAATGAGGACTGTGTCATAAAAAAACAAAAAAAAAACACACGAACTAGAAAAACGAAGAACGATTTAGATGTGTGGAAAATCATTTTCGAGAATACATCATATATAACCTGGTGCCTGGATTGGTACTTAAACTATTAACAGCTGTAAAACGCATCAGGATTGAGTGGTACCAGACTTCCTCCTTCTGAGTGTCTGTTGGTGCGTGTTTTGTGACTGACTTTAAGAAGGGAAACGACGAAAACTTTGAACCACGATTTCCATCCAGGAATAGTTAGTCTATAGTCACCCGGGAATTGATTGTTGGACGGGGAAAATTGAGCTGTGACGTAAAGCCTTCTTTCTCTGTCACTCTCTTTAATGAGAAAAATCCACCATCCTTAAAAAAAGGATTTATATATTCATTAATTTAGCTATTTTCATGTTTTTCTTTCCAATTTCGTTTTGTTTATTTTCATGTTTCTGTGTATATAATCATTTTTCAATCATCAAATAACAACAATGGAAACTGGCTGTATTTAAAGGTAGTATCATACTATGGTTTTTGTCAAAGAAATACAGATTCATGGGCAAAAATATTAAGAACGATACAGTAAAAGTCATCTGTGCAAATTTTAGCCCCCTATACGGTGCGCACGTTTTGAGAAAACAGTAAAAAACAGTCACATATTTCGTGTTTTCTCTTTTATTGTTGATCTTTTAAAAGATCAAAAAGATTTTCGGTCGTAGTTTTACTAATTTCTGGATAAATACACCATTTCAGGCGGACATATTTTAACGGTATGTTTCTACCAGCACCATCTTCATACCCTGTAAGTTATACGTAAATATGTGAACATTTCTGTTTTGGTGTCTTACCAAAGTTTGATATACTACCTTTAAAGTCATTGAAACGTCAACAAAGAAAAATTGAATGGAGCAGGATTTGAACCGGCGACCCCCTGAATATATCTGCTTGGACGGTTAGGAGGGCCGGACTTTTCTATCCGAGCAGGAGATATGTTCTCATTTGAGAAAGATTTTTGCTAGGATCGAAACTTTGGACCTTCCAATATTACTCCAAGCTTTTTATATTATTTCAGGTCACTACTTTGCTGGTGCACAGGTTTGCAACAGTATATTATTACTTGTATTTATATATATTTTATTATATATTTTGTTGTTGGGAGTTTGTTTCTTTATTTGGATTCCGACTATCTGTTTTCTTTTCTTCTTTTTGAAAATGTCGTTTAGATAAACTAACCCACGACTATCTGCCCATATTAGAATGATTTGATGAAACTCATTGATACAACATTTATTTTGTTGTTGTGTTGAATTTGCGTTAATGCGGCCACACTGCTATTTTGTCGGTAGTCTTCCATGCACAGTGCCGGCCGCCAAGACAAGGCCACGCAGAGAGGTCTGCAACTGTATCTAACATCAATTTTCCTTCTGAAAATGTGGACAGTTTTCTATCATTTTCTCGGCCTTTGTCTTAATTTTCTAAAAAAGGAGTGTGGTTAACGATATGTCACGCGAATCAAGGCCATTAAAGATTCATGGACTTGACAATATCTCTGGTCTATGGCACAATACAAATTAATTTTCTACAAAAACTTCAATTTTAAACGGGCGGACATTTCTCGAATTTGACATTTGACCCTACAGGAAATCCTTTGCTGTCTGGAAGAGATTTTTGTGCTGACCGTTAATCCGCCAGAAAATTAATGACTTAATGACCAGGTACAATTTAACTGCGTCCGGCCAGTCGTCGTAGAGAAACAAAACACCATCAGTAAACCACGTGCGATTTGAATTCAATGTGGTTATTATATTGTATACGGTACACCCCTTATAGAAGAAAATATACAACAACAACAAAATCAATTTTCCGCTTTACCGGAAATTGAATTGGGAAATGAAAGATTTCCTCTCTTTGAAACTGGGAGGAAATGGAGTGCATGAAAAGGAAAAACAACCGTGAACTATCCCTTTGATCTCAATATCGCGCGCTCTTTTTTCTCTTGCCGACCGGGCTTATTGTGCTGATACAGCGATAGAGGAGTAAAGCGAGCGTTGATGGTTGTTAAAGGTATAATACATGATTGTTAAAGGTCACAGAACACCACTCATTCTTTGTCTGATCCAGCACGTACACGAGATAATAAGCCTGTGAAAATGAATGCTCAATTTGACATCTAAGTTAAGAGAAAATAGCGCAAATCTGACTAAATTTTTATTATTATTATTATTATTATTATTTATTCGGCATAAAAACAGTATACATAGAAACAACAATAATGTACATTTGTTTAAAAGACAGGAACAATAAAGAAAAGACAGAGGCATATAAGTTTACTTAAAAACTGTGACCCGAGGGCCTTCAATTCCAATACCTCTGTCTACTGTCTTATTCACTGTAAAACATAAAGAGTGGTTTTGATCTTACCACGAGATCAAAACTGTTTTAAGGTCTTTGTTTTACTAATGTCTGAATAAATGCACCATTTTAGGCGGAAATATTTTAAACGGAATGTTTCTACCAGCACCATCTTCATATCCTGGAATGTTACCAATCCTGTACTGTACCTTTGAAGGTAATATCTTACTTTGGTTTTTATCAAAGAAATGCAGAATCATGGGTAAAACTATCAATGAAGATACAGTAACAGTCATCTGATAAATTCTCAGTCCCATACGGTACCCGCGTCTTGAGAAAACAGTGATAAACACTTATGGGATTTTAAAAATCTTTTCACCGTTATTTTTTTATCTTTAAAAAATTAAAAATTTTGTCGGTCATTGGTTTGACTCTTTTCTGGATAAATACAGCATTTCATACAAAAAATCTTTTACGATTATGTTTCCACTATCACCATCTTTTTACCCTGTAAGTTATAGGGAAATCTGTGAAGATGTTTCAGTATGCTACCAAAGTATGATAGTACCTTTAAAGTATGTACACAACGTCATCTGTCACATTCACACGTTAAGAGACTGTCTAAATGTGACAGGTCCATGGCACACCATCACATAGTCATTCATAATGAAATTATTTTGACAGAGTACGCGTTTGGTATTGCACGGTGGAGTGTGGGACGGAAACACTTCTGATTACAGAAAGAGGATTTTTCTAACCTTGGTTTAATATGCCACAAGGTTTAGGCAATCAGGGTTGTTAAAGGTGTCCATTTTGCATCATTAAAGCTCCTTTGATATTACTTATTATGTACATTTTGCTGTCAGAGGTTCATCATGGTTGGTTGGTCACAGGGCGGTGTTCACGGTTACTCTGGTCCAACTTAAACATGACCGAACAGGGGCCGATTTCATAAAACTTACGATGCGTCGCAGAGTTAAGACGCATCCTTTCTCTATGGACTCATCGTATAGATGCGACGCGTCGCAAATCGAGTTGTGACGCGTCGCAGAGCTTTATGAAATCGGCCCAGGGTGTCCCAGAAAAAAACGCAACACTGTGTCGGGAACCATTATGCACATGGGGCTGAAATTGGCGAAAATATGACCAATCGAAAGAGTACTCCTTAAAAACAAATTTGCAAGGATAACACGCATGGTGGTCAATACACATATAATGGGTACCGGTATGAAAGAAAGAAGAAAATCGGGTTTTGAGGTTGGGTAATTCAATCTTAGTTCTTCCCCTCAATTTCAGTTCAAATTTATTCTACATTTTGATAGCCAAGAAATTGCTGTATCCTATATATCTGAATCTTGAAGTGAAACAAGTTTAATTTTGAAAAAAATTGTTCTCTACACAAAACGTTGCGTTTTTTTATTTTTTTTTTGGGGGGGGGGGTTTGGGGGGACACGCTGTATAAATATGGGAACGGTTTACAAACCAAGGTTAATCATTTCTGTAATTACATAATTATCTTTTTGTTTTACTCATTCTTTTGCTATTTGAAAAGTGAGAAACAGAATCAATTTGTAGCATTTCTTTATTGTGAGGTGGGTTTAATTACTTTTTTTTCCAGATATGTGTCTGTTTTATTCCACTGATTCCTGTGCGACAAAAACAAATCACGGCAATTATTTTTGTCTCCTGATGATGACTAGATCAGGCTAGTCGAAACGTTGAAACCTTACGAGAAGTGCGAGCGAACGAATAGAAGTGCGAAAGTACGAACGATTCTTACATGGTGTTTCCGCAAACCCATCCACATACCAATTGGTGAAGTGCTTCTTATCTATTTATAGAATGATGTTTCACTAAAATTACATCGAGAAATAACCAACCCCTTTAAACAATGACCCAATGACTCAGTTATTGTTGTTCTGATTTGTTTTTGTTTCAATTTGATTGTTTATTTATTTTTGTCGGTTATTAAATTTACGATAACATAATGTCCTTAACGACAAACTCACAAGATAAAAGATCACGCGATACGCGGTGGAGCTTACGCTAGGAAATGATATATTTCTTGAAGAAGAAAATAGGTCATGGCATTGAGGGGCTCCCTTATTTAAGGTAGATCATTGATGACGTTCTAATTTGATAATTTTGAAGAATTTACAGCTCTGATCGTGCGAATCAGTCAAGGATCACAGGTCATAATAGACGATTATCGATGCAACAGACTCTGGCAGTAATTTGCTGGTGGGGTGAGCAGGAAGTGAATTTCTTCAAGACTTCAATTTGGATCTTGCCGGCCTAGCGCGACTTGATTTTGGGTGATCGTCATTACGGTGTTGGTAGCTCGGTCGAGATGCTGGAAGGGGAAGAGTGTTCCCCGGTCAGATTTCGTCACCCTCTTCCTAACTGCCTCCCATCAACTCATACCGTACTACCCTCAGCCCCTACCGGCGACCTAGATCCTCTCGTGGACTGTCCCCAGCTTCCTGTGACGGCACCCTCGCCATCTTACCG
Source organism: Astropecten irregularis (assembly GCA_963971285.1). NCBI lineage: Eukaryota > Metazoa > Echinodermata > Asteroidea > Paxillosida > Astropectinidae > Astropecten > Astropecten irregularis. Next base: position 16,188,099 of record OZ020251.1, on the reverse strand, counting down.
ATGTTCAACCGACTAAGTCCTATTCTTCTGAGCTTGCTAACAAGAAAAACAAAAACGAGTGAATTCGGTCTGAAATTTCATTGTCACTCCAATTCTAGAAACTAAAACATGGAATTTTGTTTAGACAGACATGGAACTTTTTTGTTGTCTTCAGCTGAGAGGGAAAGAGTTGCTAGCCAACCGATCAGCGTTAGAGCAAAACGTCTCGAGTGGTTTTGCACGACCGATAGGGCTCTCGAGATTTGTGCCGGTCGGGCACTTGAACGTGGTTCTTAAGATACGGAGAATGGTTTACCCGCTTCGAGCGAACGTTGCCCGCGCCGGCTACGGTGCACTTCAGCGATCGCCCGGCCCAACCATTAGCGTGCTTCGCTCGCCATGGAACGGACCCTCGCGACGGGTTCCGTCGCGTGGGATACACGCTCTCTTGACTGTCCTCGTCACGTCACACAAGCAAGGCGCTCATGGACCAAGGAGGCTGGGTATTTTGGATTGGGTGCCGTTTCCGTTGAGGTCTAGTTGAGGTGTCGGCAGGAGGCTGTGACAAAATCATTAATAGCCAGAGTATAAAGCCAGCTAAAGGTTAACCAGGTACCCCCAACCACAGAGAGTGTACATACCGGGGAAGTATAGGAAATCTGATTAATGATCCATTAGTGGCTGGAATGGTTTAGGGAAATAGCTTTAATCCTACACGTCTGAGCGTTGTAACATTTACATTAATTTGGCTATGTGTATACAGTATGTTTAATCATCTTAATATACATTGACTTCAATATGTCAGGAGTGGGCGTGTGTTGAATGCATGGACAACCTTGCATACGTACGAAGGGGAAAAAAACACTGAAATTATGATTCAAGTTGTGATCAGAGCATGATCCTAACTTGGATTTGGGATACCATGAGCCCTTTAACAATAATGCAACAAGCCATCGAATTATGAGTTGGAACTCGTCAGAAGTCATATACGCCTTTGTGACTATTTACTAAAACCATCAATTGTGGTTGTTTTTAATTTCCTTTACACAAACCACCAAATAATAATCTGTGTCCTATTTAACTTGGTCTTCCCACGTCTATCTCGCTTTGGCTATTTGACAACAACTTTGCAATAAAAGGTAGTATCATACTTTGGTTAGACACCACAACATAAATGTTCACAGATTTACCTATAACTAACAGGGTATGAAGATGGTGGTGGTAGAAACATACCGTTAAAAATTGTCCGCCTGAATTTTTTGTATTATCCACAAATTAGAACAATCTTTTAAAAGATCAAAAATAAAACAGAAAAGACTTCAGAAATACTGTGGCCATTTTCACTGTTTTCTCAAAAACGGTGAGCACCGTGTGGGACTGAAATTTTCACAGATGACTATTACTGTATCTTCCTTGATATTTTTGCCCATGAATCTGTATTTCTTTGACAAAAAGACAATGTATGATACTACCTTTAAGCGTTTTCAATTCACTTAAATTCTATGACATTTATTTCCATCTATTCAGTTCAAAACTATCAGCAGTAGAACATTAAATAAAATGGAGGCAAGGTTTATACAAAAGGCGGAAGCTAATTAAAACGTTTCAAGATTCTTCGTGACAACTTCACAAGTGACCGCACAAATGTGATTGTGTCAATCCAATACGAGGTCCAATTTCCGGACAATCTATAGTTGCTGTTGTTGTTGTTTGTTTCAGATTCTCTTCTTTTATTTGATTCTTGTTGACGTATTCAGTGCTGAACAACAATTTCACATACAGGGCTTGAAGTCATGTAACACTCTCCTTCGTCAGGCATTTCTTTTCTGGGCTGGTGTCACGTGGAGACCTAACGGCCGATGGTCGGTACTGATTATGTTCTCGCGACATTTTCAGCTCCAGAAATAGCCTGTGAGACTTGACCCAGGAGAGAGCCCCCTTCTCTTATCAACCTGCTGCTTGGTGCACCGGGACAGGTGTAAACCAGCCAACCAGGCGTCTCGGTGCGGCGGGGTATTTTGGAGCCGTAATCCCTCTCATGACAGCTATCGGCTCTGTGGGTGTTGTTTTTTTGCAACCTCATCGGGCCAAACCCTTATTATACCGATCGATCGAAAGAAGCAGTGCAATACGTTTTTGAAACTCTAAAGCCCTTTTCACACGACGACAAAAAAACTCTCAACCATTGAGAAATTCTCTCATGGTTGCGAAATCTTACAAAAGTGTAATCGTGTGAAAGGACACCAATGCTTTAGAGTGACCGACGTCCCCGGTGAATCCTTGAGAGATTTTGACCGAGGTCCAGACCTACGACAAAATTTCTCAAGGGTCCCTTGAGAAGTGCTTTGCAGAACGCATGCGTGTGTTTTCTATGTGTTTCATTACCTCTGCAGACCGTGCGCTTCACGCGCAACCTCAGCGTCGTGATGGTACTAGCAGTGTTTTACATTCATAAAATACATAGTCTATCGATTACCCGCGTTCCGTCTCAAGGGAGGCTTGCGAAATGTTACACTGTGCCGTGTGAAAGGACGCAAAAACGGCCAGCGTAAACCGTTTTTGCAACCATGAGAAAATGTCTCAATGGTTGAGAGTTTTTTAAGCGTCGTGTAAAAAGGCCTTAAGAGCGTCACTTTTCTTGATTCTGACCGTCTCTTGTCACGCCGATAAACTTGGCGAAAACCCCGCCAATCTTTGCACAAATCACGGTGTTGCAAACTCATCGGGCCAAACTCTTATACCGATCTAAAGAAGGAGTGCAATCCGTTTGTGAACCTCTAACAGCATGAATTTTGATATTTCATTGGCGTGGCATCATTTTCCTGATTTTGACCGATAATTTGCCGGTCAACACGCCGATAAACGTGTCCAAATCCCCGCCAATCTTTGTACCAATTCACGGTGTTTCTCTGGTTAAAAAAATACACGCAGCAACGTGTGAAGTCGTGGATGAAACATGGACCCGTGATTGACTTCATCCGGAGGGTCAGGAAAGGGCGTGGATTGCTGACCGTTAACAACATGCTTCCACAGGTTGGCTGTAAATATAACATCAGCTTCAAAAAGTTCCAATAATTAATCAACTCCAGCATTATGCCTACTCGCTTTTGTTTGCTTGGATTTATAATAAACTTAAATTTAAAACTGAATTTAAAGACATAACCATCCGGGGTAGTGAAATATTAATCATTACAAATACGGTATCAAGTAGACGCGTTGAGGTTTGAAAGTGAATATTTGGAAGACATCGGGAGTTAGGGAGACATGTTGGGCGTCTCCCTAAGGTACCATCTACCTTTAAAAGCCATGTTGTCCATGACAAAGAATGATCTTAATATGAACTTAATATCAATTTCAAGTTCATTGATTTGGAAGATAATTGGAAATAAGTAAGTAAAGTTTGTGCACGACCTTATGGGAAATTCTGCTTAAGTACCCAACGGTTATGAAAATACATGTTATTCTGTGTATAATAAATAGACGTTTGAATTACAATTCATGTACAGGAATGAACATCATTAATTAATGTAACTGGCCTCACATAATGGGTACAAAGTCAGTCGCCTCTTGACAATGTTTGCAATTGAAAAGCAACGTTTAAACGTTTAAGGTATATTATGACCAAGTTGTCGTCAAACAGACAAGCTAGTTAGAATGTAGGAAGACCGATACGATTTTGTTTTATCAAAATGCCCCAGATTGGGTTTTGACTGCATGGCGACCGAAATCGCTATCAAACCAATATAGAAATCACTTGCTCACCTCATTTCAGTCACAATATTATCTAAATCAGCGTTTGAGAAAGATCCTTCGAGGACCGAAACAGTTACAGGCCCTCCTAACTCCAAACATTTTATAATAATGTCAGATCATTATTTGGGCTGATGAGCAGTTTGCAGCAGTACTTGTATCAATTAGGATTAGGTTGACTCTTTCAAAGATTCATTTGGCATCAGAGTACTTAAGGCTCTTACATCTTAGGTGAAAGTACAGGTCTGATAAGAAGAGTGAAGATTCTGTCAAGTGTTTCACCTGTCGGTAATAAACCACCCTGAAGTCTGTCTGGTATTGCGGCTCTTAATCTAAAGCGACCACAGGGGTGGGGTCGCGTTTTCTTTTTTTTTTGCTTTGCCAGGTTGCAAGTCACCCCGGCTATGTCCGGGGGCTGGTCGAGCCGTTCAGGCGCCGGGGGAATCTCGGCTGATCACGCTTAGCCCCTCTCGGTTGTCAAGTCAGGACTCATGCAACCGGGTCAGGTAAGATTTGATGTGGGACCTCACTGCGGTGTATACTACCTGTACTGTGTCTGCGCTTGCCCCCCTCACGCTTGGTTCATGACATTCAACGACTTTTCCATGTCGAAGATAATTATAATATCTAAGCAATAATCACTGATTTCATTGTGTTGTTGTTTCTGGTTGTTGTTGAGCTTTTAAAGGTAGTATCATACTTTGGATTTTATCAAAGAAATTCAGATTAATGGGCAGAAATATCAAGACAGATACAATAACAGTCATCTGTGAAAATTTCAGTCACATACGGTGCCCACTTTTTGAGAAAACAGTGAAAAACAGCCACAGCCACAAGTCCTTTCTGTTAAATTTTTAATCTTTTAAAAGATCAAAAAGATTTTCGGTCGTTGTTTTACTAATTTCTGGATAAATACAGCATTTCAGGCGGAAACATTTTAACGGTAGGTTTCCCCTACCACCACCATCTTCATACCCTGTAATTTGTTATACGTGAATCTGTGAACATTTCTGTTTTGGTTTCTTACCAAAGTATGATACTACGTTTAAACATTATTCAATGTGTTATTTCGAGTGGGAAGACATGTATTGTAAGTGGAATTAATAAAACATACTCTCATCACCCAATTTCGAAATCAGCTAAAAATGAAGTGGACCGTATCTGGTTCATGAGGTTCGGGCAGTGCCGTCCAAATGCCCTTGAACTGTACACCTGGTCGAGCGAGAGTCGAGTGGGTCTACTGCCCCGGGCTAGACTTAGCAAATCCCCGGGGGAGTTGAGAGGTACCCGGACGGTGGATAATCCACGCAGGATGAGTAAGAAGCATGACTAAAAAAGGAAGACGCTATTGGGTTTTTGAACGTACTATACAGGATCGAAGACGTGGAGATGACGGCACGATAAGAGACTACGGTGATGGGTTATCTGATGAGGTGGGCAAAGTTTTATAGAGCAAACCTTCTCTTTTTTTCCTTCTTTGAGGTGGTTCCGGACTGTTAGTGATTGAGTGGAGCAAACATTTGTGCTATGGTAAACGGTGATAACAAAGCCAATATTTCAAGTGACCTTTCAACGAGATGATAGATTAGTGTGTTCAATCTAATAACCTAGGCATGATCACTATAAGTCAATATAGGACTTAGAAGCTACTGAAGGCCTTGCATTTCGATCTTTCGCTCCTATACACCGATACCACTCAACAAAACGTCAGGCCCTCGTATTAAAGGTAGTATCATACTTTGGTAAGAAAGCAAAACAGAAATGTTCACAGATTAACGTATAAATTACAGGGAATGAAGATGGTGCTGATAGAAACCTACCGTTAAAATATGTCCGCCTGAAATGGTGTATTTATCCAGAAATTAGTAAAACAAAGACCGATGATCTTTTTAATCTTTTAAAAGATCAAACATAAAAGAGAAAAGACGTAAGAAATACTGTGGCCGTTTTTCACGATTTTCTCCAAAAGTGGGCCCCGTATGGGACTGAAATTTTCACAGATGACTGAGACTGTATCTTCCTTGATATTTTTGTCCATAAATCTGTATTTCTTTGACAAAAACCAAAGTATGATACTACCTTTAACTCTAAGCATCCATACTATATTTCAGATCATTGTTTAGTTTTGTGAGCAGTCTCAGCCAATTGTTTAAACAAATTAATGCCACTGTATGGAGATATTACTGTGACAAACATTGCGTGTGGATAGATTTATAGTTCATACCTGTAACGTGTTTGTGACAATGATTTGAAGATGAAAGATAACAATTTCAATTTTGAGCTATCGAAGGTATCCCTCTTTGTTCATATTTTAGCCCTGGGAACTACAGGGGTCGATTTGACGAACTTACCCTACGATTGATCGGAACTCGAGTTACGAAGAATTACCCATCGTATCCTACGTAGGGCTGCAATGCATATTAAGTCCTACGATTGGTAGCAAGTTACGATGAGTTTAGCGAACTCGGTTGCAGGTCATATATTGGCGAGCGCTCTTACTATCGGAGGCTCATTTGGGGTGGATTTCACCAAACTCATCGTAACTTACTATCAATCGTAAGACTTATGATCCCTACTTGGATACGATGGGTTATCCTTCGTAATTGGAGTTACGATTGATCGTAGGATCGACCCCATGTCACACGAGGCATTTTTTTACAGGCAGTTTTCTGTACGTTCATTTGCCTACCTGCATTGTGTTCTATACAGGTGCGTCATTGAAGCCCAATGCGCCCAAAATCTGACGCACCTTCGGTAATGAGTGTTTCATTTTGCGCAGTGCTCGCACACGCTCTGCACGTCAGTCACGCAATGATTGCATGCGTCATCAAGACGCGCGGCTACGATACCGGTACCGTTCGCGCGTAACTGTGCTTTGCATATAGAGTACACTCTTTGAAAAGACTGCGCACAGGACGGCTTCAAAGCGTCTACGCACGGAGAACGCGGAGCTCAAAGAAACATACTGGGCCTGTTTGTTTCGGACGAATCTTGGATCCGGATCCCCTTTTTCGGATCCACCTCCTATGCAGGGTACGCTAAAATGGGATCCGGATCCGAAGGATTCATGATCCTTTGCGTGAAACAAACAGGCCTATTGTGTCTTCTTGGAGATTTCTTTAAACTGATTGTGACATATGGGCCTTACGACGACGCAAACAGGTTACGACTATCGTTACAATGACTCACTTATAGACCAAGTCGAGCGGCCGGTTGAAGGTTCATGCTTGACGGGCGGGTCTCCCCCGTCCATGATAAACGTGTCATCGTAACAAGGGAAAGACCACGCGGCCAATGTCGTGTCCACTAAGAGGATGTGAGTAGCAACATCGTCATGCCAAAGACGCCTTCCCCCATCGCTAATATAGCCCCACAGCGGGAAACAATTATAACTAATCATATCTCCTTCTTTATTTGGAGCAATTTATAATCCCGAGTGTCTATTTTTATCCACATCCTGCAGTTCCCTCTATAGTCGATTGTTTCACCAGAAGTGTTTTTTTAGAGAGAGAGAGGGGGGGAGAGATTTTAGAAACGAGGAGATAAAGATCGGGTTTGGATAATTATGATGATACGCTAGCTGCTAGTTAACTCCATGAGCGCAAGCTCGTGAGTGGGGTGCCGTGGGCTAGTGATCTGGCGTGTCGTACGTACTATAGGTCTTGTGGTCAGGCTGCATCCGAATCTGATGTCTAGGTCTAAGTCTTCCCTCCATTGCAAATACGCGGAGACACCAAGACAATGGACATAGCCGTATCTATGGAAGACCGTTTCGGACACAGCCTCAGTCTACAGATTGTGGGTTCGAATCCAGCCATGGGTTAGTGGTGCATGCATCCTTGGGCAAGACGCTTTGTCACATGTTGCTTCTCCTCTTCTAGGAGTAAGTGGGTACCTGTTGGTCAGGGTAGAGGCCTTTGTGCTTGATTGGCCTTCGTATTATGCCTTACAGCAGCCAGGGCTGTATACTCCCCCAGAAAGTTGAGATTGTGTCATGAATAAAGCCTAATGACCTGGGGCTAATTTCATAAAACTGTTAAGCACAAACATTTGGTAAGCATGACAATTTTGTCTTATTAAAAACAGGATTAACAACCAAATTTCCATGTGTTATGTATCACTTGTGATTGTTCTTTGGCTGTTGTTCGCTGACCATGAATACAAAATAGAATTTCCAATTTTTGTTTGTGCTTAGCAGCTCCATGAAATTGGCCCTGAAGTGGTTCATAATCACAAGCTACCACCTCCCCTCCCTCTTCCCTCCCCCCGCCCCGCCCCTCCCTCTCTTTCTATAATAGTGTTATTTGATAAACGATAATAGTTAAAAACCCTAGACGCATTAACAGCCGCATTATCGGTTGCCCTGTCAAACTTATGACCTGGCCCCAGCAATAACTCATCGAAGCATTTCCGACACTCGTGGTGAATGTTTGTAATGATTGGCTGCAAGTATTTGCGTGTCATACCTTCACCAATTAAGACCAACTGTCTAATCAGGTCAGTTGCTTAGGCAACCGAAGGTAACAGGTGCTTTGCTGAGGGACACAAGCTCCCCCGCCACTCCGAGTTGTTGTTGTTTACCCGTGCAGGTATAAATTCGTTGCTCTGGTACCCCCAAAAGAGAAGAAAAATGTAAAAATGTCACACTGTAAGTGCTGTTTTCATTAGGTCACCGGATGTTCACGGAAACGCGATAAGGTCTGACGATTCTCGTGAGATCTCGATTGCCGTTTAATGCTGACTAGTCTGGGCCCATCGTGGATTGCACACACGAGACTTACATTAGCAATAGAAACCATCTGAAAACAGCAATGGTGAATGGAAATACGGATCAACGCGTAGTATAAGGGGGACCTGTTTGTGACAGGTTTATAGTGAGTTTGTGCTTCAAGTTCAGTGCACTGCGGTGGATCGCATGACAGACTTGTTATCGCGTTCTCCACACCATCAGACCACGTCAGGTGCCCTAAGACCGGCTATTATCGCCCTACATCAACCCACACACCTTGCAGGCCATGAAGGCACCAATGACGTCACCTTGACGTATTTCCACCTTGATGGAAGAAGCTGGAGAGCCCGATGAGGCAAAAGCCAGGGCTGAAATCACCGATAAAAGGTATCCTTCGTTAGCCGGTGGGATAAGAACTCATTTCCTCTCGGTTAAAGGTGCTGCAGGCTGAACAAAAATGAGAAACCGGCGTAAGACCGGAGACACGCACCAGACGTTTGGTGGCTTGGTCTCCAAGTGGAAGCAGCCGCGGACCATGTGGCACACGTGTGGAGGTTTCGGTAGCAATCTTGTTTCCCGCCTTCATACCCCAAACCACGTGCTTCGTATCAAGAATCCATGTTCTGATTCATCAGGAGCGCGAGGGAGCGCGTATGTTCTTGATACTCTAAGAAGCCCGAACCAGCTTGGTCTTTATCTGGTCCGAATCCTAGTGGGTTGTAACCGCTCCCCTCCCACACCCGCTATTATTAAAGGAGGTTATACATAAAACAGCTCAGCAAGATTTGAATCTGGTTTGACATTTTGGGTCTAATGAGTCTCACATTGGGCTTATAGATGCAGCTTATACTTGTCGATGAAAGTCAATGTGAACTGGAGGAGTGGAGCTCTTAAACGGTTTAGTGTGTGTGTCTTGTAAAGGTGTCAAAAGTGGATTACCTTCACTCAACTCTGTGCACATTAAGACCGACAATATAGCCGCATCCTATGCAGTTTCAGAGTGACTTGCCAGTTTCGGATTGGAAACTCAAATTACGAATATTTACATTCAAAAATCACGAAACAGCGAACTGAGGACCGAAATACAGTACACTGTAACATGCATTATGTGATGTAAGAATGTAGTGAGTACAGTGATTAATGAATGTAATGAATTGTCATTGGGGTGTGTTGTCTTTGCTGAATAGGCCTTATTCGGGATGCAACCGTCGTGCATTGGAAGCAGTGCAATCAAACCGAGGCTTGGATTCAAAAATAGTCTGGTGCCCGTTTTCCTTTTAGAATTGGTGTTATGTTTTCTAACGGGTATTTAAGGAAGGTGCAAAATTGATGCGTATATTTTTATAAGGCCTATACGGACCTTACATACAGGGAGTCCCAGAAAAAACATTAACACTGTGTCGGGACCCATTATGTTAAAATTAAACTGTTCATCAATTCAAGATTCAGATATGTGATACAACCATGTCTTGGCTATCACCATGTAGAATTAAAGCATACTGGGGATGAAATTGGCGAAAATATGACAAATTGAAAGAGTACTCTTTAAATAACAATTTGCAAGGATAACCCGCATAGTGGTCAATAGACACATAATGTGTATGAAATTAAAATGAAAATTGGGTTTTGAGGTTGGGTATTTAAATCTTAGTTTTTTCACTCAACTTTAGTCCAACTTTGCTCAATCTCTACATCGTGATAGCCAAGACATAGCTGTATCACATATCTGAATCCTGAAGTGATAAACAGTTTAATATTTATATAACAGTTTTCGATATACACCCTTTACATGAATAAGGCCAATACGGAACATTAAGTCACATATATTGGGTATGTGTCTTTGCAAACTGCAGCGTCATGGTAAGTGCCGTCTCACATTATCACCGATTAACCAGATTACTGTAAAGCCGTTTGGAAGATAAGTCTACTTATAACATTTTAACCAGGGTGGGCGTTTTCCAGTAACAGACAGATACGTTGGACTCTAGGGCGTGGTCCTTGTATAAACCTCCATCAGAAAAAACGGCTGTGGGCTCCTGAATAATGTCCATAAGCAGGATACTTTACTGTGATTTATAAATTCTTGCCGTTTCCATTCATCATTGTTTTATCTTCTAGACGATGGAATGAAACGTCAGCATAGGGTGCGTTCGTCTAGCTTCCTCGGGTCGACTCTCGTCCCCAACATCTAGCTTGCTGTGTGCAGTATGCACGACCATTCCCAGGTCAGGGCTGCCCAGTGGAAGCTAAACGAACGCACCCATTCCTGATTTCAAATCCACCTATTTATCACCCATTTTGGAAGAATACATAACACTTTGTGTCATCAACTTAGCACTGCACTTAAATCTGTATTCACAGTTCTACCTTCAAAACCTCATATCTATCTTCATATCTAACTCGTGCGCCCTATACAATGAAAACTTCCTTTCCGTTCGGTTATTGTATGCACCACGTGCCTTGTTATATTGCTATCATATAGCTTCATTCATAGCTTGACAGTTATTGATGATATCAATCATGTTTCGGTCATTGACGTCTGTCATGGGATCCATCGCACACCTGGACGATGACTCACTACCTCACCTTCTTTCTCTCCCCCCTCTCCTATAAAACCGGTGTCAGTAGGAGGGGGGGGGGCGTCAAAGACAAAGAGGAGACGCTGGCCCGAATTTGCCGCCCTATTGTCTGGAGCCACCTGTGCGCTGAGTCACCCTCATGTCTTATGTCGCCTGTCACCGACCAGATTGACATTGACAGGCGACAAGGCAGACGTTCTGTGACGGTCCATTGTGACCGGTTCCAGAGTCGTGGGACCCGTAAATCATTCTGTCAACCTCCCCCCCCCCCCCCCCTCCACCCATACCCGTCAATTTATATATTGGTTGTTATATAGGGACAGTTGTAGGACACGTTTTTGTGTCAGGACAATGTGTTCTGGGGTGGTTTTCACGAAGCCCTAGCGATCGATTGTAACTCGAGTTACCAATTAGGACAACCCATCGTAAAGGGGACCTATCCCACGTAGGGCTTCAATGCATCAACAAAGTCCTATGATTGATACGAAGAGTTTGGTGAAATCGACCCCTGGAGATCTCGGTCCCTGGCTGGCTGTCGCTTGATATAGTCGGTTTTATTGGTCTGTCTGTTTTGCTGGCTGAATTCCAAGCCTTCTTCATGGTTTCTTTAATTTACCAGTAAATCTCTGATTAATTGTCTCAGAAGAATTAGAACCTTCAGGCTCTATCTGTTCCCTTCTTTTCATTTTTCTCTTTTCATTAAATGTTTAAAGTCATTGAAAAGTTAATAAAGAAACATTGACTGGAGCGGGATAGGAACCAGCGACACCGGTAATATCTTAAAGGCGCTCGTACCAACTGAGCTAACCAGCCTCTACGTTGGTGGTGTGAGTTTAGGAGCTCGAGACTATACAGGCCATTGAATCCTTCTGGATGTCTCCAGAGCATCACACTCATCTCGCTTTGCATTGGGGACTGGGGACTATACGATATAGCGTCAAGTTATCAGAAACCTGTGCTTGGGACTTCTCACATTTCTCCAAGCCACACGCTTGTCGGGAACCATTATGATAATTATGATAAAATTATGATAAAATTAAACTGTTGATCACTTCAAGATTCAGATATGTGATAGAGTCATGTCTTTGCTATCACCATATAGAATTTAAGCAAAATCGGGCTAAAATTTGCGAAAATAATGACCGATTGAAAGAGCACTCTTTAAAAACAAATTTGCAGTATTTCAGAATAAGTGGTCAATACACACATAATGTGTATTGAAAGAAAAGATGAAAATCGGGTTTTGAGGTTGAAGTATCCAGTCTTAGTCTTTTCACTCAATTTCAGTCCAGTTTTGGTCAAATTCTACATGGTGATAGCCAAGACATAGCTGTATCACATATTTGAATCTTGAAGTAATAAACAGTTTAATTTTCATATAATAGTTCTCTACACAATGTGTTGCGTTTCTTGTTGGGACACCCTGTACAGTACGCCTTCTAACTTCTACAAATTCTCCATTGTGCACACTACTTTAAGCCCAAGACGTCTCCTCCGCCAGTATAATGATCGTAATAACTTAAGCACCTATCCATTAAGAAGGAATTGCAATCGTGTTAACCTATTATGCTGTATGGTTTGTTCTGACGCGGAGACAGACTGACTCAGGTTTTTATTTCGCCAAGGCTTGACTTCATAATTCCCTTTCCCCTCTTTCTCTCGATCCCTTTCAGCCGGCAATCTCGCCCGGAGTTTACGGGGAGAAATTAAGCTCCTAACAGCCCCCCACGACCCCTTTCTCGTGTCGACACAATGCTACTATAGCGTGGGTTGGAAATGGCGAATTAGAAACAAAGGAAGTAGTTATTTAAAACTTCCCTCCTAAGCCTTTTAAGAAAGAAAAGAAAAAAACTTCATATCTTACAAATACAATAGAAGGGGGTATTTATTAGCACTGTCAGTTTATATTCTTTCTTGCTTGTGTTCTGCTTATTATATATCAAAACCTGTTTGGGTTTATTTCAAAACAAGCTCGGCCCCCAGTGATTAAATTAAAAGGACATCATGTCGTTTAATGGGTTTTCAATACTGTTATGATAGGGTTCGATAGTTAAGATTTGGGTGAAATTATCATCTTGGTCTGAAATTTTCACTTAAGATGTAAATGGGGGACGTAGACCATATGCTACCCTTATAGCTGCACACTGTAATTAGTGCTGTATTAATTCGTGCTATTAAATGTAATATCATACTTTGGTTTTTGTCAAAGAAGTGCAATTTCTTGGGCAAGAAATATCAAGGAAGATACAGTGACGGTCATTCTGTGAAATTCCCAAACCTATATCGTGCCCACTTTTTCAGAAATGAAAAACGCCCACGGCTTTTTTAAAATAATATTTTCACTGTTGTTTTTTAAATTTAAAAGTTCAAAATTCTTTGTAGTCATTTGTTTTTACTCTTTTCAGGATAGATACAGCATTTCAGGCAGACACATTTTAACGGTATGTTTCTACCATCACCATCTTTATACCCTTAAAGTTAAAGTTAAATCTGTGAAGATTTTTTGTTTCGGTATGCTACCAAAAGTATGATAGTACCTTTAAGTCTAATGTATTCTTCGTCGTAATCATTTAAGAACCAAAAGGGCAAGTTACATCGTCGTGACGATCCAATAATATGAAGAATAGAGTATCTTACTGACCATCCTCTTTTTACCTTATTGCGTTTATTAAATCGGTGTTCAGTGTTATTGTTTTTAGTTTATGCAACTGTTTATTTGTATGAGAAAGAAAAAGAGGTATATCCCTGGTACTCTGCTGCCACGGTCTCCAGTTATATGACCTGGGTTACCAGTCGTTAATTGATACATACAACAGTCGCCTGGTGTACTTTCTTGAACCCATGAGATATTGGGTGCCTTCGTTTAGCTCCCCCGGGTCGACACCAGTCAACCTCGTCCCCATTCTCTCGCTTGTTTTGTGCCGTAAAACACGACCCTTCCCAGAAAGGGCTGACCCGGGTGAGCTAAACGAATGCACCCGATAATTATGTTCCATGACGTCGGCTAATTCCTTAAAACAATTGTCGACATATCTGAATGAACATCGATGACGTCAAAATGCAATTTTTAATTGTTTTCTTTTCTTTTTAATCCTCGTAGGTTCATATTGTCTTGCTTAATAAGCGCTCCTTAATTTTAGGTTGATCCCCTTGGCTAAAGTCGCGTCATTTGGGTCCGGATGTGCTGCAGTTAAGTTGATACGCCGCTCGAACTCACGCGGGATTTGGCTTGAATTCGGCATGGGGTGTATAGCACACGGTTACAGAGACTTACAGCTAGTGGCACATTAGGGACTTGAGGTTACCAATCCTGGTGCATGACCTTACAGGGGATTTGTTCCTCCTCGGGATAATTTCTCTAGAGGGGTTTCCGTCCATTCATGTCTGTTTAAGAACGTCCCGTCAACAAAGTGCCGTGCTCGTTTTCACTTATTTTTTCTATGAACTCCGCGGTTCAAAGGAATTAGTTTTTGACTCAAATAATAAAAATGAAATGAAATGGATTTGAATTATCATTGGTTTATCTGTCGCATTTATATGAGCTTCTTCCTGGGAAACGAAACAGTCTGTGTGGAGGAAAGTCAACTCAGAGAAAAGGAGTGCTTCTTTCTTTCTCCGGATTGAATGATTGGAACGGGGGGGTTGTTGATATTGTTAGAGGGGCGAACTGCCTGGCATTTATCTGCGGCGGCCCGGTGTTCTAGTGGCCTAATCTAATTGGGAAGTTTGTCTTGCCGGTGTAGGGCCGAGCTCTGCCTATCTATCCCCGTGCACGAACCCCGGGATAGAAGGCTTTGAATTACCTTCCAAAAATGAAGTCAGCATGTCCAGGGGGAAAAGGCGCCAACGCCCATCGGGGCGTGGCTGTTTACCTCTATTTTCCCCTGCCTTTAATGATGGGATACTTAGCGCGGCAATCTCGCAACGCCCTCTAGCGAAGAGAGTTGGACAGCCGCCGCGGCCCCGGCAGGCATGATTTCCAAGAGGTTAAAAAGAAAATGTTAAAAACACCATCTAGTCATACTGAAAAAAATGTATTTGCTCTGAAAAATGTTGCTGTTGTTGGTGTTTTTGTTGTTTTTGTTGGTTTTGTTGGTTTTGTTGTTGATGATGTTGTTGTTGTTGCTGTTGCTGTTGCTGTTGCTGTTGCTGTTGTTTCTGCTGTTTTGTTGTTGTTGTTGTTGTTGTTGATGCTGCTGTTGTTGTTGTTATTGTTGTTCTTGTTGTCGTCGTTGTCGTTGTCGTTGTCGTTGTCGTCGTTGTAGTCCGATGCAGCATTGAACATTTTATTATGTGTCTGTAAACATTTTTTTGTTTTTTGTTGTTGTTTATCCCTCTTTAGGGAGTGAACCTGGACGGTGTCTAGTAGTAAGGTGTGTCTCTGTTTCTCCCTCAACCTCTTTATCCAAACCTCCATCTCTCTCTCTCACTCTTTGCATTCTGCGATTGCCAGACCAATGCTCACCGGGGATCAGTGTGGTGAGGTAAACACGTCGTGTACGTATCCGTCTGGGAAAATATAACAGGAAAAAATAACCCAAAATAACTCGAAATGGGCCCAATTTTGACAAGCCGTTTTCACCAGCCTTCATGGATTGCACATGTTGGGGAAAGCAACACGCGCACGATGCAAGATGTTGCGTTAGCCGGGTGAAATTCATTCCAAATGTTTCACGGTGGCGCGGAGCTCGGGCCCTTTTTAGTTTCTTCACAGCAATGATCGGAAAAGCATGACTTCAGTTTTTCGCGTTAGCAGATTCCAGAATTTACAGCAATTTTTCAGAAAGACTTTTCAATTTCCTATTTACTGAAATTTTTCGGAGTGATTATGAGTAATGGGAGTTAGTTTGACAGCAGGAATGCGTGCTGCCTTATCGCTAGGTTGGGTATGTAATTCTAACGGCTTTCATAGGTGTATATTATGTGAAACAAATTCTAATGATAATAAACAAAAATAATACGGCCCCTAATTGATAATTTAATCAATCTTGAATGTCAGAAACAAAAGATATTGATTTCAACCTGATATAAGGTTTGATGTGAGCACGCGCTGATAATAAAGAATTAACGAAGGCGTGCAGTCAATGTTCTGTTCAAGACACCGTCGAAAACCCTGACCTACTACTGGAGAAATGACCTTTTATGAAGGTTTCTGCTGGGGAGACTTGGGAAGCCCCTTTAAGTAAATGAAGCTGATAGTGCTAAAGATTCGATTCACAAACTATGCCAGGTAGTCGAGTAGAATATCATATTATAATACCTTCAACATTATACAAAACCCTTCTTGGGCAAGCCATTTTTGTGCTAAGCAATTTTGTTGTGCTAAGCATCTCTATAGGAAATTGGCTCCTGTGTTCTTGTATGAGGTGAAACGTATTGACTCTTCCGGCGGGAAGATGGAACTTGACTGCACGGGATGTGAACCCAGAACCTCCCGTGCTCGTTCTGCGCACTAAACAGCCCATTAACTAGAGGATATAATCGGGGTACACCTACTTGTCTCATGTATAAAGCAGTCGATACATTGATAAGCAAGTGATGGTTGATTGGGGACGACAGTGACAGTGAATAACGTGACTCGGTTCACATAATCAGAAAAAAAATCAATCTGAATGATAATTATAAGAGTAAGGAGGCCCTGACGTTTCGATTCAATATCCTTCTATATAATAAAGCTCTTGCTAGGATCGAAACGTCAGGCCATCTAACTCCAAGCGTTTTTTGAATACAGTGTGTCCCCCCAAAAACCGCAACATTGTCTCGGAACTCATTATGTTAAAATCAAACTGTTTATCACTTCAATATTCAGATATGTGATACAACCATGGACCAATTTCATAAAACTGTTAAGCACAAAAATGTGCTAAGCATGACATTTCTGTCTTTAAAAAAACAGGGTTAACAACCAAATGTCCATGTGTTGTGTATCACTTGTGATTATTCTTTGGCTGTTGTTCGCTGACCATGAATATCAAATGGAATTTTCAATGGTGGTTTGTTTTTATTTGGTGAGACATTTTTGTGCTAAGCAAATTGTTGTGCTTAACAGTTTTATGAAATTGGCCCCTGGTCTTGGCTATCACCATGTAGAATTTAATATTGTAATAATTAAAATTAAGCATAAAAGGGATGTAAACTCAGACTCGTATACAGAAACACTGACCGATCGAATTGTTCTCTATCCGACATATTATAATTATGGAGGCTCTGCACGATATTGTAATACACGATAATATAATAAAGGATAGTATAATACACGATATTATAATACACGATATAATAATAAACGATATTATAATACATGATAGTATAATACACGATATTATAAAACACGATAATATAATACACGATATTAAAATACACGATATTATAATACACGATATAATAATAAACGATATTATAATACATGATAGTATAATACACGATATTATAATACACGATAATATAATACACGATATTAAAATACACGATATTATAATACACGATATAATAATAAACGATATTATAATACACGATAGTATAATACACGATTAATACACGATATTATTATAATAATACACGAATAGAGTCGCGTAAAGGTTAAACGGTTTGGCTGGATGACCCTCATGTGTCGAGATTCCACGGCGTGAGTTTATCAGCACACCTGGTCCGTGGACTCACGATCTACGATTTGTTGCCCAGACAGTAAGAGGGCAAACTCGGCTAGCTGGCTGCCTGGGGTTTTGAAGAGACCGATCGAGAACTGACCCTGTAAATTTCAGCCGGTCATCGGCTGGCGATGACATGTTTGTAGAAAATGTTTGTTGAAATTCAAATGAATACAAGAAAATGCAAAGATAAAATAATTAAGAAAAGTGATATCCACCGGTATTAATAATTATGAAATTATTGCAGAATGCTTTCAAACAACCGTCCGAAGAAACTTAAAAATGAAAATTTCATTCTTGACAATGTCAATGTCTAAAGGACAATGCCATTTTGCCTTGGTACAAATGACGCTTGGCGACATTCTGAGACCTAATGGTGGCGCTCTTTTGACGCCATCTTTGATGTGCCAGCTTTGAAACAAGCTGCATCTATCTTTGACGTACCGGAAATGTCAAAAGGTGTCATTATATTGCACATTTTCCATTGATATTTAACTTACCAAATTTGTGAATTTATGTCAGTTAAGTACGCAATGGGTTTGTTGACATTATGTCCTCAAAGATGGCGCTCCAAACAGCGCCCTCACGAGACATATGACGCAATGCATTAGATTTTTAGTCATCAGTATGATTACAAAATCACTTGTTATTCTAGAGTTTGGGTCTAGTGTATGCATATAGGAAGATGCAATAATACTCTAGCGTCGCGAAATCTTTACAGATTTCAGACAACGTCTTGATCATCAAGTAGGATTTGTTTTTAGGCAGCATAATTTTGCCAAGAGTGTGGAAATGACCAGAAGTAACTTGTCAAGTTGTCAACATATCAAGGAAGAACCCTGTCATCATCTGGTAATAATACGGCCATTGTGCGGTTAGACTGTTGTCAGTGTCTTGTCAATTTATGTCAGTTAAGTACGCAATGGGTTTGTTGACATTATGTCCTCAAAGATGGCGCTCCAAACAGCGCCCTCACGAGACATATGACGCAATGCATTAGATTTTTAGTCATCAGTATGATTACAAAATCACTTGTTATTCTAGAGTTTGGGTCTAGTGTATGCATATAGGAAGATGCAATAATACTCTAGCGTCGCGAAATCTTTACAGATTTCAGACAACGTCTTGATCATCAAGTAGGATTTGTTTTTAGGCAGCATAATTTTGCCAAGAGTGTGGAAATGACCAGAAGTAACTTGTCAAGTTGTCAACATATCAAGGAAGAACCCTGTCATCATCTGGTAATAATACGGCCATTGTGCGGTTAGACTGTTGTCAGTGTCTTGTCAATTTTTGGGGGGTTCTTATCATCAAGAACTGGCACAAAAACGGAAGGCGTGAGAATGGACATTTGAAGTCATGCATGAAAATAACATTGAATACATTATGTCGAGGCAACACAGAGATTGATATGTCTTGAGGCCTTTCCCCTAAACCTTGGCTCCGGCTCAGGCTCCGGCTCAGGCTCAGGCTCAGGCTCAGGCTCCGGCTCAAGCTCAGGCTCAGGCTCAGGCTCAGCCTTTGTCTTTCTCAGATCATCCACATGCTGAAAATTATGGCTTAGTGCGATTTTTCATTGAAGCTGAGGCTCAGTTTTTCTTCTTTAAAGGTAGTATCATACTTTGGTTTTTATCAAAGAAATACAGATTCATGGGCAAAAATACCAAGACAGATACAGTAAAAGTCTTCTGTGAAAATTTCAGTCCCATACGTTGCGAAAACAGTGAAAAACAGCCACAGTATTTCTTAAGTCTTTTCTCTTTTATTTTGGATCTTTTAAAAGATCAAACAGATTTTTGGTCGTTGTTTTTCTAATTTCTGGATAAATACACAATTTCAAGCGGAAAGATTTTAACGGTATCTTTCTACCACTACCATCTTCATACCCAGTACGTTATACGTAAGTCTGTGAAAATGTATGTTTTGGTCTCGTACCAAAGTATGATACTACCTTTAAGAAAGAGAAAGATCATGTTATAGGATCGAAACGTCAGGCCCTTTAACTACAAGCATTTTATACATTTCATCAATACATTATTTTGGTTGATGAGCAGTGGGTGATGGGCAGTTTAAGTTTATAGCTTTCATCAATTATAGATTACTATATAAAGGGGTCAATTTTGTCAGGTCCTGTTAGTTCTGTATCTTCGTTTCTGTCTTTGTCTGTTTGTTTGTGATTGGGATTTGTCGACACAAGAAGTGTCTGACTGACCGAGTGACCGGAGACCCCCCTTCCCCAAGAGTCTGGGCTTCTCCCTATGCGTCTTCCCGGACCCTAACCCTTAACAGTCCCAGACGGAGTCCGGGGAAGCGTGGAACCAACGGTTCGGGTTCAACGCTCAGCCCTAGGCCTACTTCCCAATTGGATTAACCGTGAGACCGGTTGGCAGTCCTAAGATAAAAAAAAATAACCGCCACGACACACGCCATCAAGAAAAAAAAAATGCGGTGACTTTTTTTTCTTCCTTCTCAGTATTGTGATGGGGAGGGGTAAGAGGGGTGTAGGAGGGGGGGCAAGGTGGATCATGGTATTATCCAGATAATAATGGGGATAACTATCGTGACTTGTGATTGATTGTAGGGCGGGGCAGCTAGGGGGAGATTGCATGCGATACGTTTGGAGGCTGTTCCTCTGTAATCCTGCATGCATAGCGTGCGTGTTTCACTATAGAGCAGAAAACGTATGGCACATTTATGACGGTTGTAATTTGGAAGTGCTACACCCCACATGGGTCCCCAGCAATCAGCCCTCATTTGGCTTAAACTTAAATGAAAGATCCCTGGTGAATCAATACCAATTGCATCCCCTTCTATTCCCAGGGGAGTGCATGCATGTAGCATTGCAGTGGGCATTGGGACTAGTTAGAAAACACTCAATGAAAACATTGACTTGTACAAGTACCTGGACAATAATTGTGGTTCTAAGAGAGATGAATAAGCAATGGGAGACTTTGGAGAACCGGTCTTCAACTCAACAGCGCACAAGCCAACCATGTTTGCGCAATACACGGGTTTACACCATGGCGGCCATCTTAGATTTTGATCGCAACTTCAAAACGAGGCACTTCCACGCATGCGCACTTTTCGAAGTGTAAGCCCGTCCATTGTCGAAGACAATACACGGGTTTACACTTCGGCGGTTTTGATGGCGACTTCGAAACGAGGCACTATCACGCATTCGCGTTTTTAGAAGTGTAAACCATTGTATTGTGAGCATGCTCGCGTTGTTTCTGCGCGTGCGTGCGCGTGCGCTGTTGACTTGAAGACCGATTCTCCAAAGTCTCCCATTTTGTCTTTTTTTTGTTCAAGCTACTATTATATCATACTTTGGTAGCATACCGAAACAGAAATCTTCACAGATTTACCTATAACTAACAGGGTATAAAGATAGTGATGGTATAGGAACATATCGCTCACATTTTCTGCCTCAAATGCTCTATATTTATCAAGAAAATAGTAAAATCAATGACCAGAAAACATTGTTGATCTTTAAAAAATCAAACACAACGGTGACAAGATTATAAAAATACCATGGGCGTGTTTCACTGTTTTCTCAAAAAAGTGGGCATCGTATGGCACTGGAAATTTCACAGATGACTGTTACTGTATCATCCTTGATATTTTGTCCAATGAATCTGCATTTCTTTGACAAAAACCAAAGTATGATAGGCTACTATCTCTAAATATAAGACTGACTGGCAACTGGTAACCCGATGACTGTAGACATTATTTTGGTTCCCATCCAGCTATGTAAGTTATAGAGAGAATGCGATTGATGTATTGACTGTGAGTCATCAAGATAGGAACAATGTGTGTAGGGAGGAGCCCTGGGCTACGGTGTATGTAATGCTATAGTGCAAATGAATGTGTGCCGGTGTCAAGGTCATAACATACATGGGACTGTACAGTTTTGTCTTGGTACATTAATCCATACACGAAAGCCCCTATGCAGCACGTCTTCCACATTTTACCTCTTGATAAGTTTACAAAAACCTCTTCTTCTTGTACCCCTCCCTACCTCTACCCCACTCCCCTCCACCCCCTTCCCTCTATCTGACCCCTCCCCTGGTGCTACATTACTCTTTTAATTGTAGTATCATACTTTGGTAAGAAACCAAAACAGAAATGTTCATAGATTTACGTATAACTTACAGGGTATGACGATGGTGGTGGTAGAAACATGCCGTTATTATTTCCACCTGAAATGGTGTATTTATCCAGATATTAAAGGTAGTATCATACTTTGGTTAGAAACCAAAACAGAAATTTTCATAAATGTACGTATAACTTACAGGGTTTGAAGATTGTGGTGGTAGAAACATACCGTTAAAATGTGTCCGCCTGAAATGGTGTATTTATCCAGAAATTAGTAAAACAACGACCGACAATCTGTTTGATCTTTTAAAAGATCCAAAATAATAGAGAAAAGACTTAAGAAATACTGTGGCCGTTTTTCACAGATTTCTCAAAAGTGGGCACTTTATTGGGACTGAAATTTTCACAGATGACTGTTACTGTATCTTCCTTGATATTTTTGCCCATGAATCTGTATTTCTTTGACAAAAACCAATGTATGATACTACCTTTAATTTATACATTATTTCCTATTGACTCGATTTTGTTTTTGTTTTTCTTTTTTTTGTGATCTGTTTTGAAAATTAAATTTTCCTTCGAAAAGTAAAACAAGGTCTTCTTTTTCTTCTTTTTCTTCTTAACATCACCGATGCGGTGCGCGGTGGTAGGTTAACTACATAGTGTCATCATATTTCTCATTTGTCTAGCTTTGTCCCACTGGCATGGAGGATATCCAACGTTACTGGCCGTTACTTGGGTGCCCATCCTACGGCCAGCCTCATTCATCAGGTCAGGATCAGACCATGGAGGTAGGAAAAGATAAGACCAGGCCCATCATCCCCTCTTGTTGACCCCCCATCACCATCACCACCTTCATGACTACCACTTCATCAACAACCTCTCCCTCACCCCCATCCATACACCGGATGCCTCGTGGTCTTTACGTTTTTTGGGGGGTCCGACCCGGCCCTCTGCACCAGGTGGTTTATAGTTCACATAGCCTAAAAATAGCCGGCCCTCAAAAACACCGGAAAAGGGGGGTTCTCAGGGACCCCAACCTACGTCATTGCCACATCGGACGTGGGGGGGACAAGGAATTGAACATGTACATCAGGATGTTTTCGTCCATGGATGACCAGAATAAGAGGAAGTGTATAAACTCGGACAACCGACAAACAACTTTTGTGGTTTCGTCAGGAGATGAAACTATCCGCCCGGCAACGTTTCTTTCAACTTTGATGGATTCCTTTATAGTATTTTATAGTTAAAGGTACAATACATGATTGGTAAAGGTCGCAAGACAGCACTCATACTTTGTCTGATCAAACATGTACATGAAATCATAAACCTGTGAAAATGTGAGCTCAATCGGACATCTGAGTCACATGAAGAATGGTTTACTTTACATGTTTGATCCAAAATCGTTCGGACGAACGATCTTTGGAAAAGACACTAAATCTTGATTTATTTGAAAAACCCAGCATCTGATGAACCAATATTTCTCATGGTGACTGTTTGCACTGTTTACGAACTGTTGAGTCCATTTTCTGTCTCAAACTCAAACATTTTTTTAAGCTTTGCAAATCCTATATGCTCCCTTTAAGAAAGGAAGGATTGCAGAGACACCGTGTATAAACTCTTTTTTTATAAGTGTGGTTCAAAAACGAACTGGTGAGAAGTTGTCTCGACGTTCCAGCCAGGGGCCAATTTCATAGAGCTGCTTAGCACAAACATTTGCGTAGCACAAAAATATCTCGCCCAATCAAACAAACCACCATTGAAAATTCCATTTCGTTTTCAGGGTCAGCGAACAACAGCCAAAGAACAACCACAAGTGATACTCAACACGTGGAAATTTGGTTGTTAACCCTGTTTTTATTAAAAGACAGAAATATTATGCTTAGCAAATTTTTGTGCTAAGCAGCTTTATGAAATTTGCCCCAGTATAATCTGGCTGTCCTCAGGGGAGAGTGTGTCATGCATGATAATTATAGTTAACAATCAGTCGTCAGTGCGGCCCTCTTCAGACAACAACAAACAACAAACAATAAACAACAAACATCAACAACAACAGCATGAGACACAACAACATCAAACACTACTGAGACTAAAGTGGGTTCACGAAACGGAGGCTCGGGCTCAGGCTCAGGTTTCAGCTCTGACATCCACATGCTGAAATTATAGGTTGTGGTTTTTCATTGAAACTGAAGCTCTGTTTTCCTTTTTTTTTATTTGAGTATTTACTTCTAAAACTGCAGCCCAAAGCCTCTATTTTGCCTCCCGTTATTTCGGAATGGATTCATGAAAATGGAGCCGGAGACGGAGCCGGGGCCTCTGTTTCGTAAACGCCATATGACTTTGGTTGATTCACGTTTTGTCTTTTTAGTCAATAATCAGTCGCCAATTCAGCCGCACTGCAGCACAAGAAAGTAACAAACAGCAACAAATAACAGCAACAACGAAAACAACTGAAACGATAAGGATATGCCAATCATGAGTGAAACATTTGAGGAGACTGGGTGTCTCTTGAAACCTACTCTGGCATCGTTGTGGTGAAGTCATTCCAGCCATAATACTTCCAGTGATGCACACTCATTCATCCTGCAATCGCGTGCCAATGTCCTAAGTCTGTCCCCAGCCACTCCCTCGGGCATATACGCCCTGATACTGATTCTCAACAATCAGGGGCCAATTGTCATGGTAAAGGTCACATAACAGCACTCACACTTTGTCTAATCCAACTTGTACAAAGATTAACACACCTGTGAAAATTTGAGCTCAATCGGACACCTGAGTCACGAGAAAGTAGCGAAAACCCAACTCAATATGTTTCTACCACCACCATCTTCATATCCTGATAGTTATACGTAATTCTGTGAACATTTCTGTTTGGGCTTGTTATCAATCCTTTAATGTCCCTTTAAGCACCAAATTTGCTTAAATGTTTGATCTTTTATTAAGATCAAACAGATTTTCGGTCGTTTTTTTAAAACTAATTTCTGGATAAATACACAATTTCAGGCGGACAAATGTTAACGGTGTGTTTCTACCGCCACCATCTTCATACCCTGTAAGTTATAAGTAAGTCTGTGAACATTTCTGTTTTGGTTTCTTACCAAAGTATGATACTACTTTTAACCACAAACTTTTGCGTTTGGTTTGCATTCAAATTGGGTGGGTTTTTTTTTAAGTCATTTTGTGAGGCAGGGTCAAAGATACACATGCTACAAGAGGGGTTTGTGGTTCCTTGTCTTCAGGGGAAGGGGGATTGTCCCTTCTTCTGTTGAAGTCAGTGGTTTCCTGCTTCACAAATCTCTCAATGGTTGGGGTGTTTCGAGCCCAATACTGCCCCCTCCCCTTTAATGAAATCCTACTCGCATCCCTGTAGTGACAGAGTCTTTATTGACCCCAATTAGTACCGCTTCCACGTCTTTCTCACCCCCAGAATCACCGACCTTCCCCCCTACAACTCAACCACGAACCCCCGCCTTACCATGCCCCAGTACACTCCGTTTCTTTGTTGGTAGATGGATACATCCCATGTCCCTCATAATGACACGAAGACAATGTACATTATCAATTAACGGCACGCGTTTAGCGGGCGCGAGCCCTTCGCAAGGACCGGTAATTTGTGCTAATTCCTCCCCAGGAAGATTCTCATTTTGGTCCGGTGTCACGGGTGACGATGTGATTTTTTTTTTCAGGGGGAGGGGGTGGAGATGACGGGGGCTTGTGAAAGACAGAACCCAGAGAGAGAATGAGTGTACTATAAGGGGAAGGGGGTGTTGTTTGTTTTTGCTCGATCACGTTATCTTCTGGGAACAATGGGTTAACGGTCTTTGTTTGTCTTCGTCGCCCAAGGATGTTCCCTTGCGGTTTACGGGCCGCAGCCTTCCCCAGAGGGTGTGGTGCCTGTTCGGCGATGACGTGTGCTTTTTTTTTTTTTAAACATCATTGTATTAATTGCATATAAAAGGAGAAAATTAAAAAAGGATCTGACTTTATTTCCTTATAGTTATACAGGTGTGGTATTGAAGACAGCCAGCCCCCCCCCCCCAACCTCCCCCCCCCCCCCCCCCCCCCACCCCCAAACACCCACCCACCCTATACCCTCACACACACCATCGTGTCTGGTGATTTTGAGTTTTCTTCCGAATATTTTGGTTTTCTTTTATAAGTAGAGGAATTAGCGTCCATGGTAATAGCATGATTCCATTATTACTGGACTGGGGCAAATTTCATAGAGCTGTTCAAAGCACAACATTTTGCTTAAAGGTATTATCATACTTGGGTTTTTATCAAAGAAATACAGATTCATGGGCAAACATATATAGGAAGATACAGTACCAGTCATCAGTGAAAATTTCAGTCCCATACGGTGCCCACTTTTTGCGAAAACTGTGAAAAACGGCGACAGTATTTCTTAAGTCTTTTCTCCTTTATTTTTGATCTTTAAACGATCAAAAATAATTCTGGTCACTGCTTTTCCTCTTTTCTGGATAAATACAGCATTTCAGGCACAACAATTTTAACGGTATGTTTCTACCATCACAATCTTTATACCCTGTAAGTTATAAGTAAATCTGTGAAGATGTCTGTTTCGGTATGCTACCAAAGTATGATATATACTACCTTTAAGCACCAAAAACCTTGGTAAATAAAATCAGTATGCCAGCCAAAATTCCTTGTGAATGTTATGCTCATCAGCAAACAATGGCCTAATACAAGTCGAAAGCAGTCAACATCACATGAAAATTTAGTTGGCAATCATGTTTGATCAAGGAAGACTTGTCATGCTTAAGCAAACGTATGCTTAAGCAGCTCTATGAAATTGGCCCGCCAGGTTTTGATTCCATAAGGAAGTGTGCAACGAGATAGTTGCTGCCATTTCTCCATTGTTTTAAGAAGCCATGTATGTGAACATGTAAAAAAAATAAGCATCACATATTAATCCACAGTAAACAACAACAAACAACAAGAACAACTGCTACTACCAAAATGATATAGGCCTACGGTACAGATATTTTCCTTAATATCTAAATATTTTATCCTGAACAAAACATTCACGGATGTTTACATTTGCTTTCTCGTGAAGTGAAATTTTGACTATTTTGAGGTGCCTTGCATGCAGCTTCATGCTAAATGGAATGACGCAACGTTTGAATTGTCTTTTTATTTGCCGAAAATGACCGGGAAAACCTATACAAGTGATCATCTATACCTCTACAACAGAACATCGCATTCACCTACAAAATGGCAACGAAAAGAACGCAACATAAAACAAATGTATTTGCTTAGCTAATGTGCAGGGAAAACACATTGAGACTGCATCGTTTCCTGTGAGTAATTAAAAGCAAACGGCTGGGGAAACCGGTGCTAATTCAACGGAGTGAGATGTACAACGTCTTGTTTCCCATGTCCGTAATTACCCCTATCCTATTGCTGAAGCTGAAGCGGAAGGTACTTTTACCTCTAGCCGTGAGCGAGGTAAAATGAAGGGAGGGTGAGTTGTAGGAGTTAGACAGACAGACAGGAGGGCTTGTCTACATCAACCTGTTTAGTCTGGCCTCGTGAACTGTTGCGAACACGGTAACAGGTGCACAAGGTGTAAACTAATAATGGAGAATTTATCAGTGTTATCTTTGAGTTTACTGTAAAGGATGGGACGTTATAAGCTCGGGGTCCTGTCTAAGAAGAAGTTTTGGAAAAAAAAGTATCATTATGAGAAAGGGGTGGCATAGGGGGTTTACGAAGCAGAGGCTCAGGCTCAGGCTCAGGCTCAGGCTCAGGCTCAGAGACATGTTCAGGCTCAGGGACATGTTCAGGCTCAGGCTCAGGGACATGTTCAGGCTCAGGCTCAGGCTCAGGCTCAGGCTCAGGCTCAGGCTCAGGCTCAGGCTCAGGCTCAGGCTCAGGCTCAGGCTCAGGCTCAGGCTCAGGCTCAGGCTCAGGCTCAGGCTCGGGCTCGGGCTCAGACTCAGGCTCAGGCTCAGGCTCAGGCTCGGGCTCGGGCTCAGACTCAGGCTCAGGCTCAGGCTCAGGCTCAGGCTCAGGCTCAGGCTCAGGCTCGGGCTCAGGCTCGGACTCAGTCTCAGGCTCAGGCTCAGGCTAAGGCTAAGGCTAGGGCTCAGGCGCTGTCATCCATATGCTGAAAACATAGGTCGTTGTTTTTCCTTGAAGCTGAAGTTCTGTTACCCTTTTTCAAATTCAAACCGGAGAATCTACTTCCGAACCGCAGCCAAACACCTTCTATTTCGTAACCCGATAAATTAGAATGGATTCACGAAATGGAGCCTGAGCCTGAGCCTGAGCCTGAGCTTCTGTTTCGTAAACCCCCGTATAGTCAGTGCCTTTGGTAGCCAAGGCTGACACGTGTCGGCTGCCTCAGTGACACTGTGTCATCTTGACCAAAATGTTTTGAATGTCTGAGCAGCTGTGTTTAGGAAGGCCTATACTCAGGGATGCAGCGGTACATCATAAACGTATCAAAGAATTCATGTTCTCTTTTCAGTTATATACATGTACCACGAATCAGGCAAAGAGCATAATCCCAGATGCGATAGGATTCCATGTCACATGAAGCCACATGCATACATCATAACCATCGTTCCTGCTTTAGATTATACAATTATTGGCCAAACAAATTACGAAGCCATATTGTGTGCCCTTTGATACTGGCTTTTAAAGGTAGTATCATACTTTGGTAAGAAACCAAAAACAGAAATGTTCACAGATTTACGTATAACTTTCAGGGTATGAAGATGATGGTGGTACAAACATACCGTTTAAAATGTTCCGCCTGAAATGATGTATTTAACTAGAAATTAGTAAAACAAACATCGAAAATCGTTTTGATCTTTTAAAATATAAACAATAAAAGAGAAAAGATTTAAGAAATACTCTGGCTGTTTTTCACTGTTTTCGCAAAAAGTGGGCACCGTATTGGACTGAAATTTTCACAGATGACTGTTACTGTACCGTATCTTTCTATGATATTTTTGCCCATGAATCTGTATTCCTTTGATAAAAACCAAAGCATGAAACTACCTTTAAAAACATCTGTATTATTATTATAAAACTCAACCTGTCTATCATTGTTTGTGCAAAAAAGAAAATTGTGTCTAGAAAATGGAGATATTTTAGGCCCATAATTTAGCACCCCACTTTTCGGGCGACGAAAAACCCTTGCTTACGTCACATGCAGAACGCCACGCAGTATACTGTGTGACGAGCCTATACTATAGTTCTTTATGTTACGTCACTTGCTTTTGTTGCGTGGATCGCTTCCAAGGGGGACCTTTTGGGGGGGGGGGCGGGGCAAACATCTACCGATTTTGTAACGTTTTGGTAAAAAATAAGCACTTTCATAAAAATATAAAATTATATAGTAATTAAGCAAACAATTTAAAGCACTTTCATCCGTTTTGATTACAGTAAACCTTTAACTGAGGGTAGAGTCTTTCCGTACACTGAGAAAATTATGTAGATAAGAACAATGAATGTTGAAAATGGAAGTCGTTGTCCCCAGAACTGTGATGGAATTCGATCGTGCAATTCATTTTTGATTAGGGTGCTTGTCAAAAAAAAAATGTTAGCATAAATATTCAAGTAATGTGCTGTTGAACTGACTATGGCCGTGTCCGAAACGGGCTTCCAGAGCTACGGCTAGGTCTATTGTCTAGGACTGGTGTCTCGTGTATTTGCAATGGATGGAAGACCTAGACCTAGCTCTAGACAACAGATTCGGATGCAGCCTGAAACTGCAAGTTGTGAATTGTTTGGCCTCATAATACTATCACTATATAGTGCTACTTGTATTTTTTGTATTTTATATGTTATCTGACTGACACGGCTACCCACCATTATAATACTATCACGATAATTCCTCACACCAAATCTCGCGTAACCTCACATTTTCTCGCACTGTGAGGATCCATCCCTTATCTGTTTTTGCCGAGAAGCTGGCAAAGTTCAACACTCGCTCTCGTAGTCACCCGTCCAGCCATGCAGCCTCTTGTCCGATGACAGCCCGTGAAATTGAGAGCTCAGCATCCCCGGACGTAATTCCAAACCGTGTGGTGTGTGGGAGAGTTTAGTGAGTCTTGGCGCGGCCCCTAGGTTTTCAGAGTTTTTTTTCTCCACTCGTCTTTCCAACATCGTCGCAAGCAAGCACGGAGCGGCGATATGATTCGCAACACCCGATGAGTGTTACGCGGACAACCGGGGTAATCCCCCGGTCCGTCCCATTTCCCGTCTCCCGGATCGGCACCGGGCGAAACGCGCCGTCTGCCCCGGGACCGGGCGCTGTCATCGACGGCATCTGATGGGCTGTTAATGCCGGCCATGACAGAAGCGTTATGTTGCTGGGAGTTTAATGACTCCATGGCGATGGCAAGTGCTGTCATCGCTCTGCATGTCCCGTGAATCTGGTGTATCTTCCTAATTGTCTCATTTTTTTCTCTTATGTTTCGGTTAGTGACCCCCCCCCCCTCCCCCTCCCCCTCTTCACACTATCATGCCTCCCACGTACAGTTAAATCACTTGTTTTTTTTCAATCAGACTCACTTTTCTTTTCCACGCTACACCTGAAATCGACTTAAAATTCGAAAGTAACAAATTTCCCCCTTTTTAACCCTTTTCGACGCTCGTTTGTCAAATAACTTAGCCTAAGTATCTGTTATTTGCAACGTATTTGCTAAGAATGTTCGTCTTGTTATAATCATTACATGTAATTTTGAAAATATAGCAATCGCCAGGCTGTAATATTAAATAATGCAGTTTAACAAATGAAATTTAGACAGCATAAGAAAAGCGGCACCCAACTACATTCTATAAAGAATTGGGGTCATTTTAACCAGGGCCCAACTTCATAAAGGTAAACAAAAAATGGCTTTAGCACTAAATTCCTTGATATAAAAATTGGAAGTCAAAACTCCTTCTGAATACTAATAATACCTAAATTAACAAACAATAACTGTATATGCCACAGTAATTAATATCTCTCTTTTCATAATGACCGGCTTAAAACAAAGTTACCACAGTCTTTCCGTCGTAAATTTGCATTTCAAGGAAAGAATATGACAGGCTCTGAATTCATATAAAACACAAACACCATAATAAGACGATACTCATCATTAGCACTGAAATTTGAAGGTCATGTTTTTCACGATGATTCGTCTGACTTGATGTTTATTTCAAACAAAATCTAGTGCTATTTGGACTTGATTTAGAGTTCCTTACTATTTCGTTAATATTGAGGGTTGACTATCATGCTGCATGGTTTCAGTTCTCTCATGATAAGGAGAAGACGCATCCGAAGTTCCCTTCGTTTTCCCCGTGGGTGGGTGGGGGAGATGTGACAGATATGGAGAGAATATAGAGTAGCCCAAGTGTTCGCCAGCCAGCACCACAACAAGAGTGGCTGCGTCGACAGACATCTTTTAACGCGGATCACGACTAGGCGGGAGCGCGTTCCCACCCCCGGCACGGACGGACAGCGCGCGACGAATAACCGGGGAGCTCCCCACAAGCCAACAGAGAAAAGCAACTTGCATCTCCCTAACCGTTAATTAATAACCCCCAAACTAATGACTATTGTGTTTACATTATACTTACTGTCTATCATCCGGCGACACACGGCGGATGGGGGGCGTGAGCAGCGAGCAGCCCCCCGCCCGTATGTCGTGTCTGAAATCCATCCATATTTCAACGACGTCCAATAATCCCAAGCGAGGATTTTTTTTCTCTCTCGTTCTCTAACTTGCCTCTTTTTTTCCCTTTTGGACTGATTTTAAGGAGGGAAAGACAGAAGGACTTGAGGGGAGAGGATTTCGTACCCTGAGGCGAAGGATGAGAGTACAGATTCTCCTTCTTCTTACTGTTAACTGCACTTTTTGATGTCTGATGGGGTTTTGAGTGTGCTCATGTTTTGAGGTGCAACGCCCGAAGCTTCTGCACTGTGTTGAAGAGGAATACAGCATCTATATGTCATGATGGGTCTCTCTGGTCTTCTAACAAACTTGTTTCTGTATAGTAAATGAAAGCTTGGTTTCTTGATTAGAGAAAACATAGTCAAGTGTCTGTGCTTGTGAGTCACTTGGAGGGATATGGGACTTCTTCTTAAATGTATAGTATCATACTTTGGTATAGCATACCGAAACAGAAATCTCCACAGATTTACCTTTAACTTACAGGGTATAAAGATGGTGATGGTAGAAACATATTGTTAAAATCTGTCTCCCTAAAATGCTGCATTTATCTAGAAAAAAAAGTAAAACCAATGACCAAAAACAATTTAGATCTTTTAAAGATAAAAAATAACGGTGAAAAGATATGAGAAATACTGTGGTCTTTTTGTACTTTTCTCTCAAAAAGTGGGCACCTTGCATTAATCCTATAAGGTCCTATCAATAGGGCTTACGATGCTTTGCAGGCCTACAAAGGATACAATGGGTTATTCTTAGTAACTCCAGTTACGATCGATCGTAGGGCTTCGTAAAATTGACCTCAGTACAGTATTCCTGAGGTCGGAGGTTCGAACGCAGCTTTAGTCAGTGTTCTTTGTTCAGTAATGTTCACCTTTAAAGGTAGTATCATACTTTGGTAAGAAACCAAAACAGAAATGTTCACAGATTTACGTATAACTTACAGGGTATGAAGATGGTGCTGGTAGAAACCTACCGTACCGTTAAAGTTTTTCCACCTGAAATGGTGTATTTATCCAGAAATTACTAAAACAACGACCGAAAATCGTTTTGATCTTTTAAAAGATCAAACATAAAAAAAGGGAAAAGACTTAAGAAATACTGTGGCTGTTTTTCACTGTTTTCTCAAAAAGTGGGCACCGTATGGGACTGAAATTTTCACAGATGACTGTGACTGTATCTTCCTTGATATTTTTGCCCATGAATCTGTACTTCCTTGACAAATACCAAAGTATGATACTACCTTTAATGGCTTAGATAAATCCAGTCAGTTTCCCATGTGATTAACATCATGATTTCTCTCGTGGAATCAGTTAATTCACTAATACTGGGTGTGGGGCCTTGTCAAGATATATACAAGTCCCAAGGTCGAGAAATCGTAGGCGGGTGAACAAGAATCAAACCATTGAAAAAAAAATGAAGCATATGAATAGGGAGAATGCTATTTCTCGTGGGCCAAAAAGATGCATGTCATGTTGACAATCCCAACCAGACTGGTATCGGGTTGTCGTCGTGAGACGTCGCTCGAGGCGATACAGCACGGTGCGACCCTCATTCACCTCACGGCATGAGACGGGAACACGACCTGCCTCACAAACGCCGCCTGTAGTAGACGTAAGTTGCAGTTCCTGAGGACGTAAAGATTGGCTAAATTTGGAAAAGACGGACCATGCAGCTACAAGATGTATAGCCAGAGGGATTTAAAACTGTCCACAAACGGAAATATTAGCTATTTACAAGTCACAAAGAAACCGAAAACTTTAGAGAATTCATTATATTTTGTGGTACTGGTACCAAACATTACAATAATATTTTTTAAATTTGAGCACTCTTGTTAAACATCCCAAAATATTGCAAGAACATAAGAGTTTATTTGCAAAAACTCCATTTATGAAAACATTAACTTGGTCATATACTTTACGTTTTAGTATTCATGGAAATCGCGTACTCTTGGACATATCAAATTTATTAATTTATTGCAAATTTAACAAAGTGCAGAAAATGAGAAAACAAATGTATTGGTGTATCCTTAAAAAAAAATAGAAGTATCCGTGATGATGAAAATTTGTCAACAAAGGAGTAATCTGTTTTTGCATTCTTAAAATTTTCAATACGAGTCTTGAACGAGTCGTGATATAATTTTAAACATAAACAGAATAATGGCGATCAGAAACTTCTAAAAAACGGGGCATAACCCAGATCTCTGACATCTTGTCTAATGATGGGAACTTGGGAAGAGAGGGGGAAACGGGGCGGCGGTAAAATTCTCGGCATTTTCCCGCCGTCCGTCCGACGCAGCTGCAAGAGATCACCGAGGAGTTTTTGAAATCAGAGTGCGTGTCTTACAAGCCGGGATCTGATTAAACACTGCGGTGCACCTTGCCTGGTTTCGCCCGGAGGATACGGCCTGAGTGATACCCACGCACCGCACAAGCTTCGCCGCTCGGCTCCCATTGAGCAAAAAAAAAAAATCCACGACAGCCGAGAAGGCTGTTGCAAAAATTTCGTTTTATTTTTCCTGGGAAGTGAGGTTTTGAATGTGACTGAGAATTAACATACATTCAAATTACTTTGATGGAAATTGTACACAAAAACAAAGATTCCTACTAAGATTAAAACCTAACTTTGCATGTACAAGCTATGTCGAATTAATATTATTGTACATAGACCTAGGGCTAAGAGTCCCTATGCAAATTATGTTATATTTAATACAAGGGAAAAAAGAAATTTGATTTAAAATTTTCGGTACAATTGAACATGGATTAATGTTTTTCTTAAATTGTATTTAAAAAATGGGTATTTGGTGTATTCTGGCTCTTAAATTGTCGACATTATAGAAGAGGCTGGTACCGGTCTGCTACGGTTAGCAAGCGGCACTTTGATCATGTGTGCCCTTCGGGGAACCAGACGACAGGGACAGTTGTAAGTAGGACCAACTCAAAATCGACTTGATCGTGAATATTTCAGCTTCTCTGATAGAAGATGTGCATGAGCCCAAATTTCCAGGGGCAATTTGCCGTTATACTATCTACACACTGACAATCATACACACTAATTATGTGTTGTTCTTTTGCAATCCGAGTCAATGTATAATGTTTTCTTACATTTCGATCCCGCTCCAAGTCTTGAATAAAAAAAATCCTTATGAAACAAAGCCCATGGGGTGCTGTATGTATCATACTTGTCAGGTGCATTGTTTCAAGGTGGAATTCGCGGCTGTCCGGATCATGCCGTTGGCGGCGCATTTTTGACCAGAGGACATTCGGTAACACGGTAGCTTGTATGTGAAGACCGTCTGGCAAGCTGAGAAGAGACATGCATTTGTTGGCAAGATGGCAATGAGAGTGTCTTAAAGGTAGTATCATACTTTGGGTTTTGTCAAAGAAGTACAGATTCATGGGCAAAATTATCAAGGAAGATACAGTCACAGTCATCTGTGAAAATTTCAGTCCCATACGGTGCCCACTTTTTGAGAAAATCGTAAAAAACGGCCACAGTATTTCTTAAGTCTTTTCTCTTTTATGTAGGATCTTTTAAAAGATCAACAAGATTTTCGGTCGTTTTTTTACTAATTTCTGGATAAATACAGCATTTCAGGCGGAAATATTTTAACGGTGTGTTTCTACCAGCACCATCTTCATACCCTGTAAGTTATACGTAAATCTGTGAACGTTTCTGTTTTGGTGTCTTACCAAAGTATGATACTACCTTTAATACATTCATTGCCACATATCGTGGCCTAGATCTGCATGCATTCATACAGAGAAAGAGACTACGGTTAATATGGCGATGTGGAATGTTTGGGAAAATACGACGTGCGACTTGCAAAGGGGCGAGTCATTCTGTTAAAACTGAACAGCGTCCAGATTTATTTCACAGATTCAGTCTTGGGTGTAATTCTTCATTGAAGACTTCTCCATTTCAATGTTTCATTCACAGTTAAAATTCAGGGATGAGATTGAACAATGATAAAAAAAATGTCTGAAAACAGCTGACAGGGAGCATAACAAGTCTGAAATCTGAAAATCTCCTATACTTTTGTACACAGTCTTAGAGGGAAAAAAATCTGAAATCCAACACAAACAAATCTGAAATCAGATTTTAATCTGAGAAATCTCACCCATGAAAATTGCCACGAATAGCCAACAGGTCAAAGGTTAATATTAACCATTGGACAGCATTGATCAATTTCCACTCACAGGCTTGTCTTAGAATTAATATCGGCGTATATTTTTTCCCAAGTATGTCGTTTTTGTACCTTAAGAAGAAGGGGCCAGATTTTGGCGGGAATGGGTTAAAAAAAAACAAAAAGAATTGGGGCTTATGGGGGTCTGACACATAAACATTACCTACATGTATCAGAATGATGCCGTGTTAGTTCAGACATGCATGAAAACATAGTAATGACACCATTGTCATTTTAAAAGCCAATTCTAAAATTCCAATTTCTATCAAAATATGAGGGTCTACATGTATTTCGTTTGTCTCATCTGTTAAAGGTAGCATCATACTTTGGTAAGAAACCAAAACAGAAATGTCCACAGATTTACGTATAACTTACAGGGTATAAAGATGGTGATGGTAGAAACATACAGTTAACATTTTTCCGCCTGAAATTGTATATTTATCCAGAAATTAGTAAAATAACGACCGAAAATCTTGTTGATCTTTTAAAAGATCAAAAATAAAAGAGAAAAGACTTAAGAAAAATTGTGGCCGTTTTTCACAATTTTCTCAAAAAGTGGATACCGTATGGGACTGAAATTTTCACAGACGACTGTTACTGTATCTGTGTTGATATTTTTGCCCATGAATCTGTACTTCTTTTATAAAAACCAAAGTATGAAACCACCTTTAATGTGCAATTTTCCCTGATTTTTTATTTTTTTTTTCTGGCAATTGCTTGTTTTGTACGTTGGGAGGGGTGTTGCACACATGATTAGAATAAGGCGATTGAGAACAACACAAACACTTAACTCAGCAAGTCCGTTGTTAAGTCAACTTACTTTTAAAAACACGTGAATAAGAATGATATATAAACGGCAAATGGCTTCAACAACAAATATCATATTTGTATATAAAGATCTTGATTTTTATTTCACTCCAGGAAAGCTGCAAACGCCGCCTTGTTATCTGTGAACACAGAGGGCGTTGCCACTCACGCAAATCAGTCAAATTCCAAATGTGTTCATGTCAAATCTTGGTAATCAGGGGCCACTTTCATAGAGCTGCTTAAGCACCAAAAAAATGCTTAAGCATGAAAAGTCTTCCTTGATCAAACAGGATTACCAACCAAATGTTCATGTGATGTTTACTGCTGCTGACTTGTATTCGGTCATTGTTTGCTGAGCATAACATTCACAAGGAGTTTTGGCTGGCATACTGATTTTATATACTTCTCAGGCTTTTGGTGCTTAAGCAAATTTTGGTGAAATTGGCCCCAGTGCTTAACTAATTGGTTATGACCAAATTTAAAGTAAATATCTCTTTAAGTGAACCAAACGGTGCTGAAAAATATTGCATAAAGTCAAGACCAATAGATTATAACTCAATAATTTTTAATCATTAAAGACACTAATCTACGTTTCAATATAATTTGTTAAAGTTCGTGCTTGTAGACCATGGCATTTGACCTTTGACACGACATTCATAAAACAGGCCCTCTATTAACAGAAAAGGGTATCATGTACATATTAAGGAGATAGAGGATAAGGTGTTTTTATCACAGGAAACTTGAACATAATTTATCTATAAATTTTTCTATAAACGCCTACGAGCTGAACACTAGTTCTAGCAAACTTATGACGATGTCAGTTTGACTCGAGAGGGGGCGTTTTTCGAAATGAACAGTGGCGGTAAAATAATATCAGATAATTACCTAGAGGGCGCTAGATGAAGTACACGGCAGATTGTAGCACGACCCCAAAATCCATAAAATGTTTTTGTGTTGTTCATTTTGTTTTGTCCAGGGAAACTAATTGGCAACAATGGCAAGACGATGATAATTATTAAGACAAAAAGGGAAAAATTTAATGTTGCGTGTAAATAATATAAAGTCTATATCTACCCTTCCAGCTAAAGATTAAATAATAGTAATTAACGCCCAGAAAAAACCTGCTTATTTGCATAATTTTAATCACCCTGAGTCTTTGCGACATTCAAAGTCAACTGTACACATAAAGACGTTTATTGTTGCAGTTCATCAGGACGGCAGAGGGCGCTACAACGTCTTGCCGTGACCCAGCCTTCTTTGATCCAAAGCAACCTCAAGGTTCAGGTATGACGTCATACCTCGGCAGCCTTTTCTTCTTCACGGTTTTATATCGTTGCCACATTAACAATAAATATCACCCAAAGGCAGCAATCAAAGCACCATCTACTGTTTTGTGGATAACTTTGATCCAAGTTGCCTTTCTTAAGCCAAGCACAACGGGTCCATTGTTTGCCTTGCATGTTCCACATTCTTTGTGCAATGGGGGCGCCATCACATCATAAATCGTGCAATAATAACAGTCTATGCAATACACCAGAAATTAAGGGCGTTTACGAAACGGAGGGCGCAGGCTCCGTCTCAGGCTTTGGCTCCATTTTGTGAATCCATTCTGAAATAACGGGTATCACAATAGAGATAGCGGTTCTGAAGTAGATTATCTGGTTTGAACGAGAAAACAGAGCTTCAGCTCCAATGAAAACCCACAATTTATGTTTTCAGCATATGGATCTCATAGCTGGAGCCTGAGCCTGAGTCTAACTCTAAGCCTCTGTTTCGTAAAATAATGATAGTCATAATAATTAGATAGTCATGACGTCATTGTCAACTATCCTCTGCAGCTCGTCAACAGAGGGGGTGGTTGCGCACAGACAAGTGGATGGAAACAAATGGCATGGATTTGTTGCACTGTGTGACTGTGCTATACACGTTTTTAATACCGTATTGGTATTCAGTATAGTTTCTAGGCAGTCTCTGAATCCTTTCCATTCAAGCTCCGCAGCAAACTATCCCTCATAATTCTTGCAGCTTCGTAGATTTAGGAGACGTATCATCTGAATCTTATGCAGGCAGGTGTAATCCGTTCGGTAGCTTTTTAGAATTTCGTCTACGAGTAAGCTCCGACCATAGACATAGCCACACTGTGTTCCTTGGCCTTCAACCTGAGCGCCGCAATGCTGCTGCTTCTCCGCTCGGTCTCAACCTCGCCGATACCCTGGGGTAGAGGTGCCACCCCTGTGGCCATCAGAGCCCCAGAGGGCGTCATGATGCCGTTGTTGCCCGGCAGTGACTGGGAGGTGGTGGTGTTGGTGTTGGGTGACGGCATGGAGCCCGCAGGCGGCATCTGCCCGTACTGGGGCAGGCTTTGGTTGGACATGCCCATGTAGCTGGGGAGCATCCCCTGTGGTGCCATGCAGGAGGCGAGTCCGTTCATTATCTGGTGGCCGCTAGGGGGCGCCTGGTGAGCCAGTGGTGAGTAGCCGCCGCCATTTTGCAATGGAGGCACCATTGGTGGGGACGAGTGATGATTCGGAGATAGCGATGAGCCGAGATGATTGGGCGACCAAGATGACGAATTTGTAACCTAAACGAGAAAAGAAATTGAGAACAAAGTGTCAGTTTCTGAAATATTTAGCTGTTAAAACTGTTTTTCACTTTGTCAAATGCATGTAATATAATAGCATCATGGTGAAGGCAGTTTGGAAAGGACCACTGTATAGGAATAGCGACCTCTGGCAGGCTCTGGGACATCAATTGGAACAACATTGCTTCTGCTCATGTGGGCGTAAATAGACCTTGCAGTTGGCTCCACTGATAGGTTTGCATCACTGTACAATAGACTGTTTTTTTTACATAATAAGGTATACTAATAATAATTTGGGAGGCTAATCATCCTTACTCGCAGCTGGGATGCTGAATTGCGAAGGATGCGACTTCAACGTGATCGTGAGTAGCAGGCTTTCATGGGCGCCCTTGGCTGCCAGCCACATCAACCCATTATATGATCGCAGAGTACAGTCTGAGATCGAAAGTGTTTGGATTTTGTGGAGGGAGGAAAACAGGAGAAAAACCCTGGTAGCATAGGAGAGAACCAACGCACAACTCTACTCACATTGACCCAGGCCGGATTCGAACCCGGGCCTAACGCACTTGCCACCTATTATGGCAGCACCTTTTTGGACACTCGATATCATGAAATCATGTTCAAAGTGCATTACAAGTACATTCCTGTATGTAGTAGATAACTCTAATAAAGTTTCACTTTGTTCCAAGAATGGCATTTTCTTCTGACATGACCTGCATCAAGGTCTGGAGAACCTTTTGCCAACAGAGGGCAGTATCACACACGCCGTGTCAGAGCGCCGTGTCACGTCAATGGGCTGATTGTTTTACCTGCTGTGTGTAGCTGTCGTTCCTGGGTGCTATGGGCATCTCATAGTTGGTGCCCGTCGCCATTGCCCGCATGTTGGTGAACTGGCCGAATCGCTCGCGTTTCCTCCACTTGGCTCGGCGATTCTGAAACCAAACCTGGAGGAATAGAGAAGACGACAAAGATTTATAAGTCAAGTAGAAAACATCCACGTGACTGTCAGGTGACTGACCTAGCATCTAGACTGTCGGACTTTCCCAAAATATAAACGTTTGCATGGGCTTCGTTGCCGTTGTCCACAATTTCAAATTTTAACTTTTCATACAAATGTAAGCTTCAGTGTTCTGTTGATATGGAGTATATCATGCTTCAGATCTGTGGGTCGATATTCTTCAGTTTATATCAAACCTGGAGTTAGGAGGGCCTGACGTTTCGAGTCTAGCAGGATTTTTTTTTTTTCATAGAGCATTTTTATTTCAGGTCATTATTAAGATTGATGAGCATTTTGCAGCAGTTTATTAGTTGTACCGACTGTTTTGATGATGGTGATTAACATCGAAATGAGGAAACAAATCCTAGCGCAGAGCCTAAGCTACAACGGTCATAATAGTCAAGATTTGCAATCGCATATCGTGTTTGTCAGTGCACAAACATGGCTCTATCTGTAATTGTATCTAACAGAGATGGCGAAAGTCGATGCTTTGTAGGCCTATACTGAAGGACTCATTCTAACGTTCAATCTTTGAATCAACACGTCTCTTTGGGCCTGTTTATTTATGGCGAATCCTGCGGATCCGGATCCCATTTTAGCGTACTCTGCATAAGACGTGGATCGATCAATCCCAAAATGTGAGATCCATGCAGTGTATTAATCAAACAGGCCCTTTGTAAACTCATTATGAGCTTTTAAAAGGGGAAATGTACATTGTAAGTTTGTAACTGTAAGACAGTATCGTCCTACAAGACTGTCTGGGTATTGGAAAACAAGAAACAACCATTTCTAAGTGAAGGAATCCTTGATATTCCGTGCTCGTGAGGACGGTAAGATTTTGCTGAGAAAGAAATAGAGAGTAAAGTTGCTTTGCCTTCTCGGGGTTATTGACCTGTCGGTCATTCTCTGATTTATGACGACTTGGCGCCGGCGCAGATGTTCTAAATCCGTAGCGGTAACACGAAAAAGAAGTCCCCCATCGAATTGTTTCGCATTTGTTTTGCACTGTACGATACGATAATTATTAATGAGTTTCCCCAATGTGCGTCCCTGCGAGGGTGATTTGTTTAAGTCCACCCTTGGGAATTTCAAGAGCCTCTGTACAGTGTTCCGTTGGGAATAGCTGCTAAAGCAAGCAATTGGACAACAACATAAGCTATTTACTGCCGTGATAAAACCACGGCAAACAATTCAAATTATTCAGCAAAACAAATTATTTCCTGAAAGTCGTAAGAACGTCTAAACGAAGATTACTGAATCATGCATTTGTAGTCGACATTTTCTGTTTGCATTTTAGTCGTTTCGCTTGTGAATCATCCCTAAATGACCCCAGCCTTGCCTGCCATTCTTTAGCAACAGAGGGCGCTACACATGATTCAGTTTCAGGGCAACTGATGGCCAAGGTTGAGCCGAAGGTTGCCTGTGAAATACACGTAAACACCCTCAAAAAAATGATCAGCATACCGACTTTATTTAATGAAGCCCCGTGTTATACCACGTTATACCGCTGATGCCCGCCGCTGACCTCAGGCGTACCCCCTTGGTTAAACCGGGGCATCAGGACGAATTTGCGGGGCAGCAAATCAACTCATACCCGCCAAAAGAAGAAAAAATGCAACAGACTCGGTCTCAAAAATATACACACACACACACACGCCGAATCAAGATCTTTTAAGTCCCATTAGTAACTTGTCACATGCAATAACTGTCGACATGGTACTGATGGGCGTAAATATGGGCCGCAAGTCCGTCGTCGGAAGGGAATATTGTGGCTTGCGAAAATTATGAGGTCAAAAATAAATTGGAAAACGAGACAGACCGGTGCGCTACAAAGTAGTTGCGGAAAAGGCTCGGACATTGCTTAGCTTCGCTAGGGGGGAAATAATAGGGGCGGTGTGGCATGTTTGAACTCTTTGGACTTCCATGGGTTTGACGGTCAAGTATGTTTACTATTTCTTCTTCTTTTTTCCTTCCATAATTTCACCGAATGGTTTCTTTCCCATTTCAAAACAGGGTATTGAGTTATCTCATGTGACTGTAAGTCTGTATGCTAGTCAAACATGCGAGCGACAATCGACAATTAGATTATGTTGACATCCAGTGGACTTTATCAAATGCTGTTTGCATCAAAACTGTTCAAGCTAGTATAGGGCCTATAGTCTTTGAGCTTGTGGATTTGTCTCTACGGATGATATCCAAGACTGAGGAAGATTATTGCAAAATATTACAAAATAATATACTGAGTGTT
This sequence comes from Astropecten irregularis, assembly GCA_963971285.1. NCBI lineage: Eukaryota > Metazoa > Echinodermata > Asteroidea > Paxillosida > Astropectinidae > Astropecten > Astropecten irregularis. The sequence goes on along the minus strand of OZ020251.1, from coordinate 16,145,818 downwards.
TAAAGGTAGTATCATACTTTGGTAAGAAACCAAAACAGAAATGTTCACAGATTTACGAATAACTTACAGGGTATGAAGATGGTGCTGGTAGAAAAATAAAAAATTTCCGCCTGAAATGGTGTTTTTATCCAGAAATTAGTCAAACAACGACCGAAAATCTTTTTGATCTTTTAAAAGATCAAAAATAGAAGAGAAAAGACTTAAGAAATACTGTGGCCGTTTTTCACGATTTTCTTAAAAAGTGGACACCGTATTGGACTGAAATTTTCACAGATGACTGTGATTGTATCTTCCTTGATATTTTTGCCCATGAATCTGTATTTCTTTGACAAAAAAGTATGATACTACCTTTAAGACATAGGCCTACAAAATACTTTCAAATATGCGTTGAACATCATTAGGAAACATCATATGACTAGGTGCCAATGTCTTGACAAAATCACTATTAGCATTTATACAAAAAGTAAGACTTGGAAAGGAGAGTCCGGAGACAGACTCTATTGGGGCCAATTTTTTTTTTAACTGTTCAGCACAAAAATTTGCTTAGCACAAAGATGTCTCGCCCAATAAAACAAACCACCATTGAAACAAATTCCATTTGATATTCATGGTCAGCGAACAACAGCCAAAGAACAATCACAAGTGATACACAACATGTGGAAATTTGGTTGTTAACCCAGTGTTTTTATTAAAAAAGAAATGTTATGCTTAGCAAATTTTTGTGGTCCTGATAAGGAACGATGGGAGAATTTTCTAGACGTTTCTGCCAGTGTGCTCTTGCCGTCCTCGGAAGTGAGAGAGTGTAAAGATAATTATTCTAAACAATTAGCCTATTATTTTGTTCTAAATTTTTATAAAGAGGTTGAACAAAGAAAACGGGCCAAAGTTGGACATGGGAAATGGGCCTTATGGGACTGTCTTGTTAAATATGAAGTAAGTTCGACGTTTCAAACGTCGAACTTCTGCCTTGTCTAATGCAATACATTGCAATCGACATCAAAGCGGCGGAAGTTCGGCAGTTGCTTCAAACGCCGGTTTACTGTTAACCTTAATGCAAATTTCAACATGGCGGACCAAGAAAGACTTATGATATTACATTATATTCTTCTGCGAGAAGGCGGTGCTCTCTCTCTTTCAAAATGGTATAGGGTGTGGAACTCCGATTTGGGACGTTTCAATTGAATTAGACACGGCAAAAAAATCGACGTTTGAAGCCGTGCCGCAGCTCTTCTGTCGTTAAAAAGCGGCAAACAACGTCGATCTTTCGGCAGAAAACCGGCAGTTGCTTCAAACGTCGAATTTCTGCCGTGTCTAATTCAAACGTGGGCCAACATTTGAATTAGACACGGCAGAAGTTCGACGTTTGATGCGGGCCTAGATTGACATCGTTTTACAAGAAGCTGCTCAGGGGCCAATTTCATAAAACTGTTAAGCACAAACATTTACTTAGCACAAAAATGTCTCGCCCAATAAAACAAACCACCATTGAAAATCCCATTTGATATTCATGGTCAGCGAACAACAACCAAAGAACAATCACAAGTGATACACAACACGTGGAAATTTGGTTGTTAACCCTGTTTTAATTAAGACAGAAATGTCATGCTTAGCAAATTTTTGTGCTTAACAGTTTTATGAAATTGGCCCCTGTCCGTGCTTGTAAAGTTTGTATCGAGAGCAGATTGCATGCAGCAAGCAGCTTTAACGTGGGTTTCAAAACAATCCTGATGGTTTCGGTCATTCCAGAGCCCGTTGCTGTGTTTTGTCATTTCGCTTCACCTTGGCTGAAGAGAGCTCGTAAATTGTCAAGTCCCAAAAAGCCTTTACGAGTGATCATTAAAGCCAGTTGGCGTACATAAATCCAGCTGCCAGGCACGATTCCTAGAGTCCCCCCGGTGGAATACAGCAGCTAAGGGCGTTATAATACCCGAGCGGGAATGCGACTCGTTCCGACTTTTATGGCACCTTGGACGGGGGAAAAATATGAGCTAATTCTTGAACATTTTTTTCGACATCGATTTGAGGGCATCGAGGAAAAAAAATAATAACTCGGTAATCACGGGTACAAATTGTAGTGTGGCAGTCTTCGCTTTGAGTTTGACCTACGGGGTCCTGTACTTGGAACCATCATGACCTTATTATGGGTCCGTGCTCATACGCATGACCTTTTAGAAACCATGGCTTTGGATTTTGGCTTTAGGCTTGGCTTTCCTCTGTCATCCAAACGCTGAAAATATTCTTTGAGGCTTTACGTTGAAGATGAAACTTTGATTCCTTGTTCATAACAGAGTATTATGCGTATATGCCTATGCGTCACTGCCAAAGCGAGGCTAAAGCCTCCACTTGAAAATGCAAGCCGAATCCGAAGCCGACGTATTGAACATGTCTTATGGCTTTGACGAATTGGATGTGGCAGCGAGCGCTCTTTCACAAACAGCTTCGATTCATACGAAACAATTAGGCCTATATACACCAACACTGCAACAGGAGAATTGTATCAATATGTATTAAATTTAAACTGTGTCCTTTTCAACTTTTAGTTCAAGTAAATGCATTAATTGTCATGAATGTCGTGGCATGCACAATTTTGTAGTTGACTCCAATACTTTGGATTTTGCCTGGTTTGATAGGAAATTTCAAGATTGATTTGTTGAGGAAAAAAAAACACTTTAACTGAGGTTGAAAATTTGACATTTTAAATAAAGTGTCGCTAACATTGTTGTCTGCATTATCATTCAATTCTTGTTTATTTCCCGCCATGTCAAATGGGTGATTTTTTTCGAGGACGAGAGGACGCCCTCTATAATACACGGGTTTACACTTCGGCGGCCATCTTAGATTTTGATCGCAACTTCAAAACGAGGCACTTCCACGCATGCGCACTTTTCGAAGTGTAAACCCGTGTATACGTTAGCAAATAACGCAATCACATTGCTGACAGCGGCGGCCACCGAATCTCAATTTGGTAACGAAAACCTGAGAGTTAAGACATCCGGTCATCACCAAGTTTAGGCGGATTTTCAATTGAATTTGAACTTTTTTTGAAATCTTTTTTTTTTTTTTTCGTGTTTATACTGTTAGCAGATTCGAAGTAAGGCATTCTGCCGTCTGGTTTTCCAAGACAAATTAACGAGCAAATTGTGACAAACCTTTTCATCAAAAATCAACCACATAGAAATATTCTGTTGTACCGTCCGTATGTGCCGTCAATAGTAATTTTTTTGCCGATTCCCCATGAGATATTAAATCCATTTAAAATGACATTCAGCAATGCACCACACCAGTTAACCTCAAATCGCTTCCAGCGCTCCCAGGAGCACAATATAATGTTTCACTGGAGGAAATACGGGGTCTCGGTCTGGCTTGTGGTGTCAGATGCGGTGGCGGCGACCAGACACCCAGGGAGAGATAAATCAAAGAGTGAGAGACTGGCAAACAGAGTAATCAGACCTTTTTTTTTCTTTTTCTTTTTTTACATTTTCCTCGGGTTAGTTCACATGTCATCCGACTCTGTGGCAGTTTAATTAAAATCTTGGCCTATGTATACGGACAACCTTGAAGGGGATTTTTTGAATTATGACCCGAACAGGAGAGGTTTCTACCTACACAACATTCCGCGGTATTGATGACGAATCATCATGTGCCTGTTTATTTACTACCGCTGTTCATATGGCGCGCTGATCAGGCAATAAACCACCACTTCGTGGATAGAGGGCGCAATTTACAAGATACAAGAAAGAGAAATGTTCACAGATTTACGTATAACTTACATGGTATGAAGATGATGGTGGTAGTGATACAGTTATATTTTTTTCCCCGCCTGAAATAGTGTATTTTATCTAGAAATTAGTAAAGGTAACAACATCTTTTAAAAGATCAAAAATAAAAGAGAAAAGACTTAAGAAAAAGTGCGTCCGTTTTCACTGTTTTCTCAAAATGTTGGCACCGTATGGGACTGAAATTTTCACAGATGACTGTTAGAGTTACTGTATCTGTCGTGATATTTTTTTGACAAAAAGTGTGGTATTACCTTTAAACCATAATTAAACGGACTCTCTCTTTCAGTTTCGCCTTTGTAGCCCCACTTCAAATTCTCAAGATAGGCCAATATTTATGTCGTGTGCACGACCCCGTGATTTCGCGTAACATCCGGATCAGGCGCAGGCTGATGAGTGATGGGGTGTTGAGTGCCAACTGCTACTCAAATAAACAGCTAAGTCTCTGTGTACAAACAATTCAATGGTTGTACCCTGGTGGTTGTATGCATCATGCATCATGAAGCTACATGTAGGCTATATTTAAAGGTAATATCACATACATGAATCTTAAAGTGATAAACAGTTTCATTTTCACAGATTTAATAGCTCTCACCACAAGTGTTGCGGTTTTTTTTTTTTCTTTTTTTTTTTTTTGGGGGGGACACCCTGTAGGCCCATAGGATACATCATCACGTGATGTGTCATGAGTAGATTCATTTCAATTTATAAGTCTCACAATGATAGGCCATCAATAATGGTCAAAAGAGGGCGCACTATAAACGCCATCTTTGAGGACACCAACAAGAAAATATCACAATAATGTGTTATACATGTAATTATAGTATTCAAAGTGTTTTTTGTCTGGTTTTCACCGATTACGGTGGCTTTCGATACAAAAGCCACATTAAAGTAGGAAGGTATATTGGTAACAAGTACAACACTAGGCCGATACACCATGTAGTTGTAATAGACACAGCCATAATCTACACATCTGCTGTCTGGGTACCAGTGAACTAACACATATGGCCCATATCCTTCTAGTTCTACACTAGAGGTACTATTACATAATTCCCCCGATGCTGAGACGAGCAATAATTATGGCTCGAAGGTCTCAATCGTACGCGATGTCAGTAACTGAAGATAAACAAAGAAACATTCTTTCTCGGTTTGACTAATTGACAGGCCAATCATTATGCAACATCGTCACCAGATACTGCCAATCAGGTATGGGGGGTGTTGAAGGGCGTCCACGAGTACGTGTACCGGTAGTTATTTTTCCGGGCAATATTTTTTGAGCGGCACAGTCTGTTCTTATTGACGGATCCAAGACACCGAACACCGGACGACTTTGAGCTGGACATCCGGTGATGTGCACCCTAAATTAACTGGAACTTCTGGTCCAAGATCGGTCTGAAAGGTCGGATCCTCAGCCAGCCGGTTCCTTTTCTTCATAAACTCATCATAGTTTTACTGTTGAGCTTTCTGTGTTATACCATTTTTTCCTTCATGGTTTTTTCAGTATCATCATAACCATGGATGGATGGGGCATTCGGGGAGACTTTTCCATAGGGTCGTGCACAGACTTAACCTACCTATTTCTTAACATCCTCCAAACCAATGAACTTGAAATTGACATGTTCATATTGAGAGCATTCTGTGTCTTCTATTAAAATACGGACGGTAAAAATATGTAGCTGGTAACTTAGGGAGACATCGAAAAGATTCCCTAAGTCAAGATGTCTCCCTAATGACAATGTCCACTTATAGACACGTATGTGTCTCCCTCTAAAACCACATTTTGTAATTATCCCACATCATGTTTTTATTCCCCCAAAAGGACTAGGATGAGGAGTACTGGTAATCAATGTATGGAGGAATACTATAGGGTACGGTATTCCGGAGATCGCTGGTTCGAATCCCGCTTCAGTCAATTTTCCCTTTGTTCACTTCTCAATATTTAGACGAAATTTGTTCATATCATCATGAATTGATGAATAACATTTTGTGAGACAAGTCAAGAGAAGATCCAATGAGTAAGGAGTAAACAAATATTGGTAAGGTTTTCCGGAGGTCGCTGGTTCAAATCCCACAGCTCCAGTCAATAACTTAAAAAATAAAAGACACATTATTAGAACCAAGCCCGACGATAAAACTTAGCAAACACAAGATGATTGTACCTTGTGGGTTTTATGGCAAAATTATGCATGGCGAACCACACCGCCTGGGAAATCCCTATACCGATCTAATGATCTGGTTGAGACCTAAAAAAAGGTCCTTTGCCTTCTCTCCAAAAACCCAGACCCAAACCAGGCACCCCACCGCGTCCGTTGTTTTCTTTCGACCGTGAATTAATGAAAAAGTCCCCACGCGAGATTGGTTGTTCACTGGGGCATGGATAAACCGTACCGGAAAGAAATGTAACTTGCGGTTTCCTTCTCCTTCCACTTCCAAAAGCCGGAGGGCTGGAGGGTCCGTGGTTTTTTCCCCTTCTTCGCACTTTTCTTAAAAAGGTTGCGTGGGAATGAGAGCCGCAAGCAAGGACACTGCTTTTCCTAAAAGATTGTTATTTGTAACCACTCTGTGGATTTATTAAAGGGTCTCTGCAATGGGAATATTATGGCTTGAACATGTGCCAATAAAAAAACTGTACATGGGGACTGTGATTTTACCCACTTTATCACACTGATTCAGGGTTAAAAACATGTTATTTTTGTTTGTATGCTAATTAGCATTTGCATATTCATGAGAAAAACTGTGATGTCATCTGGGGAACTGAGAGCAGTAACCCAATTGATTTGTGCACACAAAGTTGCGGTTGTTTCCGGGTTTCCTGACATACCTTTTCCTCCTCAATGGGTTTTATTTTGCCAAATATGTTCCTTTCACTCAACTGGTGGTGTAATTTCTTTTTATACCAAACCATTTCTGTAGGTCAAGTTTGCCTCTTCACTTTTTATGTTTGTTTTCATTATATTTTTGCTGTTGGTTCCCTACATGAGTATGCGTGAAAATCCTCCGTTTTACAAAGCCATTCAAAGGAAAACCAAACGCTGGTGTGAAACCAAAATAAGACTTGCCATTCATTATTGTCAGTATTTTTTCTATATGAAGGCAATAAAAAAATAACCTGACTGAAAAAAGCACTGCATGAACCCTTTAAGCATGGATGAAGGAAAATGCATGGTGTATGGGAACGGCAAGTGGGTCGGTTCTTGTCGAATGGTGAAACAAAGGAAGTTGAGTGGAATGAGAAGATGCTTTCTAAATTAAAAAGCCAGCCATGCCACCATGACGCATGGAACAAGATGTCACAGAGATGATGTCGACACCTGTTTGAAAATATCATCCTTGCTTCATAGTCTTGAAAAGCAATAATAAAGACCATGGGTCAATTTCACCAAACTCATCCTAACTTACTATCAATCGTAGGACTTATGATGCATTGCAGCCCCACATAGAAGTCGTATGATACGATGGGTTATCCTTCGAAACTCGACTTACCATCGATCGTAGGGCTTCGTGAAATCGACCCCTGAATCTTTAACGGTACGGTAGAGAATAAGTCATGACCAAAAGTGGATTGGATTTGCAAGGTTTTTGTGCGAAAGCTCTAAGTAACTTGAACTTGACCTGAACTATTAGGAACAAACTTCAAGGGAAGCCGAACACGGGCCTGTAGAACTGGGTATGTATTAAGCAATGCAATGTATATGGCACAGAGAATTTTGAAGGGCAAAGGAAAACATGAAATGAACATCTGCTTCTGCGTTCACTTGAATGGCGCAGGGCTATAGCGAGAAGCATACCAAGAGCACCGCCACGGGGCTAGGGGGAGGATCTCTCGAGGGGTAGCCCTCGGTCTTAGCCAAGCCGTGGGGAGGGCCCGGTTACCAGATAGTCTGAAAGAGGGTCAGGTGGGTTGAACGATTGTCATTAATAACTGGCTGGAAATTGGACAGTTGAACCTAAATTCTGAAATTTCTGTGTGTTATCACGAAAGCCGAAGTTGAATTGGGTGGGAGGATATGTTTTTTGATAGCTTGCTCGCAGTGTACACGGTCAGAAAGTAGAGGCACGATAATTAAAAGGTAGTATCATACTTTGGTAAGAAACAAAAACAGAAATGTTCACAGATTTACGTATAACTTACAGGGTATGAAGATAGTGCTGGTAGAAACATACCGTTAAAAACTTTCCGCCTGAAATGGTATAATTTTATTTATCCAGAAATTAGTCAAATTAGAAAAGCTTTTTGATCTTTTAAAAGATCAAAAATAAAAGAGAAAAGACTTAAGAAATATTGTGGCCGTTTTCCACGATTTTCTCAAAAAGTGGGCACCGTATGGGACTGAAATTTTCACGTATGACTGTGGCTGTATCTTCCTTTATATTTTTTACCATGAATCTGTATTTCTTTGACAAAAACCAAAGTATGATAGTACGATTTAACTTTGGCTGGTTACAGTCTGTTTAATAAAGTTTAATTTGGCTTGGTCAAATTATTTTTTTTATTAGATTTCTTTCTTTAAAAAATCGCAGTCTGGTCTGAACTTCTGAAGCTTAAACCATGGAGCTAAACAAAACTAAGTATAGACACACGATCATCCGCTGACAGTTTGTCACGTTTTTGCTGTATACAAAAGGTACCAGACTTAATGGGAAAGCCTAAGTCATATGGCGTTTACGAAACGGAGGCTAAGGCTTATGATCAGGCTCCAGCTCTGACATCCATATGCTGAAAATATAGGTTGTGGTTTTTCACTGAAGCTGAAACTCTGTTTTCCTTTTCAAACCAGAGAATCTACTTCCGAACCGCAGCCAAAAGCCTCTATTTTGATACAAGTTATTTCAGAATGGATCCCCAAAATGGGACCGGAGCCTGAGAGTGAGCGCCCATAATAAGCCACTCTAGACATGGAGTTTGAGAAACCCAAGATGGCCACAGAACGGGATAAGGTCTTTTACCTAATAACTCATGGTGGTGTATTTTTTTGTAAGACGTTTCATAACGTTACCGCTACGGCTTTGGCTTGATCAACGCGTTTGGTTGCAATGAGGATGCACGTGCTCAGCGTAGAAATAATAAAAGACATAATAGCTACATAGCTCTGTGGTAAAAGGCATGGCCGCATGCCCGAATAGCTCCTATTTCGACTTAGGTTGAGAATGGTCCTGCTATAGGATCGAAACGTCAGGGCTGGGTTTCACAAAGCACTGAGATAAATCTTAAGATGAGTTGTTCTGTATCACCATAGTGATTTGTAATAGTGACATCACATGTTGCTTAGCAATTAAGATGAATTCACACTTATAAGATCAATCTTAGTGCTTTGTGACATCGGCCCCAGGCCCCCTAACTCCAAGCATTTTATATTCAGATCAATACTTTGGTTGATGGGCAATTTGCAGCAGTTTATTACTTGCATACCTACTTGTGCTTTGAAATCTAAAAAAAAAAAAAAAAATAGTCTGGTTACCTGGACTCTTGCCTCCGTCAGGTCGCATCGAAGTGCTAGCTGTTCCCTGCAGTAGACGTCAGGGTAGTGTGTCTTTTGGAAGACTTTCTCCATTTCTTCCAGCTGGTAGCTGGTGAAGGTGGTTCGGTTGCGGCGCTTCTTCCTCTTAGTGATGCTGTCCTCGTCTCCATCTCCATTTGAACCTGCAAACAAGAAACCAAAAAAAACTTTCTTTGAATGACAGGGACACTTTTTGAAATGATTAACGTTCAAATATTCAGGCCAGTTAAATCTTGAGACACTATTGCAACCGTTTTAAAGGCATAGTACAGGATTGGTACCTACCCAAACAGAAATGGTCACAGATTTACCTAGAACTTCCAAGGTATGAAGATGGTGCTGGTAGAAATATACCGTTAAATTCCGCCTGCAATGGCGCATTTATCCAGAAATTAGTGAAACAAAGACCGAAAACAGTTTTGATCTCGGGGTAAGATCAAAACCATTCTTCATATTTTATAAGAAAAATCAAGTCGGGTTTTTGATATTTTCTCGTGACTCAGATGTCCGATTGAGCTCAAATTTTCACAGGTTTATTTTTTCATGTACACGTTTGATCAGAAAAAGTTTGAGTGCTGTTCTGTAACCAATACCAATCATGTATTGCACCTTTAAGTGCCACAATTTTAAGGGAAGATCGCAATATTTCACCCTTCTATGGCGTTACAAGAGTACACGTATTATGCTCGCACCTGCCACTTTCGAATCGTACAACTTTTTACCTCGAATGTTATTTCTCTTCCCCGTTACGGCCACATAACCATCCCACGTCACACGTCGGGTATTAAACCATCCCACATCACACGTCGGCGAATTAATTAATTTAGCCATCACACAACTTCTAGCAAAACTGACCTATTTTGTTAGACGAGCCCGAATCGGAGTCGTTGCTATGGTTGCCGTCCTTCCCATCGTGCCCCTTATTGTCGGATTTGCCGAACATTGTATCTTTGCCGTCTGCAGCAGCTCCCGTTGCTGACGCTGGAGACATCTTCTCCGACTTGACGAGTTTGAGCGGGACGGCGGTGGTGAGCAGGCCGGGGCCGCGCTGTGTTTGTCCCGGTGGGGTCGTCCGGCAGTCCTGGTGGTGATTCTCGCCGTCCGTGCCGGGCAATTCAGCTTCTGTAGGATTATCAAGTTGTGGAAAAAGTATGTTAAAGGTAGTATCATACTTGAGTTAGAAACAAAAACAGAAATGTTCACAGATTTATGTATAACTTTCAGGGTATGAAGATGGTGGTGGTAGAAACATACCGTTAAACATTTCTCACCTGAAATGGTGTACATGTATTTATCCAGAAATTAGTAAACAACGACCGACAATCTTTTTGATCTTTTAAAAGATCAAAAATAAAAGAGAAAAGACTTAAGAAATACTGTGGCTGTTTTTCACGGTTTTCTCAAAAAGTGGGCACCGTATGGGACTGAAATTTTCACAGATGACTTACTGTATCTGTCTTGATATGTTTGCCCATGAATCTGTATTTCTTTGATAAAAACCAAAGTATGATATTACCTTTAAGCCTAATTTTGAGAAATAATATTTTTGTCTAATGGGGGCGCCATTTTGGACACCATTTTCTTTTGTTTTGCGCTTTTAAACCTTGGCCTTGGTATAATTATGTAGGCCTAATACATAAAACGGGTCTAGTTTTAGCACTACATCTCATCATGTTAAAGCCAATGGGCCTATTTGTGCATGCTGCATCGAATAGCCTTCGCTCGCTTACAAATGAAAACTTGAGATCAAGTCTATGCTGTACAGCAGATCAAGTTCAGACTAAAAGCAGACTTCTGCCGTAGACTTCATCTCAAGTCTACAGAAGACCAAATGAAGTGAAGCTTTCAGAGGTTATTTGACAGTTGATTTTTGGTTTTATTCATATCAATATTAGTATCAGTAATACATTTCAGCCTTGAAACCAAGCTTAATGGACAAACGAACACATTTGGAAGTTCAATATTGACACAATTGTGCTTGACATCTTCGGGCATGTATTGGGTTTTTATTGAAATTGATCGGGTGTAATTACATATGGTGACAGTGTAAGTTACTTCAATATCAGACACACAGCATACATGTACACGTGCCAGCATCAGTCAACATGTGTATAATTTGCACTGGAGTCTAGTTTCTACTCTGGTATCCAAGACCAACTCGACCGTGGGGATTCGTTTTTTTTCTCGTTCAACCCCGTCGATCGCGAGTAATCGCGAGACGCAAATTTAGAATTTAGAGACCAGCAAGGCTGAGCAAGCTGGTATCATAATTCCATGCCCAGTGTCAGTCAGTCACATCCATGCCGTGTGTGTCGAATGTCGATGGCAATTAACGGATATGCCAATATTGTTTAATGATTCACCAAGAACTATACAACACTAGAGGATGAAAATGGTTGGTTCATGTTCGAAGCTCCGGCTACGGCTACGGCTAAGGCTACGGCTCAGACCATGCATGCGGGCTTTGTCTCCGTTGTCCGAAAGCTGAGATTAAAAGCATTTTTTTTTTGCTGAAGTTGAAGTTTCGTTTACTGTTCTGAAGTACTGTACCCGTAAGTTGGCGTAACTTTCTCTGATAATCTGACAGTTCTATGATCCGCCTAATGAAGAATGGGAAGGGATACTCCATGATCTGGTAAAGAGTAGACCGAGGGCTAGGATCGATTTCGAGAAGCCCTACGATCGATCGTAACTCGAAAATAACGAAGGATATTCCATAGGCCTATACATCATAAGTCATACGATTGATAGTAGGCCCCTAAGGTACGATGCTTTTGGTTGGTAAAACATAGATCTAGGCCTAAGCATGGCCTAAGGAAGTATCAAAACCGTAGAGGAAAGTCTGCACATTGGCGATTGTGTCCTTTTGTGGCTGCCATGACACATGACATTTTGGGTGAATCACAACCACTAACTGCATACCGTTATTGCGCTTTTGTGGGCAGTTGACCGCAGCTATTTTGATAATTTGTGTGTACATTTTACTTGATTTCTAATTTAAAATGTGCGCAGATTTGTGATGTACGATGCATCGTTATACGTCATTATAATGCATGTGCAAACATCGCATAACAAAACTGCGCAGATATTTGTGAATTTGTGATGTACGATGTATCAAACATCACAGATATGTGCGAAGACATTAGTGATGTTCGATGACCCTCCTGCGCCACCATTCTTTGCCGTCTTGCGCATGATATTCATAGTTAATAAATTTTACACTGAGAATAATGTAATGCGCGTCCCAGGTGATGTCATGTGTCATGGCGAGCACCACATCTTGCACTGGATACGACACCACACTACATAGCCGAAGGATCACCACGGGTAACTTATAATCAAGCACACTCATCTCAACAGTATTAAGAAATCAGAGATAAGACAAATCTCCACCGACTCCCCTGTAAAAAATAAACTTCCTGCGGCGGTGTTGCAAGTCAGACGGGCTCCGGTGTGTCTAGGGTGTGTGTAGCAGGTGGGACACGGAGGCGTTATCGCTGAGACAATTACGACTTGTTGCTCCTATGCTCCTAGGTGCCAAAAAAAGGACAGGAATCATGTGCTGGAACTTGGTATTAACAGCCTATTGGGGGTGTTGTCGTAGACAGTTGAAGATAACAGGTGCCTATGGGTAGGAGTATAGGTGAACATTTTCATTGCGTTGGGCTGAAACTTGCCAGAAAAAGACGCAGACAGATTAAGCTAGGGGATTGCCGTATAAAGTGGCTGGCAATCATCACGTGCGTATAGGGAGCCAGGTCTGGCATTCGTAGGGGGTAAGAATGTGACTTGAGTGTGATGGACTGCTCAATAAATAACACAAATAGTGGTTTTAAGAGTCTTAAAATGAGCCAACTGTCAAGATCAATCAGAAAATGCAACTCCATCTCAATGTGCTCTAGGCCTAAACGATGTGTGTACAGGTATTTAGCAGCCCACATCCCATCCCTACATCAACATCAGTGCATCGCAGGAAGTGCAAGGAACCACTTATAACTTATTGCTCTGGGTTTACGATTATTTTCAAGGAACTTTATCTTTAATCCTGTATATTTTAAAGATTGGTGAGAATATTGACCAAGAGCATGTCTCTAATTTTGAGACCAGGGGCCGATTTCACTAACGCTTTGCGATCATCGTAAATCCCAAATTCATCGCAAATAGGAAAATTGCTACACAAAGTACCTATCAATTTTCCGTTTAGCGATGGATTGGGGCTTTACGATGATCGCAAAGCTCATCGTAAGTTCGTAACTTACTATCAATCGTAGGACTTGGGATGCCTTGAAGCCCTAGGTCCCCATACGATGGGTTATCCTTCGTAACTCGAGTTACGATCGATCGCAGGGCTTCGTGACATCGACCCCAGGTGGCGATTGCACAAAATACATTATCATTCACAATCATGAATTTTACTCCCCACCCTTCCAGACTAAAAACTATGTTTGCTAAGTTTGGTAGAAAATTTCAACTGTCTCTCTTCGCATGTAGGAAGTATGTTTTCCTTCCTCCATGCTCCTCGAAAGCTGTGAGGACTGTGAATGGTAAGGTCTCGACTCTTGTGTCTTGATTATTGTCGTTTTATAATGATAGGGTAATAAGTAGGCCTACACAGCACTTAATCGTGTAAGTATCTCGTAACTTCGTTAAGTGTCCTTTAAAGACGCGAGTTATTATCCTCGGTCATTGGGTCAAATCATGGAGGTATCCCTGCTGAAATCAACTCAACTCCACGGAGAGCCCAGCGACTGTACGCCCACGAAGGCTAGTCAAGCCATGGAGCTAGGACGCAGCCATCTAACAAACACAATGTATATTTTACTTCTGGGTGACAGGAGTAGTCGCAACCAATAGTTATTTCGAATTGGATTGAATTGAATTTCTCGAGAGTGATATCTAGCACCACCAATCTACGTCTGGACTCGGACTCGGACCCAAGTAATCCAAATCGTGCAAAGCGCCTTGCCCAAAGATAAACTGACCTCGGCCCGTTTTGAAACAAACTAGGAGCGTTTACGAAACGGAGTCTCAGGCTCGGACTCAGGCTCCAGCACTGACATCCATACGCTGAAAATATAGGTTGTGGTTTTTCATTGAAGCTGAAGCCATGTTTTCCTTTTCAAACCAGAGAATCTACTTAAGAACCGTAGCCAAATGCCTCTATTTTGATTACCAGTTATTTCAGAATGGATTCACGAAATGGAGCACGAGCCTCAGACGGAGCATGAGCCTCCGTTTCGTAAACGTCTTATGCCTAATACTTTAATATATTTGTCGTCCATGAAAATTCCAATACGCTTTGTCGTCCTTGGTCTAACGGTAAGTCAATTCTGATTTGTAAGATGGGAAGGATCAATCATAATCATACACTGCTTCCCATCCCCGCCCAGATATCTCAATGTCAGTCTAAAACTATAAGACAGCACATGCCACAACTTGGATCTATCTCAATAAAGTTCACTGACAGTGACAGCGTTGTGTCAATCCAATTGCTTTAAGATTGCTGTCAACCCATCAAAAGAAAACAAACATGTTTATTACTTGAACGTGTAAACAAAACAAACGATGTGATGACAATCGCCGCTGTGGTGCTGATGAGAAGTGTAAGATTATTGTGGACTTTAGGTTGATAATAATTTTCAGCGAAGACGGAGTGAAAACAGTCCGATAAATTCTCACGCCCAAAAATATCCCTCCCCTACTTGGCTGGGGCGACGTTCTACCCGTAACGGCCCGGCGGTGTTTGTTGTGATATCGCATTCAGGCGGACCAGGCGCAGCTCACTGGTCGACACAACCCAACATGCCTGCTTCTCCGCTGTGAGTAGTATATTTTGCTCCCCTCAAAACATGTCGGGGTCTGGGAACGGAGCGATAGTCTGCTTGCATGCAGCGTGCGTCGCCGCACGCGGTCGTAGGGTAATATCGCCGATTGCACGGCATGCCACCGCAGCCACCAGCCGCTCGCGTTGCGGTACCCCGTGGATTCGGATAATTGAATGCCCGACTCGGGTGGGCCAGAACATGACAAATACAGGTATAGCTCTTCCAATCCCTCTAGACTAGTCTAGTACACGGACACCCCTTGATATAACCTACTTTACAGGCAAACGAAACAAGCTCACTACAGCCTCAACATTACAGTCCAACACGTTTGAATTGGCTCAAGACCGTAACGCCGTAAACATATGGCACGAATTAATATTTTTGCAAGCAAACGTTAAGGTGGTGTAGTTTCTTCCATGCTGTGTGCAAAATCATGAACACGGCTCGACTGATTAAAGCTGAAAAGACAAGGTGTCGTACAACATTCCAAAACCGGCTGGATACATTGTACAAGTGATTAAACGAATTATGGCAAATCACGTACAAACATCCCTTATACTTCAAACATTATATGCTTAATACGGAAAACTTACACAATAATCACCCGTGTACGCCATGTGCGCAGCCGAATCTGTTATTCTTATCAATAATCATTTGAAGGACGAATCACTTACGCCCAGAGGTCTAACGTCACGCATGACGTCACGGTCCATGTACTTGAAAGTTGATTAGCACATTCCCTATTATACCATCGTGATTCGTGAAGATGGTCTTTATGGTCGGCTAGTCATCTATCCCTTGCTCTATCATCTATGCTTAATCGTGATTACATCATCATTGTTCCTATTGTGTTTCATTATTATTACAACCAAAATCAGTAAGTCCCCTTTAATTTTTGTTAAAGGTAATATCATACTTTGGTAAGAAGCCAAAACAGAAATGTTCACAGACTTACGTATAACTTACAGGGAGGGTATGAAGATGGTGGTGATAGAAACATACCGTTTAAATCTTTCCGCCTGAAATGGTGTATTTATCCAGAAATTTGTAAAACAACGACCGAAAATCGTTTTGATCTTTTAAAGATCAAACCTAAAAGAGAAAAGACTTTAGAAATACTGTAGCCGTTTTTCAGAGTTTTCACAAAACGTGGGCAGCGTATGGGACTGAAACTTTCACAGATGACTGTAACTGTACTGTATCTTCCTTGATATTTTTGCCATTAAATCTGCATTTTATTGAAAAACCAAAGTATGATATATTATTACCTTTAAGGATTGGAAATGCTTATGCATTTGAAAATAAACAAAATGTATGTAAATTCCAAGCCTATTGGATCCTCCTAATCCTGTAGTTATGTTAGTTTTAAAGATTGAAACTCAACAGTGATGATTTCACATCATTACCAATGCCAATTAATATGCTGCCTAAAAAAATAAAAGATTCCTAAGTTACGATGATCGCAACCCATGGTCCGCCATGGTGACAGGTCCATCTCACAACGGCAGAACAAGGGTTACGATCATCGCAATAATCGACTCCCAAGTGATGAAAGGTAATGAGGTAATTTTGGCCAGCGTGACATCGGCGCACTCTGAGTCCTGTTGTGAGGGAAATTTGGCTATTACACACGTAGTGCTAAATTATTGTAAATAAAATTATACTAGCATGGACATTCACTCCAACTGACTGTTCTTTCTCGTTATCACACCCGGTAATTTACAAGCAATCAGTTCCAGGCTATATCTGCATCATCAGAACAATTATTTGCGTTTAAATTTTCACTTCATTTCCTCGGAGAGAGATATAGACTATAGAAACTGTTATACAAGAAAATGTTCTTGTGCTAAGGAGTGCTAATGTACTCTGTATAGTATGCAAAGTATTGCAGTTTTATACCTTCAAGCTGAGTTGTAACATAATGCAAGCGTGTGGTGGTATAACCATGGAGGAATGTTTTATTCCTCCGTGGTTTAACTTAGTCCGACCTGAGTCTTACCGTATCAAATAGACAAAACACTTCATTAAATAACCACAAGGGAAACTGACTGAATTTAAGGTCATTGAAAAGTGAACAAAGACTAGAGCGGGATTGGAACCTGCGACCTCCTGAATACCGCATATAACACTTAGCAGGTTCAAGGGCTTATCCGCAATTAGCAATTCTCCAAAACCATGGCCGGCTATCTATCCAACATGTCCTTGTTATACCTCATACAGCATGTGTATTTATTTTGTCAACTCTATCATATATGGTCACTTTTCGGCATGGCCAATCAACCACCGACTTCTCAACAAGTAGAAATCCACCTCCGTGATGTTATAATCAACTAACTTATTGTCACCACGCTGCCACTGACCATATTGGTACAATTGGCGTCCAATGTGCTAAAAGTAATAATATATGGACGACCGTTGAGGTCAGAGGTGACCAAGCCATTTTTCCTAGTACCATGGAGGAATAAGAGCAAGTACTATTACCATTTTTTAAAGTAACATTTACTATGAATGTCCACTCAGTCACGACATGGCCACAGCGTGCAAGAAACGGTTATGTGGTATTGATCAAAGGGTGTAGGCAGACAAGTAATTTAAGAACATAACTGAATGTTATACAACACAAGTAATAAACTGCTGCAAACTGCTCATCAGCCAAAATAATGACCTAAAATATATAAAATGCTTGGAGTTAGGAGGGCCTGACGCGTTTCGATCCTAGCAGGATCTTTATACGGCTGAATGACAAGACAAACATATTAGTCGATAAATGATCCTGCTACGATTGAAACATGAAGGTTATACATCTACCAACAATCTATACCAATATTGTAGGTCAATATGGTATGTGATAATCTGATCTTACGTGAAAATGGAAGCTGGACGCAGGGCGAGTAGTTCTCACGAAATTGTTGCTGGTGATGATGGGGATGGTGAATACCAAAGTACTGACCGGAATCCATGCAGTACAGACGGAGATGCCTGGTAGTCGCCTGGACGCAAGGCAGATCTTCCCCGTGTTGACAAGAGGTCGGCTCCACCTCCACATCAACCCACCGTCCCATTGTATCCATAGCGCACGATTCACAGCCAATTAACATTAATAATTCAGTTTTCAGTAAGGGAATTGCAGCTCGGAGTTTGACACAGTTTTGATTGGGAGTCGATGAACTGCAAGCATCTGGTGGTTATTACAACTAACTAGAGTCTGTGTACAGCTTGATGATGCGACCATGAAGCGAATGACCGACGCAGGCTGCACTCCGGCCAGAAAGACCATTACATACATCCACTGACCATACATGCGATGACCAACAACCACCACATTGTTTATCAAGGTCGTGAGAAGCCATCGCCTGAGACCGGAAACAATCCTTTCCAGCATGTGCACTTGTTAATTTCACCCAAGAATGTGTCACTCGTCACACACTCACACCTAGTTCAATTGGCCAACAGAAGACCACATGACATGACTGTGTTTTAATTGGCTTCATCAGTTCATCAAGAAATCTTTGGTCATTTTTTTTTCTAAAAAGAGCAAAGGTTACTCTCAGGAAGAGACAAGCATGCATTCATTTCACCTTCGGGCATTGGGAGACATATGGGGAGCACATTTCAATTAACAAGTCTCGTCTCGTGATTATGTCCCACTATCTTGGTGTTCATATCATCTTCATGAGACCCAGATTGTGTGCTTTGGAGAGACGCTTGACGCAGCAAGAGCAACAAGAACATGGAACACCATTCAATAAACAAGAGGACAAGAACAACAACGGCGATACTGATAACACCATTTAGCTGAAACAGACTTGAAGCCTGCTTGAAGAAGATGTATCCGCTGCTAAATGTTTAACATCTTGGGTCTATCTACCCTTGCTTCATCATTATTTTCATGTCAGACGAAAGTGGCACTTGTGCAGGAAAATTGGCGTTAATAAGACTGACCTTTTTTTTTCAGAGGAACACATTCTTATCAGAATTTAATTGAACTTTCTATACCTATAAAAAGTCAATTATCCCACACAAAAATACAACTGACAGAGAGAACTCTGTTTACCATGACACATGGAGGAAAGGTTTTTCTTCCTGCCTCTAAAGGGGGGGTGCATTATCTATCGTATATTTTAACCACAGTTATAAAACATTCGACATTTTAACCAACAATTGTCGCCAAGGCTTACCCGAAGAAATAGGAAGTTAGGAATTATATTACCATTCTACCAACAATAATGAATGTAAAGAACAACACTCGGTCGGTATAGACAAATCTGCCTCTAGTTAATAGTTCTAGACATGTGCCCGTTAAGAACGTTTGCCTCACCCTATGGGAATAAGATTGCATAACAGCACGGCGTAGGGTTCGGTTACATCCTTGCAACATCGATAGTTTTCGGTTCTTTTCGAAACATCGGCTGGGTCTTCGGCTGGTCACTTTAACAATTTGAAAACAGATATCAAAATAGAGGCTTTTGGCTACGGCTTAATAGGGGTATAGATTATCTACATTTTGAACATGAAACAGGAGCTACAGCGTCAAGTCAACGGAGCTCTACGACGTATATCAGCGTTTGATTGATAGAGACAAAAGTCGAAGCCAAAGCCAAAGCCAAAGCCGAAGCCGAAGCCGAAACCCAATCATAGCCTTATGGCTAGATGAGCAGTCAGTTCCTATTATCACCGCTGATCCAATCAGCGTTAATTGGGACCAGCAGCGGGGGAAGGAAGGAATCCACATCACACACGAGACAACACCGTGTCAGAACTATAGTTCAGTCGGCCGGCTGTCAGCCCCCGAAGCCAGGCGCACATGGCAAGGCAAGCCGATCTCCCTAGACCGTTGTGCTAATGCTACACACGTGGTGCCAATCTGCTGGGTAATTTAGAACAACCTGTCTCTATCCAATGTAGTTATTATTTCATCATCTCTCCCCTATGCACACACTCTCATAACTGTGAAATGTTATCCCTATGTTACTTATCATAACGATGTAGAATAACAACAGTAGATTGATACCCTAATGTTATTAAAGGTAATATTATACTTTGTTTGTTGTCAAGGAAATACAGATTCGTAGGCAAAAAGATCAAGGAAGATTACAGTAAAATTAAACTGTGAAAATTTCAGTCCCATACGGTGCACTTTTTGAGAAAACAGTGAAAAACAACCACAGTATTTCTTAAGTCTTTTCTCTTTCATTGTTGATCTTTTAAAAGATCAAATAGATTTTCGGTCGTTGTTTTAATAATTTCTGAATAAATAGGCCCCCTACACCATTTCAGGCGGGAAAATGTTAACGGTGTGTTTCTACCACCACCATCTTCATACCCTGTAAGTTATACATAAATCTGTGAACATTTCTGTTTTTGTTTCTTACCAAAGTATGATACTACATTTAAGTCATTAGAAGTTAGAACACGTGTATTTTTATCAACTATTTTTAAGCGGCTGCATCTCGGCATTTAGTAGTAGTATACAACATTGTACCATGGAAGAATTGCTCTGTTACTTGTTCTTTGCTCCATGTTACAACTATAAATTTCCATAACATAAGGATTGTTTTATTTGTTTCTAATTCACAGACTGACATACCTTTATCCATAATGTATAGAGTTGTCAGTTTATGGACGCAACAAAGGTAACAGACAGGCCTATATACGAAACTTTAACTGGACCGAACCCACTCAGAGTCAAACCGAATTGAACCGAAGTGAACCGAGTCTAACAGAACCGGACTAAACCTGGCGCAAAGAATACCACGTGTAGACATTATGCCTTGTGGGGACAAGAATTACATTGACGTTGCCCGAAACGTCGTTACTGTTCAATTACAATTGGTCGTCTTTAAAGTTTAAGTTTGCACTCATTTTGGCCAATGAATGGCAATGATACTGCAATAAATGTGTTGCTATACCACACAAGGCACAAATCATACCCCACAATGGTGTAACGATCCAGAAAAGTTCAGCTAAGCCTAATCCAGGCCTACTACCAAAAAGGAAATTAAATCCCTAATAATGATGACCTATTTTTGGTTGGCAGAGCAGTTTGCTACAGCTAACTTGTAATGTGAAGGAATTTTCATGCATCATAACCGGATCAGGTTCCAATGGGCAACTGTTTAGAAAGATGTAGGCCTACATGACTGTATGTCCATGACATTTGCACTATGGGATCATGGAGGTAGTATTAGACAACTGTGGACTAGAAATATCATGAGGTTAATGCAACATTTTAGTCCACTGTAACATCAAAATTTTACCAATTTGTCGTCCAATATTCACGTTATTTCACGCCTGGAAAATCATGACTTTTGCACAATGGGATCATGGAGGTAATAATATTAGACAACTGTGAGTACCGGAAATATATCACAAGGTTAATGCAACTGTAATCCACTGTAACATCAAAACTTAACAAATTTGTCGTACAATATTCATGTGATTTCACGCCTGGAAAATCCCAGAAATTCAACAGAGCATTGTTTGCATGAAAGGTTAGTGTTTGTGATACGAATGAAGTATTGGTGGCTTCATAGAGACGCACATCCATCCATATCCACCCATAGTATAACTGTCACAATTGTTCATGCCTTTACCTTAAATTTATCAGTACAATGTATATTCAACCATTCCAACAAATCACTTTCAATGAACCTGAAAACACGCAACGTCAGGTATACAGATCGTTTATACTCATCCAAAATGTCACCAATAATTGTTATCATTTCCCATAATATTCCAACAAAAGGACGATTCTAAATACATGTAGTCCGCCACCAAGAGTTTGCAACGCGTTGGCCAATCACAATGTGCAAAATCGGTCGACCCTTTCCAGATGGATGAGCATTTTATTTCGGTCACACAAATTCCTAGTCTGGTTCCCAGACCAAGAATCTCCCGACTATTCTCTGTCAATTCTACGATTTTTAATAAGAGTCGTCAGGGAATCCCTAGGGCAGGGAACCAGACTAACCAATTTCGTGCATTGTGATACACGGGTTTACACTTCGAAAAGTGCGCATGCGTGGAAGTGCCTCGTTTTGAAGTTGCGATCAAAATCTAAGATGGCCGCCGAAGTGTAAACCCGTGTATTCTAAGATTTTTATTTAGGAGTCGTCAGGGAATCTTTGGGCAGGGAACCAGACTAAACAAATTCCGTGCATTGTGATTGGCCAGCGCTTTTTGCAAACTCTTGGTGGCGCATTATTTGGAATCTTAGTTTTACATTTTAGATTCGATGCCAGAATTTGGATGATGTACTTCAAAACGGCGGAATTTGGGCAAAAAATAAACACGCTCCATTGTCAAAGTAACAGCAAAAACAGCCGAATAAATTACTTCATAAAGTCCAATACCTTTGATATTTTGGTCCACACCTGGTTATCACAGTACTCGACAGGGCCAGCAATACAATGCATGCAATACGACCCCCTTCCCCCTAACCCCAACCAGCTGAACTAATCAGCAATCCACAGGTTACCTGGTGATATTTTCTGTTTTCGTGACAGCCCAGGGCACCCCTAGCCAAACCGACAGGCCTGTTATGCAAACTATTTGGATAAAAAGACCGGGGAGATGTATTTATTTTATATAAGTGGCAGTCTGTGGTAGTAGTATTGCACAAGCAGTTGGCTCAGTGGATGTAGAGGGGCCGGGGAGGAATAGAATTAGAAATGTTCGCATTGCAAACTCTCTTGGTGGTTGACGCTCCGGCAACTAGATCCCGACAGCGGGTGCAAAACAACATCCAGCCCCGGTGGAATGTTATCAGAAGACGGGCCGGGTATTTCATGCAAACACGCTAAGAAGAATCAACGGGGGGCGCGCAGGCAGGCAAGCGAGCCGGTTGAATCGAAGAAGTTATCAGAAGAAAAAAAAACACAATCATGTAAATATACAAAATATGAAAGTGCAGTGCACTTCAAGTCGAGGGCAAGAGTCATCGGTTTTTGCTATAATGGAGGAAAAAGTTCGATTCCTGAGCACCAAAAATAGGTGGTTTTTTGTTTGTTTATTGTCTCGGTGACGCAATACTGTATTATACCCGTCCAGTTAGCCAAGCAGACTCAGTCTGCAGTCCAGCGTGCTCGAATTGTTCCCGTGATAGGTTTGCATAATTTAACTCCATTTCTTAGCCCAAGTTAAAGGTAGTATCATACTTTGGTTTTTGTCAAGGAAATACGGATTCATGGGCAAAAATATCAAGGACGATACAGTGATAGTCATCTGTGAAAATTTCAGTCCCATATGGAGCCCACTTTTTGAGAAACAGTGAAAATCGAACACAGTATTTCTTAAGTCTTTTCTCTTTTTTTTTTGATCTTTTAAAAGATCAAACAGATTTTCGGTCGTTGTTTAACTAATCTCTTGATAAATACAGCATTTCAGGCGGAACAAAATTAACGGTATGTTTCTACCACTACCATCTTCATAGTGTAGTTATAGGTAAATATGTGAATATTTCTGTTTTGGTGTCTTATTAGAATGTGATACTACCTTCTTGCCAATATGTAAATTGTAATCGAGAAAAAAAAGGAAGATAAATAAATATGAAGTTGTTGTCCTTTGGTGGTAGAACCCATAGAGCTACGGTAGAACTGCTTTTGACGCCGATGGGCAAACGCAATTACGTATTAAACGGATGAATTCGGCATAATATGTAATTACCTGTGATCTAATTTAGCGTAAAGGCCACAATTTCAAACATTTTGTGTGAAGGTCCCAAGAAAACTCAAGTCAAAATGTTTTAAAGAAGCGGAGGAAAATGTTTGTGCAGAGTGATAAAATGATTCTAAATGTTCATGCCGTAATCTGAATGCTGTTTGTGTCGATAATATACTCGCTGTCTGTGTTTCTAACTAATAGTACCTTGGAGTCTTCATGCTAATACTATGTAGGGCCTTGTAGGCCTACATGTTTGACAATTAATGATTGTATAACCATGGACATGGAGTAAGTAAAAATGTTGTGTATCACTTCAATCATTCGTAATAATTCTCAATCATTTATTTCTGGTAATGAAACCATGGATTACCCAAAAGCACCTTAGGCACTGTAGCTCGAAAGCCTGATGAAACCTTTTATGGAAAGATGATGAGAAGAAGATACAGTTTTAGAGGTGGGAGGAAAACCCCAGAGAAACATTCTGGGTAAACCCCACAGAATCAGGTAGGGACTGAAAACCCAATCCACTTGTGAACCGAGCCGGACTTGAGCTTGGTCTGCTAGATGTTCAACACGCGAGGAAAGAACCGCTACGCCAACATGACTCCCCCTATAGGACAGTAACCTGGTTTTCATTTCTTTTGAATTAATAAAGGCTGAACATGAGCCTGAAAACTTTCATCAGGGCACAGGTTTCAATTGTTTTTGCATTAGGTCGTGAAGATGTAAATTGAAATCAGAATTTCGAATGGTCCACGATTGTCTGCGGTCCTGGTAGCCTTGATTCCAGTCCCTATCTCATACTCACAGACCAATGTACTCCACTTTGTACATAATTATATACTGTACATGTACAACAAATACATCCGAATGAAACAGTGTGTGGAGTCCTGATGACAGATGTGATAGTTATAAAGCAGACCGGTTGGGATCAAAAGGAGACGGCGCAGCAATTTCAAATCCATTGGTCCGTGGCGTGACCGCAGAAACCGTATGGCATTTTGCTCAAGGAGCTAACTCCTCTCTGCCGTCTTGACCCTGTGCTTGGTAGAAATTTAGGAAGAGAAGGTTACGAGCGTTCATCCAATGCAATCATGGTCGAAGCCGTCTCTGGCTCCCTCCTAAGCCCTGCTTCTTGCATGCCTGGCTGCCGACAGTCAACTTTGCATATTGCTTGTATACTTTTGCATAAATAAGCATAGATAACCATATTGTGATAACCATAAACTTGTCCATTCTTATGTGGATCGGTTTGCGGAAACACCATGTAATTATCGTTCGTACTTTCGCACTTCTATATCGTTCGCGCTTCTCGCAATTAGGTCTCAACGTTTCAACTAGTCTGCTCTAGTCCTCATCAGGAGACATTGTCCATTCTTGAAAGATTTTAGGCGTTTGCATGGTGACAATTGGTATGTGGATCGGTTTGCGGAAACACCATGTAATATTAATCGTTCGTACTTCGCACGTCTATATCATTCGCACTTCTCGCAATTAAGGTCTCAACGTTTCGACTGGCCTGCTATGGTCCTCATCAGGAGACCTCGGTCCGTTCTTCTTCTTCTCGAGTCACTATGCTTGGACTGAATGCCCAATCCACGTAATGGTCTGAGCAAGGTTTGAAACCTTAGGCCTTTTCACACTTTCCAAAACCTCGGGGTTGGAACCGGATCGAACCCCGAGATTGTTTAAGTAAAGTGAGTCCACTCCAGTGTTGGGTGCATTGCATAGCAAGGGGAGTTAGTGCCATGGTCCTCGGGGCTCAGGAAGCTCAGGAGTGCACAAGAAGATGTTGCACGGTCTGCTTCTGTCCGCAAAGGCTGCTAGTGTCTTGCCCATTGACATTGAATGTTTTTTTTTTCTAGAGGGTGAATACTCTACTTTTGTTTCTAGCGGCAGTTCTGAAGAGTGTAGTGTGTAGAGAATTCCCAGATGGGAAGGGAGGGAAAGGGAACATTATCCTCGTTTCCGGAAATGCGACACCGATCCTTACCAAGATAGCGTGAACAGAAGCAGCCCGCTGTTGGTTTGGGTCTGTTTAGCTTGGGTAGGTTGCGGTCCAGGCCAAGCCAAGGGGTGAAATTGCACCGCCTCAACCGCCAGGCGGTTTCTTCGGCGTACGGCAGGGGAAGGGGTTTGACGGTCGTCGGTGAAACTTTATCCGGCATAATACCCCGGATTACGATGCGCCTCTACTCTGCTGGTCATTAACATGGGTCACAAATCATTGGGTCAAGCTATTTTGTCTGAGACCACGGAGGTATAGAAAATAGGACCGGAAATCAGGAGGATTGCTCCGGAGTGACTCTGAGAAATATGATCAATAGATCAAGAAGTTGATACTCGTTCTGCCGTTCAAACTTCCTTTACTTTGTTTATTATTTTGAAGCTCTAGTGTTTGTACGAAATGTCACACTTATGTGTTGGCCATAGGCCTACATTATTCATTCGAGGAGCTAGGATGCTTTATTGCAGTACATGTAGATACTGTTATGGTGTTGATCACTGTACAAAATAAGCAGCAAAGGGTGCATCCAAGTATTAAATAGTCCCAAAATCCGTCCGCCGCGCTCATTAATAAAAGTTAAGCACTCAATATATTTTAAATAAGAGAGTTGTGAGAGCTATGAAAATGAAGGATTGAAGAAATATGGCACTGTACCTCCCGCCTGGACTCTGGGCTTCCATTTGTGACCATTTTTGATGCAATTGGGTGAGAAAGTGGGTCTATTTCAGGCGCTTTACAGAGGGATGTTGTTTAGAAAATGGCTTCTTTGACTGGAGTGATCCATACCTTGTTTTAGGGGTGGTCAGCTGAGAATGAGTATATCTCAAAAATTCAATGGTCAACCCACCATAAAATGAAAAGAAAATGAAAGGTAACATGTTCATCATCATTTGTCTGTGCAACTTGAACACCTGTGAGAGTTCTGTCTATTTTTAAATGATTTTGAAGTATAAGGATTTATCACTGTTGTCTATGGGAGTTTATTTACTTGTGTGCAACCCTAAGCTCAAGCGGATATTATTATAGGCCATATAATTCATTCCACAGGTTGCGCGGACAAATGAAGCAAAACAAGCAGACAAGCATACAGGCAGACACACAACCAAATACAGCATTTCGAACCGAAATGGACCAATCACTAATGAAGAAATGTTTGAGTCAGATGAACCATGGTTAAGACAAGTAACGATATGAGTAGGGGCCTAAATAGTTCAATTAGGCATAGGCCTATAGGACTGAGAAACAACGGACAAGACGACCAGACCCAATGCGCGGTATTTTTGAACGCATGAGGGCGCTATTATGTGTACAACTTTATTTACTTCCGGGGGTACGGTCCGGTTAATTGTCAATTGAGCAGAGGTCATTTACGGACAATTTTGTCTTTTGGGATACGGTAGAAGTGTATATTTTTACTACGACATGTACGAGTTGTATTCTGACACAGCGGTACACAAGAACAAGGCATTGTCAAATGACCCCCGGAAGTAATTCGAAGCGCCCTCAAGCGTTCAAAAATACCGCGCATTAATTAAGCGTTCGTTTTACGACCACATTTTGATGTAACCTTTTCCCGCCTTCGCTATCACTATAACGTCGACAATTAATTTTATGAGCAATCCATTTCAAGCAATATCTCATATCACTTAATATTGAAATGCTCGGCTGGCTTTATAGGCAAGAGCCAAAATGGCTAGGTACTATAATGTTATACGTTTACCAGATGTCATAAATATTTTTGTCCGTGAAGAACAGCGAAAAATCCACCAAGACTTTATAGACTCCGGAAGATGATAGTCTTTTGTCGATTTCAGTCCACACCCCTTATACCGTCTGACGCCACGAAAAGACGGCGGTAGTGTTTCGGCAAAGCACGGTGAGCTACTTCAATGGGACATTGGAGCGTGGTGTCAGATTACGGCCATGACAAGACGAATGATAATTGTGTCTATTCAATTCAATAAAACAAAATACTACTTCATCTGGAAAAGCCATCAACGATGTGAGTGTGACGGTCGAGTGACGGTGGACGGAAAGGGGATTACGACAAAATGATATGACGATAGTAATTTTCTAAACGGGCATCTATATCATTAGATAGTGGAATCATGTGTAAATGAACTATTCTCGCCAACAAGGAATGAAATATTTTCTTTCAATGAATCAAGCTCAGTTTCTACCACAAACAGATAAACAAACAAGTAGGCCTCAACATACACACTTCCAAAACACTTTACCTGGCAGCACATTCATAATGACGTCTTTCAACTGTTAAAAACAGTATGCCTAAATCATCATTAGTACGGGAAGAGCTGCAAAACATTCAAAATTCAAATTTTGGGCAATCCTTGACGCTTCAAATCAAGTCCGTCTCAAATTCAAAGTAAAGCCTGGCACAGGTTTGGGGTCATTATGATTATATGCACCTGCATAAACCAGCTTATGAAGATATAAGAAGGCAATACAGAATAAGAACAACATATAGGGCCTATATACATGTACATGTAGTTTAATATTACAGTATAATAATAATATAATTTGGGGGTTGTCGGTCTTTTGAAAACAAAAAGCATTTGCACGAAATTTGACACAATTTTCACAGAGTTGTAGAGCTCTATGGTTCATCGTGAAGGTTGGAATGCATTTTGAAACACAGAATGATTGGAATACATTTTAAAGATAGTATCATACTTAAGTAGCATACCGAAACCGAAATCTTCACAGATTTACCTATTACTTACAGGGTATAAAGATGGCGATGGTAGAAACATACAGTTAATTTCTTTTCTGCCTGAAATGCTGTATTTATCTAGAAAAGAGTAAAACCAATGACCAAAATTATGTTTGATTTTTTTAAAAGATCAAAAATAAAAGAGAAAACACTTAAAGAAATACTGGGGTCGTTTTTCACTGTTTTCTCAAAAAGTGGGCACACAGATGACTGTTATTGTATCTTCCTTGATATTTTGTCCCATAAATCTGTATTTCTTTGACAAAAACCAAAGTATGATTTATATAACGTTTGAAAAAGAAACTAACATGGCAACCTGCTTAACCTTAAAACCATTTCAGCTGAAACGGTTCAGTGAACGTCGAGATAAAAGGTCAGTATTGATTCTGATGCTAAATGCAGAAGATCTAGGCCCATAGGCCTACACGTACTGACAGAGAGGCTGCCCAGCCCTCCAATTGGGATACAACTGTTTAATTGAGTTATGCTATACAACCGATCGTGCCGTATAGGCAATCAATCCTGACACACACGTGCTTGCTTAATTCACACACACCGCACGAGCTGTATCTAATGCGCTAATGTGATTATCTCATTAGGCACTTATAAACAATTAATTAACTGGAAATGGAGCAATTTGTCTCGTCTGACTACATGCATGGAAGCTTGGCAATGACAGAGCCATATCAACGTCACTGCATGGAGAACTCGAAAGTAGTAACTGTTATTGAGGGAATGCATTCATTAACCTTTAATTTAAAACAAGCATTTGTATGTCGCTTGAAATCTTCGTGGGACTGGTTGATCTGTAGTGTAAGGTGGTGTGGTCTTGGCTCAAGTCGGTTATAGTTTCAGAACAAACCTCTCGCCAAATATCCTGGGATTTAATCCACAGAGATGTTGTCAGCATGGTAGATGACGTTCCTGAATGGGCTCTTTACTCACGAACGTCTTGAACTGAGCCTATTAGACCTATGAGCGGTATGGCCATACTCTACCAGGGATGAGATTGACCAATGATAAAAATGTCTGAAAACAGCTGACAGGGAGTATAACAAGTCTGAAATCTGAAAACCTATACTTTTGTACACAGCCTGTGAGGAAAAAAATCTGAACTCAGATTTTAATCTGAGAAATCTCATCCCTCCTCTACTAATTCGATTGACAAGACAGAGATGTTTTACATTTTGTAGAAATTTCCCCTCCACAACCAAAATGCTCAAACTGATCCCCTCTCAGGTTGATCTTCCAACAGCTTGGCACGTTAAGTCGTTCCGACATTTTACGACCGTTTAGATTCAGATGAAAACTGAATGATGTCCATTCACGAGAAGAACCACAAGATACGATCCGAGCCCACGAAATTCAAAACAGATTGAGCAACTTCATGTCGCGAATTAACATCAATCAAATTTCGTAAACGGTGCTTATAACTGGAGGAAGAATATAATAATGCAAACGATTTTTAAAAACCTTTCTAGTTTTAGTTCTACCACGTTTTGTTTTGTAACTGTAAGATGAAGGCATCATTGTTTTCAATATAAAAAGTTGTATATACTTGTAGTGAGAAATTAAACCTCGCTAAGCAATTGAAGACTGAGTAACTGAGTAACTATCATTTTTAGCTTTTACTTAGCTTACTTTACTTACTTACTAGTCCTAGAGAAGTCCAGCCAAGTGAGTTCCTATTTTGTCTATGTTTTTTGGTGGTGGTGTCAATGTATACAACAAAATGACCTGGGGTTGATTTCACCAAACTCCGATCGTAACTTGCTACCGATCGTAAGGGCTTATGATGCATTGGAGCCTACGGTATGATACGATGGGTTATCCTTCGTAACCAGAGTTACGATCGATCGTAGGACTTCGTGAAATCGACCCCTGTTCATGTTAACGTTATAACAAAGTGATTTTCAGTTAATCAACAAGGGTGACTGACAAGATAAATTCATGACATTCAACGGTGAGCAAGGAAAGTACAAAGAAGTGGGATTCGAGCCAGCGACCACCGGGATACAATGCCGGCAGCGCTCAGTCACTTAATCATAGTAATCCTTATGTTAGCGGCGTCTCAAACTGTAATATAACATTTTATTCGTTTTCCACTCACATTCACAAGTCATGCAACCACCCGTATATACTGCTATATCGGAGCCAGCTTACCCCCAGCTATAGGCCTATACCTTATTCTAACGAGAGTTGACTGCACTTGGCTGGGTTCAAAGCCATGTCTCCTAATGATTGTGCCAGACCATTCATGGACAGACCTTAGGGTTGACGTGTCCCAGCCCGTATATGTAAAGGTACTTGCAATTATGAACGTTCGGCTTCAAACTCTTGACATGCGGTTATACCCCAAAACCGACCGGGTCTGTTGTTTTGTTATCCGCCGTGGTACTGGTAGGCACCATGCTGACCCCCTACAAAAGATGGTGGAGTAACCGCTCACAAATCCCGCCTCGTGCTGGCTGGCATGCATGACCACGTTCAATAATATAAATCCGTCTGAAAGTTGACAAACTAGACCTGATTAAATCTTGGCGCGAAAAGTAATACATTTCGTAGTTAGGGACCAATTTTTTTAAGCCATGACAAATATTACAGAATCTTATTTTGTGATGCCAAACAAAAGCCATTAAATCGAATGTAGAAATTAGGCCAAGTGTATGACGTTCTTGCTATTCTGCAAGCCTTGGTACAAAATGCACCTATCTATAATGTGACACAAACATTCGAGTTTCCTTCGATTGCTCAGGCAGAAGATTCGGCCCTTTGAAGTCTAAACTTTTGCCACTGAAGACAAATTCTAGCACCGACGTATTTTGTTCTTTCTTAATTTTTCAGATACATGACTGAAGATAATGCACTCCAAAACAAGACCCGAATGCATCAAAAAAACAAAAATTGGGGAAATAAAACAATATGATTGTATTTGCTTACTGACATTCAATTGGCGTGAAACTGTACCACATTATTTAAAGGTAGTATCATACTTTGGTAAGAAACCAAAACAGAAATGTTCACAGATGTACGTATAACTTAGAGGGTATGAAGATGGTGGTTGTAGAAACATACTGTTAAAAATGTTCCGCCTGAAATGGTGTATTTATCCAGAAATTAGTAAAACAACGACCGGAAATCTTTTAAAAGATCAAAAATAAAAAAAAACACTTAAGAAACACTTTGGCTGTTTTTCACTGTTTTCTCAAAAAGTGGGCAACGTATGGGACTGAAATTTTCACAGATTACTTTTACTGTAACTTCCTTGATATTTTTGCCCACGAATCTGTATTTATGTTCGACCTAACATATCAACAATCTCGGTTCCCTCCGTAGATATACATGCATTTCAGTTTTACGAAGGTGCAAAATTTCAGCAATGTTCGACCAGGCAAGCAACTTGGATGTTGACTGATCATGTGTAGGGATACGGTATGAAGAGCTATACCTCCATCCAAACCACAAGATAAATTTGAGGCGGGAAATCATTACACGCAAAACAGGCAGTGAGTCAAAACTGCGAGGCAAACAGAGTCAT
The DNA here is from genome assembly GCA_963971285.1 of Astropecten irregularis. NCBI lineage: Eukaryota > Metazoa > Echinodermata > Asteroidea > Paxillosida > Astropectinidae > Astropecten > Astropecten irregularis. The sequence goes on along the minus strand of OZ020251.1, from coordinate 16,113,781 downwards.
CAAGAAGTCTTCTTAGTTATTGATGTCTCGACACGTGACAGACGGCCATATTGTTCTCCTAGTCCTAGTTCAAGGAGATCATTATAATTATGGTAATATGGTCGTTTAGACATGAATGGCTTGTGTAACATTCGGATGACGGTGTTTACTTTTAGAGTATAGGCGGCAAAACATAATGACACGTCAGAAAGTTTGTACCATTGTCACTGGTCATTCAGGCAAGCTTGTATACTGAAGCTGAAACTTTCATATGTTTACCACAGTTGATTTATAATCTATTGTGATTTTGTATTATACTCTATGCTCCAATAGCTGTTTATTTCGTAATCAATCATTGTAACTGTATCAGACCAATAATGATTAAATGAATACAATATAACTTATAAGTACAACAGAAACAGACGCCAAAGTACGATCAAATGGTAGGATATTTGAAACGTGGAGGTGAACATTTTGTGTACATGTAGGCTTATACTATAAACCTATTGCTACCTCCAAGTTCGGAATAGCGCCTAAGCATGGAGGATATGTCTTTTTCTACAACGGTGATCTAAGCATGGAGAAATTATTTCTCCATGGTCTAAATTAGCCAGGAGGAGTGTTCCTAGCTCTATGGATTTATCGTCAGACCGTTTAACGGTTTTAACTCTGGTCTTAGCTCCAGCTTCTAATTGTCTTATGCATGTATAATTACTGATTGTACTTACTCTTTGTAGTTCCATTCGCAGTTGGGCTTGTCGCCAATGCACTCTGTTGTGGAACCCTGTGAGTACCGGTTGGTCCTGTAAGACGGTGGTGATGGTCCTGCCTTGCCCCCTTCCCGAGGATACCGTCGATGGTGTGCTGCGGAGTGGCCGGAAAACCCAGCGGCCTCTGGAGCGAGTGCTGGCAGTCGGGACGAGACGACGTCGCACCCACATCATCGATATCATCGTCGATGCATCCCGGGGTGGACGAAGGCGAAGCCCCGACGGAGTTAGGCGCGTCGCTGACGCTCGGCCGCGCCCCGGGCAAACACGCCATCATCCCGTTGAGACGTCCCAGCGCGGACGCGTTGACCATGTACGGGCGGTTCGGAGCGCCGCGCGGCGGAGTGTCTAGCAAGGTGGTGTACACCGGAGACTGTCCGGTGGTGCTGTAATACTGCTCCATGCGGCTGTAGCTTTGGGACAGCGAATCCATTGCGATCACAGATGTAATAATAACACAGAAAAACCCAGTTATCAAAGAGTTAAGTCTTAGAAGTAAAGGCCGACTTCGCAGTTTCGAAATCCCTTTGAAGTTCGGCGAGTTGCTTACATGAGTGAAATATTTCAAAGCGAGGTCTAATACAGTCAGATTTGAAACACGGGGTCAGATGAATGTTTTGCTAAAGCGCGGGCACGTTCAATGACAGTCACTACAACAAACCTGGTGTTCAACACACGTGAAACAGATGTCGTCTCCCAGCCTATAGTACACAACAAACGCCTTCCAGAATTTCTCTCCAAAAAATTGCAGCAAAATCAAGTTTGGTTCGCGCATTTGCTTCGGATTCACAAAGCGAATAAACAGCTCCCGTTTATTGATGACACAAACAGTCAGTATCCCTTAACTAGCCGCCGTTTTTCAGGGCCAATATTTTTTCGCGATCTATTGACCATCGAAGAATTATTGCGAGAGAAAAAACAGCTGTTCGAGGGGTCGGTCCGCAGTGCATCGCATGCACTACACCGCCATAAATAGGATACTTTCAATGATCGTCTGCGCCAATATGAATGGAGAACGGGTCAACCAATCCGACCTTGGGTTAGATTACTGTCCCTGGATACCAGGGCACGGTTGACCAATGAAAGGGTTCGATCTAGAGAGACTTGGGGGCGGCTTGGGCGGCAAGACCAAACGTTCTACATGGACCCTTGGGCCTTTCATGTGTACCGGGCAGCGCAAATTATTTTTCCATCGGCGCACACGTTCGGAAATCCATGGAGTTCTTTTCTTTTTTCAATTCCTTCTCGATCTGCTCGGGAATTTTTTTGTTGCGTTTACTTTCAAGGTACCCTGCCGTGCTAGGGCTGAGCTGCTAGACTTGTTGGCGAGCTGTCTTGCGGCTCTCGGCTTCTGGTGAGGTTGTAATCTCATGTATACCCGAAGGGAAGATTCTGCAGTGAAGGACAAGCATTCTTTAAAGGGGCTCTGATGTTATTCTGATTATTTCATCGGCTACACAACATTTACACTTGTGTATGCATGGTAATTGTATAATTCAAGAGATTTTGGCAAATTTACTCAAATGTAAACCCCTTCAGCCTCATTACGGTATAACAATACTACAGAGAAATTTGAATATCAAACCTACAAAAATACAAATTGGAGTTGATTATACTTAAAGGTTCACTGTAATGAAAACACATCTGAAGTTAAATACATCTGTACTGTTTTAAAACTCAACAAATCTATCTTTGTTTACGCTAAAAAAAATATTGTATATAGCGAAAGGAGGTATTTTAGACCCATAACTGAGCACCCCACTTTTGCTTACGTCACATGCAGAACACCGCGCAATATACTGAGGTGCGAGCCTATAGTAGGTGACGTCACGAGCTATTGTTGCGTGGGTCGGTCACGGACGAATATAAAAAAATCTGGACTTGCAATGCTTTTGTATTAACTGAAGCCACCGGCGACCATCTTACCGTGTCAGATACAACGCGGTAATTATTGTTGCCAGGCGGATTTAACTAACAATTGTGACCTCGTCTTTGTATTACCTTTGTATTTGGCCCTCCAAGACGGATGCTTGTGGCTTCAGTGACCATGTGGGCTTATAGGGACTATTGCCAGTCAGGGGCCGATTTCACGAAGCACTAAGATTAATCTTAAGATGAGTTGTTCAGTATCACCATAGTGATTTGTATTGTGACATCACACGTTGCTTGACAATTAAGATGAATTCGCACTTAAGATCAATCTTAGTGCTTCGTGAAATCGGCCCCAGGTTTTTTATTATGACGTCCGTGGGGTCGGTTCCAAGGGGGACTTTTTGAGGGGCGGGGCATACATGTATCGATTTTGTAACTGTTTAGTCAAAATTAAGCACTTGCATACAAAATATAATTCATATTGTCATTAAATTTGTATTAAGCAATAATTTTAAAGCACTTCCATCCATTTCCCAAATTTGATTACAGTGAACTTTAAAAGGTTGTATCATACTTTGGTAAGAGACCAAAACAGAAATGTTCACAGATTTACGTATAACTTTCAGGGTATGAAGATGATGCTGGTAGAAACCTACGGTTAAAATATGTCCACCTGAAATGGTGTATTTATCCAGAAATTAATAAAACAACGACCGAAAATCTTGTTGATCTTTTAAAAGATCAAAAATAAAAGAGAAAAGACTTAAGAAATACTGTGGCCGTTTTTCACTGTTTTCTCAAAAAGTGGGCACCGTATGGGACTGAAATTTTCACAGATGACCATTACTGTATCTTCCTTGATGTGTTTGCCCAACGTATGGTACTACCTTTAAAGATAGATGATCCGGTATGCAGTGTCTGCGTGCATGATGTATGTATGGGACCATGAAGGCATCTTCTATGATGTGACATAATCCGAGACATACCCCAACTGTGACAGAAATCCTTGGCACTGTTGTAATTAATTTATGCAACTCGGAACATCATCCTGATGTCAGTTGTCAGGTAAATTTGTCACCAGACCCAAGATGTTACTTCTGCCACTCACACTACGCACATTGCAGAATGTCAAAACAAATGCGGTCTATAAACATTATATTTATGTACACATGACAAGTTGTTTGTTTTATATCACACAGAACACTCGTACAATTTAAGTGGCGAATAAAGAGAATTGATGCTGTTCGTAATGGTTGTTATTGAATGGCACGCGAATGGGTGCTAGATTCTAACACCTCTGTGCAATACGATATATGCTCCTTCATTCTAGTTTTCCTTTTTAGCACTTTAGCCAGTGACCAGGATTAGAATTAAATGGCGGTGCTGGTAACTTGTAGTAGAAGTACAGCCCAGCACCATCATTACATTGTTTGGAAATTCCGGAACACAGTCCTTAGATCCGACTTATCTTTATATTAATATGCATGATATGACTTGACAGTTCTATGGCTGACTGGAGGGTAATGGTTATACGGTCTGCCGAACATAGCTAGATGGGATAATTAATTTACTAAATTAAAGGTATAGTACAGGATTGGTAACATACACACACAGAAATGTTCACTTATTTACGTATAACTTTCAGGGTATGAAGATGGTGATGGTAGAAACATACCATTAAAATATTTCCGCCCGAAATGGTGTATTTATCCAAACATTAGTAAAAACAAAGCCTGACTGCACTGAAAACAGTGTTGATCTCACGGGGGTAAGATCAAACCGTACTTTTTTTGCTTTATAAGAATAATTGGGTCGGTTTTTCGCTATTAGTGGACTCAAAATGTCCGATTGAGGCTCATCATCTCATGTACATGCTGTTCTATGACCTTTATTAATCACGTATTATACCTTCAAATGGAAGAAAAAGATAACGTTCATCATTACGTTCTTCACAGTCGAATCACACCGCGAGATGGCGCTGGGAATAAAACTATCGATTAACATTATTTGATTTAAATAGCAAATAAAAACTGAACTTTTTATTTCTATCAATCAACACGAAGTCTCAGATCAATAGAACGTGAGTAAATGGATTCCGGTATCTCTCAAAGTCAAACTAATCATGACAGGGGTCCCACCATACAATTCCCAAAACAAAGACGATATGAGCTGATTTCGCAAACACTATATACAATAATGCACAAAGCTATGATTACCACGGTATTGAACCTCTTAAAGGTAATATCATACTTTGGTTTTTATCAAAGGAATACAGATTCATGGGCAAAAATATCAAGACAGATACAGTAACAGGCATCTGTGAAAAAATTCAGTCCCATACGGTGCCCACTTTTTGAGAAAACAGTGAAAAACGGCCACAGTATTTCTTCAAGTCTTTTCTCTTTTATTTTTGATCTTTTAAAAGATCAAACAGATTTTCGGTCGTTGTTTTACTAATTTCTAGATAAATACACCATTTCAGGCGGAACAATTTTAACGATATGTTTCTATCGCCACCATCTTCATACCCTGTAAGTTATACGTAAATCTGTAAACATTTCTGTTGTGGTGTCTTACCAAAGTATGATACTACCTTTAAGTATCTTGTTCAATAATATTTACTATATACACCTGTACTCATATTTACTAGAGGATGGTATTAAAGCATACATATCAAGACAGTGCGAGCCTAGTACACCGGACTCTCCACAGCGCGCGGCGCGCACCGTACCACCGGGCTTGAGTCTGCCGTGTACGCCCCGCTGCTTACGATGGTATCGAGTGCCAAAAAGTTAATCAGGTTCCGTGTACCTCCCGCGGCCCGGCCTGACACGTGAATTGCAGGGCTTCGACGTGGGCATGTCATGTGTCATGTTCCCTTAACTGACATCTTGCCAAGCAGTTCAGTCGATCGAGCGTAGTGAGAAGACACACTGATTTTCTTTTCCCCTGTAAAGTACAGACAACTCTTTGTTATGGCTATATCACTGTATCGATTATCATTATTTCGTATGTAAATAACAACGCCATAAATTATTTATTTAAAGCAATGAAGTTGACGGAATGCTGCAAAACGTCACCATCTCAATCAAAGACAGACAAACAAACACCCCAACAAACAAACAAACAAACACCCTAACGATACCAGTAGTGGACGGCGGGGACATAGCAGCCCCATCCCTTGTAGGTTACTTGCGTCTCACCTTCAATTTTAATACAGTTCAAAATCTAGTAAAAATTTCCCCAAAGTTACAGAAAACATGAAAGACTAAATTGCCACCGTCTCTATACACTGCGGACTGTGACCATAAAAAAATATTATAAGGGTTCTTGCACTCGGAAGCATTATAATAATTCCCGCCATGAAGAAAATGACTATAGAATTTGGAAATAGCTAGTATAAACACACCACAACCATTGTGGTCAATTTCGACATTCAAGATTGTAATTCGAATTCAAGATAGGTCTACACTGCTTGTGTTGGGAAATGGTGTAAGGTTCGGGCTAAAAACATTGGGGACAAAATCTCGAGGGAACGAATTTTGAAAAGCTTTGTATAGGCTTATAGGCTAGGCCTAATAATGCAGTTGCCGGACAAAATTAAGATGTACGCAAGTTTGGATACATATAGGCCTACAATATAATTAGGGCTAAATATTAGTCAAAATGAGTTTGATACGGCCAAGGCTTCGACAAAAACATATAGCACTCATGTTCCACCTCATCATCGGTATTAAAGATAGTATCATACTTTGGTTTTTGTCAAAGAAGTAGGCCTACAGATTCATGGGCATAAATATGAAGGAAGATACAGTAACAGTCATCTGTGAAAATTTCAGTCCCATACGTTGCCCACTTTTTGAGAAAACAGTGAAACACAGCCACAGTATTTCTGAAGTCTTTTCTCTTTTATTTTTGATCTTTTTAAAGATCAAACAGATTTTCGGTCGTTGTTTTACTCATTATTTTCTGGATTAATACAGCCGTCAATTTTGCCCCTAAATAGGGCATCGTTCTGTTATTCCTCAAGTTTAGCATGAAATATGGAAGTTTTAATAGTAACTTTGGTTTGACCTCCTGGCTCGGTTCATTTATATTTAGACTGTTGAGGAAAAAGCATTAAGGTTTTCACAAGCTTCTGCTTTCCCCAACATAATATTGAGGTTAATTTTTACTATAACGTTTGGTTATTTATTGCTCATTCAACACAGGGGTCCGACTTGAATTACGTCTAACAGCTTTAAGTCGCAGGTGCTGTGTTGTTGATAGAGGGGCCATTTAATTCCTAATAGTGTTCCGGGAATAATGTCCAATTTTTATTCCCATTCGCAATTACCGATCAATCGACGTCTCTATACCGTTTTACTACCCGATCGTTGATTGGTTGGTTTGTTTACAGCCAGTCCAAGGTACAACCAATCATAGCCGACGTTCATTTAGGGCTTTTTGACAACCGAGGCTGACATCGGAACTAATACCAATAATTATGGAGAGCCTAATACATTCATGTGTCATTGCAGTAGTTAAACTCTAAGGCCATTTCTCCATTAAAGATCATTACGTGTAATCGTCCATCCACAATAATTACCCTATTAGTACGTGGATCAGTTTTCGGAACTAATCGTTCGTACTTTCGCACGTCTATTTCGTTCGCACTTCTCGTAATTTTGGGTCTTATCGTTTCGACTAGCCTGCTCTAGTCCTCATCAGGTCTTGTGATTGCCAGTGCCTTGAGAAAGTTAAACAGATTTCTGTGCCTACTTTGCTGTTTACGACAAGAACCGTACATGTATCGGGGTTTTATTACGGCAATATTAATGTATTCATTGCTCTATACCGGTGAATGGTGTTCGAACATTGAATCAAACAAGTTTTGGAAGTGATTCGATTACGGACGCGCGAGGGCGCTGTCACATGTCGGCGGCCTATGAGCTGTTATATCTGTGACCACGAAAGGAATCTTTTCCTTCCTCCATGATGTCCATTGTCCAATTATCCTGACGAATGGTTAACTTGTTACTCTCTAAAAAATACTCTAGCGAGTGTGTGCGATCAAAGATTTTAAAAGGACCAAAGTACACTCAGTTATAATCGCTGATGTCGATTTCTGTTCATGATTGGGGGATGATTGGTGATTTGGTGTCCTGTGCGAGGGAGCGAAGCGACCGAGCCGGTGGCGGCTGTGGTAGGTGGAATACCCCCTTCCCAAACCAGGGACTTTTTAATAAAAACGAAAAGTCGCATTTTAGAATTTAGAGCATTTAAAAACGGTATTCAAAAGAATTAAACAAAATAAATTCATTGCGAAGACTAACAAAACAACAAGTATCATGTAATATTTCTATACAATTAAAATTGAATGACATTCAACCTCAAAATATTGGGGGGGAGGGTGATAATACACGCCCCCCCCCACCTCAAATATTGGGGGGATACCACCCCCCCCCCCCCCCCCCCCCCCCGGGATCGACACCCATGGTTATAATTATTCTTAGGAAAGATTTTAGGCTTTGCATGTAGTGACAATTGGTATGGGGACCGGTTTGCGGAAACACGTATACCATGCAATGTAAGCCAAGTATCGATATCGTTCGTACTTTCGCATTATTTTTCCGTTCGCACTTCTCGTAAGGTCTCAATGTTTCAACTAGCCTGCTCTAGTCATCATCAGGAGAACCATATAGGGCCTATTTTTAATTATGCATGTCCAATAAATTCCCTTAATGATAACCATGTGGCACAGACTCATTGTCAGGATTCCATAGTTTGCCTAAAAGTTTAATTAACTAGTAGCGCTTCACAAAGAACAGGCATATTTTCCATATACCTTCACAGAAAACGTATAGGCCCTAACTTTCCGAATATACAAAAACAAATACTGGTTTGAATATTAAGTCTTCATTTTTTAGACACCGGGCGACTAAAAAATTAACCGGCATCTTCAAAATGTGATTTGAAGTTTTTAACGTATAACTATAATCGAATAGTTCATTTGCAATGACTCCATTTATAAAAAATTAACTTGATCATGCTTTACATTTTAGTATTCTTGGAAACCGCGTACATTTGGACATATAAAAACTCATAAATTTATTGCAAATTAAACAAAATACAGAAAATGCCAAAAAGAAGAAGAATGTATTGGTGTATCCTATAAAATAAAAAGAAGCATCCATGGTGGTCATGTAAATTTTTCAAAAATGGAGTTATCTGTTTTTGCAAATGAATTCTTCAATTCATCTTTTGACTTGTATTCAAGTTCTGGAAGACATAAAAAGCGGATGACACTGTCATGACAGACAAATATAAACTGATGACACATTATAAATGACACACTTCATTGACATGTAATAAATATTGCTCTGGTATTTACACAACTATAGGTATTTTATGTTTAATTGAGTATTCATTATTCATACTACCCTGAGTGAAAGAAAATGAAAACCAACAAGAAGATGGAAACTCACACTGAAACCCTATGTTGGTGGTGTGTAGTCAGTTAGCTTTGTTCATTTGGCAGTCAGAAGCCATGAGACCACTCACATACCACTATATCCCAAGGATATATATTTTTTTTAGCACAAACAATGATAGACAGGTTGAGTTTTATAACAATACAGATGTTTTTAAAGGTAGTATCATACTTTGGTTTTTGTCAAAGAAATGCAGATTCATGGGCAAAAATATAAAGGAAGATACAGTAACAGTCATCTGTGAAAATTTCAGTCCCATACTGTGCCCACTTTTTGAGAAAACAGTGAAAAACAGCCACAGTTTTTCTTAAGTCTTTTCTCTTTTATTTTTGATCTTTAAAAGATCAAAAATTATTTTGGTTACTGGTTTCACTCTTTTCTGGGTAAATACACCATTTAAGACAGAAACATTTTAACAGTATGTTAGTACCATCACCATCTTTATACCCTGTAAGTTATAGATAAGTCTGTGAAAATGTCTGTTTCTGTATGCTACCAAAGTATGATACTACCTTTAACATTAAGAACTGAATCTCAATGCATCTCAAAGTGAGCAATGGCACGGTATCCTGTAGTCTATGTGATATAGACACACTCGCCATATAGCGAGGGAGCATCTAACACATGCAGGCAGTTTTCCTGATTAATTATGCAAGGCAACCGAGCACGGACCTCTCGAGGTTTTGACTAATCAAGGGGCATCTACTATCGTACCGTATGGAGAATGCGTCTATCATGTAGATTAGCTAGCTGCTACGCGACGCGCAGAATTGACCAATCAACATCCTCCGTCACGATCCTGACACAAATGTTCTCAAAACAGATCTGATTAGCCAGGGCTGCGTTCGAGCGAGCTACACATGTTAATACGAGTATACTCCTGAGCGCTCGAACGGCCGGAGTACGACAATCGGGTCAGCAAGAGAGTATACTCTCTAGATATGGGGAGTATACTCCTGCACCGCAGAGTATTGCACGCGCATCATACTCGTGTCACCGGGAGTAACCGCTCGAACGCAGCTCAAAAGTCCCTATTTTGACATGTTTGATACCATTTTTTTCAGAATGGTTTCGCGAAATGGAGCCGGAGCCTGAGACAGAGCCCTACAGTATGTAACCATCCACGGGGTACATCACAAAAATAAAAAAAAACACAAGAATACAAAATTATTGAATTTGCTAGTTAGGGGGAGGGGAGGTATAGCTGCTTGCCGGGGAGGGGGAGGGGGAGGGGGGGGGGGGGCTCCTTATTTGGGCCCCTCCCCCTAGCATCTGCCATGCAAGACAGTCAATCTAATTCACCAATCATCCGAGGTCAAAGTGTCATCACATGAAGTTCACAGGGTCAAAGTTCACTTCCTCCCGGCAGACTGGACAGATTCGGTTATCCTGCAAGAAAAAGAGGGAAAAAAAGCAAAGTAAAGTGAATAACTTTAACCAAAAAATATTTACTTCTACGAAATATTCGAGGAAGTAAAATAAATTGATGGATAACTACGAGGCTACAACCCATACCATAATAACTTGAGTTTCCCAGACTAAAGACTCTGCTGCTAAATCACATGATTTGAGGCAAGCTTTTGCATAGCGATACGTACCCACTTGGAATGGACTGGTTCCTTTAAGTCATTTTTATCCATTATGAACAGTACATTTGTGCAAGACATCTGTTAAGTAACCAAGCAAAAGCTTGCCCTAAATTACGTGATATCATGTGTCTTTAGCCTGAAGAATTCAGTAGGTAGGTTGCAGAGGTTTAGGGTTATTATTATTTTATTATTATTTATTTCTGGTAATGACACCAAGGATCCCTCAAAAGTGACCAAGGCACTGTAGCTCGCAAGCCTGATGAAACCTGTTATAGAAAGATGATGAGACGAAGATACAGTTTTAGAGGTGGGAGGAAAACCCCAGAATAATATTCTGGGTAAAACCCACGGAATCAGGCAGGGACTGAAAACCCAATCCACTTGTGAACCGAGCCGAACTTGAACCCGGTCCACAGAGGTGAAAGGCGAGGAAAGAACCGCTACGCCAACCTGGGGGGGGGGGGGAAGTCCCAATTTTGTTGTCTTTTGTCTGTGGTAATGTGTGGTAAGCAGCTCTTGTCTTGTGTGGTAGGTACAGAGGGTTAGAGTTATATCCCCATGTTGTGACTATGGTAAAATGTGGTACGTAGCTCTTCTCTTGTGTGGTAGGAGCAGAGGGTTAAAACGTTAAAGAAATACCCACCTTCAGCCATTTATCGATGCACGCAGCGTGATAGAAATGAAAGCAGGGCAAGCGTCGCATGTTCTCTCCGGTTTCGTAGTCCCCCATACAGATAGAGCACTCGGTCTCCCCAGCGTCCATCCCAGACGTGTAGAGGAACGTAGGAAGGAGGTTGATGGAGGATTCAGGGAGGCCTTTACTGACGGCGGGACCGACCCTCTCGGCTAGGTTCAGGAGCGCCTGAAGAGAGGAACAAGAGGATTGTCAATTTAAATTTAAATGCTTTGAGTTAGGAGGGCCCAGGGCTCAAAATATCCACTACACCATGGACCGAGTCTAGTGATTTCAGTGTCGGCCTAGTAAAATGTGTACTGCACTAGTCTAGCTGTCCAGTGATTTTGTTTTCCATGCACAATCAAGATGGTGCCTAAATTGATGATTTTTGATACAATATTGCGTGCAATTAGGGTTTTCCTATGTACATGGATGCCACAGGTCTAGTGAAAAAAAGTTCAGGTCTAGTAAAATGCTTCAGGTCCTGCTGTCCAGTGCCCTTTTTCACGAAATTTGATCCCTGGGGCCTGACGCATTTTGATCGTAGCAGGATCTTTATCGAAGCCTAAAATGACAAGAGAAGGAGCTACTTAAATTGTGACAAACCTCGTAGTCGTTCCCTTCGTCCATGTGATTGTTGCGGCGACCTCTGCCCCTTGACCTGCCCCGACCTCTGCCACGACCTCGACGTGTTCTCTACAGGCAAAACGACATGTAACAGGAATTGTGAATGGTTTTTATGACTTCTGACGGCCAAACGAACAAAGATAATTGACTATTGGGGAAACCACTAACATAGGGCTGGATAGCTCAGTCGGTAAGAGTGCCAGTGCGGTACTCCGGAGGTTGCTGGTTCAAATTCCGCTTCAGTCAATATTTCCATCAAATAACCACAAGGGAAAGTGACTGAAATAGGGCTCCGCGTCGAGCTATTTACAGAATACACCCTTAATACAGACAGCTTAATTTACCAGGATGTTTGGACAAATTTCACAACGTTTACATGTAATTCCAGCCCATTCGAGTCTGAGACCGAGTCGGAGAACAAGACATGAGTCAACACATTCGAGTCCGAGTCCGACTCCATCCGAGACCGAGTCCGGCATGCATAATATACATTATACAGTCCGAGACCAAGTCCCGAAAAAATTTGTCTCGAGTCCAAGACCGGACTAGAGTCTAACAGCACTGAACAGAAACATAGTAGGAGATGGCCCCACAACGTTTTGCAAAATGTAAACAAAAATGGTGGCGGACACAGCAGAAGGAGTCCGACCTGCATGTAGCTTACATTTCTGCCATGTTGGACTAACCGTAAACCAATACACCGATCCATTAGGCCACGCCCACCATAGCAACGTCCAAGCAACAACGCACACGCGCACGCACATCAAGTGTCACGATCGGCCGCACACGAAGCATCGCATACTCGCAACCACCGAACGAACCTATTTCTGTTGGACTTTGGTTTTGCAAAAGGCCAAAAATGTACATTTCCTCTCAGCCAGGGCATCGAGAGTCAGAAATATAATGTAAGTATAAACACTGCTTGACATTGGTTCAGAATAAAACTCGGATTTGTCATAGAATTTCCTTGTACATATGAAACAAAAGTAAACTCAACGAAAAGTGTGTAGTAATTGGTCAATTTGTCAGGGGGCGTGGCCTACTGGATCCGTGTATTCCTTCCCTCGGTTCATATTAGGTCAAACCAATGACGTCATTGCAGCAGAACCCAAGCCGCCAAAAAATGCCAGACCTATAACCAACGAAGAAACATGCTCACAGTTCGGTCCGCCAAAACGTGGCCTAGTTAATTTTGCTCCGAGAATTTCCAGGATCTCCGTGGTACACAGAGATTAATGACTGTACACAGTGCCACCGGAAACCAGGAATGGCCTAGACTTGTAGACAAGTTGTTAGTCGCAGAGATATCGTCTTCTCGCGAGACTCCTGGCCCGGCGTATTCTGTTGCCTAATTTGAGATAATGGACTCGTCTTAACGGCTGTCCCTGTGGCAACTCTTATGCAAAGTGTGCCCGTACATGAAAAAATGAATATGTACCACATTCAGGTTGTACAAGTCGTTTGTTATGAAGTTAGTCTCATGAGCTGAAATATTGCAGGAGCCAGGAGTCTCGAAAGAAGACAACATCACCGAACTATCTAACAACTTGCCTCCAAGTCTAAGAATAATGGGAGACTTTGGAGAACCGGTCTTGAGTGAACAGTGCACGTGCAAACCATGCTTGCCCAATTGTGAGCATGCACGCGTTGTTTTGTGCATGCGTGCGTGTGCGCTGCTGACTTGAAGACCAGTTCTCCAAAGTCTCCCATTATCCTACGCCCTTTTCCAAACAACGACTCCGGCTCAGGTTCCGGCTCCGGCTCCATTTTGTGTATCCAATTTTAACATAACAGGTACAGTATACTGGTTTGAAAAGGAAAACAGAGTATCAGCTTCAACCTATATTTTCAGCATATGGATGGCAGAGCTGGAGCCAGAGCCAGAGCCAGAGCAGAGGTTTTGGAAAAGGACCCTAGAATCTCAGACACTCTCTTACTGAGTACGGCTGATGGCCGGCCATGATCTCCATATTATCCTCAATGAATCGTCCCATCTGAGCCATCATGGCGGTATTCATGGCATTCAGGTCCATCAGATCGTCCCTCCACGTCATCTCACGCCCTGGGCCTGCTGGCGGCTGGTGGGAGAAGGACCCCATCCCCTGGGGGTAAGCTGGCTGAGGGTAGTAAGGCAGGGGGACCGGGTGCGGCGGGGGTTGCAGGTGGGGGAGGGGAGGTGCTGGAGCTGGATTGTCTACATTGTGGATCATGACAGGCTGAGGAACGATATTAAAACAAAAAAACACAGACATTGTTAAAATGGGGCATAGGTGGCAAGTGCTTTAGGCACTCGCCTCTCACCAATGTGGCCCGGGTTCAATACCGGCTTGGGTCATATGTGAGTAGAGTTGTGCGTAGGTTCTCTCCTATGCTACGAGGGTTTTTCTCCGGGTTCTCCGGTTTTCCTCCCTCCATAAAACCAAGCACTTTAAATCTCAGGCTCCGTAATCATAATGGATTGCCGGTATTGCTGGCAGCTGAGGGCGGCGATGAATACCGGCAATCCGATTACGTTGTAGCCTGCACTTTGTATCTTTAGGTAAAAAGGCGCGTAATAAATGCGTTTATTATTATTATTACCCATTTTACGACTGAGTGAAGAGGAGCAATTATGTGCAGAGATGAGATCCTTCGAAAATAAAGGCATAAGGGCCCCGGAAAATTAAAAAACAACACTTCAGACATTGTTACAATACCAATTTTATAACTGGGTGAAGAGGAGCAATATGTGACAAAGTGTCTTGCCCAAGGACGCAAGCACCACTAGCCCATGGCTGGATTCGAACCCACAATCTGTAGATGACTGCAAGATCTTGAGTAAGACACGCCAGACCACAAGGCCACAGCAGTCCACCCACACTTCAGACATTGTTGCAATACCTCAGTATTTACTCGTCCATCGGGGAGAAAACATTGTTGCAGGATGTTGCATAATTCAGTTGACATAGATTTCCTGCTTTGATACATTGTGTTGCAGTTTCCCAACACTGATTGATTTTCTTTCATGGTTTATATCATTTGTAATCCGTTTATCAAAAGCTGCGGATGTACCCTTGTCAGACCAATAAGACATTTATAAAACCAGGCTTGAGGCTTGGCTTGGGTCTTATTTCATTTCTGCCATTTAATGGGCACAGAACAAAACCAAGGGATTGGGCCACATGACAAAGCCGAAGGAAGGCTGCAGCTTCGCCATATACATGTATCTTAAGCCCACTTTATTTAGGACACAAAATGGCAGTAGCAAAATAAATCCCAAGCCTAGCCTATGTCAAATCATGGTTATTGATTGTCCGGGTTGTTTGTTTGATGACATTTACAGGCAGGTCACAAACCTATGACCCGGTCTGACCTGACCTGACCTGACCTGACCTGACCTGACCTGACCTGGGGCTGATTTCACTACCGCTTTGCGATCATCGCTAAAACCCAATTCCATCACTTAACGGAAAATCTACTTTTCGTAGCAATTTTCCGTTTAGCGATGGATTTAGGATTTAGCGATGATCGCAAATCATTTAGCAAAATCAGCGCCTGACCTGACCTGACCTAACCTGACCTAGTCTGCATATCTCTTACCTGGTAGATGCCTGGGTTGTTAGATGGACTGTACTGCTGGGTTATCCTCGCTAACTCTGAGTCATATTGCTCCTGTAAAATAACAAAATCACCAACAAAAATTAAGCAAAAAGGCAAATTGTCTAGGAAAACGTGTCAAAATTAATTCAGTTTACTTTACAGAATAAATGACCTTTGAAATGTAAAATATTTTCTTCTCAGGAAATGATCTTACAAAAACAGACCAGGGGTCAATTTCACCAAACGCATCGTAACTTAAAATCAATCATATTAGGACTTATGATGCATTGCAGCCCAACGTAGGATATGATTGGTTACCCTTTATAACCCGAGTTATCAATCGTGGGGATTCGTAAAATCGACCCCACAATGGGTACAATAATGTCTGTTTCAAAACTCATTTAGAAGAATTGGATGGTTGAAATTGGTCCATTGAGCAGCACAGACACAGATAATACCTTTTGCAAAACTTGCCTTGGCTTAAGCTCAAGCTGGTTCAATTTATTACGATGCATCCATTCTTAAAAGCATCAGGGGCCGATTTCATAAAGCTCTGCGATGCGTCGCAACTCGATTTGCGATGCGTCGCAACTCGATTTGCGATGCGTCACAACTCGATTTGCGACGCGTCCTAGCTGCAACGTGTCGCATATATGCGGTGAGTCAATAGAGAAAAGATGCGTCTTAACTCTGCGACGCGTCGTAAGTTTTATGAAATCGGCCCCAGGTGTCAAAATAGAGGATACTGGCTATGGTTTTAAAGTGTTTTAGACAATGAAACAGAGCTTCTCCTTCAGCTATAAAGCTTAAAGCCTGGACTTGTGGCTGACCGAGACAAAGGTTTGGTCAGGTTTGGAAAACGCTCTTAGGTGCAACCTACCTGTAGTTGTTTTGCCATTGCCTCGTCCTGGTCCAGTTGTCTAACCAGCTCCACGACATCTGGCGATTCTGACCGTTCCGCCACCGGTTCCCTTGGTCTTCTCCTTCTTCTATTGGGTGTTTTGCCTCCGTGGCGCTGCTCAACATCATGGCTCTCTAGTACCTGGACATCAGGCTGAGAGTCTGTGGAGCCCACGGTTGCAGTCCGGGATCCCGAGGCTCCCTGGTCCGCTTCTTGCCTAGCTCCTTGATTTCCTACACTTCTACCCCGATTTGATGATTGTCTGGTTCTTTGCTTTCTCCTTATTTTGAGAGGTAATCTATATGAATCCTCAGATGTCTCCGAACTTTGAAGCACTTGCACTTCAGGTTGAGGGTCTCCTCTGGTCCGACTTGAAACATCTGGTCGTCTTGACCTGTGATCTCTGCCATCTTTAATGTTAGTTGCTCCAACGTCTTGAAGCATGTCCTCCGATTGCAAGTTGCTACTAGCGTGTCCTTGATCAGCAATTGCAGAGGTAGAACTACCAGAGGTCCTACTACCGACACTATCATGGAGCTCAAGTCTCTGACCTCTTGAGACTTTAGGCCCTGAACCAGCAGTGCGCCCTTGTAAGGAGCCAACCTCACCTTGCGATTGTTGAGGTTTTGGCCTGACGTCTCCTGGGACCAAGCCTCTTGTTTGCAGCAACCACTGGTAACGATTTTCTTCAAACGATGTCCGTGGGAAATGCAGATGATCAGGTGAGTTGATTGAAGATGCTTGCTGTTTTGAACTTGATGCTCTTGCCCTGCTGGACCTTCCTGTTCTTTGTGAGTCTCTTGTTGAAGTCAGAAGCTCGGTGTTTTTATTTCTTGACATCCCTGAGCTTAAATCACTTGCGGATCCATGACCTAATGGCTGTAATTTAGGGTGAGGATGCTGAACGGGTGAGGTAAGACACTGGTGGCTGGATTCTTTATTTGAATGAGACTTTCCTGAATACACAGCAGGTGGATTGAGTGCAGGACCTTCAGGATGACTCCTCAGTACAATATGTGAATCAGTCGGAGATTCCACATGTTGAGACTTCTTGGATGGACTTCCTGTACCTGTATTCAGAGTCTCTCTAATGACTAACCCTTCACTCTTCGACCCATTGTCTTGTTTTCTGGTGGGTCCAACCGTTGCAGGAACATGTCGAGGGAAGACCGGTGAGCTTCTTTCCGAGATCTTTGTACTACTTGCTGGTTTGACTGAGTTCATCTTGGGACTTGCTTGTCCGGACAAAGCACCTCTCTCTTCACTCTGAGTGATGTCCACAAGTATCACAGCGTCATCTCTCCCGAGAGCTGGACCTCTTACCTTCTGAGTTGCAGAATAAGTATCGTGGGCATTGAAAGTTGACTGGTTCTTCTTTCTTTGAGCTCTATCGGGTATGATCTGGCTGCTTATTGAGTCTGCAGGTGTGCCATGTATGGTCTTTTTTGACTTGTTGTTGAAAGCATCCTCGTGTTCCTTCTCAACCTTGACATCTTCTTCTGTTTCCTCCCCATCATCATCAGTAGACGACTGGCCAAACAGGTCAGCCATCAACAGTTTGGATGTTTTTCTGACACCGGAAAGCTCCTGTTTAATAGAACTAGGTTCCCTGCCAGAAATATGTGAAGACTCAGCCTGGGCGCTGACTGTCGGTAATACTTTGGCTCTCTTGTTCCTTGGATGTTGCTCTGATTCTTTGTTAAGCTGACGTTTTACAGGTATATGCTGCTGTGAATTCCGACCTGATGGGAGCCCATGGGACGAAGCACCGCTTCCTAAATGCGGTCTGTGTCTTTGGACTTTTCCTTGCAATGCCTGAGGCTTTAAAGTGGCCTGGGCATGTTGCTTCAACAGTGGAGCACCGCTTAGATCTACTTGATTGTCAGTTTGAGGAACGGACTTCGCTAACGCAGACCTTTTAGTTGAAACATCCGATTGGAGAGTATTCCTTGAGCTGATTCTTTGTGCAAGCGGAAGTGGCTTTCCAGGCAACGTTCTTACAAATTTTGACTTTAATGGGGAGAGAAGAGATTCAGAATCTGAAGAGCTACTGTCGCTAGAGTCACTACCAAGCTGCATGAGCCTGTTATCTTTATCAGGCTGCCAGCCAATTTTGGCCCCTGAGTGAAGACCAGTTTTCCTCAATACAGGCACAGACTCAGACTTGTAAGTATCATCTGATGAAAAGCCGAGCGAGCTGCTCTGAATTGTAGAGTCCTTGCCACTTAGCGAATCAAGTTGGTGTCTTGGCTGCCATCCTATATTAGCCCTCGAATACGAATTGTTGCTAGACTCATCAGTGTCCGATGATCCACTACTACTTGATGACTCGCTTCTTGTCCTCTTATGATGATTCATCGCTTGTTTGTGTCTTGGCTGTCGGCCACGGTCGGCTCTCAAATTGTTTTTCTTCACTCTCACAGCTCCCGACTCGGCTTCCGATGAGCTACTGCTGCTCGTATTACTACAGAGTATAGTCACATTGCTGATTCTGGAATCTCTGTGATCGTGTTTCGGCTGCCAGCCAATGTTGGCCCTTGAATATGGTGGCCTCTTCGATGCGCTGACCCCTGGCCCTGATTCATCACCTGAGCTTCCCGAGCTGACAGAATGTGTCAGTCCGCGGTTTTTGTTTTTGGAAGTTTGTTTTCGCCTGGGCTGCCGGCCAACACTGGAATGACTGGCCTCTGAATGTGAATTACTCTTGCTTCCAGTATTGACGCCAGACTCACGATGGTCGTCATCCTCACTTCTGTCCTCTAAATTCTCGGCAGATTTGAGGAGAGGCATCTTAGTCTTTCTGTCGTACATCTTCATGAAATCAGCCCTTCCTGTTGAGACATTCCTTCTTCTTTCAGACTGGAGGGATGACATTGTGTAGTCCATGCTGGTTTTACGTCCGCTTTTCTGCTAGTCAAAAACTTGAGAGAACAAAGAGAAGAATCTAAATGAAACTGGGTAATATTTTGCATTTTGTCATTTTGCTCCACACAAGATGGCGGCCACGACGTCAGTGCACGTGTGTGGTTTTCAGCCACGCCAACAGATGGGCTTAAGTTTTTCTAATGCAGACGATGCAGCATGATCCAAGCACGTACCACACCACAAAGTGGCAAAATGATCTACACATGGCCACATCCACATAAAATGCAAATTGGAAACACACAAGTTGTGCACTAACGTAACGGCCGCCATCTTGTGTGGAGCACGGCCACACAACATGGTGGAACATTTCAGAGTGAAAATACAATTTTCTTATGTGCTTGTTGCGAACTTGAAAACAGCCCGTCTGCCATTTTGTCTGGTCTAGCTAGTCTAGTTTAGTCTGGTACATACAACCAACGTATCAAAAGTCCACACAATGAGAGCAGAAACTAGACCATATTCTCATCTGCGGCCGTTCTGTGTGTCCGTGAAAAGTCGCATCTTCGTTACCGTTTTTACCCCATAATTTCCCACAAAAATCAAAGCTCTGCCCTCTTTCCACAAATTTAACCTTGCTAATAATATTGAAGAGGCCACAACGAATGTACACGTAAGTCGCTTTACAAAAAGTTTCTTTTTTCCCTTTATATACATGTACACCATTACCCCAACCATGTTATCGTTAACACAATGCCCAATTGTAGTCACGCATGAATGCATGATTGACATATTTATCAGCAAGACAATGTTAACAAGCACAAGTTACTGTAGCAACCGATTTACTGTAATGGGGTTAGTGCACCTGACATAAATAACCCATAGACCGACAGCGCCCTATTCAAATGCATGGCGGGGTACTGTAATCGTGACGGCACCCGACTATTGCCAAACTATGGGCAAAAAATGTTACTTTTATGCACGATTGAATAGAGAGGATTGATTCAAAACATGAAATTCTAGATGAAAACAAATTGATATCCACTTTAAACCCATTGGAGAATCAGTATACCTCACATACCATTGCACTGTTATATAACTTTCTCAAATAATGGAAAAATTGAATAAAAACTTTTGTGTTTGAAATTTCATCTTGATTTTATGAGAGGGAACTAGCGCGAGATTACGTGCGCAACTGGCCTGTTTTAGAATCTTTGCAAGAATTTGAAATAAAATCAATTGTTTACGTGCTGCGCAGGCGCCTCGCGCACTGAGTGACACGCACTTTGCCCATAGTTTTTTGAGATGGCGTCCGTTTCCAAAATTACGCGCTCACGCCCTCTGCTGTGGGTCTATAGGTTATTTATGTCTATGGGTTAGTGTGCATTAGTCCACCAGGATTATTTTCAGACATGGCTTCTACCTGTCTACAGTAAACTAACGTTAGGCCTACATGTGACTAACAGTAACTCATCTGAATTAATAATGTTGACCAGTCAGACCATGGAGGAAGGAATAGAATAAGTTCGAACAAACCAGAGATCAGACAATAAGACCCACTCGCCGTTCAAGCATTACCTTAAACCTTCAAATCGGGCCAAATCAACCGCTGGAACGCAGGGACCCAGATGTGATGTACATGTACTGTCCCCTCGCAAGCATAACAATAGCAGTGCGCGTAGTGCATACGAGAACGAATTTGCAATTTTGTTTTTTTCAATGTACAAAACATAATTTTTTTGGGCGAATAAAAAAAATAGAACCAGTTCCGACCATCTAACAACACACATGAATGAACAAAGAAACCTGTTGGCAATCCAAAACAACTCAAATTATTTGCGGGTCATTTTTTCCCTAAAAATGGGCACCGAGACCAGTGTACAATTTGAAAAACCAAGATGGCTGACCCAAATGACATTGAGCTCATGAATAGGTGGTCTCTGTGCCCATTTTTAGGGAAAAATGATCTTTTCTTCAAAAAATGTGAGTAACATTAGGCCTAACGTTAAACCTTGTCATTCTCCAATTCTCCCTTGCCGGACTTGGTCCTTGAAATCACAGGATTTTGACTCAGGGTAGAGGCAAAATGGAGTTCTTGCCACTCAAATGCAAACAAGGTACTTGGACCCTACTATCGCCAGATCATGTCCAAATGTTAAAAAAAAAAACAAGTTAGGCCTACTCGGGATCGGACTAGTGTGGGGCTAGGTTAGCCCCACTAGCGTAGCGTGGCACGAATTTTCGCTCAAGCCGCTCCATCCTTAGCCACACGTCCAACCGCCTGATAAACGTGGGATATGTTCGGCTCTGGTGCACGGCCCGCGCCATTAAACTCGCCGGTGTAGCACCAGTGAATGATCGAAAAATAGATGAATACAAGATTGAAATCATTCAAATAATATAGACACTAAGGAACATTTGTGTATGTAGAAAGTGTGTGAAATGTGACGACAAGAGGGTGCGCACCAGAGCCGAACATATCCCTCGTAAATCAGGCGGTTGGACGTGTGGCTAAGGATGGAGCGGCTTGAGCGTAAATTCTTGCCACACTAGTGGGGCTAGGGCTAGGTCAGACTCGGAGTTATTTATTAGCAATTTTGTGCCTGTGCTGTGGCTGTGGAAAGAGTAGGGAGTACGATGAAATTTAAAATTTTTGAAGGAACCCAACAAGTTTGGTATCAATGGATAGCTTGTAATGTCAGAAATGCAATGGTGCTTAAATCAACTCAGTACCTTCAAAATTGACAGAGATATTCCCATTGAAAAGGGAGAAGGTTGAGTTTTTCATTCTGCCAGTTTTTAGATCTTGAACATCAGATTTCTACTCCAATCGCAAACTCAACTTTATTTAAGCATTTGTGTCTCCTTATTTCCAAAAATTACTGCTTATTTTAGGTTGATGTATGAGAAATCTTCGAAAATGTAGCTTGAATGAAGCAACTTCATTCAAAACGCAGTATTTTGGAAAAAATTTCGTCAAACTTTCGCGAAACTTCGAAGACCAACGAGATTTACTCGCAATGAATGCCAAATCGATGTATTTGAGCATGGTGCTATAGAGAAGAAATGGTTTTGAATTGATCGGAGTCGAGAGGGAGACGCGTAACCAGATTTGTGTAGACGAGCGCAGATCACATGCAGCAAAAGTAGGCCCGCGCATTACACTTGTACAAAAGTATGCAGAGCAGCGCGCATGGCTCCTTTTACTACATCCATTCTAGACAAGAATGTTGATTTGAGTCGCAAACTTCACAGTTCGAGCGAAATCATCGAGTTAGAAATGCGTAAATCGCACGTTAGCGCACAGGCCAAATCAAAATCAACATGCACCGTTGGAATCACAACACTTCCAGCTTTTAGAAAATACTCCTTCCTTATACCTTCTAATCATTTTAAAGTATCGTTTGCGTGAGTTTTTAAAAAAATTATGGACCGATTTTCCGAGCAAAAAGAAACATACATTTGACTGGATTTTAAGACACCTTAAAAGTGAAAATTACCTGTAAATTTGGTATCAATCGAAAGCCCAGGATCCCCTCTATAAGAAAATGGCATTTATTGAACGCAGAGGTCGTTTACCCCTTCGCGAACATAAGTCAAAAAAGCGACCAAAATTGTTTTTTCAACAAAATGGCGTCACCCAGTGAAATCGCTTCCGCGAATCTCGCCGACTACTTGTGCATTCAGATGGATTGTTTCCTGTTTAAAATTACAATTAAGTGAAAATAAATGACATATTTAGATAAATCAACTTCTAACCTGCAAGAGGATAGCAAATTTAAGGTAAAATATTAAATAATGTTGTTTTTAAAGCAAGTTTCTTTCATTACGT
Organism: Astropecten irregularis; assembly: GCA_963971285.1. Lineage (NCBI taxonomy): Eukaryota > Metazoa > Echinodermata > Asteroidea > Paxillosida > Astropectinidae > Astropecten > Astropecten irregularis. The sequence continues at coordinate 16,090,621 of OZ020251.1, read as the reverse complement.
TTTTACACGGTAGCAGATATAAATGCGTTTTTACGAGATTTCGTCGTACTCCCTATTTGAAAGAGGCCTGGCTGGGGGGCAGCCGGCAGGGCTTTGTTTTGTGAGGGAAATAACGGTGGTCTGAAAATAATCCTTGTGGACTAATGCACACTAACCACCACACAATTTTGAAAAATATTGACAAAAACGTTGATATTGATCTTACCAGACGATCAAAGTGATTTTTCAGGACAACAGTTCGTCTATCTTCATGTTCTTGATAAACCGCCTTTCTCATTTTCCCATTAAAGCGCCCTCAATTGACAAACATTTTTAAGGCAGAGGGCGCTATTTTGTAAAAAATAAAAGGGTGTATCATTACGACAGCGAGATGAGCAAAACTGAATGAGCAGCGAGATGAGCAAAGCAGCGAGATGAGCAAAATAATGAGCAGCGAAATCAGCAAACGAGCAGCGAAATCAGCAAACGAGCAGCGAAATCAGCAGACGAGCAGCGAAATGAGTAAATGAGCACCGAAATGAGTAGTGATGTCCTCGGCAAATGAATAGTGATAATTATGTTCGGATGGGAAATGAATAATTATGGGAGTTTATTTACTTGGTTGCAACCCTCATACTATGATTCGTATGACCTATGATGCCTTGCAGCCGGGCCTGTGTAGGACACTATGGGTTTTCCTTCTTAACTCGAGTTACGATCGATCGTAGGGCTTCGTAAAATCGACTCTGGTGTTAATCGCCTACAGATTTAGGAGCTGGGACGTCTGCCGGGCCCTTTTCAGCAGAAAATTTGTCTTGCTGTGGCCATATTCCATATCGTGTTGTACCTGTTCATTTGAAATTGGCCAGTGGCACTTTACGGTTCGTTTGATCAAAGATAAATTTCGGGGCCTAGTTTTTGGGGTCCCCATATGGGGCACATTACAGCAGGGGTCCCCGGTAAACATTAGTATCTATGTATGGTACCTTAAAAAACCACAGATGCTCAAACGGCAAACGGACAGGTCATGTACATAAAAGCACATGCCGGCTTAAAGGGATTGCATACGTTTGGTAATTTGAGCCTACTGTTCGTTTCAAACCAATATAATTATTGTATTATATACCATAAAACTAACCTGTGAAAGTTTCAATTCAAAAGGTGGTAGCGTTTTTGAGATTTTGGCGACAAACTAGAGCGGTTATTTCACGCCAGAGAACAGTTAGTCAATAGCTGAGAAGCGTAACGGCCATAACGCTTCTCATTATTCTTTTTTTTTTGGAGATAAAAAGTGACATATTTTTCCATAACCGCGGTACTTCGAATTGAACGTTTCTCAATATGCATTATACTATCCAAAGCAGCTGTACTTCCTTCCTCCATGTTCTCACCAAGTAAGTTTTTATTGCCATAAATTTGCAGAGTCATTACCAAACGTATGCAATGCCTTTAAATACACAGTCATGTCATAAGATGAACAAGTGGTACTTCAGTGCTAGGCTTCCGTTACGAATATTCTGGGAATTGCAATTTCCACAAATTTGACCGCCATGTAAGTTGGAACCTGCACAGAATAAAATTGTTGAGACTCAATGTTTGTGGGTGCAGACCACTAAATAGGGCCAAATCGGTCCGCGGGGCTGATAATTTTTTTGTATACCATCAAAATCTTTTCTCTTAAAGCGTCTGGTAAGCCCAACGTGGGAAGTCCTGTAGAAAAAATGGATGGAACCCGATCACCAGAGTTTGGACTTCTACATTATTTTGATTCGTGGGCATGAAATCAGGCCCTATAAATTCGCTCTATTTTTCCCTGTAGTGGAGGGGTACTATTTTTAGTCTGGTACCGGTCAAATCGGCCGTTTTAGGGGTATTTTTCCTTGATTGTACTTTTCGGCAAAAAAATCATGGGTAAACCTACACAAAATTGAACAGAAAATGAAAATTGAAGTTGTTACCTTTATTTTGAAGTATTGATCGATTGCCTTAGAAACTTAGGGGTACATGTTTTTCTAATTATAATTAATTAATTTTTAAATGGCCATTTTGCGTGAGAGTGAACAAAAAAAGATCCTCACGCGCGTTAGCAATGTCAAATGCACAAACCCATGCGCGAAGGTTGGGAATTTGACCGAATTTTACTGCCTACGCCAAAAATAATCAATGACCATTTCATGTCACAACTCATTTTGATCTATCGCTTTGGTGAAAGTAGCGGCACTGTTCACCAGACCAAAAGGCATGACTTGGAATTCGTAATGACCCTGGTTGGTTACAAACGCAGTGTATTTCTGAGATTCCTTATCCATAGGTAGGTCTTGCCTATCAGCGTGGCATGAACCAGTCGTTTGACTTAGTCAGTGAAATCTGGTCAAGTTCCTAGCCTTCGTGATATGGTTTGTACACGGGCTCATTGCTAAAGCGCATGGGAATTTTTTTTTTTATGTTTTGACTTGATTTCAGGCATTTTTTAGGCGATCGGTTCCATGTTCCACTGCATTGCTTAGCGTGGGACGTTAGTGCGAAGGACGAAAACAAAAATCAATGCAAATGATGCATTTAGGTGAGAAAGTGGGTCTATTTCAGCTGCTTTGCAGAGGGATGTTTTTTGAAAATGGCTTCTTTGACTGTGGTGATCCATACCTTGTTTTAGGGGTGGTCAGCTGAAAATGAGTATATCTCAAAAACTCAATGCTAAAGTTGTTTTGAATGCTAGTCAACTCGTACGCCAACCAACTCGTACGCCGACCAACTCGTACGCCACCAGCACATTAAGATTGTAGTTTGTATAAACAAAAGAAACAAACACTCAGAGTGTGCGGTGCTCGTCCACGTCGGTTCGGGGGGGGGGGGGGGGGGGGGGCAAACCTAATTATTTTGAATAAATCTTGATATAATAATGTCTCACACTACAACGTGCACGGTGTTCATCAGTCTAATCATTAGCTTCGCTCTATTTAGCTGACAAACATTTCAATGTACACAATTGCAAGGCAAAAGCAAGAAAATTATGGTTACTGAAAAAGTACAATACACACTGGCAAAAGAACAGCTCAAAAAGACGTCACATTCATTAGCCAATCAAAGTAGGGAACGTTAAAAACGTGTTACCAAACACTATTAATGGCCAATCACGTTTATCCAATTTCAAGGCTCTTCCAACGCCAGCAGGGTTGTGATGTTTCTGGATTAAACAGGAAAGTTAAACGTTCTCTTATGTTTCCTCCTCAATGCATTTTAAATAAGAGAGTTGTGAGAGCTATGAAAATGATGGATTGAAGAAATATGGCACTGGACCTCCTGCCATTTTGAAAATGGCTTCTTTGACTGGAGTGATCCATACCTTGCTTTAGGGGTGGTCAGCTGAGAATGAGTATATCTCAAAAATTCAATGGTCAACCCACCATAAATTGAAAAGAAAATGAAAGGTGACATGTTCATCATCATTTTACTGTGCAACTTGAATAGCTGTGATAGTTCTGTATATTTTTAAATGATTTTTGAAGTTTGAGGATTTATTACTGTTGTCTATGGGAGTTTATTTACTTGGGTGCAACCATACGCCACTTTTTCAGACTCGAGACTGAGTTCAAATTTCGATATATTTCAAGCGAGTCCAGGGTCGGGGGAAATTACGCAGCCCGCTGAAAAAAAATTACCTGACGGAAATCTGAAATGTTGGTCGTAATTGTAGGTTGTGTTATGCTTTCTTCTTTTTTCTTTTCTTTTGTTTGCCGGGGGCTTATTTTCACCATTCATTATCGGTTACTGTTTGTCAAAGGTAATATCGTACTTTGGTAAAACAAATGGATGATACTACCTTTAAAATGAAAATATATATATAAACTTGATTTCATAGAAAATTCGCAATAATTTAGTTTCAAAAAATATAATTCATTTTGCCAGCTCGGCTGCGTTTTCGTAGTACAATTAGTCATGCTATACTTGTTTTTGGGGGGCATTGAAAATAAGGTTTTAAAGGGATGGTACAGAATTGGTAAGACACTAAACACTTCATGATCACAGATTCACATAAAATGTACACAGTATAATGGTGATGATGGGAGAAAACATCCCATGAAATGTTTTTGTCTGAAATGCCATATTCGTTGAGATATAAATAAAACTATTTTCCGATTGGAATAAATCGCTTCGAAGCGTTTTATTCATTTGTTGAAATGTGTACAGTTCTCTGTAAACGGGTTTTCACTATTTTCTCGTGACCCAGATGGCTGATTGACCTCAAACTTCTACAGGTTTGTCAGTTAAGGTATATGATGGATTACATAATGTGATTTCACTGTCAGCAACAGTTTAGTCGCAAAAACCAATTCTGTACCATCCCTTTAATTGGGCCCAAACCGAAATAATCCTGTAGGGAACATCCACACCTACAATTTGAACAAGTTTTAGAGATCGATTGCCTCAATATTCAGAGAATAATTCCCAACTCTAGCACAAAAATAAACTGACACTGTTCCCATGCCGCCATTGTATTGCTTGTGTTGCAAAACATTCTTGCGGTTTATGGTAGCCTATTTACATGGCAGAATGATAATGTATAGAACCTTAATTTATTCAGGCCACGCTGCTGCACCCAGTGTACTAGCTTGGTCCGAGGAACCCCAGACAACGCCCACCCAGTTTTCTAATAATTTGTGTTATGTTAATTTCTACATTAAATTTCCGTTGTATTGGGTGGTTCAAGATTAAGGAATCTGCATTCAATTTCTTGGAACTAAGTCATTTGCGTCGAGCCTCTTCTTTCTTGCGTTGTTTTCTCATGATCCCGGTACCTGTGTTTTTATTACACACTAAATGATGGAAGATCCGTTCTCAACTCCATTAATATTGCAAGCATGGAACAGGGCGTTGCCGACGGACAACGCCGAAGGACCTGCTACCTTGCCTTATCAGGTAAGTGAAACACGTCGACAACAATACTGTTGTTTTCATTTGAACGCTGGCAACAAACTGTATGAATTATTTTGCATGTATTTTGTATTGTGATATTGTATTTTTGATATGACTGATGAAGCCGATTCTGATAAGAAAATAGAAATGGCGACTAAGTATGATTTGTCAAAAGATTCATTCGTTGAGAAGTTCAAAGAAATTGCTGTGCTACGAGATTATACTGATTCATCAAAGACAATTTGGAAATAATTCCACTGACGGCCATTACGGAACCAGAGATTACTTATTGGATGCAAGTCATGATGAACTCTAATGTCAGGTGTGTACACTGGGGTAGCGTATCTCGAAGAGTGAGATTTTCAGTGTTTTTTTTTTTTACCTATACATTCTACATTGTATGTGTATTATATAATGTGAAAGTCCAAACTCTGGTGATAGGGTTCCATTCATTTTGTCTACAGAACTTCCAACGTAGGGCTCACCAGACGCTTTCAGAGAACAGATTTTGAGGGTATACATAGACAACAGTGATAAATCCTCAAACTTCATAAATCATTAAAAAATATACAGAACTCTCACAGCTGTTCAATTTGCACAGAAAAATGATGATGAACATGTCACCTTTAATTTTCTTTTCGTTTTATGGTAGGGTGACTATTGCATTTTTAAGATATACTCATTCTCAGCTGATCACCTCTAAAACAAGGTATGGATCACTCCAGTCAAAGAAGCCATTTTCAAAAATCATCCCTCTGCAAAGCGGCTGAAATAGACCCACTTTCTCACCCAATTGCATCAAAAATGGTCAAAAATGGAAGCCCAAAGTCCAGGCAGGAGGTCCAGTGCCATTTTTCTTCAATCATTCATTTTAATAGCTCTCACAACTCTCTTACTTAAAATATATTGAGTGCTTAACTTTTATTAATGAGCTCGGCGGACAGATTTTGGGACTGTTTACTTGGGTGCACCCTGAGGTGACGTAGTCCCACTTATTTGGCCGTTAGAACTATTTTTTTTTCTTTCGCACTAACGTCCCACTCTAAGCAATGCAGTGGAACTTAAATAATAAACCGGTCGCCTAAAATATGCCTGAAATCAAATCAAAACATAAAAAAAAATCCCCATGCGCTTTAGCAATGAGCCCGTGTACAAACCATATTAAGAAGGTTAGGAACTTGTCCGGATTTCACTGACTATGTCAAACGACTGGTTCATGCCACGCTGATAGGCAAGCGCGTAGAGAATGCATAGACCAAATTGAGTTGTGACATGAAATGGTCATTGATTATGTTAGGCGTAAACAGTGACATTCGGTCAAGTTCCCAACCTTCGCGCATAGGTTTGTGCATTTGACATTGCTAACGCGCGTGAGGATTTTTTCAGTGAACAATGGTGCAGACAACTAAATAATTGCCCATAGACTCCCAGGCAAAATGGCCATTTAAAAAATAATTAATTAATTAGAAATACATGTACCCCTAAGTATCTGAGGCAATCGATCAATGCTTCAAAATAAAGGTAAAAACTTCAATTTTCATTTTCTGTTCAATTTTGTGTAGGCTAACCCATGATTTTTTGCTGAAAAGTACATTCTAAGAAAAATACCCCTAAAACGGCCGATTTGACCGGTGCCAGACTAAAAATAGTACCCCTCCACTACAGGGAAAAATAGAGCAAAATTATAGGGCCCGATTTCATGCCCACTAATCAAAATGGCAGCGCGCGGTCAAATCCTATATATTTTGATCACGATATTTGAAATCTGCCTGCTCATTTCTGTGGCAAACTCCGGAAAAACAAAATTACACATGTCTTTTTATTTTTAGTCTAGATCATACATCTGAATTTTTGAACCTGAATTTGCTCTGCTTAGCGAAATCTGTAATGATTTACAAATCATGCAATACCGGTTTATGTGTGTTATAAATGTCAGCACGCAATCTAATTCTATATTCTGAACACGATCTTTGAAATCTGCCTGCTCATTTCTGGGGCAAACTCAGAAAATTACACGTGTCTTTTTATTTTCAGTATAGATCATTGATCTGAATTTTTGAACCTGAAGTTGCCCTGCTTAGCGAAATCTGTATTGATTTATATATCATGTTATTATACGTTCTACACTGTATGTGTATTATATAATGTGAAAGTCCAAACTCTGGTGATCGGGTTCCATTCATTTGGTCTACAGAACTTCCCACGTAGGGCTCACCAGACGCTTTTAGAGAACAGATTTTGAGGGTATACATAGACAACAGTGATAAATCCTCAAACTTCAAAAATCATTTAAAAATATACAGAACTCTCACAGCTGTTCAAGTTGCACAGAAAAATTATGATGAACATGTCACCTTTAATTTTCTTTTCATTTTATGGTAGGGTGACTCTTGAATTTTCATCAAAAATGGTAACAAATGGAAGCCCAAAGTCCAGGCAGGAGGTCCAGTGCCATATTTCTTCAATCGTTCATTTTTAAAGCTCTCACAACTCTCTTATTTAAAATGTATTGAGTGCTTAACTTTTATTAATGAGCTCGGCGGACAGATTTTGGGACTGTTTACTTTGGTGCACCCTGAGGTGACGTAGTCCCACTTATTTGGCCGTTAGAACTCTTTTGTTTTCTTTCGCACTAACGTCCCACGCTTAGCAATGCAGTGAAACATAAATAATAAACCGATCGCCTAAAATATGCCTGAAATCAAGTCAAAACATAAAAAAAATCCCCATGCGCTTTAGCAATGAGCCCGTGTACAAACCATATTAAGAAGGTTAGGAACTTGACCGGGTTTCACTGACTATGTCAAACGACTGGTTCATGCCACGCTGATAGGCAAGCGCGTAGAGAATGCATAGACCAAATTGAGTTGTGACATGAAATGGTAATTGATTATGTTCGGCGTAGACAGTGACATTCGGTCAAGTTCCCAACCTTCGCGCATAGGTTTGTGCATTTGACATTGCTAACGCGCGTGAGGATTTTTTCAGTGAACAATGGTGCAGACAACTAAATAATTGCCCATAGACTCCCAGGCAAAATGGCCATTTAAAAAATAATTAATTAATTAGAAATACATGTACCCCTAAGTATCTGAGGCAATCGATCAATGCTTCAAAATAAAGGTAAAAACTTCAATTTTCATTTTCTGTTCAATTTTGTGTAGGCTAACCCATGATTTTTTGCCGAAAAGTACATTCTAAGAAAAATACCCCTAAAACGGCCGATTTGACCGGTGCCAGACTAAAAATAGTACCCCTCCACTACAGGGAAAAATAGAGGAAAATTATAGGGCCCGATTTCATGCCCACTAATCAAAATGGCAGCGCGCGGTCAAATCCTATATTTTGATCACGATATTTGAAATCTGCCTGCTCATTTCCTTGGCAAACTCAGGAAAAACAAAATTACACGTGTCCTTTTATTTTCAGTCTAGATCAGACATCTGAATTTTTTAAACCTAAAGTCGCCCTGCATAGCGAAATCTGTAATGATTTACAAATCATGCAATACTTGTTTACACTGTATGTGTGTTATAAATGTCAGCACGCAGTCTAATTCTATATTTTGAACACGATCTTTGAAATCTGCCTGCTCATTTCTGTGGCAAACTCAGGAAAAACAAAATTACACGTGTCTTTTTATTTTCAGTCTAGACCATAGATCTTAATTTTTGAACCTGTAGTTGCCCTGCTTAGCGAAATCTGTAATGATTTATATATCATATTATGACGTTCTACACTGTATGTTCATTATATATGACAGCGCGCGGTCAAATCCTGTATTTTGAACACGATCTTTGAAATCTGTCTGCTCATTTCTGGGGCAAACTCAAGAAAAACAAAATTACACGTGTCTTTTTATTTTCAGTCTAGACCATAGATCTTAATTTTTGAACCTGTAGTTGCCCTGCTTAGCGAAATCTGTAATGATTTATATATCATGTTACGACGTTCTACACTGTATGTGTATCATATATGACAGCGCGCTGTCCAATCCTATATTTTGAACATGATCTTTGAAATCTGTCTGCTCATTTCTGGGGCAAACTCAGGAAAAACAAAATTACGCGTGTCGTTTTATTTTCAGTCTAGATCATAGATCTGAATTTTTTAACCCAAAGTCGACCTGCGTATCGAAATCTGTAATGATTTATATATCATGTTATGACGTTCTACACTGTATGTGTATCATATATGACAGCGCGCTGTCCAATCCTATATTTTGAACACGATCTTTGACATCTGGCTGCTCATTTCTGGGGCAAACTCAGGAAAAACAAAATTACATGTGTCTTTTTTTTCAGTATAGATAATTGATCTGAATTTTTGAACCTGAAATTGCCCTGCTAAGCGAAATCTGTAATGATTTATATAGCATGTTATTATACGTTCTACACTGTATGTGTATTATATAATTCGAAAGTCCAAACTCTGGTGATCGGGTTCCATTCATTTTGTCTACAGAACTTCCCACGTAGGGCTCACCAGACGCTTTCAGAGAACAGATTTTGAGGGTATACATAGACAACAGTGATAAATCCTCAAACTTCAAAAATCATTTAAAATATACAGAACTCTGACAGCTGTTCAAGTTGCACAGAAAAATGATGATGAACATATCACCTTGAATTTTCTTTTCATTTAATGGTAGGGTGACTATTTAATTTTTGAGATAAACTCATTCTCAGCTGATCACCCCTAAAACAAAGTATGGATCACTCAAGTCAAAGAAGCCATTTTCAAAAAACATCCCTCTGCAAAGTGGCTAAAATAGACCCATTGTCTCACCCAATTGCATCAAAAATGGTCACAAATCGAAGCCCTCAGTCCAGGCAGGAGGTCCAGTGCCATATTTCTTCAATCATTCATTTTTATAGCTCTCACAACTCTATTATTTAAAATATATTGAGTACTTAACTTTTATTAATGAGCTCGGCGGACAGATTTTGGGACTGTTTACTTGGGTGCACCCTGAGGTGACGTAGTCCCACTTATTTGGCCGTTAGACCTCTTTTTTTTTCTTTCGCACTTACGTCCCACGCTAAGCAATGCAGTGGAACATAAATAATAAACCGATCGCCTAAAATATGCCTGAAATCAAGTCAAAACATAAAAAAAAAATCCCCATGCGCTTTAGCATGGAGCCCGTGTACAAACCATTTTAAGAAAGCTAGGAACTTGACCGGATATCACTGACTATGTCAAACGACTGGTTCATGCCACGCTGATTGGCAAGTCCGTAGAGAATGCATAGACCAAAATGAGTTGTGACATGAAATGGTCATTGATTATGTTCGGCGTAGACAGTAACATTCGGTCAAGTTCCCAACCTCCGCCAATAGGTTTGTGCATTTGACATTGCTAACGCGCGTGCGGATTTTTTTTTCAGTGTACAATGGTGCAGACAACTAAATAATTGCCCATAGACTCCCAGGCAAAATGGCCATTTAAAAAATAATAAATTATTTAGAAATACATGTACCCCTAAGTTTCTGAGGCAATCGACCAATACTTCAAAATAAAGGTAAAAACTTCAATTTTCATTTTCTGTTCAATTTTGTGTAGGCTAAGCCATGTTTTTTTTGCCGAAAAGTACATTCTAAGAAAAAAAACCCTTAAACGGCCGATTTAATCGTTGCCAGACTTAAAAGAGTACCCCTCCACTACAGGGAAAGATAGAGCGAATTTATTGGGCCTGATTTCATGCCCACGAATCAAAATGGCAGCGCGCGGTCAATTGCTATATTTTGAACACGATCATTTAAATCTGCCTGCTCATTTCTGTGGCAAACTCAGGAAAAACAAAATTACACGTGTCCTTTTATTTTCAGTCTAGATCATAGATCTGAATTTGAACCTGAAGTTGCTCTGCTTAGCGAAATCTGTAATGATTTATATATCATATTATGACGTTCTACACTGTATGTGTATTATACATGGCAGCGCGCGGTCAAATCCTATATTTTGAACACGATCATTTAAATCTGCCTGCTCATTTCTGGGGCAAACTCAGGAAAAACAAAATTACACTATTGAATTTTTGAACCCGAAGTCGCCCTGCGTATCGAAATCTGTAATGATTTATATATTAAGTTATGACGTTCTACACTGTATGTGTATTATATATGACAGCGCGCGGTCAAATCCTATATTTTGAACACGATCTTTGAAATATGTCTGCTCATTTCTTGGGCAAACTCAGGAAAAACAAAATTACACGTTTTTTTTTTTTTCAGTCTAGACCATTGATCTGAATTTTTGAACCTGAAGTTGCCCTGCTTAGCGAAATCTGTAATGATTTATATATCATGTTATGACGTTCTACACTGTATGTGTATTATATATGACAGCGCGCGGTCAAATCCTATATTTTGAACACGATCTTTGAAATCTGTCTGCTCATTTCTTGGGCAAACTCAGGAAAAACAAAATTACACGTGTCTTTTTATTTTCAGTCTACATCATGAGTTTTAATGAGTTGTGACATGAAATGGTCATTGATTATGTTCGGCGTAGACAGTAACATTCGGTCAAGTTCCCAACCTCCGCCAATAGGTTTGTGCATTTGACATTGCTAACGCGCGTGAGGATTTTTTTCAGTGTATAATGGTGCAGACAACTAAATAATTGCCTATAGACTCCCAGGCAAAATGGCCATTTAAAAAATAATAAATTAATTAGAAATACATGTACCTCTAAGTTTCTGAGGCAATCGACCAATACTTCAAAATAAAGGTCAAAACTTCAATTTCATTTTCTGTTCAATTTTGTGTAGGCTAACCCATGATTTTTTTGCCGAAAAGTACATTCTAAGAAAAAAAACCCTAAAACGGCCGATTTGACCGGTGCCAGACTAAAAATAGTACCCCTCCAAAACAGGGAAAAATAGAGCGAATTTATAGGGCCTGATTTCATGCCCACGAATCAAAATGGAAGCGCGCGGTCAAATCCTATATTTTGAACACGATCTTTTAAATCTGCCTGTTCATTTCTGTGGCAAACTCAGGAAAAACAAAATTACACGTGTCATTTAATTTTCAGTCTAGATTATAGATCTGAAATTTTGAACCCGAAGTCGCCCTGCGTATCGAAATCTGTAATGATTTATACATCATGTTATGGCGTTCTACACTGTATGTTTATTATAAGGGACAGCGCGCGGTCAAATTCTGTATTTTGAACACGATCTTTGGAATCTGTCTGCTCATTTCTGGGGCAAACTCAGGAAAAACAAAATTACACGTTTTTTTTTTTTTCAGTCTAGACCATTGATCTGAATTTTTGAACCTGAAGTTGCCCTGCTTAGCGAAATCTGTAATGATTTATATATCATGTTATGACGTTCTACACTGTATGTGTATTATATATGACAGCGCGCGGTCAAATCCTATATTTTGAACACGATCTTTGAAATCTGTCTGCTCATTTCTTGGGCAAACTCAGGAAAAACAAAATTACACGTGTCTTTTTATTTTCAGTCTACATCATGAGTTTTAATGAGTTGTGACATGAAATGGTCATTGATTATGTTCGGCGTAGACAGTAACATTCGGTCAAGTTCCCAACCTCCGCCAATAGGTTTGTGCATTTGACATTGCTAACGCGCGTGAGGATTTTTTTCAGTGTATAATGGTGCAGACAACTAAATAATTGCCTATAGACTCCCAGGCAAAATGGCCATTTAAAAAATAATAAATTAATTAGAAATACATGTACCTCTAAGTTTCTGAGGCAATCGACCAATACTTCAAAATAAAGGTCAAAACTTCAATTTCATTTTCTGTTCAATTTTGTGTAGGCTAACCCATGATTTTTTTGCCGAAAAGTACATTCTAAGAAAAAAAACCCTAAAACGGCCGATTTGACCGGTGCCAGACTAAAAATAGTACCCCTCCAAAACAGGGAAAAATAGAGCGAATTTATAGGGCCTGATTTCATGCCCACGAATCAAAATGGAAGCGCGCGGTCAAATCCTATATTTTGAACACGATCTTTTAAATCTGCCTGTTCATTTCTGTGGCAAACTCAGGAAAAACAAAATTACACGTGTCATTTAATTTTCAGTCTAGATTATAGATCTGAAATTTTGAACCCGAAGTCGCCCTGCGTATCGAAATCTGTAATGATTTATACATCATGTTATGGCGTTCTACACTGTATGTTTATTATAAGGGACAGCGCGCGGTCAAATTCTGTATTTTGAACACGATCTTTGGAATCTGTCTGCTCATTTCTGGGGCAAACTCAGGAAAAACAAAATTACACGTTTTTTTTTTTTTTTTCAGTCTAGATCATTGATCTGAATTTTTGAACCTGAAGTTGCCCTGCTTAGCGAAATCTGTAATGATTTATATATCATGTTATGACGTTCTACACTGTATGTGTATCATTATGACAGCGCGCTGTCCAATCCTATATTTTGAACAAGATCTTTGAAATCTGTCTGCTCATGTCTTGGGCAAACTCAGGAAAAAAAAAATTACACGTGTCTTTTTTTTTCAGTCTAGATCATAGATCTGAATTTTTTAACCCGAAGTCGCCCTGCGTATCGAAATCTGTAATGATTTATATATCATATTATGACGTTCTACACTGTATGTGTATTATATATGACAGCGCGCGGTCAAATCCTATATTTTGAACACGAACTTTGAAATATGTCTGCTCATTTCTTGGGCAAACTCAGGAAAAACAAAATTACACGTGTCTTTTTATTTTCAGTCTACATCATGAGTTTTAATGAGTTGTGACATGAAATGGTCATTGATTATGTTCGGCGTAGACAGTAACATTCGGTCAAGTTCCCAACCTCCGCCAATAGGTTTGTGCATTTGACATTGCTAACGCGCGTGAGGATTTTTTTCAGTGTATAATGGTGCAGACAACTAAATAATTGCCTATAGACTCCCAGGCAAAATGGCCATTTAAAAAATAATAAATTAATTAGAAATACATGTACCTCTAAGTTTCTGAGGCAATCGACCAATACTTCAAAATAAAGGTCAAAACTTCAATTTCATTTTCTGTTCAATTTTGTGTAGGCTAACCCATGATTTTTTTGCCGAAAAGTACATTCTAAGAAAAAAAACCCTAAAACGGCCGATTTGACCGGTGCCAGACTAAAAATAGTACCCCTCCAAAACAGGGAAAAATAGAGCGAATTTATAGGGCCTGATTTCATGCCCACGAATCAAAATGGAAGCGCGCGGTCAAATCCTATATTTTGAACACGATCTTTTAAATCTGCCTGTTCATTTCTGTGGCAAACTCAGGAAAAACAAAATTACACGTGTCATTTTATTTTCAGTCTAGATTATAGATCTGAAATTTTGAACCCGAAGTCGCCCTGCGTATCGAAATCTGTAATGATTTATACATCATGTTATGGCGTTCTACACTGTATGTTTATTATAAGGGACAGCGCGCGGTCAAATTCTGTATTTTGAACACGATCTTTGGAATCTGTCTGCTCATTTCTGGGGCAAACTCAGGAAAAACAAAATTACACGTTTTTTTTTTTTTTTCAGTCTAGATCATTGATCTGAATTTTTGAACCTGAAGTTGCCCTGCTTAGCGAAATCTGTAATGATTTATATATCATGTTATGACGTTCTACACTGTATGTGTATCATTATGACAGCGCGCTGTCCAATCCTATATTTTGAACAAGATCTTTGAAATCTGTCTGCTCATGTCTTGGGCAAACTCAGGAAAAAAAAAATTACACGTGTCTTTTTTTTTCAGTCTAGATCATAGATCTGAATTTTTTAACCCGAAGTCGCCCTGCGTATCGAAATCTGTAATGATTTATATATCATATTATGACGTTCTACACTGTATGTGTATTATATATGACAGCGCGCGGTCAAATCCTGTATTTTGAACACGATCTTTGAAATTTCTCTGCTCATTTCAGGGGCAAACTCAGGAAAAACAAAATTACACGTGTCTTTTTATTTTCAGTCTAGATCATAGATCTGAATTTTCTAACCCAAAGTCGACCTGCGTATCGAAATCTGTAATGATTTATATATCATATTATGACGTTCTACACTGTGTGTGAATTATATATGACAGCGCGCGGTCCAATCCTATATTTTGAACACGATCTTTGACATCTGGCTGCTCTATTCTGGGGCAAACTCAGGAAAAAAAATTACACGTGTCCTTTTATTTTCAGTCTACATCATAGATCTGAATTTTTGAACCTGAAGTTGCCCTGCTTAGCGAAATCTTTAATGATTTATATATCATGTTACGACGTTCTACTCTTTATGTGTATTATACATGGCAGCGCGCGGTCAAATCCTATATTTTGAACACGATCTTAGAAATCTGCCTGCTCATTTCTGTGGCAAACTCAGGAAAAACAAAATTACACGTGTCTTTTTATTTTCAGTCTAGATCATAGATCTGAATTTTTTAACCCGAAGTCGCCCTGCGTATCGAAAACTGTAATGATTTATATATCATGTTATGACGTTCTACACTGTATGTGTATCATATATGACAGCGCGCTGTCCAATCCTATATTTTGAACACGATCTTTGAAATCTGTCTGCTCATTTCTTGGGCAAACTCAGGAAAATCAAAATTACACGTGTCTTTTTATTTTCAGTCTAGATCATAGATCTGAATTTTTGGACCTGAAGTTGCTCTGCTTAGCGAAATCTGTAATGATTTATATATCATGTTACGACGTTCTACTCTGTATGTGTATTATACATGGCAGCGCGCGGTCAAATCCTATATTTTGAACACGATCTTTGAAATCTGCCTGCTCATTTCTGTGGCAAACTCAGAAAAAAACAAAATAACACGTTTTTTTTTTTTTAAAGTCTAGATCATACATCTGAATTTTTGAACCCGAAGTCGCCCTGCGTATCGAAATCTGTAATGATTTTTATATCATGTTACGACGTTCTACTCTGTATGTGTATTATACATGGCAGCGCGCGGTCAAATCCTATATTTTGAACACGATCTTTGAAATCTGCCTGCTCATTTCTGTGGCAAACTCAGGAAAAACAAAATAACACGTGTCCTTTTATTTTCAGTCTAGATCATTCATCTGAATTTTTGAACCCGAAGTCGCCCTGTGTATCGAAATCTGTAATGATTTATATATTATGTTATGACGTTCTACACTGTATGTGTATCATATATGACAGCGCGCTGTCCAATCCTATATTTTGAACACGATCTTTGAAATCTGTCTGCTCATTTCTTGGGCAAACTCAGGAAAATCAAAATTACACGTGTCTTTTTATTTTCAGTGTAGATCATAGATCTGAATTTTCGAACCTGAAGTCGCCCTGCATAGCGAAATCTGTAATGATTTATAAATCATGTTATGACGTTCTACACTGTATGTGCATTATATATGACAGCGCGCGGTCAAATCCTATATTTTGAACACGATCTTTGACATCTGCCTGCTAATTTCTGGGGCAAACTCCGGAACAACAAAATTTCACGTGTCTTTTTATTTTTAGTGTAGATCATAGACCTAAATTTTTGAGCCTGAAGTCGCCCTGCATAGCGAAATCTGTAATGTTTTACAAATCATGCAATACCGGTTGAGATTGTATGTGTATTATATATGGCAGCACGCACAGTCTATTTCTTTATTTTGAACACGATCTTTGAACTCTGACTGCTCATTTTTGGGGCAAACTCAGGGAAACCAAAATTACAGGTGTCGTTTTATTTTCAGTCTAGATCATTGATCTAAAGTTTGAACCTGAAGTTGCCCTGCTTAGCGAAATCTGTAATGATTTATATATCATGTGATGACGTTCTACACTGTATGTGTATCATATATGACAGCGCGCTGTCCAATCCTTAAATGTGAACACGATCTTTGAAATCTGTCTGCTCATTTCTTGGGCAAACTCAGGAAAAACAAAATTACACGTGTCTTTTTATTTTCAGTCTAGATCATAGATCTGAATTTTTTAACCCGAAGTCGCCCTGCGTATCGAAATCTGTAATGATTTATATATCATGTTATGACGTTCTCTACTGTATGTGTATCATAAATGACAGCGCGCTGTCCAATCCTATATTTTGAACACGATCTTTGAAATCTGTCTGCTCATTTCTTGGGCAAACTCAAGAAAATCAAAATTACACGTGTCTTTTTATTTTCAGTCTAGATAAAACATCTGAATTTTTGGACCTGAAGTTGCTCTGCTTAGCGAAATCTGTAATGATTTATATATCATGTTACGACGTTCTACTCTGTATGTGTATTATACATGGCAGCGCGCGGTCAAATCCTATATTTTGAACACGATCTTTGAAATCTGCCTGCTCATTTCTGTGGCAAACTCAGGAAAAACAAAATAACACGTTTTTTTTTTTTTAAGTCTAGATCATACATCTGAATTTTTGAACCCGAAGTCGCCCTGCGTATCGAAATCTGTAATGATTTATATATCATGTTACGACGTCCTACTCTGTATGTGTATCATACATGGCAGCGCGCGGTCAAATCCTATATTTTGAACACGATCTTTGAAATCTGCCTGCTCATTTCTGTGGCAAACTCAGGAAAAATAAAATAACACGTGTCCTTTTATTTTCAGTGTAGATCATAGATCTGAATTTTCGAACCTGAAGTCGCCCTGCATAGCGAAATCTGTAATGATTTATAAATCATGTTATGACGTTCTACACTGTATGTGCATTATATATGACAGCGCGCGGTCAAATCCGATATTTTGAACACGATCTTTGAAATCTGCCTGCTCATTTCTGTGGCAAACTCAGGAAAAATAAAATAACACGTGTCCTTTTATTTTCAGTGTAGATCATAGATCTGAATTTTCGAACCTGAAGTCGCCCTGCATACAAACCATATTACGAATGCTGGGATCTTCACCATATGTCACTGACTATGCCAGACGACTGGCCCATGCCATGCTTATAGGCAAGCCCATAGAGCCTGCGTGGAAAAAAAAATGAGTTGTGACATGAAATGGTCCTGGATTATGTTTGTCATAGTCAGTAAGATGCGGTCTAGTTCCCACCATCGTTTGTGTATCATATGGCAGAGCCCGCGGTCAAATCCTATACTTTGAACACGATATTTGACATCTGCCTGCTCATTTCTGGGGCAAACTCAGGAAAAACAAAATTGCACGTGTCTTTTTATTCTCAGTGTAGATCATAGATCTGAATTTTCGAACCTGAAGTCGCCCTGCATAGCGAAATCTGTAATGATTTATAAATCATGTTATGACGTTCTACACTGTATGTGCATTATATATGACAGCGCGCGGTCAAATCCTATATTTTGAACACGATTTTTGAACTCTGACTGCTCATTTCTGGGGCAAACTTAGGGAAAACAAAATTTCACGTGTCTTTTTATTTTCAGTCTAGATCATAGATCTGAATTTTTGAGCCTGAAGTCGCCCTGCATAGCGAAATCTGTAATGTTTTACAAATCATGCAATACCGGTTGAGATTGTATGTGTATTATATATGGCAGCACGCACAGTCTATTTCTTTATTTTGAACACGATCTTTGAAATCTGCCTCCTCATTTCTCGGGAAAACTCAGGAAAAACAAAATTACACGTGTCTTTTTATTTTCAATTCAGTGTAGGTCATAGATCTGAATTGCTGAACCTGAAGTCGCTCTGCGTAGCGAAATCTGTAATGATTTATATATCATGTTATTACGCTCAACACTGTATGAGTGTTATATTTAGAAGTCAATGAAATATTATAAGTGATTCACTCTAAAGGGTCGATTTCACGAAGCCCGAGGATCGATCGTCCCCCCCTCGTATCCTACGTAGGGCTGCAAGGCATCATTCATAGGTCATACGACTAATAGTTTAATTGAGGTTACTGCAGTCCCACTTATTGGGCCGTTAGAATTATTTTTTTCACGATTTTTTATTTCGTCCTTCGCACTAACGTCCCACGCTAAGCAATGCAGTAAAACATAAAATCATAAACCGATCACCTAAACATTGTCTGAAATCCAGCGAAAACATTCCACCTGCCCCCTAAGAAAAATCCTAACGCGCTTTAGCAATGAGCCCGTGTACAAACCATATTACGAAGGCTGGGATCTTGACCATATGTCACTGACTATGCCAGACGACTGGCCCATGCCATGCTTATAGGCAAGCCCATAGAGCCTGCGTGGAAAAAAAATGAGTTGTGACATGAAATGGTCCTGGATTATGTTTGTCATAGTCAGTAAGATGCGGTCTAGTTCCCACCATCGTTTGTGTATCATTATATGGCAGAGCCCGCGGTCAAATCCTATATTTTGAACACGATATTTGACATCTGCCTGCTCATTTCTGGGGCAAACTCAGGAAAAACAAAATTTCACGTGTCTTTTTATTTTCAGTGTAGATCATAGATCTGAATTTTCGAACCTGAAGTCGCCCTGCATAGCGAAATCTGTAATGTTTTACAAATCATGCAATACCGGTTGAGATTGTATGTGTATTATATATGGCAGAGCCCGCGGTCAAATCCTATATTTTGAACACGATATTTGATATCTGCCTGCTCATTTCTGGGGCAAACTCAGGAAAAACAAAATTTCACGTGTCTTTTTATTTTCAGTCTAGATCATAGATCTGAATTTTTGAGCCTGAAGTCGCCCTGCATAGCGAAATCTGTAATGTTTTACAAATCATGCAATACCGGTTGAGATTGTATGTGTATTATATATGGCAGCACGCACAGTCTATTTCGTTATTTTGAACACGATCTTTGAAATCTGCCTGCTCATTTCTCGGGAAAACTCAGGAAAAACAAAATTACACGTGTCTTTTTATTTTCAATTCAGTGTAGGTCATAGATCTGAATTGCTAAACCTGAAGTCGCTCAGCGTAGCGAAATCTGTAATGATTTATATATCATGTTATTACGCTCAACACTGTATGAGTGTTATATTTAGAAGTCAATGAAATATTATAAGTGATTCACTCTAAAGGGTCGATTTCACGAAGCCCGAGGATCGATCGTCCCCCCCTCGTTTCCTACGTAGGTCTGCAAGGCATCATTCATAGGTCATACGACTAATAGTTAAATTGAGGTTACTGCAGTCCCACTTATTGGGCCGTTAGAATTATTTTTTTCACGATTTTTTATTTCGTCCTTCGCACTAACGTCCCACGCTAAGCAATGCAGTAAAACATAAAATCATAAACCGATCACCTAAACATTGTCTGAAATCCAGCGAAAACATTCCACCTCCCCCCCTAAGAAAAATCCTAACGCGCTTTAGCAATGAGCCCGTGTACAAACCATATTACGAAGGCTGGGATCTTGACCATATGTCACTGACTATGCCAGACGACTGGCCCATGCCATGCTTATAGGCAAGCCCATAGAGCCTGCGTGGAAAAAAATGAGTTGTGACATGAAATGGTCCTGGATTATGTTTGTCATAGTCAGTAAGATGCGGTCTAGTTCCCACCATCGTTTGTGTATCATTATATGGCAGAACCCGCGGTCAAATCCTATATTTTGAACACGATATTTGACATCTGCCTGCTCATTTCTGGGGCAAACTCAGGAAAAACAAAATTTCACGTGTCTTTTTATTTTCAGTGTAGATCATAGATCTAAATTTTCGAACCTGAAGTCGCCCTGCATAGCGAAATCTGTTATGATTTATAAATCATGTTATGACGTTCTACACTGTATGTGCATTATATATGACAGCGCGCGGTCAAATCCTATATTTTGAACACGATCTTTGACATCTGCCTGCTCATTTCTGGGGCAAACTCAGGGAAAACAAAATTTCACGTGTCTTTTTATTTTCAGTGTAGATCATAGACCTAAATTTTTGAGCCTGAAGTCGCCCTGCATAGCGAAATCTGTAATGTTTTACAAATCATGCAATACCGGTTGAGATTGTATGTGTAATATATATGGCAGCACGCACAGTCTATTTCTTTATTTTGAACACGATCTTTGAAATCTGACTGCTCATTTCTGGGGCAAACTCAGGGAAAACAAAATTTCACGTGTCTTTTAATTTTTAGTCTAGATCATAGATCTGAATTTTTGAGCCTGAAGTCGCCCTGCATAGCGAAATCTGTAATGTTTTACAAATCATGCAATACCGGTTGAGATTGTATGTGTATTATATATGACAGCGCGCGGTCAAATCCTATATTTTGAACACGATCTTTGAACTCTGACTGCTCATTTATGGGGCAAACTCAGGGAAAACAAAATTTCACGTGTCTTTTTATTTTCAGTCTAGATCATAGATCTGAATTTTTGAGCCTGAAGTCGCCCTGCATAGCGAAATCTGTAATGTTTTACAAATCATGCAATACCGGTTGAGATTGTATGTGTATTATATATGGCAGAGCCCGCGGTCAAATCCTATATTTTGAACACGATATTTGATATCTGCCTGCTCATTTCTGGGGCAAACTCAGGAAAAACAAAATTTCACGTGTCTTTTTATTTTCAGTGTAGATCATAGATCTGAATTTTCGAACCTGAAGTCGCCCTGCATAGCGAAATCTGTAATGATTTATAAATCATGTTATGACGTTCTACACTGTATGTGCATTATATATGACAGCGCGCGGTCAAATCCTATATTTTGAACACGATCTTTGAACTCTGACTGCTCATTTCTGGGGCAAACTCAGGGAAAACAAAATTTCACGTGTCTTTTTATTTTCAGTCTAGATCATAGATCTGAATTTTTGAGCCTGAAGTCGCCCTACATAGCGAAATCTGTAATGTTTTACAAATCATGCAATACCGGTTGAGATTGTATGTGTATTATATATGGCAGCACGCCCAGTCTATTTTTTTATTTTGAACACGATCTTTGAAATCTGCCTGCTCATTTCTCGGGAAAACTCAGGAAAAACAAAATTACACGTGTCTTTTTATTTTCAATTCAGTGTAGGTCATAGATCTGAATTGCTGAACATGAAGTCGCTCTGCGTAGCGAAATCTGTAATGATTTATATATCATGTTATTACGCTCAACACTGTATGAGTGTTATATTTAGAAGTCAATGAAATATTATAAGTGATTCACTCTAAAGGGTCGATTTCACGAAGCCCGAGGATCGATCGTCCCCCCCTCGTATCCTACGTAGGGCTGCAAGGCATCATTCATAGGTCATACGACTAATAGCTTAATTGAGGTTACTGCAGTCCCACTTATTGGGCCGTTAGAATTATTTTTTTCACGATTTTTTATTTCGTCCTTCGCACTAACGTCCCACGCTAAGCAATGCAGTAAAACATAAAATCATAAACCGATCACCTAAACATTGTCTGAAATCCAGCGAAAACATTCCACCTCCCCCCTAAGAAAAATCCTAACGCGCTTTAGCAATGAGCCCGTGTACAAACCATATTACGAAGGCTGGGATCTTGACCATATGTCACTGACTATGCCAGACGACTGGCCCATGCCATGCTTATAGGCAAGCCCATAGAGCCTGCGTGGAAAAAAAATGAGTTGTGACATGAAATGGTCCTGGATTATGTTTGTCATAGTCAGTAAGATGCGGTCTAGTTCCCACCATCGTTTGTGTATCATTATATGGCAGAGCCCGCGGTCAAATCCTATATTTTGAACACGATATTTGACATCTGCCTGCTCATTTCTAGGGCAAACTCAGGAAAAACAAAATTTCACGTGACTTTTTATTTTCAGTGTAGATCATAGATCTGAATTTTCGAACCTGAAGTCGCCCTGCATAGCGAAATCTGTAATGATTTATAAATCATGTTATGACGTTCTACACTGTATGTGCATTATATATGACAGCGCGCGGTCAAATCCTATATTTTGAACACGATCTTTGACATCTGCCTGCTCATTTCTGGGGCAAACTCAGGAAAAACTAAATTTCACGTGTCTTTTTATTTTCAGTGTAGATCATAGACCTAAATTTTTGAGCCTGAAGTCGCCCTGCATAGCGAAATCTGTAATGTTTTACAAATCATGCAATACCGGTTGAGATTGTATGTGTATTATATATGGCAGCACGCACAGTCTATTTCTTTATTTTGAACACGATCTTTGAACTCTGACTGCTCATTTCTGGGGCAAACTCAGGGAAAACAAAATTTCACGTGTCTTTTTATTTTCAGTCTAGATCATAGATCTGAATTTTTGAGCCTGAAGTCGCCCTGCATAGCGAAATCTGTAATGTTTTACAAATCATGCAATACCGGTTGAGATTGTATGTGTATTATATATGGCAGAGCCCGCGGTCAAATCCTATATTTTGAACACGATATTTGATATCTGCCTGCTCATTTCTGGGGCAAACTCAGGAAAAACAAAATTTCACGTGTCTTTTTATTTTCAGTGTAGATCATAGATCTGAATTTTCGAACCTGAAGTCGCCCTGCAAAGCGAAATCTGTAATGATTTATAAATCATGTTATGACGTTCTACACTGTATGTGCATTATATATGACAGCGCGCGGTCAAATCCTATATTTTGAACACGATCTTTGACATCTGCCTGCTCATTTCTGGGGCAAACTCAGGAAAAACTAAATTTCACGTGTCTTTTTATTTTCAGTGTAGATCATATATCTGAAGTTTTTGAGCCTGAAGTCGCCCTGCATAGCGAAATCTGTAATGTTTTACAAATCATGCAATACCGGTTGAGATTGTATGTGTATTATATATGGCAGCACGCACAGTCTATTTCTTTATTTTGAACACGATCTTTGAACTCTGACTGCTCATTTCTGGGGCAAACTCAGGGAAAACAAAATTTCACGTGTCTTTTTATTTTCAGTCTAGATCATAGATCTGAATTTTTGAGCCTGAAGTCGCCCTACATAGCGAAATCTGTAATGTTTTACAAATCATGCAATACCGGTTGAGATTGTATGTGTATTATATATGGCAGCACGCCCAGTCTATTTTTTTATTTTGAACACGATCTTTGAAATCTGCCTGCTCATTTCTCGGGAAAACTCAGGAAAAACAAAATTACACGTGTCTTTTTATTTTCAATTCAGTGTAGGTCATAGATCTGAATTGCTGAACATGAAGTCGCTCTGCGTAGCGAAATCTGTAATGATTTATATATCATGTTATTACGCTCAACACTGTATGAGTGTTATATTTAGAAGTCAATGAAATATTATAAGTGATTCACTCTAAAGGGTCGATTTCACGAAGCCCGAGGATCGATCGTCCCCCCCTCGTATCCTACGTAGGGCTGCAAGGCATCATTCATAGGTCATACGACTAATAGCTTAATTGAGGTTACTGCAGTCCCACTTATTGGGCCGTTAGAATTATTTTTTTCACGATTTTTTATTTCGTCCTTCGCACTAACGTCCCACGCTAAGCAATGCAGTAAAACATAAAATCATAAACCGATCACCTAAACATTGTCTGAAATCCAGCGAAAACATTCCACCTCCCCCCTAAGAAAAATCCTAACGCGCTTTAGCAATGAGCCCGTGTACAAACCATATTACGAAGGCTGGGATCTTGACCATATGTCACTGACTATGCCAGACGACTGGCCCATGCCATGCTTATAGGCAAGCCCATAGAGCCTGCGTGGAAAAAAATGAGTTGTGACATGAAATGGTCCTGGATTATGTTTGTCATAGTCAGTAAGATGTGGTCTAGTTCCCACCATCGTTTGTGTATCATTATATGGCAGAGCCCGCGGTCAAATCCTATATTTTGAACACGATATTTGACATCTGCCTGCTCATTTCTAGGGCAAACTCAGGAAAAACAAAATTTCACGTGACTTTTTATTTTCAGTGTAGATCATAGATCTGAATTTTCGAACCTGAAGTCGCCCTGCATAGCGAAATCTGTAATGATTTATAAATCATGTTATGACGTTCTACACTGTATGTGCATTATATATGACAGCGCGCGGTCAAATCCTATATTTTGAACACGATCTTTGACATCTGCCTGCTCATTTCTGGGGCAAACTCAGGAAAAACTAAATTTCACGTGTCTTTTTATTTTCAGTGTAGATCATAGACCTAAATTTTTGAGCCTGAAGTCGCCCTGCATAGCGAAATCTGTAATGTTTTACAAATCATGTAATACCGGTTGAGATTGTATGTGTATTATATATGGCAGCACGCACAGTCTATTTCTTTATTTTGAACACGATCTTTGAACTCTGACTGCTCATTTCTGGGGCAAACTCAGGGAAAACAAAATTTCACGTGTCTTTTTATTTTCAGTCTAGATCATAGATCTGAATTTTTGAGCCTGAAGTCGCCCTGCATAGCGAAATCTGTAATGTTTTACAAATCATGCAATACCGGTTGAGATTGTATGTGTATTATATATGGCAGAGCCCGCGGTCAAATCCTATATTTTGAACACGATATTTGATATCTGCCTGCTCATTTCTGGGGCAAACTCAGGAAAAACAAAATTTCACGTGTCTTTTTATTTTCAGTGTAGATCATAGATCTGAATTTTCGAACCTGAAGTCGCCCTGCAAAGCGAAATCTGTAATGATTTATAAATCATGTTATGACGTTCTACACTGTATGTGCATTATATATGACAGCGCGCGGTCAAATCCTATATTTTGAACACGATCTTTGACATCTGCCTGCTCATTTCTGGGGCAAACTCAGGAAAAACTAAATTTCACGTGTCTTTTTATTTTCAGTGTAGATCATATATCTGAAGTTTTTGAGCCTGAAGTCGCCCTGCATAGCGAAATCTGTAATGTTTTACAAATCATGCAATACCGGTTGAGATTGTATGTGTATTATATATGGCAGCACGCACAGTCTATTTCTTTATTTTGAACACGATCTTTGAACTCTGACTGCTCATTTCTGGGGCAAACTCAGGGAAAACAAAATTTCACGTGTCTTTTTATTTTCAGTCTAGATCATAGATCTGAATTTTTGAGCCTGAAGTCGCCCTGCAAAGCGAAATCTGTAATGATTTATAAATCATGTTATGACGTTCTACACTGTATGTGCATTATATATGACAGCGCGCGGTCAAATCCTATATTTTGAACACGATCTTTGACATCTGCCTGCTCATTTCTGGGGCAAACTCAGGAAAAACTAAATTTCACGTGTCTTTTTATTTTCAGTGTAGATCATATATCTGAATTTTTGAGCCTGAAGACGCCCTGCATAGCGAAATCTGTAATGTTTTAAAAATCATGCAATACCGGTTGAGATTGTATGTGTATTATATATGGCAGAGTCCGCGGTCAAATCCTATATTTTGAACACGATATTTGATATCTGCCTGCTCATTTCTGGGGCAAACTCAGGAAAAACAAAATTTCACGTGTCTTTTTATTTTCAGTGTAGATCATAGATCTGAATTTTCGAACCTGAAGTCGCCCTGCATAGCGAAATCTGTAATGATTTATAAATCATGTTATGACGTTCTACACTGTATGTGCATTATATATGACAGCGCGCGGTCAAATCCTATATTTTGAATACGATCTTTGAACTCTGACTGCTCATTTCTGGGGCAAACTCAGGGAAAACAAAATTTCACGTGTCTTTTTATTTTCAGTCTAGATCATAGATCTGAATTTTTGAGCCTGAAGTCGCCCTGCATAGCGAAATCTGTAATGTTTTACAAATCATGCAATACCGGTTGAGATTGTATGTGTATTATATATGGCAGCACGCAAAGTCTATTTCTTTATTTTGAACACGATCTTTGAAATCTGCCTGCTCATTTCTCGGGAAAACTCAGGAAAAACAAAATTACACGTGTCTTTTTATTTTCAATTCAGTGTAGGTCATAGATCTGAATTGCTGAACCTGAAGTCGCTCTGCGTAGCGAAATCTGTAATGATTTATATATCATGTTATTACGCTCAACACTGTATGAGTGTTATATTTAGAAGTCAATGGAATATTATAAGTGATTCACTCTAAAGGGTCGATTTCACGAAGCCCGAGGATCGATCGTCCCCCCCCCCCCTCGTATCCTACGTAGGGCTGCAAGGCATCATTCATAGGTCATACGACTAATAGTTTAATTGAGGTTACTGCAGTCCCACTTATTGGGCCGTTAGAATTATTTTTTTCACGATTTTTTATTTCGTCCTTCGCACTAACGTCCCACGCTAAGCAATGCAGTAAAACATAAAATCATAAACCGATCACCTAAACATTGTCTGAAATCCAGCGAAAACATTCCACCTCCCCCCTAAGAAAAATCCTAACGCGCTTTAGCAATGAGCACGTGTACAAACCATATTACGAAGGCTGGGATCTTGACCATATGTCACTGACTATGCCAGACGACTGGCCCATGCCATGCTTATAGGCAAGCCCATAGAGCCTGCGTGGAAAAAAATGAGTTGTGACATGAAATGGTCCTGGATTATGTTTGTCATAGTCAGTAAGATGCGGTCTAGTTCCCACCATCGTTTGTGTATCATTATATGGCAGAGCCCGCGGTCAAATCCTATATTTTGAACACGATATTTGACATCTGCCTGCTCATTTCTAGGGCAAACTCAGGAAAAACAAAATTTCACGTGACTTTTTATTTTCAGTGTAGATCATAGATCTGAATTTTCGAACCTGAAGTCGCCCTGCATAGCGAAATCTGTAATGATTTATAAATCATGTTATGACGTTCTACACTTTATGTGCATTATATATGACAGCGCGCGGTCAAATCCTATATTTTGAACACGATCTTTGACATCTGCCTGCTCATTTCTGGGGCAAACTCAGGAAAAACTAAATTTCACGTGTCTTTTTATTTTCAGTGTAGATCATAGACCTAAATTTTTGAGCCTGAAGTCGCCCTGCATAGCGAAATCTGTAATGTTTTACAAATCATGCAATACCGGTTGAGATTGTATGTGTATTATATATGGCAGCACGCACAGTCTATTTCTTTATTTTGAACACGATCTTTGAACTCTGACTGCTCATTTCTGGGGCAAACTCAGGGAAAACAAAATTTCACGTGTCTTTTTATTTTCAGTCTAGATCATAGATCTGAATTTTTGAGCCTGAAGTCGCCCTGCATAGCGAAATCTGTAATGTTTTACAAATCATGCAATACCGGTTGAGACTGTATGTGCATTATATATGACAGCGCGCGGTCAAATCCTATTTTTTGAACACGATCTTTGAACTCTGACTGCTCATTTCTGGGGCAAACTCAGGGAAAACAAAATTTCACGTGTCTTTTTATTTTCTGTCTAGATCATAGATCTGAATGTTTGAGCCTGAAGTCGCCCTGCATAGCGAAATCTGTAATGTTTTACAAATCATGCAATACCGGTTGAGATTGTATGTGTATTATATATGGCAGCACTCACAGTCTATTTCTTTATTTTGAACACGATCTTTCAAATCTGCCTGCTCATTTCTCGGGAAAACTCAGGAAAAACAAAATTACACGTGTCTTTTTATTTTCAATTCAGTGTAGGTCATAGATCTGAATTGCTGAACCTGAAGTCGCTCTGCGTAGCGAAATCTGTAATGATTTATATATCATGTTATTACGCTCAACATTGTATGAGTGTTATATTTAGAAGTCAATGAAATATTATAAGTGATTCACTCTAAAGGGTCGATTTCACGAAGCCCGAGGATCGATCGTCCCCCCTCGTATCCTACGTAGGGCTGCAAGGCATCATTCGTAGGTCATACGACTAATAGTTTAATTGAGGTTACTGCAGTCCCACTTATTGGGCCGTTAGAATTTTTTTTCACGATTTTTTATTTCGTCCTTCGCACTAACGTCCCACGCTAAGCAATGCAGTAAAACATAAAATCATAAACCGATCACCTAAACATTGTTTGAAATCCAGCGAAAACATTTCACCTCCCCCCTAAGAAAAATCCTAACGCGCTTTAGCAATGAGCCCGTGTACAAACCATATTACGAAGGCCGGGATCTTGACCATATGTCACTGACTATGCCAGACGACTGGCCCATGCCATGCTTATAGGCAAGCCCATAGAGCCTGCGTGGAAAAAAATGAGTTGTGACATGAAATGGTCCTGGATTATGTTTGTCATAGTCAGTAAGATGCGGTCTAGTTCCCACCATCGTTTGTGTATCATTATATGGCAAAGCCCGCGGTCAAATCCTATACTTTGAACACGATATTTGACATCTGCCTGCTCATTTCTGGGGCAAACTCAGGAAAAACAAAATTTCACGTGTCTTTTTATTTTCAGTGTAGATCATAGATCTGAATTTTCGAACCTGAAGTCGACCTGCATAGCGAAATCTGTAATGATTTATAAATCATGTTATGACGTTCTACACTGTATGTGCATTATATATGACAGCGCGCGGTCAAATCCTATATTTTGAACACGATCTTTGACATCTGCCTGCTCATTTCTGGGGCAAACTCAGGAAAAACTAAATTTCACGTGTCTTTTTATTTTCAGTGTACATCATAGATCTGAATTTTCGAACCTGAAGTCGCCCTGCATAGCGAAATCTGTAATGATTTATAAATCATGTTATGACGTTCTACACTGTATGCGCATTATATTGACAGCGCGCGGTCAAATCCTATATTTTGAACACGATCTTTGACATCTGCCTGCTCATTTCTGGGGCAAACTCAGGAAAAACTAAATTTCACGTGTCTTTTTATTTTCAGTGTAGATCATAGACCTAAATTTTTGAGCCTGAAGTCGCCCTGCATAGCGAAATCTGTAATGTTTTACAAATCATGCAATACTGGTTGAGATTGTATGTGTATTATATATGGCAGAGCCCGCGGTCAAATCCTATATTTTGAACACGATATTTGATATCTGCCTGCTCATTTCTGGGGCAAACTCAGGAAAAACAAAATGTCACGTGTCTTTTTATTTTCAGTGTAGATCATAGATCTGAATTTTCGAACCTGAAGTCGCCCTGCATAGCGAAATCTGTAATGATTTATAAATCATGTTATGACGTTCTACACTGTATGTGCATTATATATGACAGCGCGCGGTCAAATCCTATATTTTGAAAACGATCTTTGACATCTGACTGCTCATTTCTGGGGCAAACTCAGGGAAAACAAAATTTCACGTGTCTTTTTATTTTCAGTGTAGATCATAGACCTAAATTTTTGAGCCTGAAGTCGCCCTGCATAGCGAAATCTGTAATGTTTTACAAATCATGCAATACCGGTTGAGATTGTATGTGTATTATATATGGCAGAGCCCGCGGTCAAATCCTATATTTTGAACACGATATTTGACATCTGCCTGCTCATTTCTGGGGCAAACTCAGGAAAAACAAAATTTCACGTGTCTTTTTATTTTCAGTGTAGATCATAGATCTGAATTTTCGAACCTGAAGTCGCCCTGCATAGCGAAATCTGTAATGATTTATAAATCATGTTATGACGTTCTACACTGTATGTGCATTATATATGACAGCGCGCGGTCAAATCCTATATTTTGAACACGATCTTTGACATCTGCCTGCTCATTTCTGGGGCAAACTCAGGAAAAACTAAATTTCACGTGTCTTTTTATTTTCAGTGTACATCATAGATCTGAATTTTCGAACCTGAAGTCGCCCTGCATAGCGAAATCTGTAATGATTTATAAATCATGTTATGACGTTCTACACTGTATGCGCATTATATTGACAGCGCGCGGTCAAATCCTATATTTTGAACACGATCTTTGACATCTGCCTGCTCATTTCTGGGGCAAACTCAGGAAAAACTAAATTTCACGTGTCTTTTTATTTTCAGTGTAGATCATAGACCTAAATTTTTGAGCCTGAAGTCGCCCTGCATAGCGAAATCTGTAATGTTTTACAAATCATGCAATACTGGTTGAGATTGTATGTGTATTATATATGGCAGAGCCCGCGGTCAAATCCTATATTTTGAACACGATATTTGATATCTGCCTGCTCATTTCTGGGGCAAACTCAGGAAAAACAAAATGTCACGTGTCTTTTTATTTTCAGTGTAGATCATAGATCTGAATTTTCGAACCTGAAGTCGCCCTGCATAGCGAAATCTGTAATGATTTATAAATCATGTTATGACGTTCTACACTGTATGTGCATTATATATGACAGCGCGCGGTCAAATCCTATATTTTGAAAACGATCTTTGACATCTGACTGCTCATTTCTGGGGCAAACTCAGGGAAAACAAAATTTCACGTGTCTTTTTATTTTCAGTGTAGATCATAGACCTAAATTTTTGAGCCAGAAGTCGCCCTGCATAGCGAAATCTGTAATGTTTTACAAATCATGCAATACCGGTTGAGATTGTATGTGTATTATATATGGCAGAGCCCGCGGTCAAATCCTATATTTTGAACACGATATTTGATATCTGCCTGCTCATTTCTGGGGCAAACTCAGGAAAAACAAAATGTCACGTGTCTTTTTATTTTCAGTGTAGATCATTGATCTGAATTTTCGAACCTGAAGTCGCCTTGCATAGCGAAATATGTAATGATTTATAAATCATGTTATGACGTTCTACACTGTATGTGCATTATGACAGCGCGCGGTCAAATCCTATATTTTGAACACGATCTTTGAACTCTGACTGCTCATTTCTGGGGCAAACTCAGGGAAAACAAAATTTCACGTGTCTTTTTATTTTCAGTCTAGATCATAGATCTGAATTTTTGAGCCTGAAGTCGCCCTGCATAGCGAAATCTGTAATGTTTTACAAATCATGCAATACCAGTTGAGATTGTATGTGTATTATATATGGCAGAGCCCGCGGTCAAATCCTATATTTTGACCACGATATTTGACATCTGCCTGCTCATTTCTGGGGCAAACTCAGGAAAAACAAAATTTCACGTGTCTTTTTATTTTCAGTGTAGATCATAGATCTGAACTTTCGAACCTGAAGTCGCCCTGCATAGCGAAATCTGTAATGATTTATAAATCATGTTATGACGTTCTACACTGTATGTGCATTATATATGACAGCGCGCGGTCAAATCCTATATTTTGAACACGATCTTTGACATCTGCCTGCTCATTTCTGGGGCAAACTCAGGAAAAACTAAATTTCACGTGTCTTTTTATTTTCAGTGTACATCATAGATCTGAATTTTCGAACCTGAAGTCGCCCTGCATAGCGAAATCTGTAATGATTTATAAATCATGTTATGACGTTCTACACTGTATGTGCATTATATATGACAGCGCGCGGTCAAATCCTATATTTTGAACACGATCTTTGACATCTGCCTGCTCATTTCTGGGGCAAACTCAGGAAAAACTAAATTTCACGTGTCTTTTTATTTTCAGTCTAGATCATAGATCTGAATTTTTTAGCCTGAAGTCGCCCTGCATAGCGAAATCTGTAATGTTTTACAAATCATGCAATACCGGTTGAGATTGTATATGTATTATATATGGCAGAGCCCGCGGTCAAATCCTATATTTTGAACACGATATTTGATATCTGCCTGCTCATTTCTGGGGCAAACTCAGGAAAAACTAAATTTCACGTGTCTTTTTATTTTCAGTGTAGATCATAGATCTGAATTTTCGAACCTGAAGTCGCCCTGCATAGCGAAATATGTAATGATTTATAAATCATGTTATGACGTTCTACACTGTATGTGCATTATATATGACAGCGCGCGGTCAAATCCTATATTTTGAACACGATCTTTGAACTCTGACTGCTCATTTCTGGGGCAAACTCAGGGAAAACAAAATTTCACGTGTCTTTTTATTTTCAGTGTACATCATAGATCTGAATTTTCGAACCTGAAGTCGCCCTGCATAGCGAAATCTGTAATGATTTATAAATCATGTTATGACGTTCTACACTGTATGTGCATTATATATGACAGCGCGCGGTCAAATCCTATATTTTGAACACGATCTTTGACATCTGCCTGCTCATTTCTGGGGCAAACTCAGGAAAAACAAAATGTCACGTGTCTTTTTATTTTCAGTGTAGATCATAGATCTGAATTTTCGAACCTGAAGTCGCCTTGCATAGCGAAATATGTAATGATTTATAAATCATGTTATGACGTTCTACACTGTAAGTGCATTATATATGACAGCGCGCGGTCAAATCCTATATTTTGAACACGATCTTTGAACTCTGACTGCTCATTTCTGGGGCAAACTCAGGGAAAACAAAATTTCACGTGTCTTTTTATTTTCAGTCTAGATCATAGATCTGAATTTTTGATCCTGAAGTCGCCCTGCATAGCGAAATCTGTAATGTTTTACAAATCATGCAATACCGGTTGAGATTGTATGTGTATTATATATGGCAGAGCCCGCGGTCAAATCCTATATTTTGAACACGATATTTGACATCTGCCTGCTCATTTCTGGGGCAAACTCAGGAAAAACAAAATTTCACGTGTCTTTTTATTTTCAGTGTAGATCATAGATCTGAATTTTCGAACCTGAAGTCGCCCTGCATAGCGAAATCTGTAATGATTTATAAATCATGTTATGACGTTCTACACTGTATGTGCATTATATATGACAGCGCGCGGTCAAATCCTATATTTTGAACACGATCTTTGACATCTGCCTGCTCATTTCTGGGGCAAACTCAGGAAAAACTAAATTTCACGTGTCTTTTTATTTTCAGTGTACATCATAGATCTGAATTTTCGAACCTGAAAACGCCCTGCATAGCGAAATCTGTAATGATTTATAAATCATGTTATGACGTTCTACACTGTATGTGCATTATATATGACAGCGCGCGGTCAAATCCTATATTTTGAACACGATCTTTGACATCTGCCTGCTCATTTCTGGGGCAAACTCAGGAAAAACAAAATTTCACGTGTCTTTTTATTTTCAGTCTAGATCATAGATCTGAATTTTTTAGCCTGAAGTCACCCTGCATAGCGAAATCTGTAATGTTTTACAAATCATGCAATACCGGTTGAGATTGTATATGTATTATATATGGCAGAGCCCGCGGTCAAATCCTATATTTTGAACACGATATTTGATATCTGCCTGCTCATTTCTGGGGCAAACTCAGGAAAAACTAAATTTCACGTGTCTTTTTATTTTCAGTGTAGATCATAGATCTGAATTTTCGAACCTGAAGTCGCCCTGCATAGCGAAATATGTAATGATTTATAAATCATGTTATGACGTTCTACACTGTATGTGCATTATATATGACAGCGCGCGGTCAAATCCTATATTTTGAACACGATCTTTGAACTCTGACTGCTCATTTCTGGGGCAAACTCAGGGAAAACAAAATTTCACGTGTCTTTTTATTTTCAGTGTAGATCATAGATCTGAATTTTCGAACCTGAAGTCGCCTTGCATAGCGAAATATGTAATGATTTATAAATCATGTTATGACGTTCTACACTGTATGTGCATTATATATGACAGCGCGCGGTCAAATCCTATATTTTGAACACGATCTTTGAACTCTGACTGCTCATTTCTGGGGCAAACTCAGGGAAAACAAAATTTCACGTGTCTTTTTATTTTCAGTCTAGATCATAGATCTGAATTTTCGAACCTGAAGTCGCCCTGCAAAGCGAAATCTGTAATGATTTATAAATCATGTTATGACGTTCTACACTGTATGTGCATTATATATGACAGCGCGCGGTCAAATCCTATATTTTGAACACGATCTTTGACATATGCCTGCTCATTTCTGGGGCAAACTCAGGAAAAACTAAATTTCACGTGTCTTTTTATTTTCAGTGTAGATCATAGATCTGAATTTTCGAACCTGAAGTCGCCCTGCATAGCGAAATCTGTAATGATTTATAAATCATGTTATGACGTTCTACACTGTATGTGCATTATATATGACAGCGCGCGGTCAAATCCTATATTTTCGAACACGATCTTTGACATCTGCCTGCTCATTTCTGGGGCAAACTCAGGAAAAACTAAATTTCACGTGTCTTTTTATTTTCAGTGTACATCATAGATCTGAATTTTCGAACCTGAAGTCGCCCTGCATAGCGAAATCTGTAATGATTTATAAATCATGTTATGACGTTCTACACTGTATGTGCATTATATATGACAGCGCGCGGTCAAATCCTATATTTTGAACACGATCTTTGACATCTGCCTGCTCATTTCTGGGGCAAACTCAGGAAAAACTAAATTTCACTTGTCTTTTTATTTTCAGTCTAGATCATAGATCTGAATTTTTGAGCCTGAAGTCGCCCTGCATAGCGAAATCTGTAATGTTTTACAAATCATGCAATACCGGTTGAGATTGTATATGTATTATATATGGCAGAGCCCGCGGTCAAATCCTATATTTTGAACACGATATTTGATATCTGCCTGCTCATTTCTGGGGCAAACTCAGGAAAAACTAAATTTCACGTGTCTTTTTATTTTCAGTGTAGATCATAGATCTGAATTTTCGAACCTGAAGTCGCCCTGCATAGCGAAATATGTAATGATTTATAAATCATGTTATGACGTTCTACACTGTATGTGCATTATATATGACAGCGCGCGGTCAAATCCTATATTTTGAACACGATCTTTGAACTCTGACTGCTCATTTCTGGGGCAAACTCAGGGAAAACAAAATTTCACGTGTCTTTTTCATTTTCAGTCTAGATCATAGATCTGAATGTTTGAGCCTGAAGTCGCCCTGCATAGCGAAATCTGTAATGTTTTACAAATCATGCAATACCGGTTGAGATTGTATGTGTATTATATATGGCAGCACGCACAGTCTATTTCTTTATTTTGAACACGATCTTTGAAATCTGCCTGCTCATTTTCTCGGGAAAACTCAGGAAAAACAAAATTACACGTGTATCTCTTTATTTTCAATTCAGTGTAGGTCATAGATCTGAATTGCTGAACCTGAAGTCGCTCTGCGTAGCGAAATCTGTAATTATTTATATATCATGTTATTACGCTCAACACTGTATGAGTGTTATATTTAGAAGTCAATGAAATATTTTAAGTGATTCACTCTAAAGGGTCGATTTCACGAAGCCCGAGGATCGATCGTCCCCCCTCGTATCCTACGTAGGGCTGCAAGGCATCATTCATAGGTCATACGACTAATAGTTTAATTGAGGTTACTGCAGTCCCACTTATTGGGCCGTTAGAATTATTTTGTTCACGATTTTTTATTTCGTCCTTCGCACTAACGTCCCACGCTAAGCAATGCAGTAAAACATAAAATCATAAACCGATCACCTAAACATTGTCTGAAATCCAGCGAAAACATTCCACCTCCCCCCTAAGAAAAATCCTAACGCGCTTTAGCAATGAGCCCGTGTACAAACCATATTACGAAGGCTGGGATCTTGACCATATGTCACTGACTATGCCAGACAACTGGCCCATGCCATGCTTATAGGCAAGCCCATAGAGCCTGCGTGGAAAAAAATGAGTTGTGACATGAAATGGTACTGGATTATGTTTGTCATAGTCAGTAAGACGCGGTCTAGTTCCCACCATCGTTTGTGTATCATTATATGGCAGAGCCCGCGGTCAAATCCTATATTTTGAACACGATATTTGACATCTGCCTGCTCATTTCTGGGGCAAACTCAGGAAAAACAAAATTTCACGTGTCTTTTTATTTTCAGTGTAGATCATAGATCTGAATTTTCGAACCTGAAGTCGCCCTGCATAGCGAAATCTGTAATGATTTATAAATCATGTTATGACGTTCTACACTGTATGTGCATTATATATGACAGCGCGCGGTCAAATCCTATATTTTGAACACGATCTTTGACATCTGCCTGCTCATTTCTGGGGCAAACTCAGGAAAAACTAAATTTCACCTGTCTTTTTATTTTCAGTGTATATCATAGACCTAAATTGTTGAGCCTGAAGTCGCCCTGCATAGCGAAATCTGTAATGTTTTACAAATCATGCAATACCGGTTGAGATTGTATGTGTATTATATATGGCAGCACGCACAGTCTATTTCTTTATTTTGAACACGATCTTTGAACTCTGACTGCTCATTTCTGGGGCAAACTCAGGGAAAACAAAATTTCACGTGTCTTTTTATTTTCAGTCTAGATCATAGATCTGAATGTTTGAGCCTGAAGTCGCCCTGCATAGCGAAATCTGTAATGTTTTACAAATCATGCAATACCGGTTGAGATTGTATGTGTATTATATATGGCAGAGCCCGCGGTCAAATCCTATATTTTGAACACGATATTTGATATCTGCCTGCTCATTTCTGGGGCAAACTCAGGAAAAACAAAATTTCACGTGTCTTTTTATTTTCAGTGTAGATCATAGATCTCAATTTTCGAACCTGAAGTCGCCCTGCAAAGCGAAATCTGTAATGATTTATAAATCATGTTATGACGTTCTACACTGTATGTGCATTATATATGACAGCGCGCGGTCAAATCCTATATTTTGAACACGATCTTTGAACTCTGACTGCTCATTTCTGGGGAAAACTCGGGGAAAACAAAATTTCACATGTCTTTTTATTTTCAGTCTAGATCATAGATCTGAATGTTTGAGCCTGAAGTCGCCCTGCATAGCGAAATCTGTAATGTTTTACAAATCATGCAATACCGGTTGAGATTTCTCATTTCTGGGGCAAACTCAGGAAAAACTAAATTTCACGTGTCTTTTTATTTTCAGTGTAGATCATAGACCTAAATTTTTGAGCTTGAAGTCGCCCTGCATAGCGAAATCTGTAATGTTTTACAAATCATGCAATACCGGTTGAGATTGTATGTGTTTTATATATGGCAGCACGCACAGTCTATTTCTTTATTTTGAACACGATCTTTGAACTCTGACTGCTCATTTCTGGGGCAAACTAAGGGAAAACAAAATTTCACGTGTCTTTTTATTTTCAGTCTAGATCATAGATCTGAATTTTTGAGCCTGAAGTCGCCCTGCATAGCGAAATCTGTAATGTTTTACAAATCATGCAATACCGGTTGAGGTTGTATGTGTATTATATATGGCAGCACGCACAGTCTATTTCTTTATTTTGAACACGATCTTTGAAATCTGCCTGCTCATTTCTCGGGAAAACTCAGGAAAAACAAAATTACACGTGTATCTCTTTATTTTCAATTCAGTGTAGGTCATAGATCTGAATTGCTGAACCTGAAGTCGCTCTGCGTAGCGAAATCTGTAATTATTTATATATCATGTTATTACGCTCAACACTGTATGAGTGTTATATTTAGAAGTCAATGAAATATTTTAAGTGATTCACTCTAAAGGGTCGATTTCACGAAGCCCGAGGATCGATCGTCCCCCCTCGTATCCTACGTAGGGCTGCAAGGCATCATTCATAGGTCATACGACTAATAGTTTAATTGAGGTTACTGCAGTCCCACTTATTGGGCCGTTAGAATTATTTTGTTCACGATTTTTTATTTCGTCCTTCGCACTAACGTCCCACGCTAAGCAATGCAGTAAAACATAAAATCATAAACCGATCACCTAAACATTGTCTGAAATCCAGCGAAAACATTCCACCTCCCCCCTAAGAAAAATCCTAACGCGCTTTAGCAATGAGCCCGTGTACAAACCATATTACGAAGGCTGGGATCTTGACCATATGTCACTGACTATGCCAGACAACTGGCCCATGCCATGCTTATAGGCAAGCCCATAGAGCCTGCGTGGAAAAAAATGAGTTGTGACATGAAATGGTACTGGATTATGTTTGTCATAGTCAGTAAGACGCGGTCTAGTTCCCACCATCGTTTGTGTATCATTATATGGCAGAGCCCGCGGTCAAATCCTATATTTTGAACACGATATTTGACATCTGCCTGCTCATTTCTGGGGCAAACTCAGGAAAAACAAAATTTCACGTGTCTTTTTATTTTCAGTGTAGATCATAGATCTGAATTTTCGAACCTGAAGTCGCCCTGCATAGCGAAATCTGTAATGATTTATAAATCATGTTATGACGTTCTACACTGTATGTGCATTATATATGACAGCGCGCGGTCAAATCCTATATTTTGAACACGATCTTTGACATCTGCCTGCTCATTTCTGGGGCAAACTCAGGAAAAACTAAATTTCACCTGTCTTTTTATTTTCAGTGTATATCATAGACCTAAATTGTTGAGCCTGAAGTCGCCCTGCATAGCGAAATCTGTAATGTTTTACAAATCATGCAATACCGGTTGAGATTGTATGTGTATTATATATGGCAGCACGCACAGTCTATTTCTTTATTTTGAACACGATCTTTGAACTCTGACTGCTCATTTCTGGGGCAAACTCAGGGAAAACAAAATTTCACGTGTCTTTTTATTTTCAGTCTAGATCATAGATCTGAATTTTTGAGCCTGAAGTCGCCCTGCATAGCGAAATCTGTAA
Source organism: Astropecten irregularis (assembly GCA_963971285.1). NCBI lineage: Eukaryota > Metazoa > Echinodermata > Asteroidea > Paxillosida > Astropectinidae > Astropecten > Astropecten irregularis. The sequence goes on along the minus strand of OZ020251.1, from coordinate 16,051,443 downwards.
TGTTTTACAAATCATGCAATACCGGTTGAGATTGTATGTGTATTATATATGGCAGAGCCCGCGGTCAAATCCTATATTTTGAACACGATATTTGATATCTGCCTGCTCATTTCTGGGGCAAACTCAGGAAAAACAAAATTTCACGTGTCTTTTTATTTTCAGTGTAGATCATAGATCTGAATTTTCGAACCTGAAGTCGCCCTGCATAGCGAAATCTGTAATGATTTATAAATCATGTTATGACGTTCTACACTGTATGTGCATTATATATGACAGCGCGCGGTCAAATCCTATTTTTTGAACACGATCTTTGAACTCTGACTGCTCATTTCTGGGGCAAACTCAGGGAAAACAAAATTTCACGTGTCTTTTTATTTTCAGTCTAGATCATAGATCTGAATTTTTGAGCCTGAAGTCGCCCTGCATAGCGAAATCTGTAATGTTTTACAAATCATGCAATACCGGTTGAGATTGTATGTGTATTATATATGGCAGCACGCACAGTCTATTTCTTTATTTTGAACACGATCTTTGAAATCTGCCTGCTCATTTCTCGGGAAAACTCAGGAAAAACAAAATTACACGTGTCTTTTTATTTTCAATTCAGTGTAGGTCATAGATCTGAATTGCTGAACCTGAAGTCGCTCTGCGTAGCGAAATCTGTAATGATTTATATATCATGTTATTACGCTCAACACTGTATGAGTGTTATATTTAGAAGTCAATGAAATATTATAAGTGATTCACTCTGAAGGGTCGATTTCACGAAGCCCGAGGATCGATCGTCCCCCCTCGTATCCTACGTAGGGCTGCAAGGCATCATTCATAGGTCATACGACTAATAGTTTAATTGAGGTTACTGCAGTCCCACTTATTGGGCCGTTAGAATTTTTTTTCACGATTTTTTATTTCGTCCTTCGCACTAACGTCCCACGCTAAGCAATGCAGTAAAACATAAAATCATAAACCGATCACCTAAACATTGTTTGAAATCCAGCGAAAACATTTCACCTCTTTGGAATTTGGCACAGCTCATACTTTCCTGTAGAGAACATTTCGGGCTACATTTCGTGCAAGTTTCAGCTCGATTGCCTAAGTATTGAGGGAGAAATTTCAAACTCTAGTAGAAAAAAGTGTCTCATAGTCTAAGTGCAGTTTTTCTGCCGACTGCTCTGCCGTTTTGTCGCATAGCGTGTGGTGCTATACTTGGATTTTCGGCCATGAACATGACTTAGGAATTTGGCACAGCTCATACTTCCCTGTAGAGTATATCTGGCTCTACATTTCGTGCAAGTTTCAGCTCGATTGCCCCAGTATTGAGGGAGAAATTTCAAACTCTAGCAGAAAAAAGTGTCTCCTAGTCTAAGCGCAGTTTTTTTGCCGCCTGCTCTGCCGTTTGTCGCATAGCGTGTGGTGCTATACTTGGATTTTCGGCCATGAACATGACTTTGGAATTTGGCAATTGAGCTGAAAAGTGTCTCATAGTGTCTCATAGTCTAAGTGCAGGGGTTTTTTTGCCGCGTGCTCTGCCGTTTTGTCGCATAGCGTGTGGTGCTACACTTGGATTTTCGGCCATGAACATGACTTTGGATTTTGGCACAGCTCATACTTTCCTGTAGAGAACATCTGGGGCTACATTTCGTGCAAGTTTCAGCTCGATTGCCTAAGTATTGAGAGAGAAATTTCCAACTCTAGCAGAAAAAAGAGTCTCATAGTCTAAGTGCAGTTTTTCTGCCGACTGCTCTGCCGTTTTGTCGCATAGCGTGTGGTGCTATACTTGGATTTTCGGCCATGAACATGACTTTGGAATTTGGCACAGCTCATACTTTCCTGTAGAGAACATCTGGGGCTACATTTCGTGCATTTCACCAATTTGCCTTGGTCCCCCAAAGCAGTTTTTTTCAATTTTGGACCAAAACTGACTTTTTTCAGATTTACATGTCATCTTCCTCAAAGGTATCTATGACTAACAGGAACCATTTCGAACAAGAAAAAGCCAATCAACTTGTCTTGGAAGGATTTTAGTGTATTTTCAGGTCATTTTATTCATCAGTGAAATTTCACAAATTTGCCTTGGTCCCCCAAAGCAGTTTTTTTCAATTTTGGACCAAAACTGACTTTTTTCAGAATTACATGTCATCTTCCTCAAAGGTAAAATGACTACCTGGAAACATTTCGAACAAGAAAAAGCCAATCAACTTGTCTTGGAAGGATTTTAGTGTATTTTCAGGTCATTTTATTCATCAGTGAAATTTTACCAATTTGCCTTGGTCCCCCAAAGCATTTTTTTTTCAATTTTGGACCAAAACTGACTTTTTTCAGATTTACATGTCATCTTCCTCAAAGGTATCTATGACTAACAGGAACCATTTCGAACAAGAAAAAGCCAATCAACTTGTCTTGGAAGGATTTTAGTGTATTTTCAGGCCATTTTGATCATCAGTGAAATTTCACCAATTTGCCTTGGTCCCCCAAAAGCAGTTTTTTTCAATTTTGGACCAAAACTGACTTTTTTCAGATTTACATGTCATCTTCCTCAAAGGTATCTATGACTAACAGGAACCATTTCGAACAAGAAAAAGCCAATCAACTTGTCTTGGAAGGATTTTAGTGTATTTTCAGGCCATTTTGATCATCAGTGAAATTTCACCATTTTGCCTTGGTCCCCCAAAGCAGTTGTTTTCAATTTTGGACCCAAACCTACTTTTTTCAGAATTACATGTCATCTTCCTCAAAGGTATCTATGACTACCTGGAACCATTTCGAACAAGAAAAAGCCAATCAACTTGTCTTGGAAGGATTTGGGGTAAGTTGAGACCATTTTATTCTTCAGTGAAATTTCACCAATTTGCCTTGGTCCCCCAAAGCAGTTTTTTTCAATTTTTGACCCAAACTGACTTTTTTTCAGAATTACATGTCATCTTCCTCAAAGGTATCTATGACTACCAGGAACCATTTCGAACAAGAAAAAGCCAAAAAACTTGTCTTGGAAGGATTTTAGTGTATTTTCAGGCCATTTTATTCATCAGTGAAATTTCACCAATTTGCCTTGGTCCCCCAAAGCAGTTTTTTTTCAATTTTGGACCAAAACTGACTTTTTTCAGATTTACATGTCATCTTCCTCAAAGGTATCTGTGACTAACAGGAACCATTTCGTACAAGAAAAAGCCGATCAACTTGTCTTGGAAGGATTTTAGTGTATTTTCAGGCCATTTTGATCATCAGTGAAATTTCACCAATTTGCCTTGGTCCCTCAAAGCCGTTTTTTTCAATTTTGAACCAAAACTGACTTTTTTCAGAATTACATGTCATCTTCCTCAAAGGTATCTATGACTACCTGGAACCATTTCGAACAAGAAAAAGCCAATCAACTTGTCTTGGAAGGATTTTAGTGTATTTTCAGGTGATTTTATTCATCAGTGAAATTTCACCAATTTGCCTTGGTCCCCCAAAGCATTTTTTTTTTCAATTTTGGACCCAAACTGACTTTTTTCAGAATTACATGTCATCTTCCTCAAAGGTACTACCAGGAACCATTTCGAACAAGAAAAAGCCAATCAACTTGTCTTGGAAGGATTTTAGTGTATTTTCAGGCCATTTTGATCATCAGTGAAATTTCACCAATTTGCCTTGGTCCCCCAAAGCATTTTTTTTCAATTTTGAACCAAAACTTACTTTTTTCAGAATTACATGTCATCTTCCTCAAAGGTATCTATGACTAACAGGAACCATTTCGAACAAGAAAAAGCCAATCAACTTGTCTTGGAAGGAGTTTAGTGTATTTTCAGGCCATTTTGATCATCAGTGAAATTTCACCAATTTGCCATGGTCCCCCAAAGCAGTTTTTTTTCAATTTTGAACCAAAACTGACTTTTTTCAGATTTACATGTCATCTTCCTCAAAGGTATCTATGACTAACAGGAACCATTTCGTACAAGAAAAAGCCGATCAACTTGTCTTGGAAGGATTTTAGTGTATTTTCAGGCCATTTTGATCATCAGTGAAATTTCACCAATTTGCCTTGGTCCCCCAAAGCCGTTTTTTTCAATTTTGAACCAAAACTGACTTTTTTCAGAATTACATGTCATCTTCCTCAAAGGTATCTATGACTACCTGGAACCATTTCGAACAAGAAAAAGCCAATCAACTTGTCTTGGAAGGATTTTAGTGTATTTTCAGGTGATTTTATTCATCAGTGAAATTTCACCAATTTGCCTTGGTCCCCCAAAGCATTTTTTTTTTCAATTTTGGACCCAAACTGACTTTTTTCAGAATTACATGTCATCTTCCTCAAAGGTACTACCAGGAACCATTTCGAACAAGAAAAAGCCAATCAACTTGTCTTGGAAGGATTTTAGTGTATTTTCAGGCCATTTTGATCATCAGTGAAATTTCACCAATTTGCCATGGTCCCCCAAAGCAGTTTTTTTTCAATTTTGAACCAAAACTGACTTTTTTCAGAATTACATGTCATCTTCCTCAAAGGTATCTATGACTACCAGGAACCATTTCGAACAAGAAAAAGCCAATCAACTTGTCTTGGAAGGATTTTAGTGTATTTTCAGGCCATTTTATTCATCAGTGAAATTTCACCAATTTGCCTTGGTCCCCCAAAGCAGTTTTTTTCAATTTTGGACCAAAACTGACTTTTTTCAGATTTACATGTCATCTTCCTCAAAGGTATCTATGACTAACAAGAACCATTTCGAACAAGAAAAAGCCAATCAACTTGTCTTGGAAGGATTTTAGTGTATTTTCAGGCCATTTTGATCATCAGTGAAATTTCACCAATTTGCCTTGGTCCCCCAAAGCATTTTTTTTCAATTTTGAACCAAAACTGACTTTTTTCAGAATTACATGTCATCTTCCTCAAAGGTATCTATGACTAACATGAACCATTTCGAACAAGAAAAAGCCAATCAACTTGTCTTGGAAGGATTTTAGTCTATTTTCAGGCCATTTTGATCATCAGTGAAATTTCACCAATTTGCTTTGGTCCCCCAAAGCAGTTTTTATTCAATTTTGGACCCAAACCTACTTTTTTCAGAATTACATGTCATCTTCCTCAAAGGTATCTTTGACTACCTGGAACCATTTCGAACAAGAAAAAGCCATTCAACTTGTCTTGGAAGGATTTGGGGTAAGTTGAGACCATTTTATTCATCATTGAAATTTCACCAATTTGCCTTGGTCCCCCAAAGCAGTTTTTTTCAATTTTGGACCCAAACTGACTTTTTTCAGAATTACATGTCATCTTCCTCAAAGGTACTACCAGGAACCATTTCGAACAAGAAAAAGCCAATCAACTTGTCTTGGAAGGATTTTAGTGTATTTTCAGGCCATTTTGATCATCAGTGAAATTTCACCAATTTGCCTTGGTCCCCCAAAGCATTTTTTTTCAATTTTGAACCAAAACTGACTTTTTTCAGAATTACATGTCATCTTCCTCAAAGGTATCTATGACTAACAGGAACCATTTTGAACAAGAAAAAGCCAATCAACTTGTCTTGGAAGGAGTTTAGTGTATTTTCAGGCCATTGTGATCATCAGTGAAATTTCACCAATTTGCCTTGGTCCCCCAAAGCAGTTTTTTTCAATTTTGAACCAAAACTGACTTTTTTCAGAATTACATGTCATCTTCCTCAAAGGTATCTATGACTACCTGGAACCATTTCGAACAAGAAAAAGCCAATCAATTTGTTTTGGAAGGATTTTAGTGTATTTTCAGGCCATTTTGATCATCAGTGAAATTTCACCAATTTGCCTTGGTCCCCCAAAGCAGTTTTTTTCAATTTTGGACCCAAACCTACTTTTTTCAGAATTACATGTCATCTTCCTCAAAGGTATCTATGACTACCTGGAACCATTTCGAACAAGAAAAAGCCAATCAACTTGTCTTGGAAAGATTTGGGGTAAGTTGAGACCATTTTATTCATCAGTGAAATTTCACCAATTTGCCATGGTCCCCCAAAGCAGTTTTTTTCAATTTTTGACCCAAACTGACTTTTTTTCAGAATTACATGTCATCTTCCTCAAAGGTATCTATGACTACCAGGAACCATTTCGAACAAGAAAAAGCCAATCAACTTGTCTTGGAAGGATTTTAGTGTATTTTCAGGCCATTTTATTCATCAGTGTAATTTCACCAATTTGCCTTGGTCCCCCAAAGCAGTTTTTTTCAATTTTGGACCAAAACTGACTTTTTTCAGAATTACATGTCATCTTCCTCAAAGGTATCTATGACTACCTGGAACCATTTCGAACAAGAAAAAGCCAATCAACTTGTCTTGGAAGGATTTAAGTGAATTTTCAGGCCATTTTATTCACCAGTGAAATTTCACCAATTTGCCTTGGTCCCCCAAAGCATTTTATTTCAATTTTGAACCAAAACTGACTTTTTTCAGAATTACATGTCATCTTCCTCAAAGGTATCTATGACTAACAGGAACCATTTCGAACAAGAAAAAGCCAATCAACTTGTCTTGGAAGGATTTTAGTGTATTTTCAGGCCATTTTGATCATCAGTGAAATTTCACCAATTTGCCTTGGTCCCCCAAAGCAGTTTTTTTCAATTTTGGACCCAAACCTACTTTTTTCAGAATTACATGTCATCTTCCTCAAAGATATCTATGACTACCTGAAACGATTTCGAACAAGAAAAAGCCAATCAACTTGTCTTGGAAGGATTTGGGGTAAGTTGAGACCATTTTATTCTTCAGTGAAATTTCACCAATTTGCCTTGGTCCCCCAAAGCAGTTTTTTTCAATTTTTGACCCAAACTGACTTTTTTTCAGAATTACATGTCATCTTCCTCAAAGGTATCTATGACTACCAGGAACCATTTCGAACAAGAAAAAGCCAAAAAACTTGTCTTGGAAGGATTTTAGTGTATTTTCAGGCCATTTTATTCATCAGTGAAATTTCACCAATTTGCCTTGGTCCCCCAAAGCAGTTTTTTTCAATTTTGAACCAAAACTGACTTTTTTCAGAATTACATGTCATCTTCCTCAAAGGTATCTATGACTACCTGGAACCATTTCGAACAAGAAAAAGCCAATCAACTTGTCTTGGAAGGATTTTAGTGTATTTTCAGGCAATTTTGATCATCAGTGAAATTTCACCAATTTGCCTTGGTCCCCCAAAGCAGTTTTTATTCAATTTTGGACCCAAACCTACTTTTTTCAGAATTACATGTCATCTTCCTCAAAGGTATCTTTGACTACCTGGAACCATTTCGAACAAGAAAAAGCCATTCAACTTGTCTTGGAAGGATTTGGGGTAAGTTGAGACCATTTTATTCATCAGTGAAATTTCACCAATTTGCCTTGGTCCCCCAAAGCAGTTTTTCTCAATTTTGGACCCAAACTGACTTTTTTCAGAATTACATGTCATCTTCCTCAAAGGTACTACCAGGAACCATTTCGAACAAGAAAAAGCCAATCAACTTGTCTTGGAAGGATTTTAGTGTATTTTCAGGCCATTTTATTCATCAGTGAAATTTCACCAATTTGCCTTGGTCCCCCAAAGCAGTTTTTTTCAATTTTAGACCAAAACTGACTTTTTTCAGATTTACATGTCATCTTCCTCAAAGGTATCTATGACTAACAGGAACCATTTCGAACAAGAAAAAGCCAATCAACTTGTCTTGGAAGGATTTTAGTGTATTTTCAGGCCATTTTGATCATCAGTGAAATTTCACCAATTTGCCTTGGTCCCCCAAAGCAGTTTTTTTCAATTTTGGACCAAAACTGACTTTTTTCAGAATTACATGTCATCTTCCTCAAAGGTATCTATGACTACCTGGAACCATTTCGAACAAGAAAAAGCCAATCAACTTGTCTTGGAAGGATTTTAGTGTATTTTCAGGTCATTTTATTCATCAGTGAAATTTCACAAATTTGCCTTGGTCCCCCAAAGCAGTTTTTTTCAATTTTGGACCAAAACTTACTTTTTTCAGAATTACATGTCATCTTCCTCAAAGGTATATATGACTACCTGGAACCATTTCGAACAAGAAAAAGCCAATCAACTTGTCTTGGAAGGATTTAAGTGTATTTTCAGGTCATTTTATTCATCAGTGAAATTTCACCAATTTGTCTTGGTCCCCCAAAGCATTTTTTTTTCAATTTTGGACCAAAACTGACTTTTTTCAGAATTACATGTCATCTTCCTCAAAGGTATCTATGACTACCTGGAACCATTTCGAACAAGAAAAATGCCGATCAACTTGTTTTGGAAGAATTTGAGGTAAGTTGAGACCATTTTATTCAACAGTGAAATTTCACCAATTTGCCTTGGTCCCCCAAAGCAGTTTTTTTTTCAATTTTTGACCAAAACTGACTTTTTTCAGAATTACATGTCATCTTCCTCAAAGGTATCTATGACAACCAGGAACCATTTCGAACAAGAAAAAGCCAATCAACTTGTCTTGGAAGGATTTTAGTGTATTTTCAGGCCATTTTATTCATCAGTGAAATTTCACCAATTTGCCTTGGTCCCCCAAAGCATTTTTTTTTTCAATTTTTGACCAAAACTGACTTTTTTCAGAATTACATGTCATCTTCCTCAAAGGTATCTATGACTACCAGGAACCATTTCGAGCAAGAAAAATGCCAATCAACTTGTCTTGGAAGGATTTTAGTGTATTTTCAGGCCTTTTTATTCAGCAGTGAAATTTTACTAATTTGCCTTGGTCCCCCAAAGCAGTTTTTTTCAATTTTTGACCAAAACTGACTTTTTTTAAATTACATGTCATCTTCCTCAAAGGTATCTGTGACTACCAGGAACCATTTCGAACAAGAAAAAGCCAATCAACTTGTCTTGGAAGAATTTGGGGTAAGTTGAGACTATTTTATTCAGCAGTGAAATTTAACCAATTTTCCTTGGTCCCCAAAAGCAATTTTTTTAAATTTTTGACCAAAACTGACCTTTTTCAGAATTACATGTCATCTTCCTCAAAGGTATCTATGACTACCAGGAACCGTTTCGAGCAAGAAAAATGCCAATCAACTTGTCTTGGAAGGATTTTAGTGTATTTTTAGGCCATTTTATTCATCAGTGAAATTTCACCAATTTGCCTTGGTCCCCCAAAGCAGTTTTTTTCAATTTTGGACCAAAACTGTTTTTTTTTTCAGAATTACATTTCATCTTCCTCAAAGGTATCTATGACTACCAGGAACCATTTCGAGCAAGAAAAATGCCAATCAACTTGTCTTGGAAGGATTTTAGTGTATTTTCAGGCCTTTTTATTCAGCAGTGAAATTTTACTAATTTGCCTTGGTCCCCCAAAGCAGTTTTTTTCAATTTTTGACCAAAACTGACTTTTTTTTAAATTACATGTCATCTTCCTCAAAGGTATCTGTGACTACCAGGAACCATTTCGAACAAGAAAAAGCCAATCAACTTGTCTTGGAAGAATCTGAGGTAAGTTGAGACCATTTTATTCAGCAGTGAAATTTCACTAATTTGCCTTGGTCCCCCAAAGCAGTTTTTTTTCAATTTTTGACCAAAACTGCCTTTTTTCAGAATTACATGTCATCTTCCTCAAAGGTATCTATGACTACCAGGAACCATTTCGAGCAAGAAAAATGCCAATCAACTTGTCTTGGAAGGATTTTAGTGTATTTTCAGGCCATTTTATTCATCAGTGAAATTTCACCAATTTGCCTTGGTCCCCCAAAGGAGTTTTTTTTTAATTTTGGACCAAAACTGTTTTTTTTTTTCAGAATTACATGTCATCTTCCTCAAAGGTATCTATGACTACCAGGAACCATTTCGAACAAGAAAAATGCCGATCAACTTGTTTTGGAAGAATTTGAGGTAAGTTGAGACCATTTTATTCAACAGTGAAATTTCACCAATTTGCCTTGGTCCCCCAAAGCAGTTTTTTTTTCAATTTTTGACCAAAACTGACTTTTTTCAGAATTACATGTCATCTTCCTCAAAGGTATCTATGACTACCAGGAACCATTTCGAACAAGAAAAAGCCAATCAACTTGTCTTGGAAGGATTTTAGTGTATTTTCAGGCCATTTTATTCATCAGTGAAATTTCACCAATTTGCCTTGGTCCCCCAAAGCATTTTTTTTTAAATTTTTGACCAAAACTGACTTTTTTCAGAATTACATGTCATCTTCCTCAAAGGTATCTATGACTACCAGGAACCATTTCGAACAAGAAAAAGCCAATCAACTTGTCTTGGAAGGATTTTAGTGTATTTTCAGGCCATTTTATTCAGCAGTGAAATTTCACCAATTTGCCTTGGTCCCCCAAAGGATTTTTTTTCAATTTTTGACCAAAACTGACTTTTTTCAGAATTACATGTCATCTTCCTCAAAGGTATCTATGACTACCAGGAACCATTTCGAACAAGAAAATGCCAATCAACTTGTCTTGGAAGGATTTTAGTGTATTTTCAGGCCATTTTATTCAGCAGTGAAATTTAACCAATTTGCCTTGGTCCCCCAAAGCAGTTTTTTTTTATTTTTGACCAAAACTGCCTTTTTTCAGAATTACATGTCATCTTCCTCAAAGGTATCTATGACTTCCAGGAACCATTTCGAACAAGAAAAAGCCAATCAACTTGTCTTGGAAGGATTTTAGTGTATTTTCAGGCCATTTTATTCATCAGTGAAATTTCACCAATTTGCCTTGGTCCCCCAAAACAGTTTTTTTCAATTTTTGACCAAAACTGACTTTTTTCAAAATTACATGTCATCTTCCTCAAAGGTATCTATGACTACCAGGAACCATTTTGAACAAGAAAAATGCCAATCAACTTGTCTTGGAAGAATTTGAGGTAAGTTGAGGCCATTTTATTCATCAGTGAAATTTCACCAATTTGCCTTGGTCCCCCAAAGGAGTTTTTTTCAATTTTTGACCAAAACTGACTTTTTTCAGAATTACATGTCATCTTCCTCAAAGGTATCTATGACTACCAGGAACCATTTCGAACAAGAAAAAGCCAATCAACTTGTCTTGGAAGGATTTTAGTGTATTTTCAGGCCATTTTATTCAGCAGTGAAATTTCACCAATTTGCCTTGGTCCCCCAAAGCAGTCTTTTTTAATTTTTGACCAAAACTGCCTTTTTTCAGAATTACATGTCATCCTCCGTATATGTAGCTGTGACTACCAGGAACCATCTCGAACAAGAAAATGCCAATCAACTTGTCTTGGAAGGATTTTAGTGTATTTTCAGGCCATTTTATTCAGCAGTGAAATTTCACCAATTTGCCTTGGTCCCCCAAAGCATTTTTTTTTAATTTTTGACCAAAACTGACTTTTTTCAGAATTACATGTCATCCTCCGTATATGTAGCTGTGACTACCAGGAACCATCTCGAACAAGAAAATGCCAATCAACTTGTCTTGGAAGGATTTTAGTGTATTTTCAGGCCATTTTATTCAGCAGTGAAATTTCACCAATTTGCCTTGGTCCCCCAAAGCAGTCTTTTTTAATTTTTGACCAAAACTGCCTTTTTTCAGAATTACATGTCATCTTCCTCAAAGGTATCTATGACTACCAGGAACCATTTCGAGCAAGAAAATTGCCAATCAACTTGTCTTGGATTGATTTTAGTGTATTTTCAGGCCATTTTATTCATCAGTGAAATTTCACCAATTTGCCTTGGTCCCCCAAAGCAGTTTTTTCAATTTTTGACCAAAACTGACTTTATCAGAATTACATGTCATCTTCCTCAAAGGTATCTATGACTACCAGGAACCATTTCGAACAAGAAAAATGCCAATCAACTTGTCTTGGAAGAATTTGAGGTAAGTTGAGACCATTTTATTCAACAGTGAAATTTCACCAATTTGCCTTGGTCCCCCAAAGCAGTTTTTTTTTCAATTTTTGACCAAAACTGACTTTTTTCAGAATTACATGTCATCTTCCTCAAAGGTATCTATGACTACCAGGAACCATTTCGAACAAGAAAAAGCCAATCAACTTGTCTTGGAAGGATTTTAGTGTATTTTCAGGCCATTTTATTCAGCAGTGAAATTTCACCAATTTGCCTTGGTCCCCCAAAGCAGTTTTTTTTAATTTTTGACCAAAACTTACTTTTTTCAGAATTACATGTCATCTTCCTCAAAGGTATCTATGACTACCAGGAACCATTTCGAACAAGAAAAAGCCAATCAACTTGTCTTGGAAGGATTTTAGTGTATTTTCAGGCCATTTTATTCATCAGTGAAATTTCACCAATTTGCCTTGTTCCCCCAAAGGAGTTTTTTTCAATTTTTGACCAAAACTGACTTTTTTCAGAATTACATGTCATCTTCCTCAAAGGTATCTATGACTACCAGGAACCATTTCGAACAAGAAAAAGCCAATCCACTTGTCTTGGAAGGATTTAAGTGTATTTTCAGGCCATTTTATTCATCAGTGAAATTTCACCAATTTGCCTTGGTCCCCCAAAGCAGTTTTTTTCAATTTTTGACCAAAACTGACTTTTTTCAGAATTACATGTCATCTTCCTCAAAGGTATCTATGACAACCAGGAACCATTTCGAACAAGAAAAAGCCAATCAACTTGTCTTGGAAGGATTTTAGTGTATTTTCAGGCCATTTTATTCAGCAGTGAAATTTCACCAATTTGCCTTGGTCCCCCAAAGCAGTTTTTTTCAATTTTTGACCAAAACTGACTTTTTTCAGAATAACATGTCATCTTCCTCAAAGGTATCTATGACTACCAGGAACCATTTCGAGCAAGAAAATTGCCAATCAACTTGTCTTGGATTGATTTTAGTGTATTTTCAGGCCATTTTATTCATCAGTGAAATTTCACCAATTTGCCTTGGTCCCCCAAAGCAGTTTTTTTTCAATTTTGGACCAAAACTGTTTTTTTTCTTCAAAATTACATGTCATCTTCCTCAAAGGTATCTTTGACTACCAGGAACCATTTCGAACAAGAAAAAGCCAACCAACTTGTCTTGGAAGGATTTAAGTGTATTTTCAGGCCATTTTATTCAGCAGTGAAATTTCACCAATTTGCCTTGGTCCCCCAAAGCAGTTTTTTCAATTTTTGACCAAAACTGACTTTTATCAGAATTACATGTCATCTTCCTCAAAGGTATCTATGACAACCAGGAACCATTTCGAACAAGAAAAAGCCAATCAATTTGTTTTGGAAGGATTTTAGTGTATTTTCAGGCCATTTTGATCATCAGTGAAATTTCACCAATTTGCCTTGGTCCCCCAAAGCAGTTTTTTTCAATTTTGGACCCAAACCTACTTTTTTCAGAATTACATGTCATCTTCCTCAAAGGTATCTATGACTACCTGGAACCATTTCGAACAAGAAAAAGCCAATCAACTTGTCTTGGAAAGATTTGGGGTAAGTTGAGACCATTTTATTCATCAGTGAAATTTCACCAATTTGCCTTGGTCCCCCAAAGCAGTTTTTTTCAATTTTTGACCCAAACTGACTTTTTTTCAGAATTACATGTCATCTTCCTCAAAGGTATCTATGACTACCAGGAACCATTTCGAACAAGAAAAAGCCAAAAAACTTGTCTTGGAAGGATTTTAGTGTATTTTCAGGCCATTTTATTCATCAGTGAAATTTCACCAATTTGCCTTGGTCCCCCAAAGCAGTTTTTTTCAATTTTGAACCAAAACTGACTTTTTTCAGAATTACATGTCATCTTCCTCAAAGGTATCTATGACTACCTGGAACCATTTCGAACAAGAAAAAGCCAATCAACTTGTCTTGGAAGGATTTTAGTGTATTTTCAGGCAATTTTGATCATCAGTGAAATTTCACCAATTTGCCTTGGTCCCCCAAAGCAGTTTTTATTCAATTTTGGACCCAAACCTACTTTTTTCAGAATTACATGTCATCTTCCTCAAAGGTATCTTTGACTACCTGGAACCATTTCGAACAAGAAAAAGCCATTCAACTTGTCTTGGAAGGATTTGGGGTAAGTTGAGACCATTTTATTCATCAGTGAAATTTCACCAATTTGCCTTGGTCCCCCAAAGCAGTTTTTCTCAATTTTGGACCCAAACTGACTTTTTTCAGAATTACATGTCATCTTCCTCAAAGGTACTACCAGGAACCATTTCGAACAAGAAAAAGCCAATCAACTTGTCTTGGAAGGATTTTAGTGTATTTTCAGGCCATTTTATTCATCAGTGAAATTTCACCAATTTGCCTTGGTCCCCCAAAGCAGTTTTTTTCAATTTTAGACCAAAACTGACTTTTTTCAGATTTACATGTCATCTTCCTCAAAGGTATCTATGACTAACAGGAACCATTTCGAACAAGAAAAAGCCAATCAACTTGTCTTGGAAGGATTTTAGTGTATTTTCAGGCCATTTTGATCATCAGTGAAATTTCACCAATTTGCCTTGGTCCCCCAAAGCAGTTTTTTTCAATTTTGGACCAAAACTGACTTTTTTCAGAATTACATGTCATCTTCCTCAAAGGTATCTATGACTACCTAGAACCATTTCGAACAAGAAAAAGCCAATCAACTTGTCTTGGAAGGATTTTAGTGTATTTTCAGGTCATTTTATTCATCAGTGAAATTTCACAAATTTGCCTTGGTCCCCCAAAGCAGTTTTTTTCAATTTTGGACCAAAACTTACTTTTTTCAGAATTACATGTCATCTTCCTCAAAGGTATCTATGACTACCAGGAACCATTTCGAACAAGAAAAAGCCAATCAACTTGTCTTGGAAGGATTTTAGTGTATTTTCAGGCCATTTTATTCAGCAGTGAAATTTCACCAATTTGCCTTGGTCCCCCAAAGCAGTCTTTTTTAATTTTTGACCAAAACTGCCTTTTTTCAGAATTACATGTCATCCTCCGTATATGTAGCTGTGACTACCAGGAACCATCTCGAACAAGAAAATGCCAATCAACTTGTCTTGGAAGGATTTTAGTGTATTTTCAGGCCATTTTATTCAGCAGTGAAATTTCACCAATTTGCCTTGGTCCCCCAAAGCATTTTTTTTTAATTTTTGACCAAAACTGACTTTTTTCAGAATTACATGTCATCCTCCGTATATGTAGCTGTGACTACCAGGAACCATCTCGAACAAGAAAATGCCAATCAACTTGTCTTGGAAGGATTTTAGTGTATTTTCAGGCCATTTTATTCAGCAGTGAAATTTCACCAATTTGCCTTGGTCCCCCAAAGCAGTCTTTTTTAATTTTTGACCAAAACTGCCTTTTTTCAGAATTACATGTCATCTTCCTCAAAGGTATCTATGACTACCAGGAACCATTTCGAGCAAGAAAATTGCCAATCAACTTGTCTTGGATTGATTTTAGTGTATTTTCAGGCCATTTTATTCATCAGTGAAATTTCACCAATTTGCCTTGGTCCCCCAAAGCAGTTTTTTCAATTTTTGACCAAAACTGACTTTATCAGAATTACATGTCATCTTCCTCAAAGGTATCTATGACTACCAGGAACCATTTCGAACAAGAAAAATGCCAATCAACTTGTCTTGGAAGAATTTGAGGTAAGTTGAGACCATTTTATTCAACAGTGAAATTTCACCAATTTGCCTTGGTCCCCCAAAGCAGTTTTTTTTTCAATTTTTGACCAAAACTGACTTTTTTCAGAATTACATGTCATCTTCCTCAAAGGTATCTATGACTACCAGGAACCATTTCGAACAAGAAAAAGCCAATCAACTTGTCTTGGAAGGATTTTAGTGTATTTTCAGGCCATTTTATTCAGCAGTGAAATTTCACCAATTTGCCTTGGTCCCCCAAAGCAGTTTTTTTTAATTTTTGACCAAAACTTACTTTTTTCAGAATTACATGTCATCTTCCTCAAAGGTATCTATGACTACCAGGAACCATTTCGAACAAGAAAAAGCCAATCAACTTGTCTTGGAAGGATTTTAGTGTATTTTCAGGCCATTTTATTCATCAGTGAAATTTCACCAATTTGCCTTGTTCCCCCAAAGGAGTTTTTTTCAATTTTTGACCAAAACTGACTTTTTTCAGAATTACATGTCATCTTCCTCAAAGGTATCTATGACTACCAGGAACCATTTCGAACAAGAAAAAGCCAATCCACTTGTCTTGGAAGGATTTAAGTGTATTTTCAGGCCATTTTATTCATCAGTGAAATTTCACCAATTTGCCTTGGTCCCCCAAAGCAGTTTTTTTCAATTTTTGACCAAAACTGACTTTTTTCAGAATTACATGTCATCTTCCTCAAAGGTATCTATGACAACCAGGAACCATTTCGAACAAGAAAAAGCCAATCAACTTGTCTTGGAAGGATTTTAGTGTATTTTCAGGCCATTTTATTCAGCAGTGAAATTTCACCAATTTGCCTTGGTCCCCCAAAGCAGTTTTTTTCAATTTTTGACCAAAACTGACTTTTTTCAGAATAACATGTCATCTTCCTCAAAGGTATCTATGACTACCAGGAACCATTTCGAGCAAGAAAATTGCCAATCAACTTGTCTTGGATTGATTTTAGTGTATTTTCAGGCCATTTTATTCATCAGTGAAATTTCACCAATTTGCCTTGGTCCCCCAAAGCAGTTTTTTTTCAATTTTGGACCAAAACTGTTTTTTTTCTTCAGAATTACATGTCATCTTCCTCAAAGGTATCTTTGACTACCAGGAACCATTTCGAACAAGAAAAAGCCAACCAACTTGTCTTGGAAGGATTTAAGTGTATTTTCAGGCCATTTTATTCAGCAGTGAAATTTCACCAATTTGCCTTGGTCCCCCAAAGCAGTTTTTTCAATTTTTGACCAAAACTGACTTTTATCAGAATTACATGTCATCTTCCTCAAAGGTATCTATGACAACCAGGAACCATTTCGAACAAGAAAAAGCCAATCAATTTGTTTTGGAAGGATTTTAGTGTATTTTCAGGCCATTTTGATCATCAGTGAAATTTCACCAATTTGCCTTGGTCCCCCAAAGCAGTTTTTTTCAATTTTGGACCCAAACCTACTTTTTTCAGAATTACATGTCATCTTCCTCAAAGGTATCTATGACTACCTGGAACCATTTCGAACAAGAAAAAGCCAATCAACTTGTCTTGGAAAGATTTGGGGTAAGTTGAGACCATTTTATTCATCAGTGAAATTTCACCAATTTGCCTTGGTCCCCCAAAGCAGTTTTTTTCAATTTTTGACCCAAACTGACTTTTTTTCAGAATTACATGTCATCTTCCTCAAAGGTATCTATGACTACCAGGAACCATTTCGAACAAGAAAAAGCCAAAAAACTTGTCTTGGAAGGATTTTAGTGTATTTTCAGGCCATTTTATTCATCAGTGAAATTTCACCAATTTGCCTTGGTCCCCCAAAGCAGTTTTTTTCAATTTTGAACCAAAACTGACTTTTTTCAGAATTACATGTCATCTTCCTCAAAGGTATCTATGACTACCTGGAACCATTTCGAACAAGAAAAAGCCAATCAACTTGTCTTGGAAGGATTTTAGTGTATTTTCAGGCAATTTTGATCATCAGTGAAATTTCACCAATTTGCCTTGGTCCCCCAAAGCAGTTTTTATTCAATTTTGGACCCAAACCTACTTTTTTCAGAATTACATGTCATCTTCCTCAAAGGTATCTTTGACTACCTGGAACCATTTCGAACAAGAAAAAGCCATTCAACTTGTCTTGGAAGGATTTGGGGTAAGTTGAGACCATTTTATTCATCAGTGAAATTTCACCAATTTGCCTTGGTCCCCCAAAGCAGTTTTTCTCAATTTTGGACCCAAACTGACTTTTTTCAGAATTACATGTCATCTTCCTCAAAGGTACTACCAGGAACCATTTCGAACAAGAAAAAGCCAATCAACTTGTCTTGGAAGGATTTTAGTGTATTTTCAGGCCATTTTATTCATCAGTGAAATTTCACCAATTTGCCTTGGTCCCCCAAAGCAGTTTTTTTCAATTTTAGACCAAAACTGACTTTTTTCAGATTTACATGTCATCTTCCTCAAAGGTATCTATGACTAACAGGAACCATTTCGAACAAGAAAAAGCCAATCAACTTGTCTTGGAAGGATTTTAGTGTATTTTCAGGCCATTTTGATCATCAGTGAAATTTCACCAATTTGCCTTGGTCCCCCAAAGCAGTTTTTTTCAATTTTGGACCAAAACTGACTTTTTTCAGAATTACATGTCATCTTCCTCAAAGGTATCTATGACTACCTGGAACCATTTCGAACAAGAAAAAGCCAATCAACTTGTCTTGGAAGGATTTTAGTGTATTTTCAGGTCATTTTATTCATCAGTGAAATTTCACAAATTTGCCTTGGTCCCCCAAAGCAGTTTTTTTCAATTTTGGACCAAAACTTACTTTTTTCAGAATTACATGTCATCTTCCTCAAAGGTATATATGACTACCTGGAACCATTTCGAACAAGAAAAAGCCAATCAACTTGTCTTGGAAGGATTTAAGTGTATTTTCAGGTCATTTTATTCATCAGTGAAATTTCACCAATTTGTCTTGGTCCCCCAAAGCATTTTTTTTTCAATTTTGGACCAAAACTGACTTTTTTCAGAATTACATGTCATCTTCCTCAAAGGTATCTATGACTACCTGGAACCATTTCGAACAAGAAAAATGCCGATCAACTTGTTTTGGAAGAATTTGAGGTAAGTTGAGACCATTTTATTCAACAGTGAAATTTCACCAATTTGCCTTGGTCCCCCAAAGCAGTTTTTTTTTCAATTTTTGACCAAAACTGACTTTTTTCAGAATTACATGTCATCTTCCTCAAAGGTATCTATGACTACCAGGAACCATTTCGAACAAGAAAAAGCCAATCAACTTGTCTTGGAAGGATTTTAGTGTATTTTCAGGCCATTTTATTCATCAGTGAAATTTCACCAATTTGCCTTGGTCCCCCAAAGCATTTTTTTTTTCAATTTTTGACCAAAACTGACTTTTTTCAGAATTACATGTCATCTTCCTCAAAGGTATCTATGACTACCAGGAACCATTTCGAGCAAGAAAAATGCCAATCAACTTGTCTTGGAAAGATTTTAGTGTATTTTCAGGCCTTTTTATTCAGCAGTGAAATTTTACTAATTTGCCTTGGTCCCCCAAAGCAGTTTTTTTCAATTTTTGACCAAAACTGACTTTTTTTAAATTACATGTCATCTTCCTCAAAGGTATCTGTGACTACCAGGAACCATTTCGAACAAGAAAAAGCCAATCAACTTGTCTTGGAAGAATTTGGGGTAAGTTGAGACTATTTTATTCAGCAGTGAAATTTAACCAATTTTCCTTGGTCCCCAAAAGCAATTTTTTTAAATTTTTGACCAAAACTGACCTTTTTCAGAATTACATGTCATCTTCCTCAAAGGTATCTATGACTACCAGGAACCGTTTCGAGCAAGAAAAATGCCAATCAACTTGTCTTGGAAGGATTTTAGTGTATTTTTAGGCCATTTTATTCATCAGTGAAATTTCACCAATTTGCCTTGGTCCCCCAAAGCAGTTTTTTTCAATTTTGGACCAAAACTGTTTTTTTTTTCAGAATTACATTTCATCTTCCTCAAAGGTATCTATGACTACCAGGAACCATTTCGAGCAAGAAAAATGCCAATCAACTTGTCTTGGAAGGATTTTAGTGTATTTTCAGGCCTTTTTATTCAGCAGTGAAATTTTACTAATTTGCCTTGGTCCCCCAAAGCAGTTTTTTTCAATTTTTGACCAAAACTGACTTTTTTTTAAATTACATGTCATCTTCCTCAAAGGTATCTGTGACTACCAGGAACCATTTCGAACAAGAAAAAGCCAATCAACTTGTCTTGGAAGAATCTGAGGTAAGTTGAGACCATTTTATTCAGCAGTGAAATTTCACTAATTTGCCTTGGTCCCCCAAAGCAGTTTTTTTTCAATTTTTGACCAAAACTGCCTTTTTTCAGAATTACATGTCATCTTCCTCAAAGGTATCTATGACTACCAGGAACCATTTCGAGCAAGAAAAATGCCAATCAACTTGTCTTGGAAGGATTTTAGTGTATTTTCAGGCCATTTTATTCATCAGTGAAATTTCACCAATTTGCCTTGGTCCCCCAAAGGAGTTTTTTTTTAATTTTGGACCAAAACTGTTTTTTTTTTTCAGAATTACATGTCATCTTCCTCAAAGGTATCTATGACTACCAGGAACCATTTCGAACAAGAAAAATGCCGATCAACTTGTTTTGGAAGAATTTGAGGTAAGTTGAGACCATTTTATTCAACAGTGAAATTTCACCAATTTGCCTTGGTCCCCCAAAGCAGTTTTTTTTTCAATTTTTGACCAAAACTGACTTTTTTCAGAATTACATGTCATCTTCCTCAAAGGTATCTATGACTACCAGGAACCATTTCGAACAAGAAAAAGCCAATCAACTTGTCTTGGAAGGATTTTAGTGTATTTTCAGGCCATTTTATTCATCAGTGAAATTTCACCAATTTGCCTTGGTCCCCCAAAGCATTTTTTTTTAAATTTTTGACCAAAACTGACTTTTTTCAGAATTACATGTCATCTTCCTCAAAGGTATCTATGACTACCAGGAACCATTTCGAACAAGAAAAAGCCAATCAACTTGTCTTGGAAGGATTTTAGTGTATTTTCAGGCCATTTTATTCAGCAGTGAAATTTCACCAATTTGCCTTGGTCCCCCAAAGGATTTTTTTTCAATTTTTGACCAAAACTGACTTTTTTCAGAATTACATGTCATCTTCCTCAAAGGTATCTATGACTACCAGGAACCATTTCGAACAAGAAAATGCCAATCAACTTGTCTTGGAAGGATTTTAGTGTATTTTCAGGCCATTTTATTCAGCAGTGAAATTTAACCAATTTGCCTTGGTCCCCCAAAGCAGTTTTTTTTTATTTTTGACCAAAACTGCCTTTTTTCAGAATTACATGTCATCTTCCTCAAAGGTATCTATGACTTCCAGGAACCATTTCGAACAAGAAAAAGCCAATCAACTTGTCTTGGAAGGATTTTAGTGTATTTTCAGGCCATTTTATTCATCGGTGAAATTTCACCAATTTGCCTTGGTCCCCCAAAACAGTTTTTTTCAATTTTTGACCAAAACTGACTTTTTTCAAAATTACATGTCATCTTCCTCAAAGGTATCTATGACTACCAGGAACCATTTTGAACAAGAAAAATGCCAATCAACTTGTCTTGGAAGAATTTGAGGTAAGTTGAGGCCATTTTATTCATCAGTGAAATTTCACCAATTTGCCTTGGTCCCCCAAAGGAGTTTTTTTCAATTTTTGACCAAAACTGACTTTTTTCAGAATTACATGTCATCTTCCTCAAAGGTATCTATGACTACCAGGAACCATTTCGAACAAGAAAAAGCCAATCAACTTGTCTTGGAAGGATTTTAGTGTATTTTCAGGCCATTTTATTCAGCAGTGAAATTTCACCAATTTGCCTTGGTCCCCCAAAGCAGTCTTTTTTAATTTTTGACCAAAACTGCCTTTTTTCAGAATTACATGTCATCCTCCGTATATGTAGCTGTGACTACCAGGAACCATCTCGAACAAGAAAATGCCAATCAACTTGTCTTGGAAGGATTTTAGTGTATTTTCAGGCCATTTTATTCAGCAGTGAAATTTCACCAATTTGCCTTGGTCCCCCAAAGGATTTTTTTTTAATTTTTGACCAAAACTGACTTTTTTCAGAATTACATGTCATCCTCCGTATATGTAGCTGTGACTACCAGGAACCATCTCGAACAAGAAAATGCCAATCAACTTGTCTTGGAAGGATTTTAGTGTATTTTCAGGCCATTTTATTCAGCAGTGAAATTTCACCAATTTGCCTTGGTCCCCCAAAGCAGTCTTTTTTAATTTTTGACCAAAACTGCCTTTTTTCAGAATTACATGTCATCTTCCTCAAAGGTATCTATGACTACCAGGAACCATTTCGAGCAAGAAAATTGCCAATCAACTTGTCTTGGATTGATTTTAGTGTATTTTCAGGCCATTTTATTCATCAGTGAAATTTCACCAATTTGCCTTGGTCCCCCAAAGCAGTTTTTTCAATTTTTGACCAAAACTGACTTTATCAGAATTACATGTCATCTTCCTCAAAGGTATCTATGACTACCAGGAACCATTTCGAACAAGAAAAATGCCAATCAACTTGTCTTGGAAGAATTTGAGGTAAGTTGAGACCATTTTATTCAACAGTGAAATTTCACCAATTTGCCTTGGTCCCCCAAAGCAGTTTTTTTTTCAATTTTTGACCAAAACTGACTTTTTTCAGAATTACATGTCATCTTCCTCAAAGGTATCTATGACTACCAGGAACCATTTCGAACAAGAAAAAGCCAATCAACTTGTCTTGAAAGGATTTTAGTGTATTTTCAGGCCATTTTATTCAGCAGTACAATTTCACCAATTTGCCTTGGTCCCCCAAAGCATTTTTTGTTTTTTTTTTACCAAAACTGACTTTTTTCAGAATAACATGTCATCTTCCTCAAATGTATCTATGACTACCAGGAATCATTTCGAGCAAGAAAAATGCCAATCAACTTGTCTTGGAAGGATTTTAGTGTATTTTCAGGTCATTTTATTCATCATTGAAATTTCACCAATTTGCCTTGGTCCCCCAAAGCAGTTTTATTCAATTTTGGACCAAAACTGACTTTTTTCAGAATTACATGTCATCTTCCTCAAAGGTATCTATGACTACCAGGAACCATTTCGAACAAGAAAAAGCCAATCAACTTGTCTTGGAAGGATTTTAGTGTATTTTCAGGCCATTTTATTCAGCAGTGAAATTTCACCAATTTGCCTTGGTCCCCCAAAGCAGTTTTTTTTCAATTTTGGACCAAAACTGTTTTTTTTCTTCAGAATTACATGTCATCTTCCTCAAAGGTATCTTTGACTACCAGGAACCATTTCGAACAAGAAAAAGCCAACCAACTTGTCTTGGAAGGATTTAAGTGTATTTTCAGGCCATTTTATTCAGCAGTGAAATTTCACCAATTTGCCTTGGTCCCCCAAAGCAGTTTTTTCAATTTTTGACCAAAACTGACTTTTATCAGAATTACATGTCATCTTCCTCAAAGGTATCTATGACAACCAGGAACCATTTCGAACAAGAAAAAGCCAATCAACTTGTCTTGGAAGGATTTTAGTGTATTTTCAGGCCATTTTATTCATCAGTGAAATTTTACCAATTTGCCTTGGTCCCCCAAAGCAGTTTTTTTTAATTTTTGACCAAAACTGACTTTTTTCAGAATTACATGTCATCTTCCTCAAAGGTATCTATGACAACCAGGAACCATTTCGAACAAGAAAAAGCCAATCAACTTGTCTTGGAAGGATTTTAGTGTATTTTCAGGCCATTTTATTCATCAGTGAAATTTCACCAATTTGCCTTGGTCCCCCAAAGCAGTTTTTTCAATTTTTGACCAAAACTGACTTTTTTCAAAATTACATGTCATCTTCCTCAAAGGTATCTATGACTACCAGGAACCATTTCGAACAAGAAAAATGCCAATCAACTTGTCTTGGAAGAATTTGGGGTAAGTTGAGACCATTTTATTCAGCAGTGAAATTTCACCAATTTGCCTTGGTCCCCCAAAGCAGTTTTTTTTTCAATTTTTGACCAAAACTGACTTTTTTCAGAATTACATGTCATCTTCCTCAAAGGTATCTATGACTACCAGGAACCATTTCGAACAAGAAAAAGCCAATCAACTTGTCTTGGAAGGATTTTAGTGTATTTTCAGGCCATTTTATTCATCAGTGAAATTTCACCAATTTGCCTTGGTCCCCCAAAGGAGTTTTTTTTCAATTTTTGACCAAAACTGCCTTTTTTCAGAATTACATGTCATCTTCCTCAAAGGTATCTATGACTACCAGGAACCATTTCGAACAAGAAAAAGCCAATCAACTTGTCTTGGAAGGATTTTTGTGTATTTTCAGGCCATTTTATTCATCAGTGAAATTTCACCAATTTGCCTTGGTCCCCCAAAGCATTTTTTGTTTTTTTTTTACCAAAACTGACTTTTTTCAGAATAACATGTCATCTTCCTCAAATGTATCTATGACTACCAGGAATCATTTCGAGCAAGAAAAATGCCAATCAACTTGTCTTGGAAGGATTTTAGTGTATTTTCAGGTCATTTTATTCATCATTGAAATTTCACCAATTTGCCTTGGTCCCCCAAAGCAGTTTTATTCAATTTTGGACCAAAACTGACTTTTTTCAGAATTACATGTCATCTTCCTCAAAGGTATCTATGACTACCAGGAACCATTTCGAACAAGAAAAAGCCAATCAACTTGTCTTGGAAGGATTTTAGTGTATTTTCAGGCCATTTTATTCAGCAGTGAAATTTCACCAATTTGCCTTGGTCCCCCAAAGCAGTTTTTTTTAATTTTTGACCAAAACTTACTTTTTTCAGAATTACATGTCATCTTCCTCAAAGGTATCTATGACTACCAGGAACCATTTCGAACAAGAAAAAGCCAATCAACTTGTCTTGGAAGGATTTTAGTGTATTTTCAGGCCATTTTATTCATCAGTGAAATTTCACCAATTTGCCTTGTTCCCCCAAAGGAGTTTTTTTCAATTTTTGACCAAAACTGACTTTTTTCAGAATTACATGTCATCTTCCTCAAAGGTATCTATGACTACCAGGAACCATTTCGAACAAGAAAAAGCCAATCCACTTGTCTTGGAAGGATTTAAGTGTATTTTCAGGCCATTTTATTCATCAGTGAAATTTCACCAATTTGCCTTGGTCCCCCAAAGCAGTTTTTTTCAATTTTTGACCAAAACTGACTTTTTTCAGAATTACATGTCATCTTCCTCAAAGGTATCTATGACAACCAGGAACCATTTCGAACAAGAAAAAGCCAATCAACTTGTCTTGGAAGGATTTTAGTGTATTTTCAGGCCATTTTATTCAGCAGTGAAATTTCACCAATTTGCCTTGGTCCCCCAAAGCAGTTTTTTTCAATTTTTGACCAAAACTGACTTTTTTCAGAATTACATGTCATCTTCCTCAAAGGTATCTATGACTACCAGGAACCATTTCGAGCAAGAAAATTGCCAATCAACTTGTCTTGGATTGATTTTAGTGTATTTTCAGGCCATTTTATTCATCAGTGAAATTTCACCAATTTGCCTTGGTCCCCCAAAGCAGTTTTTTTTCAATTTTGGACCAAAACTGTTTTTTTTCTTCAGAATTACATGTCATCTTCCTCAAAGGTATCTTTGACTACCAGGAACCATTTCGAACAAGAAAAAGCCAACCAACTTGTCTTGGAAGGATTTAAGTGTATTTTCAGGCCATTTTATTCAGCAGTGAAATTTCAACAATTTGCCTTGGTCCCCTAAAGGATTTTTTTTAAATTTTTGACCAAAACTGACTTTTTTCAGAATTACATGTCATCCTCCTCAAAGGTATCTATGACTACCAGGAACCATTTCGAGCAAGAAAAATGCCGATCAACTTGTCTTGGAAGGATTTTAGTGTATTTTCAGGCCATTTTATTCATCAGTGAAATTTCACCAATTTGCCTTGGTCCCCCAAAGCAGTTTTTTCAATTTTTGACCAAAACTGACTTTTTTCAAAATTACATGTCATCTTCCTCAAAGGTATCTATGACTACCAGGAACCATTTCGAACAAGAAAAATGCCAATCAACTTGTCTTGGAAGAATTTGGGGTAAGTTGAGACCATTTTATTCAGCAGTGAAATTTCACCAATTTGCCTTGGTCCCCCAAAGCAGTTTTTTTTTAAATTTTTGACCAAAACTGACTTTTTTCAGAATTACATGTCATCTTCCTCAAAGGTATCTATGACTACCAGGAACCATTTCGAACAAGAAAAAGCCAATCAACTTGTCTTGGAAGGATTTTAGTGTATTTTCAGGCCATTTTATTCATCAGTGAAATTTCACCAATTTGCCTTGGTCCCCCAAAGGAGTTTTTTTTCAATTTTTGACCAAAACTGCCTTTTTTCAGAATTACATGTCATCTTCCTCAAAGGTATCTATGACTACCAGGAACCATTTCGAACAAGAAAAAGCCAATCAACTTGTCTTGGAAGGATTTTTGTGTATTTTCAGGCCATTTTATTCATCAGTGAAATTTCACCAATTTGCCTTGTTCCCCTAAAGCAGATTTTTTCAATTTTGGACCAAAACTGACTTTTTTCAGAATTACATGTCATCTTCCTCAAAGGTATCTATGACTACCAGGAACCATTTCGAACAAGAAAAAGTCTATCAACTTGTCTTGGAAGGATTTGGGGTAAGTTGAGACCATTTTATTCAGCAGTGAAATTTCACCAATTTGCCTTGGTCCCCCAAAGCAGTTTTTTTCAATTTTTGACCAAAACTGACTTTTTCAGAATTACATGTCATCTTCCTCAAAGGTATCTATGACTACCAGGAACCATTTCGAACAAGAAAAAGCCAATCAACTTGTCTTGAAAGGATTTTAGTGTATTTTCAGGCCATTTTATTCAGCAGTGAAATTTCACCAATTTGCCTTGGTCCCCCAAAGCATTTTGTTTTTATTTTTGACCAAAACTGACTTTTTTCAGAATAACATGTCATCTTCCTCAAATGTATCTATGACTACCACGAACCATTTCGAGCAAGAAAAATGCCAATCAACTTGTCTTGGAAGGATTTTAGTGTATTTTCAGGTCATTTTATTCATCATTGAAATTTCACCAATTTGCCTTGGTCCCCCAAAGCAGTTTTATTCAATTTTTGACCAAAACTGACTTTTTTCAGAATTACATGTCATCTTCCTCAAAGGTATCTATGACTACCAGGAACCATTTCGAACAAGAAAAATGCCAATCAACTTGTCTTGGAAGGATTTGGGGTAAGTTGAGACCATTTTATTCATCAGTGAAATTTCACCAATTTGCCTTGGTCCCCCAAAGCAGTTTTTTTCAATTTTTGACCAAAACTGACTTTTTCAGAATTACATGTCATCTTCCTCAAAGGTATCTATGACTACCAGGAACCATTTCGAACAAGAAAAAGCAAATCAACTTGTCTTGGAAGGATTTTAGTGTATTTTCAGGCCATTTTATTCATCAGTGAAATTTCACCAATTTGCCTTGGTCCCCCAAAGCAGTTTTTTTTAATTTTTGACCAAAACTGACTTTTTTCAGAATTACATGTCATCTTCCTCAAAGGTATCTATGACAACCAGGAACCATTTCGAACAAGAAAAAGCCAATCAACTTGTCTTGGAAGGATTTTAGTGTATTTTCAGGCCATTTTATTCAGCAATGAAATTTCACCAATTTGCCTTGGTCCCCCAAAGGATTTTTTTTTAATTTTTGACCAAAACTGACTTTTTTCAGAATTACATGTCATCCTCCTTATATGTAGCTGTGACTACCAGGAACCATCTCGAACAAGAAAATGCCAATCAACTTGTCTTGGAAGGATTTTAGTGTATTTTCAGGCCATTTTATTCAACAGTGAAATTTCCCCAATTTGCCTTGGTCCCCCAAAGGAGTTTTTTTCAATTTTTGACCAAAACTTACTTTTTTCAGAATAACATGTCATCTTCCTCATATGTAGCTGTGACTACCAGGAACCATTGCGAGCAAGAAAAATGCCAATCAACTTGTCTTGGAAGGATTTTAGTGTATTTTCAGGCCATTTTATTCAGCAGTGAAATTTTACCAATTTGCCTTGGTCCCCCAAAGCAGTTTTGTTTTCAATTTTTGACCAAAACTGACTTTTTTCAAAATTACATGTCATCTTCCTCAAAGGTATCTGTGACTACCAGGAACCATTTCGAACAAGAAAAAGCCAATCAACTTGTCTTGGAAGAATTTGAGGTAAGTTGAGACCATTTTATTCAGCAGTGAAATTTCACTAATTTGCCTTGGTCCCCCAAAGCAGTTTTTTTCAATTTTTGACCAAAACTGCCTTTTTTCAGAATTACATGTCATCTTCCTCAAAGGTATCTATGACTACCAGGAACCATTTCGAGCAAGAAAAATGCCAATCAACTTGTCTTGGAAGGATTTTAGTGTATTTTCAGGCCATTTTATTCATCAGTGAAATTTCACCAATTTGCCTTGGTCCCCCAAAGGAGTTTTTTTCAATTTTGGACCAAAACTGTTTTTTTTTTTCAGAATTACATGTCATCTTCCTCAAAGGGTATCTATGACTACCAGAAACCATTTCGAACAAGAAAAATGCCGATTAACTTGTTTTGGAAGAATTTGAGGTAAGTTGAGACCATTTTATTCATCAGTGAAATTTCACCAATTTGCCTTGGTCCCCCAAAGCAGTTTTTTTTCAATTTTTGACCAAAACTGACTTTTTTCAGAATTACATGTCATCTTCCTCAAAGGTATCTATGACTACCAGGAACCATTTCGAACAAGAAAAAGCCAATCAACTTGTCTTGGAAGAATTTGAGGTAAGTTGAGACCATTTTATTCATCAGTGAAATTCTACCAATTTGCCTTGGTCCCCCAAAGCAGTTTTTTTCAATTTTTGACCAAAACTGACTTTTTTCAGAATTACACGTCATCTTCCTCAAAGGTATCTATGACTACCAGGAACCATTTCGAACAAGAAAAATGCCAATCAACTTGTTTTGGAAGGATTTTTGTGTATTTTCAGGCCATTTTGATCATCAGTGAAATTTCACCAATTTGCCTTGGTCCCCCAAAGCAGTTTTTTTCAATTTTAGACCAAAACTTACTTTTTTCAGAATTACATGTCATCTTCCTCAAAGGTATCTATGACTACCAGGAACCATTTCGAACAAGAAAAAGCCAATCAACTTGTCTTGGAAGGATTTTAGTGTATTTTCAGGCCATTTTATTCATCAGTGAAATTTCACCAATTTGCCTTGGTCCCCCGAAGGAGTTTTTTTCAATTTTTGACCAAAACTGACTTTTTTCAGAATTACATGTCATCTTCCTCAAAGGTATCTATGACTACCAGGAACCATTTCGAACAAGAAAAAGACAATCCACTGGTCTTGGAAGGATTTAAGTGTATTTTCAGGCCATTTTATTCATCAGTGAAATTTCACCAATTTGCCTTGGTCCCCCGAAGGAGTTTTTTTCAATTTTTGACCAAAACTGACTTTTTTCAGAATTACATGTCATCTTCCTCAAAGGTATCTATGACTACCAGGAACCATTTCGAGCAAGAAAATTGCCAATCAACTTGTCTTGGATTGATTTTAGTGTATTTTTAGGCCATGTTATTCATCAGTGAAATTTCACCAATTTGCCTTGGTCCCCCAAAGGAGTTTTTTTTCAATTTTTGACCAAAACTGCCTTTTTTCAGAATTACATGTCATCTTCCTCAAAGGTATCTATGACTACCAGGAACCATTTCGAACAAGAAAAAGCCAATCAACTTGTCTTGGAAGGATTTTTGTGTATTTTCAGGCCATTTTATTCATCAGTGAAATTTCACCAATTTGCCTTGTTCCCCTAAAGCAGATTTTTTCAATTTTGGACCAAAACTGACTTTTTTCAGAATTACATGTCATCTTCCTCAAAGGTATCTATGACTACCAGGAACCATTTCGAACAAGAAAAAGCCAATCAACTTGTCTTGAAAGGATTTTAGTGTATTTTCAGGCCATTTTATTCAGCAGTGAAATTTCACCAATTTGCCTTGGTCCCCCAAAGCATTTTGTTTTTATTTTTGACCAAAACTGACTTTTTTCAGAATAACATGTCATCTTCCTCAAATGTATCTATGACTACCACGAACCATTTCGAGCAAGAAAAATGCCAATCAACTTGTCTTGGAAGGATTTTAGTGTATTTTCAGGCCATTTTATTCATCAGTGAAATTTCACCCATTTGCCTTAGTCCCCCAAAGCAGTTTTTTTTCAATTTTTGACAAAAACTGACTTTATCAGAATTACATGTCATCTTCCTCAAAGGTATCTATGACTACCAGGAACCATTTCGAACAAGAAAAAGGCAATCAACTTGTCTTGAAAGGATTTTAGTGTATTTTCAGGCCATTTTATTCATCAGTGAAATTTCACCCATTTGCCTTAGTCCCCCAAAGCAGTTTTTTTTTCAATTTTTGACAAAAACTGACTTTATCAGAATTACATGTCATCTTCCTCAAAGGTATCTATGACTACCAGGAACCATTTCGAACAAGAAAAATGCCAATCAACTTGTCTTGGAAGGATTTGGGGTAGGTTGAGACCATTTTATTCATCAGTGAAATTTCACCAATTTGCCTTGGTCCCCCAAAGCAGTTTTTTTTCAATTTTTGACCAAAACTGACTTTTTTCAGAATTACATGTCATCTTCCTCAAAGGTATCTATGACAACCAGGAACCATTTCGAACAAGAAAAAGCCAATCCACTGGTCTTGGAAGGATTTAAGTGTATTTTCAGGCCATTTTATTCATCAGTGAAATTTCACCAATTTGCCTTGGTCCCCCGAAGGAGTTTTTTTCAATTTTTGACCAAAACTGACTTTTTTCAGAATTACATGTCATCTTCCTCAAAGGTATCTATGACTATCAGGAACCATTTCGAGCAAGAAAATTGCCAATCAACTTGTCTTGGATTGATTTTAGTGTATTTTTAGGCCATGTTATTCATCAGTGAAATTTCACCAATTTGCCTTGGTCCCCCAAAGGAGTTTTTTTTCAATTTTTGACCAAAACTGCCTTTTTTCAGAATTACATGTCATCTTCCTCAAAGGTATCTATGACTACCAGGAACCATTTCGAACAAGAAAAAGCCAATCAACTTGTCTTGGAAGGATTTTTGTGTATTTTCAGGCCATTTTATTCATCAGTGAAATTTCACCAATTTGCCTTGTTCCCCTAAAGCAGATTTTTTCAATTTTGGACCAAAACTGACTTTTTTCAGAATTACATGTCATCTTCCTCAAAGGTATCTATGACTACCAGGAACCATTTCGAACAAGAAAAAGCCAATCAACTTGTCTTGAAAGGATTTTAGTGTATTTTCAGGCCATTTTATTCAGCAGTGAAATTTCACCAATTTGCCTTGGTCCCCCAAAGCATTTTGTTTTTATTTTTGACCAAAACTGACTTTTTTCAGAATAACATGTCATCTTCCTCAAATGTATCTATGACTACCACGAACCATTTCGAGCAAGAAAAATGCCAATCAACTTGTCTTGGAAGGATTTTAGTGTATTTTCAGGCCATTTTATTCATCAGTGAAATTTCACCCATTTGCCTTAGTCCCCCAAAGCAGTTTTTTTTCAATTTTTGACAAAAACTGACTTTATCAGAATTACATGTCATCTTCCTCAAAGGTATCTATGACTACCAGGAACCATTTCGAACAAGAAAAAGCCAATCAACTTGTCTTGAAAGGATTTTAGTGTATTTTCAGGCCATTTTATTCATCAGTGAAATTTCACCCATTTGCCTTAGTCCCCCAAAGCAGTTTTTTTTCAATTTTTGACAAAAACTGACTTTATCAGAATTACATGTCATCTTCCTCAAAGGTATCTATGACTACCAGGAACCATTTCGAACAAGAAAAATGCCAATCAACTTGTCTTGGAAGGATTTGGGGTAGGTTGAGACCATTTTATTCATCAGTGAAATTTCACCAATTTGCCTTGGTCCCCCAAAGCAGTTTTTTTTTCAATTTTTGACCAAAACTGACTTTTTTCAGAATTACATGTCATCTTCCTCAAAGGTATCTATGACAACCAGGAACCATTTCGAACAAGAAAAAGCCAATCAACTTGTCTTGGAAGGATTTTAGTGTATTTCCAGGCCATTTTATTCATCAGTGAAATTTTACCAATTTCCCTTGGTCCCCCAAAGCAGTTTTTTTTAATTTTTGACCAAAACTGACTTTTTTCAGAATTACATGTCATCTTCCTCAAAGGTATCTATGACAACCAGGAACCATTTCGAACAAGAAAAAGCCAATCAACTTGTCTTGGAAGGATTTTAGTGTATTTCCAGGCCATTTTATTCATCAGTGAAATTTTACCAATTTCCCTTGGTCCCCCAAAGCAGTTTTTTCAATTTTTGACCAAAACTGACTTTTTTCAGAATTACATGTCATCCTCCGTATATGTAGCTGTGACTACCAGGAACCATCTCGAACAAGAAAATGCCAATCAACTTGTCTTGGAAGGATTTTAGTGTATTTTCAGGCCATTTTATTCATCAGTGAAATTTTACCAATTTGCCTTGGTCCCCCAAAGCAGTTTTTTTTTATTTTTGACCAAAACTGACTTTTTTCAGAATTACATGTCATCTTCCTCAAAGGTATCTATGACAACCAGGAACCATTTCGAACAAGAAAAAGCCAATCAACTTGTCTTGGAAGGATTTTAGTGTATTTTCAGGCCATTTTATTCAGCAGTGAAATTTCAAGAATTTGCCTTGGTCCCCCAAAGCAGTTTTTTCAATTTTTGACCAAAACTGACTTTTTTCAGAATTACATGTCATCCTCCGTATATGTAGCTGTGACTACGAGGAACCATCTCGAACAAGAAAATGCCAATCAACTTGTCTTGGAAGGATTTTAGTGTATTTTCAGGCCATTTTATTCAGCAGTGAAATTTAACCAATTTGCCTTGGTCCCCCAAAGCAGTTTTTTTTTATTTTTGACCAAAACTGCCTTTTTTCAGAATTACATGTCATCTTCCTCAAAGGTATCTATGACTACCACGAA
Organism: Astropecten irregularis; assembly: GCA_963971285.1. Classification (NCBI taxonomy): domain Eukaryota; kingdom Metazoa; phylum Echinodermata; class Asteroidea; order Paxillosida; family Astropectinidae; genus Astropecten; species Astropecten irregularis. The sequence continues at coordinate 16,018,814 of OZ020251.1, read as the reverse complement.
CCATTTCGAGCAAGAAAATTGCCAATCAACTTGTCTTTTATTGATTTTAGTGTATTTTCAGGCCATTTTATTCAGCAGTGAAATTTAACCAATTTGCCTTGGTCCCCCAAAGCAGTTTTTTTTTAATTTTTGACCAAAACTGCCTTTTTTCAGAATTACATGTCATCTTCCTCAAAGGTATCTATGACTACCAGGAACCATTTCGAGCAAGAAAAATGCCGATCAACTTGTCTTGGAAGGATTTTAGTGTATTTTCAGGCCATTTTATTCATCAGTGAAATTTCACCAATTTGCCTTGGTCCCCCAAAGCAGTTTTTTCAATTTTTGACCAAAACTGACTTTTTTCAAAATTACATGTCATCTTCCTCAAAGGTATCTATGACTACCAGGAACCATTTCGAACAAGAAAAATGCCAATCAACTTGTCTTGGAAGAATTTGGGTTAAGTTGAGACCATTTTATTCATTAGTGAAATTTCACCAATTTGCCTTGGTCCCCCAAAGCAGTTTTTTTTTCAATTTTTGACCAAAACTGACTTTTTTCAGAATTACATGTCATCTTCCTCAAAGGTATCTATGACTACCAGGAACCATTTCGAGCAAGAAAAAAGCCAATCAACTTGTCTTGGAAGGATTTTAGTGTATTTTCAGGCCATTTTATTCAGCAGTGAAATTTCAAGAATTTGCCTTGGTCCCCCAAAGCAGTTTTTTCAATTTTTGACCAAAACTGACTTTTTTCAGAATTACATGTCATCCTCCGTATATGTAGCTGTGACTACGAGGAACCATCTCGAACAAGAAAATGCCAATCAACTTGTCTTGGAAGGATTTTAGTGTATTTTCAGGCCATTTTATTCAGCAGTGAAATTTAACCAATTTGCCTTGGTCCCCCAAAGCAGTTTTTTTTAATTTTTGACCAAAACTGCCTTTTTTCAGAATTACATGTCACCTTCCTCAAAGGTATCTATGACTACCAGGAACCATTTCGAGCAAGAAAATTGCCAATCAACTTGTCTTTTATTGATTTTAGTGTATTTTCAGGCCATTTTATTCAGCAGTGAAATTTAACCAATTTGCCTTGGTCCCCCAAAGCAGTTTTTTTTTAATTTTTGACCAAAACTGCCTTTTTTCAGAATTACATGTCATCTTCCTCAAAGGTATCTATGACTACCAGGAACCATTTCGAGCAAGAAAAATGCCGATCAACTTGTCTTGGAAGGATTTTAGTGTATTTTCAGGCCATTTTATTCATCAGTGAAATTTCACCAATTTGCCTTGGTCCCCCAAAGCAGTTTTTTCAATTTTTGACCAAAACTGACTTTTTTCAAAATTACATGTCATCTTCCTCAAAGGTATCTATGACTACCAGGAACCATTTCGAACAAGAAAAATGCCAATCAACTTGTCTTGGAAGAATTTGGGGTAAGTTGAGACCATTTTATTCAGCAGTGAAATTTCACCAATTTGCCTTGGTCCCCCAAAGCAGTTTTTTTTTCAATTTTTGACCAAAACTGCCTTTTTTCAGAATTACATGTCATCTTCCTCAAAGGTATCTATGACTACCAGGAACCATTTCGAACAAGAAAAAGCCAATCAACTTGTCTTGGAAGGATTTTTGTGTATTTTCAGGCCATTTTATTCATCAGTGAAATTTCACCAATTTGCCTTGTTCCCCTAAAGCAGATTTTTTCAATTTTGGACCAAAACTGACTTTTTTCAGAATTACATGTCATCTTCCTCAAAGGTATCTATGACTACCAGGAACCATTTCGAACAAGAAAAAGCCAATCAACTTGTCTTGGAAGGATTTTTGTGTATTTTCAGGCCATTTTATTCAGCAGTGAAATTTCACCAATTTGCCTTGTTCCCCTAAAGCAGATTTTTTCAATTTTGGACCAAAACTGACTTTTTTCAGAATTACATGTCATCTTCCTCAAAGGTATCTATGACTACCAGGAACCATTTCGAACAAGAAAAAGCCAATCAACTTGTCTTGAAAGGATTTTAGTGTATTTTCAGGCCATTTTATTCAGCAGTGAAATTTCACCAATTTGCCTTGGTCCCCCAAAGCATTTTGTTTTTATTTTTGACCAAAACTGACTTTTTTCAGAATAACATGTCATCTTCCTCAAATGTATCTATGACTACCACGAACCATTTCGAGCAAGAAAAATGCCAATCAACTTGTCTTGGAAGGATTTTAGTGTATTTTCAGGTCATTTTATTCATCATTGAAATTTCACCAATTTGCCTTGGTCCCCCAAAGCAGTTTTATTCAATTTTTGACCAAAACTGACTTTTTTCAGAATTACATGTCATCTTCCTCAAAGGTATCTATGACTACCAGGAACCATTTCGAGCAAGAAAAAAGCCAATCAACTTGTCTTGGAAGGATTTTAGTGTATTTTCAGGCCATTTTATTCATCAGTGAAATTTCACCCATTTGCCTTAGTCCCCCAAAGCAGTTCTTTTTCAATTTTTGACAAAAACTGACTTTATCAGAATTACATGTCATCTTCCTCGAAGGTATCTATGACTACCAGGAACCATTTCGAACAAGAAAAATGCCAATCAACTTGTCTTGGAAGGATTTGGGGTAGGTTGAGACCATTTTATTCATCAGTGAAATTTCACCAATTTGCCTTGGTCCCCCAAAGCAGTTTTTTTTAATTTTTGACCAAAACTGACTTTTTTCAGAATTACATGTCATCTTCCTCAAAGGTATCTATGACTACCAGGAACCATTTCGAACAAGAAAAAGCAAATCAACTTGTCTTGGAAGGATTTTAGTGTATTTTCAGGCCATTTTATTCATCAGTGAAATTTCACCAATTTGCCTTGGTCCCCCAAAGCAGTTTTTTTTAATTTTTGACCAAAACTGACTTTTTTCAGAATTATATGTCATCTTCCTCAAAGGTATATATGACAACCAGGAACCATTTCGAACAAGAAAAAGCCAATCAACTTGTCTTGGAAGGATTTTAGTGTATTTTCATGCCATTTTATTCAGCAATGAAATTTCACCAATTTGCCTTGGTCCCCCAAAGGATTTTTTTTTAATTTTTGACCAAAACTGACTTTTTTCAGAATTACATGTCATCCTCCTTATATGTAGCTGTGACTACCAGGAACCATCTCGAACAAGAAAATGCCAATCAACTTGTCTTGGAAGGATTTTAGTGTATTTTCAGGCCATTTTATTCAACAGTGAAATTTCCCCAATTTGCCTTGGTCCCCAAAAGGAGTTTTTTTCAATTTTTGACCAAAACTGACTTTTTTCAGAATAACATGTCATCTTCCTCATATGTAGCTGTGACTACCAGGAACCATTGCGAGCAAGAAAAATGCCAATCAACTTGTCTTGGAAGGATTTTAGTGTATTTTCAGGCCATTTTATTCAGCAGTGAAATTTTACCAATTTGCCTTGGTCCCCCAAAGCAGTTTTTTTTTCAATTTTTGACCAAAACTGACTTTTTTCAAAATTACATGTCATCTTCCTCAAAGGTATCTGTGACTACCAGGAACCATTTCGAACAAGAAAAAGCCAATCAACTTGTCTTGGAAGAATTTGAGGTAAGTTGAGACCATTTTATTCAGCAGTGAAATTTCACTAATTTGCCTTGGTCCCCCAAAGTAGTTTTTTTCAATTTTTGACCAAAACTGCCTTTTTTCAGAATTACATGTCATCTTCCTCAAAGGTATCTATGACTACCAGGAACCATTTCGAGCAAGAAAAATGCCAATCAACTTGTCTTGGAAGGATTTTAGTGTATTTTCAGGCCATTTTATTCATCAGTGAAATTTCACCAATTTGCCTTGGTCCCCCAAAGCAGTTTTTTTTCAATTTTTGACCAAAACTGACTTTTTTCAGAATTACATGTCATCTTCCTCAAAGGTATCTATGACTACCAGAAACCATTTCGAACAAGAAAAATGCCGATTAACTTGTTTTGGAAGAATTTGAGGTAAGTTGAGACCATTTTATTCATCAGTGAAATTTCACCAATTTGCCTTGGTCCCCCAAAGCAGTTTTTTTTCAATTTTTGACCAAAACTGACTTTTTTCAGAATTACATGTCATCTTCCTCAAAGGTATCTATGACTACCAGGAACCATTTCGAACAAGAAAAAGCCAATCAACTTGTCTTGAAAGGATTTTAGTGTATTTTCAGGCCATTTTATTCAGCAGTGAAATTTCACCAATTTGCCTTGGTCCCCCAAAGCATTTTGTTTTTATTTTTGACCAAAACTGACTTTTTTCAGAATAACATGTCATCTTCCTCAAATGTATCTATGACTACCACGAACCATTTCGAGCAAGAAAAATGCCAATCAACTTGTCTTGGAAGGATTTTAGTGTATTTTCATGTCATTTTATTCATCATTGAAATTTCACCAATTTGCCTTGGTCCCCCAAAGCAGTTTTATTCAATTTTTGACCAAAACTGACTTTTTTCAGAATTACATGTCATCTTCCTCAAAGGTATCTATGACTACCAGGAACCATTTCGAGCAAGAAAAAAGCCAATCAACTTGTCTTGGAAGGATTTTAGTGTATTTTCAGGCCATTTTATTCATCAGTGAAATTTCACCCATTTGCCTTAGTCCCCCAAAGCAGTTTTTTTTCAATTTTTGACAAAAACTGACTTTATCAGAATTACATGTCATCTTCCTCGAAGGTATCTATGACTACCAGGAACCATTTCGAACAAGAAAAATGCCAATCAACTTGTCTTGGAAGGATTTGGGGTAGGTTGAGACCATTTTATTCATCAGTGAAATTTCACCAATTTGCCTTGGTCCCCCAAAGCAGTTTTTTTTAATTTTTGACCAAAACTGACTTTTTTCAGAATTACATGTCATCTTCCTCAAAGGTATCTATGACTACCAGGAACCATTTCGAACAAGAAAAAGCAAATCAACTTGTCTTGGAAGGATTTTAGTGTATTTTCAGGCCATTTTATTCATCCGTGAAATTTCACCAATTTGCCTTGGTCCCCCAAAGCAGTTTTTTTTTATTTTTGACCAAAACTGACTTTTTTCAGAATTACATGTCATCTTCCTCAAAGGTATATATGACAACCAGGAACCATTTCGAACAAGAAAAAGCCAATCAACTTGTCTTGGAAGGATTTTAGTGTATTTTCATGCCATTTTATTCAGCAATGAAATTTCACCAATTTGCCTTGGTCCCCCAAAGGATTTTTTTTTAATTTTTGACCAAAACTGACTTTTTTCAGAATTACATGTCATCCTCCTTATATGTAGCTGTGACTACCAGGAACCATCTCGAACAAGAAAATGCCAATCAACTTGTCTTGGAAGGATTTTAGTGTATTTTCAGGCCATTTTATTCAACAGTGAAATTTCCCCAATTTGCCTTGGTCCCCCAAAGGAGTTTTTTTCAATTTTTGACCAAAACTGACTTTTTTCAGAATAACATGTCATCTTCCTCATATGTAGCTGTGACTACCAGGAACCATTGCGAGCAAGAAAAATGCCAATCAACTTGTCTTGGAAGGATTTTAGTGTATTTTCAGGCCATTTTATTCAGCAGTGAAATTTTACCAATTTGCCTTGGTCCCCCAAAGCAGTTTTTTTTTCAATTTTTGACCAAAACTGACTTTTTTCAAAATTACATGTCATCTTCCTCAAAGGTATCTGTGACTACCAGGAACCATTTCGAACAAGAAAAAGCCAATCAACTTGTCTTGGAAGAATTTGAGGTAAGTTGAGACCATTTTATTCAGCAGTGAAATTTCACTAATTTGCCTTGGTCCCCCAAAGCAGTTTTTTTCAATTTTTGACCAAAACTGCCTTTTTTCAGAATTACATGTCATCTTCCTCAAAGGTATCTATGACTACCAGGAACCATTTCGAGCAAGAAAAATGCCAATCAACTTGTCTTGGAAGGATTTTAGTGTATTTTCAGGCCATTTTATTCATCAGTGAAATTTCACCAATTTGCCTTGGTCCCCCAAAGCAGTTTTTTTTCAATTTTTGACCAAAACTGACTTTTTTCAGAATTACATGTCATCTTCCTCAAAGGTATCTATGACTACCAGGAACCATTTCGAACAAGAAAAAGCCAATCAACTTGTCTTGGAAGAATTTGAGGTAAGTTGAGACCATTTTATTCATCAGTGAAATTCTACCAATTTGCCTTGGTCCCCCAAAGCAGTTTTTTTCAATTTTTGACCAAAACTGACTTTTTTCAAAATTACATGTCATCTTCCTCAAAGGTATCTATGACTACCAGGAACCATTTCGAACAAGAAAAATGCCAATCAACTTGTCTTGGAAGAATTTGAGGTAAGTTGAGACCATTTTATTCATCACTGAAATTTCACCAATTTGCCTTGGTCCCCCAAAGCAGTTTTTTTCAATTTTTGACCAAAACTGACTTCTTTCAGAATTACACGTCATCTTCCTCAACGGTATCTATGACTACCAGGAACCATTTCGAACAAGAAAAATGCCAATCAACTTGTTTTGGAAGGATTTTTGTGTATTTTCAGGCCATTTTGATCATCAGTGAAATTTCACCAATTTGCCTTGGTCCCCCAAAGCAGTTTTTTTCAATTTTAGACCAAAACTTACTTTTTTCAGAATTACATGTCATCTTCCTCAAAGGTATCTATGACTACCAGGAACCATTTCGAACAAGAAAAAGCCAATCAACTTGTCTTGGAAGGATTTTAGTGTATTTTCAGGCCATTTTATTCATCAGTGAAATTTCACCAATTTGCCTTGGTCCCCCAAAGGAGTTTTTTTTCAATTTTTGACCAAAACTGCCTTTTTTCAGAATTACATGTCATCTTCCTCAAAGGTATCTATGACTACCAGGAACCATTTCGAACAAGAAAAAGCCAATCAACTTGTCTTGGAAGGATTTTTGTGTATTTTCAGGCCATTTTATTCATCAGTGAAATTTCACCAATTTGCCTTGTTCCCCTAAAGCAGATTTTTTCAATTTTGGACCAAAACTGACTTTTTTCAGAATTACATGTCATCTTCCTCAAAGGTATCTATGACTACCAGGAACCATTTCGAACAAGAAAAAGCCAATCAACTTGTCTTGGAAGGATTTTTGTGTATTTTCAGGCCATTTTATTCAGCAGTGAAATTTCACCAATTTGCCTTGTTCCCCTAAAGCAGATTTTTTCAATTTTGGACCAAAACTGACTTTTTTCAGAATTACATGTCATCTTCCTCAAAGGTATCTATGACTACCAGGAACCATTTCGAACAAGAAAAAGCCAATCAACTTGTCTTGAAAGGATTTTAGTGTATTTTCAGGCCATTTTATTCAGCAGTGAAATTTCACCAATTTGCCTTGGTCCCCCAAAGCATTTTGTTTTTATTTTTGACCAAAACTGACTTTTTTCAGAATAACATGTCATCTTCCTCAAATGTATCTATGACTACCACGAACCATTTCGAGCAAGAAAAATGCCAATCAACTTGTCTTGGAAGGATTTTAGTGTATTTTCAGGTCATTTTATTCATCATTGAAATTTCACCAATTTGCCTTGGTCCCCCAAAGCAGTTTTATTCAATTTTTGACCAAAACTGACTTTTTTCAGAATTACATGTCATCTTCCTCAAAGGTATCTATGACTACCAGGAACCATTTCGAGCAAGAAAAAAGCCAATCAACTTGTCTTGGAAGGATTTTACTGTATTTTCAGGCCATTTTATTCATCAGTGAAATTTCACCCATTTGCCTTAGTCCCCCAAAGCAGTTTTTTTTCAATTTTTGACAAAAACTGACTTTATCAGAATTACATGTCATCTTCCTCGAAGGTATCTATGACTACCAGGAACCATTTCGAACAAGAAAAATGCCAATCAACTTGTCTTGGAAGGATTTGGGGTAGGTTGAGACCATTTTATTCATCAGTGAAATTTCACCAATTTGCCTTGGTCCCCCAAAGCATTTTGTTTTTATTTTTGACCAAAACTGACTTTTTTCAGAATAACATGTCATCTTCCTCAAATGTATCTATGACTACCACGAACCATTTCGAGCAAGAAAAATGCCAATCAACTTGTCTTGGAAGGATTTTAGTGTATTTTCAGGTCATTTTATTCATCATTGAAATTTCACCAATTTGCCTTGGTCCCCCAAAGCAGTTTTATTCAATTTTTGACCAAAACTGACTTTTTTCAGAATTACATGTCATCTTCCTCAAAGGTATCTATGACTACCAGGAACCATTTCGAGCAAGAAAAAAGCCAATCAACTTGTCTTGGAAGGATTTTAGTGTATTTTCAGGCCATTTTATTCATCAGTGAAATTTCACCCATTTGCCTTAGTCCCCCAAAGCAGTTTTTTTTCAATTTTTGACAAAAACTGACTTTATCAGAATTACATGTCATCTTCCTCGAAGGTATCTATGACTACCAGGAACCATTTCGAACAAGAAAAATGCCAATCAACTTGTCTTGGAAGGATTTGGGGTAGGTTGAGACCATTTTATTCATCAGTGAAATTTCACCAATTTGCCTTGGTCCCCCAAAGCAGTTTTTTTTAATTTTTGACCAAAACTGACTTTTTTCAGAATTACATGTCATCTTCCTCAAAGGTATCTATGACTACCAGGAACCATTTCGAACAAGAAAAAGCAAATCAACTTGTCTTGGAAGGATTTTAGTGTATTTTCAGGCCATTTTATTCATCAGTGAAATTTCACCAATTTGCCTTGGTCCCCCAAAGCAGTTTTTTTTTATTTTTGACCAAAACTGACTTTTTTCAGAATTACATGTCATCTTCCTCAAAGGTATATATGACAACCAGGAACCATTTCGAACAAGAAAAAGCCAATCAACTTGTCTTGGAAGGATTTTAGTGTATTTTCATGCCATTTTATTCAGCAATGAAATTTCACCAATTTGCCTTGGTCCCCCAAAGGATTTTTTTTTAATTTTTGACCAAAACTGACTTTTTTCAGAATTACATGTCATCCTCCTTATATGTAGCTGTGACTACCAGGAACCATCTCGAACAAGAAAATGCCAATCAACTTGTCTTGGAAGGATTTTAGTGTATTTTCAGGCCATTTTATTCAACAGTGAAATTTCCCCAATTTGCCTTGGTCCCCCAAAGGAGTTTTTTTCAATTTTTGACCAAAACTGACTTTTTTCAGAATAACATGTCATCTTCCTCATATGTAGCTGTGACTACCAGGAACCATTGCGAGCAAGAAAAATGCCAATCAACTTGTCTTGGAAGGATTGTAGTGTATTTTCAGGCCATTTTATTCAGCAGTGAAATTTTACCAATTTGCCTTGGTCCCCCAAAGCAGTTTTTTTTTCAATTTTTGACCAAAACTGACTTTTTTCAAAATTACATGTCATCTTCCTCAAAGGTATCTGTGACTACCAGGAACCATTTCGAACAAGAAAAAGCCAATCAACTTGTCTTGGAAGAATTTGAGGTAAGTTGAGACCATTTTATTCAGCAGTGAAATTTCACTAATTTGCCTTGGTCCCCCAAAGCAGTTTTTTTCAATTTTTGACCAAAACTGCCTTTTTTCAGAATTACATGTCATCTTCCTCAAAGGTATCTATGACTACCAGGAACCATTTCGAGCAAGAAAAATGGCAATCAACTTGTCTTGGAAGGATTTTAGTGTATTTTCAGGCCATTTTATTCATCAGTGAAATTTCACCAATTTGCCTTGGTCCCCCAAAGCAGTTTTTTTTCAATTTTTGACCAAAACTGACTTTTTTCAGAATTACATGTCATCTTCCTCAAAGGTATCTATGACTACCAGAAACCATTTCGAACAAGAAAAATGCCGATTAACTTGTTTTGGAAGAATTTGAGGTAAGTTGAGACCATTTTATTCATCAGTGAAATTTCACCAATTTGCCTTGGTCCCCCAAAGCAGTTTTTTTTCAATTTTTGACCAAAACTGACTTTTTTCAGAATTACATGTCATCTTCCTCAAAGGTATCTATGACTACCAGGAACCATTTCGAACAAGAAAAAGCCAATCAACTTGTCTTGGAAGAATTTGAGGTAAGTTGAGACCATTTTATTCATCAGTGAAATTCTACCAATTTGCCTTGGTCCCCCAAAGCAGTTTTTTTCAATTTTTGACCAAAACTGACTTTTTTCAAAATTACATGTCATCTTCCTCAAAGGTATCTATGACTACCAGGAACCATTTCGAACAAGAAAAATGCCAATCAACTTGTCTTGGAAGAATTTGAGGTAAGTTGAGACCATTTTATTCATCACTGAAATTTCACCAATTTGCCTTGGTCCCCCAAAGCAGTTTTTTTCAATTTTTGACCAAAACTGACTTCTTTCAGAATTACACGTCATCTTCCTCAACGGTATCTATGACTACCAGGAACCATTTCGAACAAGAAAAATGCCAATCAACTTGTTTTGGAAGGATTTTTGTGTATTTTCAGGCCATTTTGATCATCAGTGAAATTTCACCAATTTGCCTTGGTCCCCCAAAGCAGTTTTTTTCAATTTTAGACCAAAACTTACTTTTTTCAGAATTACATGTCATCTTCCTCAAAGGTATCTATGACTACCAGGAACCATTTCGAACAAGAAAAAGCCAATCAACTTGTCTTGGAAGGATTTTAGTGTATTTTCAGGCCATTTTATTCATCAGTGAAATTTCACCAATTTGCCTTGGTCCCCCAAAGGAGTTTTTTTTCAATTTTTGACCAAAACTGCCTTTTTTCAGAATTACATGTCATCTTCCTCAAAGGTATCTATGACTACCAGGAACCATTTCGAACAAGAAAAAGCCAATCAACTTGTCTTGGAAGGATTTTTGTGTATTTTCAGGCCATTTTATTCATCAGTGAAATTTCACCAATTTGCCTTGTTCCCCTAAAGCAGATTTTTTCAATTTTGGACCAAAACTGACTTTTTTCAGAATTACATGTCATCTTCCTCAAAGGTATCTATGACTACCAGGAACCATTTCGAACAAGAAAAAGCCAATCAACTTGTCTTGAAAGGATTTTAGTGTATTTTCAGGCCATTTTATTCAGCAGTGAAATTTCACCAATTTGCCCTGGTCCCCCAAAGCATTTTGTTTTTATTTTTGACCAAAACTGACTTTTTTCAGAATAACATGTCATCTTCCTCAAATGTATCTATGACTACCACGAACCATTTCGAGCAAGAAAAATGCCAATCAACTTGTCTTGGAAGGATTTTAGTGTATTTTCAGGTCATTTTATTCATCATTGAAATTTCACCAATTTGCCTTGGTCCCCCAAAGCAGTTTTATTCAATTTTTGACCAAAACTGACTTTTTTCAGAATTACATGTCATCTTCCTCAAAGGTATCTATGACTACCAGGAACCATTTCGAGCAAGAAAAAAGCCAATCAACTTGTCTTGGAAGGATTTTAGTGTATTTTCAGGCCATTTTATTCATCAGTGAAATTTCACCCATTTGCCTTAGTCCCCCAAAGCAGTTTTTTTTCAATTTTTGACAAAAACTGACTTTATCAGAATTACATGTCATCTTCCTCGAAGGTATCTATGACTACCAGGAACCATTTCGAACAAGAAAAATGCCAATCAACTTGTCTTGGAAGGATTTGGGGTAGGTTGAGACCATTTTATTCATCAGTGAAATTTCACCAATTTGCCTTGGTCCCCCAAAGCAGTTTTTTTTAATTTTTGACCAAAACTGACTTTTTTCAGAATTACATGTCATCTTCCTCAAAGGTATCTATGACTACCAGGAACCATTTCGAACAAGAAAAAGCAAATCAACTTGTCTTGGAAGGATTTTAGTGTATTTTCAGGCCATTTTATTCAGCAATGAAATTTCACCAATTTGCCTTGGTCCCCCAAAGGATTTTTTTTTAATTTTTGACCAAAACTGACTTTTTTCAGAATTACATGTCATCCTCCTTATATGTAGCTGTGACTACCAGGAACCATCTCGAACAAGAAAATGCCAATCAACTTGTCTTGGAAGGATTTTAGTGTATTTTCAGGCCATTTTATTCAACAGTGAAATTTCCCCAATTTGCCTTGGTCCCCCAAAGGAGTTTTTTTCAATTTTTGACCAAAACTGACTTTTTTCAGAATTACATGTCATCTTCCTCAAAGGTATCTATGACTACCAGGAACCATTTCGAACAAGAAAAAGCCAATCAACTTGTCTTGGAAGGATTTTAGTGTATTTTCAGGCCATTTTATTCATCAGTGAAATTTCACCAATTTGCCTTGGTCCCCCAAAGGAGTTTTTTTTCAATTTTTGACCAAAACTGCCTTTTTTCAGAATTACATGTCATCTTCCTCAAAGGTATCTATGACTACCAGGAACCATTTCGAACAAGAAAAAGCCAATCAACTTGTCTTGGAAGGATTTTTGTGTATTTTCAGGCCATTTTATTCATCAGTGAAATTTCACCAATTTGCCTTGTTCCCCTAAAGCAGATTTTTTCAATTTTGGACCAAAACTGACTTTTTTCAGAATTACATGTCATCTTCCTCAAAGGTATCTATGACTACCAGGAACCATTTCGAACAAGAAAAAGCCAATCAACTTGTCTTGAAAGGATTTTAGTGTATTTTCAGGCCATTTTATTCAGCAGTGAAATTTCACCAATTTGCCCTGGTCCCCCAAAGCATTTTGTTTTTATTTTTGACCAAAACTGACTTTTTTCAGAATAACATGTCATCTTCCTCAAATGTATCTATGACTACCACGAACCATTTCGAGCAAGAAAAATGCCAATCAACTTGTCTTGGAAGGATTTTAGTGTATTTTCAGGTCATTTTATTCATCATTGAAATTTCACCAATTTGCCTTGGTCCCCCAAAGCAGTTTTATTCAATTTTTGACCAAAACTGACTTTTTTCAGAATTACATGTCATCTTCCTCAAAGGTATCTATGACTACCAGGAACCATTTCGAGCAAGAAAAAAGCCAATCAACTTGTCTTGGAAGGATTTTAGTGTATTTTCAGGCCATTTTATTCATCAGTGAAATTTCACCCATTTGCCTTAGTCCCCCAAAGCAGTTTTTTTTCAATTTTTGACAAAAACTGACTTTATCAGAATTACATGTCATCTTCCTCGAAGGTATCTATGACTACCAGGAACCATTTCGAACAAGAAAAATGCCAATCAACTTGTCTTGGAAGGATTTGGGGTAGGTTGAGACCATTTTATTCATCAGTGAAATTTCACCAATTTGCCTTGGTCCCCCAAAGCAGTTTTTTTTAATTTTTGACCAAAACTGACTTTTTTCAGAATTACATGTCATCTTCCTCAAAGGTATCTATGACTACCAGGAACCATTTCGAACAAGAAAAAGCAAATCAACTTGTCTTGGAAGGATTTTAGTGTATTTTCAGGCCATTTTATTCAGCAATGAAATTTCACCAATTTGCCTTGGTCCCCCAAAGGATTTTTTTTTAATTTTTGACCAAAACTGACTTTTTTCAGAATTACATGTCATCCTCCTTATATGTAGCTGTGACTACCAGGAACCATCTCGAACAAGAAAATGCCAATCAACTTGTCTTGGAAGGATTTTAGTGTATTTTCAGGCCATTTTATTCAACAGTGAAATTTCCCCAATTTGCCTTGGTCCCCCAAAGGAGTTTTTTTCAATTTTTGACCAAAACTGACTTTTTTCAGAATAACATGTCATCTTCCTCATATGTAGCTGTGACTACCAGGAACCATTGCGAGCAAGAAAAATGCCAATCAACTTGTCTTGGAAGGATTTTAGTGTTTTTTCAGGCCATTTTATTCAGCAGTGAAATTTTACCAATTTGCCTTGGTCCCCCAAAGCAGTTTTTTTTTTCAATTTTTGACCAAAACTGACTTTTTTCAAAATTACATGTCATCTTCCTCAAAGGTATCTGTGACTACCAGGAACCATTTCGAACAAGAAAATGCCAATCAACTTGTCTTGGAAGAATTTGAGGTAAGTTGAGACCATTTTATTCAGCAGTGAAATTTCACTAATTTGCCTTGGTCCCCCAAAGCAGTTTTTTTCAATTTTTGACCAAAACTGCCTTTTTTCAGAATTACATGTCATCTTCCTCAAAGGTATCTATGACTACCAGGAACCATTTCGAGCAAGAAAAATGCCAATCAACTTGTCTTGGAAGGATTTTAGTGTATTTTCAGGCCATTTTATTCATCAGTGAAATTTCACCAATTTGCCTTGGTCCCCCAAAGCAGGTTTTTTTCAATTTTTGACCAAAACTGACTTTTTTCAGAATTACATGTCATCTTCCTCAAAGGTATCTATGACTACCAGAAACCATTTCGAACAAGAAAAATGCCGATTAACTTGTTTTGGAAGAATTTGAGGTAAGTTGAGACCATTTTATTCATCAGTGAAATTTCACCAATTTGCCTTGGTCCCCCAAAGCAGTTTTTTTTCAATTTTTGACCAAAACTGACTTTTTTCAGAATTACATGTCATCTTCCTCAAAGGTATCTATGACTACCAGGAACCATTTCGAACAAGAAAAAGCCAATCAACTTGTCTTGGAAGAATTTGAGGTAAGTTGAGACCATTTTATTCATCAGTGAAATTCTACCAATTTGCCTTGGTCCCCCAAAGCAGTTTTTTTCAATTTTTGACCAAAACTGACTTTTTTCAAAATTACATGTCATCTTCCTCAAAGGTATCTATGACTACCAGGAACCATTTCGAACAAGAAAAATGCCAATCAACTTGTCTTGGAAGAATTTGAGGTAAGTTGAGACCATTTTATTCATCACTGAAATTTCACCAATTTGCCTTGGTCCCCCAAAGCAGTTTTTTTCAATTTTTGACCAAAACTGACTTCTTTCAGAATTACACGTCATCTTCCTCAAAGGTATCTATGACTACCAGGAACCATTTCGAACAAGAAAAATGCCAATCAACTTGTTTTGGAAGGATTTTTGTGTATTTTCAGGCCATTTTGATCATCAGTGAAATTTCACCAATTTGCCTTGGTCCCCCAAAGCAGTTTTTTTCAATTTTAGACCAAAACTTACTTTTTTCAGAATTACATGTCATCTTCCTCAAAGGTATCTATGACTACCAGGAACCATTTCGAACAAGAAAAAGCCAATCAACTTGTCTTGGAAGGATTTTAGTGTATTTTCAGGCCATTTTATTCATCAGTGAAATTTCACCAATTTGCCTTGGTCCCCCGAAGGAGTTTTTTTCAATTTTTGACCAAAACTGACTTTTTTCAGAATTACATGTCATCTTCCTCAAAGGTATCTATGACTACCAGGAACCATTTCGAACAAGAAAAAGACAATCCACTGGTCTTGGAAGGATTTAAGTGTATTTTCAGGCCATTTTATTCATCAGTGAAATTTCACCAATTTGCCTTGGTCCCCCGAAGGAGTTTTTTTCAATTTTTGACCAAAACTGACTTTTTTCAGAATTACATGTCATCTTCCTCAAAGGTATCTATGACTACCAGGAACCATTTCGAACAAGAAAAATGCCAATCAACTTGTCTTGGAAGAATTTGAGGTAAGTTGAGACCATTTTATTCATCACTGAAATTTCACCAATTTGCCTTGGTCCCCCAAAGCAGTTTTTTTCAATTTTTGACCAAAACTGACTTCTTTCAGAATTACACGTCATCTTCCTCAAAGGTATCTATGACTACCAGGAACCATTTCGAACAAGAAAAATGCCAATCAACTTGTTTTGGAAGGATTTTTGTGTATTTTCAGGCCATTTTGATCATCAGTGAAATTTCACCAATTTGCCTTGGTCCCCCAAAGCAGTTTTTTTCAATTTTAGACCAAAACTTACTTTTTTCAGAATTACATGTCATCTTCCTCAAAGGTATCTATGACTACCAGGAACCATTTCGAACAAGAAAAAGCCAATCAACTTGTCTTGGAAGGATTTTAGTGTATTTTCAGGCCATTTTATTCATCAGTGAAATTTCACCAATTTGCCTTGGTCCCCCGAAGGAGTTTTTTTCAATTTTTGACCAAAACTGACTTTTTTCAGAATTACATGTCATCTTCCTCAAAGGTATCTATGACTACCAGGAACCATTTCGAGCAAGAAAATTGCCAATCAACTTGTCTTGGATTGATTTTAGTGTATTTTTAGGCCATGTTATTCATCAGTGAAATTTCACCAATTTGCCTTGGTCCCCCGAAGGAGTTTTTTTCAATTTTTGACCAAAACTGACTTTTTTCAGAATTACATGTCATCTTCCTCAAAGGTATCTATGACTACCAGGAACCATTTCGAACAAGAAAAAGACAATCCACTTGTCTTGGAAGGATTTAAGTGTATTTTCAGGCCATTTTATTCATCAGTGAAATTTCACCAATTTGCCTTCGTCCCCCGAAGGAGTTTTTTTCAATTTTTGACCAAAACTGACTTTTTTCAGAATTACATGTCATCTTCCTCAAAGGTATCTATGACAACCAGGAACCATTTCGAACAAGAAAAAGCCAATCAACTTGTCTTGGAAGGATTTTAGTGTATTTTCAGGCCATTTTATTCAGCAGTGAAATTTCACCAATTTGCCTTGGTCCCCCAAAGCAGTTTTTTTCAATTTTTGACCAAAACTGTTTTTTTTCTTCAGAATTACATGTCATCTTCCTCAAAGGTATCTTTGACTACCAGGAACCATTTCGAACAAGAAAAAGCCAACCAACTTGTCTTGGAAGGATTTAAGTGTATTTTCAGGCCATTTTATTCAGCAGTGAAATTTCACCAATTTGCCTTGGTCCCCCAAAGCAGTTTTTTCAATTTTTGACCAAAACTGACTTTTATCAGAATTACATGTCATCTTCCTCAAAGGTATCTATGACAACCAGGAACCATTTCGAACAAGAAAAAGCCAATCAACTTGTCTTGGAAGGATTTTAATGTATTTTCAGGCCATTTTATTCATCAGTGAAATTTTACCAATTTGCCTTGGTCCCCCAAAGCAGTTTTTTTTAATTTTTGACCAAAACTGACTTTTTTCAGAATTACATGTCATCTTCCTCAAAGGTATCTATGACAACCAGGAACCATTTCGAACAAGAAAAAGCCAATCAACTTGTCTTGGAAGGATTTTAGTGTATTTTCAGGCCATTTTATTCAGCAGTGAAATTTCAACAATTTGCCTTGGTCCCCTAAAGGATTTTTTTTTAATTTTTGACCAAAACTGACTTTTTTCAGAATTACATGTCATCCTCCTCAAAGGTATCTATGACTACCAGGAACCATTTCGAGCAAGAAAAATGCCGATCAACTTGTCTTGGAAGGATTTTAGTGTATTTACAGGCCATTTTATTCATCAGTGAAATTTCACCAATTTGCCTTGGTCCCCCAAAGCAGTTTTTTCAATTTTTGACCAAAACTGACTTTTTTCAGAATTACATGTCATCCTCCTCAAAGGTATCTATGACTACCACGAACCATTTCGAGCAAGAAAAATGCCAATCAACTTGTCTTGGAAGGATTTTAGTGTATTTTCAGGCCATTTTATTCATCAGTGAAATTTCACCCATTTGCCTTAGTCCCCCAAAGCAGTTTTTTTTCAATTTTTGACAAAAACTGACTTTATCAGAATTACATGTCATCTTCCTCAAAGGTATCTATGACTACCAGGAACCATTTCGAACAAGAAAAATGCCAATCAACTTGTCTTGGAAGGATTTGGGGTAGGTTGAAACCATTTTATTCATCAGTGAAATTTCACCAATTTGCCTTGGTCCCCCAAAGCAGTTTTTTTTCAATTTTTGACCAAAACTGACTTTTTTCAGAATTACATGTCATCTTCCTCAAAGGTATCTATGACAACCAGGAACCATTTCGAACAAGAAAAAGCCAATCAACTTGTCTTGGAAGGATTTTAGTGTATTTCCAGGCCATTTTATTCATCAGTGAAATTTTACCAATTTCCCTTGGTCCCCCAAAGCAGTTTTTTTTAATTTTTGACCAAAACTGACTTTTTTCAGAATTACATGTCATCTTCCTCAAAGGTATCTATGACAACCAGGAACCATTTCGAACAAGAAAAAGCCAATCAACTTGTCTTGGAAGGATTTTAGTGTATTTCCAGGCCATTTTATTCATCAGTGAAATTTTACCAATTTCCCTTGGTCCCCCAAAGCAGTTTTTTTCAATTTTTGACCAAAACTGACTTTTTTCAGAATTACATGTCATCTTCCTCAAAGGTATCTATGACTACCAGGAACCATTTCGAACAAGAAAAAGCCAATCAACTTGTCTTGGAAGGATTTTAGTGTATTTTCAGGCCATTTTATTCATCAGTGAAATTTCACCAATTTGCCTTGGTCCCCCGAAGGAGTTTTTTTCAATTTTTGACCAAAACTGACTTTTTTCAGAATTACATGTCATCTTCCTCAAAGGTATCTATGACTACCAGGAACCATTTCGAGCAAGAAAATTGCCAATCAACTTGTCTTGGATTGATTTTAGTGTATTTTTAGGCCATGTTATTCATCAGTGAAATTTCACCAATTTGCCTTGGTCCCCCGAAGGAGTTTTTTTCAATTTTTGACCAAAACTGACTTTTTTCAGAATTACATGTCATCTTCCTCAAAGGTATCTATGACTACCAGGAACCATTTCGAACAAGAAAAAGACAATCCACTTGTCTTGGAAGGATTTAAGTGTATTTTCAGGCCATTTTATTCATCAGTGAAATTTCACCAATTTGCCTTCGTCCCCCGAAGGAGTTTTTTTCAATTTTTGACCAAAACTGACTTTTTTCAGAATTACATGTCATCTTCCTCAAAGGTATCTATGACAACCAGGAACCATTTCGAACAAGAAAAAGCCAATCAACTTGTCTTGGAAGGATTTTAGTGTATTTTCAGGCCATTTTATTCAGCAGTGAAATTTCACCAATTTGCCTTGGTCCCCCAAAGCAGTTTTTTTCAATTTTTGACCAAAACTGTTTTTTTTTCTTCAGAATTACATGTCATCTTCCTCAAAGGTATCTTTGACTACCAGGAACCATTTCGAACAAGAAAAAGCCAACCAACTTGTCTTGGAAGGATTTAAGTGTATTTTCAGGCCATTTTATTCAGCAGTGAAATTTCACCAATTTGCCTTGGTCCCCCAAAGCAGTTTTTTCAATTTTTGACCAAAACTGACTTTTATCAGAATTACATGTCATCTTCCTCAAAGGTATCTATGACAACCAGGAACCATTTCGAACAAGAAAAAGCCAATCAACTTGTCTTGGAAGGATTTTAATGTATTTTCAGGCCATTTTATTCATCAGTGAAATTTTACCAATTTGCCTTGGTCCCCCAAAGCAGTTTTTTTTAATTTTTGACCAAAACTGACTTTTTTCAGAATTACATGTCATCTTCCTCAAAGGTATCTATGACAACCAGGAACCATTTCGAACAAGAAAAAGCCAATCAACTTGTCTTGGAAGGATTTTAGTGTATTTTCAGGCCATTTTATTCATCAGTGAAATTTTACCAATTTCCCTTGGTCCCCCAAAGCAGTTTTTTTCAATTTTTGACCAAAACTGACTTTTTTCAGAATTACATGTCATCTTCCTCAAAGGTATCTATGACTACCAGGAACCATTTCGAACAAGAAAAAGCCAATCAACTTGTCTTGGAAGGATTTTAGTGTATTTTCAGGCCATTTTATTCATCAGTGAAATTTCACCAATTTGCCTTGGTCCCCCGAAGGAGTTTTTTTCAATTTTTGACCAAAACTGACTTTTTTCAGAATTACATGTCATCTTCCTCAAAGGTATCTATGACTACCAGGAACCATTTCGAGCAAGAAAATTGCCAATCAACTTGTCTTGGATTGATTTTAGTGTATTTTTAGGCCATGTTATTCATCAGTGAAATTTCACCAATTTGCCTTGGTCCCCCGAAGGAGTTTTTTTCAATTTTTGACCAAAACTGACTTTTTTCAGAATTACATGTCATCTTCCTCAAAGGTATCTATGACTACCAGGAACCATTTCGAACAAGAAAAAGACAATCCACTTGTCTTGGAAGGATTTAAGTGTATTTTCAGGCCATTTTATTCATCAGTGAAATTTCACCAATTTGCCTTCGTCCCCCGAAGGAGTTTTTTTCAATTTTTGACCAAAACTGACTTTTTTCAGAATTACATGTCATCTTCCTCAAAGGTATCTATGACAACCAGGAACCATTTCGAACAAGAAAAAGCCAATCAACTTGTCTTGGAAGGATTTTAGTGTATTTTCAGGCCATTTTATTCAGCAGTGAAATTTCACCAATTTGCCTTGGTCCCCCAAAGCAGTTTTTTTCAATTTTTGACCAAAACTGTTTTTTTTTCTTCAGAATTACATGTCATCTTCCTCAAAGGTATCTTTGACTACCAGGAACCATTTCGAACAAGAAAAAGCCAACCAACTTGTCTTGGAAGGATTTAAGTGTATTTTCAGGCCATTTTATTCAGCAGTGAAATTTCACCAATTTGCCTTGGTCCCCCAAAGCAGTTTTTTCAATTTTTGACCAAAACTGACTTTTATCAGAATTACATGTCATCTTCCTCAAAGGTATCTATGACAACCAGGAACCATTTCGAACAAGAAAAAGCCAATCAACTTGTCTTGGAAGGATTTTAATGTATTTTCAGGCCATTTTATTCATCAGTGAAATTTTACCAATTTGCCTTGGTCCCCCAAAGCAGTTTTTTTTAATTTTTGACCAAAACTGACTTTTTTCAGAATTACATGTCATCTTCCTCAAAGGTATCTATGACAACCAGGAACCATTTCGAACAAGAAAAAGCCAATCAACTTGTCTTGGAAGGATTTTAGTGTATTTTCAGGCCATTTTATTCAGCAGTGAAATTTCAACAATTTGCCTTGGTCCCCTAAAGGATTTTTTTTTAATTTTTGACCAAAACTGACTTTTTTCAGAATTACATGTCATCCTCCTCAAAGGTATCTATGACTACCAGGAACCATTTCGAGCAAGAAAAATGCCGATCAACTTGTCTTGGAAGGATTTTAGTGTATTTACAGGCCATTTTATTCATCAGTGAAATTTCACCAATTTGCCTTGGTCCCCCAAAGCAGTTTTTTCAATTTTTGACCAAAACTGACTTTTTTCAGATCTACATGTCATCCTCCTCAAAGGTATCTATGACTACCACGAACCATTTCGAGCAAGAAAAATGCCAATCAACTTGTCTTGGAAGGATTTTAGTGTATTTTCAGGTCATTTTATTCATCATTGAAATTTCACCAATTTGCCTTGGTCCCCCAAAGCAGTTTTATTCAATTTTTGACCAAAACTGACTTTTTTCAGAATTACATGTCATCTTCCTCAAAGGTATCTATGACTACCAGGAACCATTTTGAGCAAGAAAAAAGCCAATCAACTTGTCTTGGAAGGATTTTAGTGTATTTTCAGGCCATTTTATTCATCAGTGAAATTTCACCCATTTGCCTTAGTCCCCCAAAGCAGTTTTTTTTCAATTTTTGACAAAAACTGACTTTATCAGAATTACATGTCATCTTCCTCAAAGGTATCTATGACTACCAGGAACCATTTCGAACAAGAAAAATGCCAATCAACTTGTCTTGGAAGGATTTGGGGTAGGTTGAAACCATTTTATTCATCAGTGAAATTTCACCAATTTGCCTTGGTCCCCCAAAGCAGTTTTTTTTCAATTTTTGACCAAAACTGACTTTTTTCAGAATTACATGTCATCTTCCTCAAAGGTATCTATGACAACCAGGAACCATTTCGAACAAGAAAAAGCCAATCAACTTGTCTTGGAAGGATTTTAGTGTATTTCCAGGCCATTTTATTCATCAGTGAAATTTTACCAATTTCCCTTGGTCCCCCAAAGCAGTTTTTTTTAATTTTTGACCAAAACTGACTTTTTTCAGAATTACATGTCATCTTCCTCAAAGGTATCTATGACAACCAGGAACCATTTCGAACAAGAAAAAGCCAATCAACTTGTCTTGGAAGGATTTTAGTGTATTTCCAGGCCATTTTATTCATCAGTGAAATTTTACCAATTTCCCTTGGTCCCCCAAAGCAGTTTTTTTCAATTTTTGACCAAAACTGACTTTTTTCAGAATTACATGTCATCTTCCTCAAAGGTATCTATGACTACCAGGAACCATTTCGAACAAGAAAAAGCCAATCAACTTGTCTTGGAAGGATTTTAGTGTATTTTCAGGCCATTTTATTCATCAGTGAAATTTCACCAATTTGCCTTGGTCCCCCGAAGGAGTTTTTTTCAATTTTTGACCAAAACTGACTTTTTTCAGAATTACATGTCATCCTCCTCAAAGGTATCTATGACTACCAGGAACCATTTCGAGCAAGAAAAATGCCGATCAACTTGTCTTGGAAGGATTTTAGTGTATTTACAGGCCATTTTATTCATCAGTGAAATTTCACCAATTTGCCTTGGTCCCCCAAAGCAGTTTTTTCAATTTTTGACCAAAACTGACTTTTTTCAGATCTACATGTCATCCTCCTCAAAGGTATCTATGACTACCACGAACCATTTCGAGCAAGAAAAATGCCAATCAACTTGTCTTGGAAGGATTTTAGTGTATTTTCAGGTCATTTTATTCATCATTGAAATTTCACCAATTTGCCTTGGTCCCCCAAAGCAGTTTTATTCAATTTTTGACCAAAACTGACTTTTTTCAGAATTACATGTCATCTTCCTCAAAGGTATCTATGACTACCAGGAACCATTTTGAGCAAGAAAAAAGCCAATCAACTTGTCTTGGAAGGATTTTAGTGTATTTTCAGGCCATTTTATTCATCAGTGAAATTTCACCCATTTGCCTTAGTCCCCCAAAGCAGTTTTTTTTCAATTTTTGACAAAAACTGACTTTATCAGAATTACATGTCATCTTCCTCAAAGGTATCTATGACTACCAGGAACCATTTCGAACAAGAAAAATGCCAATCAACTTGTCTTGGAAGGATTTGGGGTAGGTTGAAACCATTTTATTCATCAGTGAAATTTCACCAATTTGCCTTGGTCCCCCAAAGCAGTTTTTTTTCAATTTTTGACCAAAACTGACTTTTTTCAGAATTACATGTCATCTTCCTCAAAGGTATCTATGACAACCAGGAACCATTTCGAACAAGAAAAAGCCAATCAACTTGTCTTGGAAGGATTTTAGTGTATTTCCAGGCCATTTTATTCATCAGTGAAATTTTACCAATTTCCCTTGGTCCCCCAAAGCAGTTTTTTTTAATTTTTGACCAAAACTGACTTTTTTCAGAATTACATGTCATCTTCCTCAAAGGTATCTATGACAACCAGGAACCATTTCGAACAAGAAAAAGCCAATCAACTTGTCTTGGAAGGATTTTAGTGTATTTCCAGGCCATTTTATTCATCAGTGAAATTTTACCAATTTCCCTTGGTCCCCCAAAGCAGTTTTTTTCAATTTTTGACCAAAACTGACTTTTTTCAGAATTACATGTCATCTTCCTCAAAGGTATCTATGACTACCAGGAACCATTTCGAACAAGAAAAAGCCAATCAACTTGTCTTGGAAGGATTTTAGTGTATTTTCAGGCCATTTTATTCATCAGTGAAATTTCACCAATTTGCCTTGGTCCCCCGAAGGAGTTTTTTTCAATTTTTGACCAAAACTGACTTTTTTCAGAATTACATGTCATCTTCCTCAAAGGTATCTATGACTACCAGGAACCATTTCGAGCAAGAAAATTGCCAATCAACTTGTCTTGGATTGATTTTAGTGTATTTTTAGGCCATGTTATTCATCAGTGAAATTTCACCAATTTGCCTTGGTCCCCCGAAGGAGTTTTTTTCAATTTTTGACCAAAACTGACTTTTTTCAGAATTACATGTCATCTTCCTCAAAGGTATCTATGACTACCAGGAACCATTTCGAACAAGAAAAAGACAATCCACTTGTCTTGGAAGGATTTAAGTGTATTTTCAGGCCATTTTATTCATCAGTGAAATTTCACCAATTTGCCTTCGTCCCCCGAAGGAGTTTTTTTCAATTTTTGACCAAAACTGACTTTTTTCAGAATTACATGTCATCTTCCTCAAAGGTATCTATGACAACCAGGAACCATTTCGAACAAGAAAAAGCCAATCAACTTGTCTTGGAAGGATTTTAGTGTATTTTCAGGCCATTTTATTCAGCAGTGAAATTTCACCAATTTGCCTTGGTCCCCCAAAGCAGTTTTTTTCAATTTTTGACCAAAACTGTTTTTTTTTCTTCAGAATTACATGTCATCTTCCTCAAAGGTATCTTTGACTACCAGGAACCATTTCGAACAAGAAAAAGCCAACCAACTTGTCTTGGAAGGATTTAAGTGTATTTTCAGGCCATTTTATTCAGCAGTGAAATTTCACCAATTTGCCTTGGTCCCCCAAAGCAGTTTTTTCAATTTTTGACCAAAACTGACTTTTATCAGAATTACATGTCATCTTCCTCAAAGGTATCTATGACAACCAGGAACCATTTCGAACAAGAAAAAGCCAATCAACTTGTCTTGGAAGGATTTTAATGTATTTTCAGGCCATTTTATTCATCAGTGAAATTTTACCAATTTGCCTTGGTCCCCCAAAGCAGTTTTTTTTAATTTTTGACCAAAACTGACTTTTTTCAGAATTACATGTCATCTTCCTCAAAGGTATCTATGACAACCAGGAACCATTTCGAACAAGAAAAAGCCAATCAACTTGTCTTGGAAGGATTTTAGTGTATTTTCAGGCCATTTTATTCAGCAGTGAAATTTCAACAATTTGCCTTGGTCCCCTAAAGGATTTTTTTTTAATTTTTGACCAAAACTGACTTTTTTCAGAATTACATGTCATCCTCCTCAAAGGTATCTATGACTACCAGGAACCATTTCGAGCAAGAAAAATGCCGATCAACTTGTCTTGGAAGGATTTTAGTGTATTTACAGGCCATTTTATTCATCAGTGAAATTTCACCAATTTGCCTTGGTCCCCCAAAGCAGTTTTTTCAATTTTTGACCAAAACTGACTTTTTTCAGAATTACATGTCATCCTCCTCAAAGGTATCTATGACTACCACGAACCATTTCGAGCAAGAAAAATGCCAATCAACTTGTCTTGGAAGGATTTTAGTGTATTTTCAGGTCATTTTATTCATCATTGAAATTTCACCAATTTGCCTTGGTCCCCCAAAGCAGTTTTATTCAATTTTTGACCAAAACTGACTTTTTTCAGAATTACATGTCATCTTCCTCAAAGGTATCTATGACTACCAGGAACCATTTTGAGCAAGAAAAAAGCCAATCAACTTGTCTTGGAAGGATTTTAGTGTATTTTCAGGCCATTTTATTCATCAGTGAAATTTCACCCATTTGCCTTAGTCCCCCAAAGCAGTTTTTTTTCAATTTTTGACAAAAACTGACTTTATCAGAATTACATGTCATCTTCCTCAAAGGTATCTATGACTACCAGGAACCATTTCGAACAAGAAAAATGCCAATCAACTTGTCTTGGAAGGATTTGGGGTAGGTTGAGACCATTTTATTCATCAGTGAAATTTCACCAATTTGCCTTGGTCCCCCAAAGCAGTTTTTTTTCAATTTTTGACCAAAACTGACTTTTTTCAGAATTACATGTCATCTTCCTCAAAGGTATCTATGACAACCAGGAACCATTTCGAACAAGAAAAAGCCAATCAACTTGTCTTGGAAGGATTTTAGTGTATTTCCAGGCCATTTTATTCATCAGTGAAATTTTACCAATTTCCCTTGGTCCCCCAAAGCAGTTTTTTTTAATTTTTGACCAAAACTGACTTTTTTCAGAATTACATGTCATCTTCCTCAAAGGTATCTATGACAACCAGGAACCATTTCGAACAAGAAAAAGCCAATCAACTTGTCTTGGAAGGATTTTAGTGTATTTCCAGGCCATTTTATTCATCAGTGAAATTTTACCAATTTCCCTTGGTCCCCCAAAGCAGTTTTTTTCAATTTTTGACCAAAACTGACTTTTTTCAGAATTACATGTCATCCTCCGTATATGTAGCTGTGACTACCAGGAACCATCTCGAACAAGAAAATGCCAATCAACTTGTCTTGGAAGGATTTTAGTGTATTTTCAGGCCATTTTATTCATCAGTGAAATTTTACCAATTTGCCTTGGTCCCCCAAAGCAGTTTTTCTTAATTTTTGACCAAAACTGACTTTTTTTCAGAATTACATGTCATCTTCCTCAAAGGTATCTATGACAACCAGGAACCATTTCGAACAAGAAAAAGCCAATCAACTTGTCTTGGAAGGATTTTAGTGTATTTTCAGGCCATTTTATTCAGCAGTGAAATTTCAAGAATTTGCCTTGGTCCCCCAAAGCAGTTTTTTCAATTTTTGACCAAAACTGACTTTTTTCAGAATTACATGTCATCCTCCGTATATGTAGCTGTGACTACGAGGAACCATCTCGAACAAGAAAATGCCAATCAACTTGTCTTGGAAGGATTTTAGTGTATTTTCAGGCCATTTTATTCAGCAGTGAAATTTAACCAATTTGCCTTGGTCCCCCAAAGCAGTTTTTTTTAATTTTTGACCAAAACTGCCTTTTTTCAGAATTACATGTCATCTTCCTCAAAGGTATCTATGACTACCAGGAACCATTTCGAGCAAGAAAATTGCCAATCAACTTGTCTTTTATTGATTTTAGTGTATTTTCAGGCCATTTTATTCAGCAGTGAAATTTAACCAATTTGCCTTGGTCCCCCAAAGCAGTTTTTTTTTAATTTTTGACCAAAACTGCCTTTTTTCAGAATTACATGTCATCTTCCTCAAAGGTATCTATGACTACCAGGAACCATTTCGAGCAAGAAAAATGCCGATCAACTTGTCTTGGAAGGATTTTAGTGTATTTTCAGGCCATTTTATTCATCAGTGAAATTTCAACAATTTGCCTTGGTCCCCCAAAGCAGTTTTTTTTTCAATTTTTGACCAAAACTGACTTTTTTCAGAATTACATGTCATCTTCCTCAAAGGTATCTATGACTACCAGGAACCATTTCGAGCAAGAAAAAAGCCAATCAACTTGTCTTGGAAGGATTTTAGTGTATTTTCAGGCCATTTTATTCATCAGTGAAATTTCACCCATTTGCCTTAGTCCCCTAAAGCAGTTTTTTTTCAATTTTTGACAAAAACTGACTTTATCAGAATTACATGTCATCTTCCTCAAAGGTATCTATGACTACCAGGAACCATTTCGAACAAGAAAAATGCCAATCAACTTGTCTTGGAAGGATTTGGGGTAAGTTGAGACCATTTTATTCATCAGTGAAATTTTACCAATTTGCCTTGGTCCCCCAAAGCAGTTTTTGTAAATTTTTGACCATAACGTGTGGGGCTATACTTGGATTTTCGGCCATGAACATGACTTTGGAATTTGGCACAGCTCATACTTTCCTGTAGAGTACATCTGGGGCTACATTTTGTGCAAGTTTCAGCACTATTGCCTCAGTATTAAGTGAGAAATTTCAAACTCTAGCAGAAAAAAAGTGTCTTATAGTCTAAAAGCAGTTTTTGCTGACTGCTCTGCCATTTTGTCGCATAGCGTGTGGTGCTATACTTGGATTTTCGGCCATGAACATGACTTTTGATTTTGGCACAGCTCATACTTTTCTGTAGAGTGCATCTGGGGCTATATTTCGTGCAAGTTTCAGCTCGATTGCCTCAGTATTGACGGAGAAATTTCAAACTCTAGCAGAAAAAAGTGTATCATAGTCTAAGTGCAGTTTTTCTACCGACTGCTCTGCCATTTTGTCGCATAGCGTGTGGTGCTATACTTGGATTTTCGGCCATGAACATGACTTTTGATTTTGGCACAGCTCATACTTTTCTGTAGAGTGCATCTGGGGCTATATTTCGTGCAAGTTTCAGCTCGATTGCCTCAGTATTGACGGAGAAATTTCAAACTCTAGCAGAAAAAAGTGTCTCATAGTCTTAGTGCAGTTTTTCTGCCGACTGCTCTGCCGTTTTGTCGCATAGCGTGTGGTGCTATACTTGGATTTTCGGCCATGAACATGACTTTGGAATTTGGCACAGCTCATACTTTCCTGTAAAGAACATCTGGGGCTACATTTCGTAAAAGTTTCAGCTCGATTGCCTAAGTATTGAGGGAGAAATTTCAAACTCTAGCAGAAAAAAGTGTCTCATAGTCTTAGTGCAGTTTTTCTGCCGACTGCTCTGCCGTTTTGTCGCATAGCGTGTGGTGCTATACTTGGATTTTCGGCCATGAACATGACTTTGGAATTTGGCACAGCTCATACTTTCCTGTAAAGAACATCTGGGGCTACATTTCGTAAAAGTTTCAGCTCGATTGCCTAAGTATTGAGGGAGAAATTTCAAACTCTAGCAGAAAAAAGTGTATCATAGTCTAAGTGCAGTTTTTCTGCCGACTGCTCTGCCATTTTGTCGCATAGCGTGTGGTGCTATACTTGGATTTTCGGCCATGAACATGACTTTTGATTTTGGCACAGCTCATACTTTTCTGTAGAGTGCATCTGGGGCTATATTTCGTGCAAGTTTCAGCTCGATTGCCTCAGTATTGACGGAGAAATTTCAAACTCTAGCAGAAAAAAGTGTCTCATAGTCTAAGTGCAGTTTTTCTGCCGACTGCTCTGCCGTTTTGTCGCATAGCGTGTGATGCTATACTTGGATTTTCGGCCATGAACATGACTTTGGAATTTGGCACAGCACATACTTTCCTGTAGGGAACTTATTCGGCTACATTTCGTGCAAGTTTCAGCTCGATTGCCCCAGTATTCAGGGAGAAATTTCAAACTCTAGCAGAAAAAAGTGTCTCATAGTCTAAGTGCCTTTTTTTTGCCGCGTGCTCTGCCGTTTTGTCGCATAACTCGTGGTGCTATACTTGGATTTTCGGCCATGAACATGACTTTGGATTTTGGCACAGCTCATACTTTCCTGTAGAGTGCATTTGGGGCTATATTTCGTGCAAGTTTCAGCTCGATTGCCTCAGTATTGACGGAGAAATTTCAAACTCTAGCAGAAAAAAGTGTCTCATAGTCTAAGTGCAGTTTTTCTGCCGACTGCTCTGCCGTTTTGTCGCATAGCGTGTGATGCTATACTTGGATTTTTGGCCATGAACATGACTTTGGAATTTGGCACAGCTCATACTTTCCTGTAGGGAACTTATGCGGCTACATTTCGTGCAAGTTTCAGCTCGATTGCCTCAGTATTCAGGGAGAAATTTCAAACTCTAGCAGAAAAAAGTGTCTCATAGCCTTTTTTTTGCCGCGTGCTCTGCCGTTTTGTCGCATAACGTGTGGTGCTATACTCGGATTTTCGGCCATGAATATGACTTTGGAATTTGGCACAGCTCATACTTTCCTGTAAAGAACATCTGGGGCTACATTTCGTAAAAGTTTCAGCTCGATTGCCTAAGTATTGAGGGAGAAATTTCAAACTCTAGCAGAAAAAAGTGTCTCATAGTCTTAGTGCAGTTTTTCTGCCGACTGCTCTGCCGTTTTGTCGCATAGCGTGTGGTGCTATACTTGGATTTTCGGCCATGAACATGACTTTGGAATTTGGCACAGCTCATACTTTCCTGTAAAGAACATCTGGGGCTACATTTCGTAAAAGTTTCAGCTCGATTGCCTAAGTATTGAGGGAGAAATTTCAAACTCTAGCAGAAAAAAGTGTCTCATAGTCTTAGTGCAGTTTTTCTGCCGACTGCTCTGCCGTTTAGTCGCATAGCGTGTGGTGCTATACTTGGATTTTCGGCCATGAACATGACTTTGGAATTTGGCACAGCTCACACTTTCCTGGTGAGTACATCTGAGGCTACATTTCGTGCAAGTTTCAGCTCGATTGCCTAAGTATTCAGGGAGAAATTTCAAACTCTAGCAGAAAAAAGTGTCTCATAGTCTAAGTGCAGTTTTTCTGCCGACTGCTCTGCCATTTTGTCGCATAGCGTGTGGTGCTATACTTGGATTTTCGGCCATGAACATGACTTTGGAATTTGGCACTGCTCATACTTTCCTGTAGAGTACATCTCGGGCTACATTTCGTGCAAGTTTCAGCTCGATTGCCTAAGTATTGAGGGAGAAATTTCAAACTCTAGAAGAAAAAAGTGTATCATAGTCTAAGTGCAGTTTTTCTGCCGACTGCTCTGCCATTTTGTCGCATAGCGTGTGGTGCTATACTTGGATTTTCGGCCATGAACATGACTTTGGAATTTGGCACAGCTCACACTTTCCTGTAGAGTACATCTGAGGCTACATTTCGTGCAAGTTTCAGCTCGATTGCCTAAGTATTGAGGGAGAAATTTCAAACTCTAGCAGAGAAAAGTGTCTCATAGTCTAAGTGCAGGGGTTTTTTTGCCGCGTGCTCTGCCGTTTTGTCGCATAGCGTGTGGTGCTATACTTGGATTTTCGGCCATGAACATGACTTTGGAATTTGGCACAGCTCACACTTTCCTGTAGAGTGCATCTGGGGCTATATTTCGTGCAAGTTTCAGCTCGATTGCCTCAGTATTGACGGAGAAATTTTAAACTCTAGCAGAAAAAAGTGTCTCCTAGTCTAAGTGCAGTTTTTCTGCCGACTGCTCTGCCGTTTTGTCGCATAGCGTGTGGTGCTATACTTGGATTTTCGACCATGAACATGACTTTGGAATTTGGCACTGCTCATACTTTCCTGTAAAGAACATCTGGGGCTACATTTCGTAACAGTTTCAACTCGATTGCCTAAGTATTGAGGGAGAAATTTCAAACTCTAGCAGAAAAAAGTGTCTCATAGTCTAAGTGCAGTTTTTCTGCCGACTGCTCTGCCGTTTTGTCGCATAGCGTGTGGTGCTATACTTGGATTTTCGGCCATGAACATAACTTTGGAATTTGGCACAGATCATACTTTCCTGTAGAGTACATCTGGGGCTACATTTCGTGGAAGTTTCAGCTCGATTGCCTAAGTATTGAGGGGGAAATTTCAAACTCTAGCAGAAAAAAGTGTCTCATAGTCTAAGTGCAGGGTTTTTTTTGCCGCGTGCTCTGCCGTTTCGTCGCATAGCGTGTGGTGCTATACTTGGATTTTCGGCCATGAACATGACTTTGGAATTTGGCACTGCTCATACTTTCCTGTAGAGTACATCTCGGGCTACATTTCGTGCAAGTTTCAGCTCGATTGCCTAAGTATTGAGGGAGAAATTTCAAACTCTAGCAGAAAAAAGTGTCTCATAGTCTAAGTGCAGTTTTTCTGCCGACTGCTCTGCCATTTTGTCGCATAGCGTGTGGTGCTATACTTGGATTTTCGGCCATGAACATGACTTTGGAATTTGGCACTGCTCATACTTTCCTGTAGAGTACATCTCGGGCTACATTTCGTGCAAGTTTCAGCTCGATTGCCTAAGTATTGAGGGAGAAATTTCAAACTCTAGAAGAAAAAAGTGTATCATAGTCTAAGTGCAGTTTTTCTGCCGACTGCTCTGCCATTTTGTCGCATAGCGTGTGGTGCTATACTTGGATTTTCGGCCATGAACATGACTTTGGAATTTGGCACAGCTCACACTTTCCTGTAGAGTGCATCTAGGGCTATATGTCGTGCAAGTTTCAGCTCGATTGCCTCAGTATTGACGGAGAAATTTTCAAACTCTAGCAGAAAAAAGTGTCTCATAGTCTAAGTGCAGTTTTTCTGCCGACTGCTCTGCCATTTTGTCGCATAGCGTGTGGTGCTATACTTGGATTTTCGGCCATGAACATGACTTTGGAATTTGGCACAGCTCACACTTTCCTGTAGAGTACATCTGAGGCTACATTTCGTGCAAGTTTCAGCTCGATTGCCTAAGTATTGAGGGAGAAATTTCAAACTCTAGCAGAGAAAAGTGTCTCATAGTCTAAGTGCAGGGGTTTTTTTGCCGCGTGCTCTGCCGTTTTGTCGCATAGCGTGTGGTACTATACTTGGATTTTCGGCCATGAACATGACTTTGGAATTTGGCACTGCTCATACTTCCTGTAGAGTACATCTCGGGCTACATTTCGTGCAAGTTTCAGCTCGATTGCCTTAGTATTGAGGGAGAAATTTCAAACTCTAGAAGAAAAAAGTGTATCATAGTCTAAGTGCAGTTTTTCTGCCGACTGCTCTGCCATTTTGTCGCATAGCGTGTGGTGCTATACTTGGATCTTCGGCCATGAACATGACTTTTGATTTTGGCACAGCTCATACTTTTCTGTAGAGTGCATCTGGGGCTATATTTCGTGCAAGTTTCAGCTCGATTGCCTCAGTATTGACGGAGAAATTTCAAACTCTAGCAGAAAAAAGTGTCTCCTAGTCTAAGTGCAGTTTTTCTGCCGACTGCTCTGCCGTTTTGTCGCATAGCGTGTGGTGCTATACTTGGATTTTCGACCATGAACATGACTTTGGAATTTGGCACTGCTCATACTTTCCTGTAAAGAACATCTGGGGCTACATTTCGTAACAGTTTCAGCTCGATTGCATAAGTATTGAGGGAGAAATTTCAAACTCTAGCAGAAAAAAGTGTCTCATAGTCTAAGTGCAGTTTTTCTGCCGACTGCTCTGCCGTTTTGTCGCATAGCGTGTGGTGCTATACTTGGATTTTCGGCCATGAACATAACTTTGGAATTTGGCACAGATCATACTTTCCTGTAGAGTACATCTGGGGCTACATTTCGTGGAAGTTTCAGCTCGATTGCCTCAGTATTGACGGAGAAATTTTCAAACTCTAGCAGAAAAAAGTGTCTCATAGTCTAAGTGCAGTTTTTCTGCCGACTGCTCTGCCGTTTTGTCGCATAGCGTGTGATGCTATACTTGGATTTTCGGCCATGAACATGACTTTGGAATTTGGCACAGCACATACTTTCCTGTAGGGAACTTATGCGGCTACATTTCGTGCAAGTTTCAGCTCGATTGCCCCAGTATTGAGGGAGAAATCTCAAACTCTAACAGAACAAAGTGTCTCATAGTCTAAATGCCTTTTTTTTGCCGCGTGCTCTGCCGTTTTGTCGCATAACTCGTGGTGCTATACTTGGATTTTCGGCCATGAACATGACTTTGGATTTTGGCACAGCTCGTACTTTCCTGTAGAGTGCATTTGGGGCTACATTTCATGCAAGTGTCAGCACTATTCCCTCAGTATTAAGTGAGAAATTTCAAACTCTAGCAGAAAAAAGTGTCTCAGTCTAAGTGCAGTTTTTCTGCCGACTGCTCTGCCGTTTTGTCGCATAGCGTGTGGTGCTATACTTGGATTTTTGGCCATGAACATGACTTTGGAATTTGGCACAGCTCATACTTTCCTGTAAAGAACATCTGGGGCTACATTTCGTAAAAGTTTCAGCTCGATTGCCTAAGTATTGAGGGAGAAATTTCAAACTCTAGCAGAAAAAAGTGTCTCATAGTCTTAGTGCAGTTTTTCTGCCGACTGCTCTGCCGTTTAGTCGCATAGCGTGTGGTGCTATACTTGGATTTTCGGCCATGAACATGACTTTTGAATTTGGCACAGCTCACACTTTCCAGTAGAGTACATCTGAGGCTACATTTCGTGCAAGTTTCAGCTCGATTGCCTAAGTATTGAGGGAGAAATTTCAAACTCTAGCAGAGAAAAGTGTCTCATAGTCTAAGTGCAGGGGTTTTTTTGCCGCGTGCTCTGCCGTTTTGTCGCATAGCGTGTGGTACTATACTTGGATTTTCGGCCATGAACATGACTTTGGAATTTGGCACTGCTCATACTTCCTGTAGAGTACATCTCGGGCTACATTTCGTGCAAGTTTCAGCTCGATTGCCTTAGTATTGAGGGAGAAATTTCAAACTCTAGAAGAAAAAAGTGTATCATAGTCTAAGTGCAGTTTTTCTGCCGACTGCTCTGCCGTTTTGTCGCATAGCGTGTGGTGCTATACTTGGATTTTCGGCCATGAACATGACTTTGGAATTTGGCACAGCTCATACTTTCCTGTAAAGAACATCTGGGGCTACATTTCGTAAAAGTTTCAGCTCGATTGCCTAAGTATTGAGGGAGAAATTTCAAACTCTAGCAGAAAAAAGTGTCTCATAGTCTTAGTGCAGTTTTTCTGCCGACTGCTCTGCCGTTTTGTCGCATAGCGTGTGGTGCTATACTTGGATTTTCGGCCATGAACATGACTTTGGAATTTGGCACAGCTCATACTTTCCTGTAAAGAACATCTGGGGCTACATTTCGTAAAAGTTGCAGCTCGATTGCCTAAGTATTGAGGGAGAAATTTCAAACTCTAGAAGAAAAAAGTGTATCATAGTCTAAGTGCAGTTTTTCTGCCGACTGCTCTGCCATTTTGTCGCATAGCGTGTGGTGCTATACTTGGATTTTCGGCCATGAACATGACTTTTGATTTTGGCACAGCTCATACTTTTCTGTAGAGTGCATCTGGGGCTATATTTCGTGCAAGTTTCAGCTCGATTGCCTCAGTATTGACGGAGAAATTTCAAACTCTAGCAGAAAAAAGTGTCTCATAGTCTAAGTGCAGTTTTTCTGCCGACTGCTCTGCCGTTTTGTCGCATAGCGTGTGATGCTATACTTGGATTTTCGGCCATGAACATGACTTTGGAATTTGGCACAGCACATACTTTCCTGTAGGGAACTTATTCGGCTACATTTCGTGCAAGTTTCAGCTCGATTGCCCCAGTATTCAGGGAGAAATTTCAAACTCTAGCAGAAAAAAGTGTCTCATAGTCTAAGTGCCTTTTTTTTGCCGCGTGCTCTGCCGTTTTGTCGCATAACTCGTGGTGCTATACTTGGATTTTCGGCCATGAACATGACTTTGGATTTTGGCACAGCTCATACTTTCCTGTAGAGTGCATTTGGGGCTATATTTCGTGCAAGTTTCAGCTCGATTGCCTCAGTATTGACGGAGAAATTTCAAACTCTAGCAGAAAAAAGTGTCTCATAGTCTAAGTGCAGTTTTTCTGCCGACTGCTCTGCCGTTTTGTCGCATAGCGTGTGATGCTATACTTGGATTTTTGGCCATGAACATGACTTTGGAATTTGGCACAGCTCATACTTTCCTGTAGGGAACTTATGCGGCTACATTTCGTGCAAGTTTCAGCTCGATTGCCTCAGTATTCAGGGAGAAATTTCAAACTCTAGCAGAAAAAAGTGTCTCATAGCCTTTTTTTTGCCGCGTGCTCTGCCGTTTTGTCGCATAACGTGTGGTGCTATACTCGGATTTTCGGCCATGAATATGACTTTGGAATTTGGCACAGCTCATACTTTCCTGTAAAGAACATCTGGGGCTACATTTCGTAAAAGTTTCAGCTCGATTGCCTAAGTATTGAGGGAGAAATTTCAAACTCTAGCAGAAAAAAGTGTCTCATAGTCTTAGTGCAGTTTTTCTGCCGACTGCTCTGCCGTTTTGTCGCATAGCGTGTGGTGCTATACTTGGATTTTCGGCCATGAACATGACTTTGGAATTTGGCACAGCTCATACTTTCCTGTAAAGAACATCTGGGGCTACATTTCGTAAAAGTTTCAGCTCGATTGCCTAAGTATTGAGGGAGAAATTTCAAACTCTAGAAGAAAAAAGAAAAGTGTATCATAGTCTAAGTGCAGTTTTTCTGCCGACTGCTCTGCCATTTTGTCGCATAGCGTGTGGTGCTATACTTGGATTTTCGGCCATGAACATGACTTTGGAATTTGGCACAGCTCACACTTTCCTGTAGAGTACATCTGAGGCTACATTTCGTGCAAGTTTCAGCTCGATTGCCTAAGTATTGAGGGAGAAATTTCAAACTCTAGCAGAGAAAAGTGTCTCATAGTCTAAGTGCAGGGGTTTTTTTGCCGCGTGCTCTGCCGTTTTGTCGCATAGCGTGTGGTACTATACTTGGATTTTCGGCCATGAACATGACTTTGGAATTCGGCACTGCTCATACTTCCTGTAGAGTACATCTCGGGCTACATTTCGTGCAAGTTTCAGCTCGATTGCCTTAGTATTGAGGGAGAAATGTCAAACTCTAGAAGAAAAAAGTGTATCATAGTCTAAGTGCAGTTTTTCTGCCGCCTGCTCTGCCATTTTGTCGCATAGCGTGTGGTGCTATACTTGGATTTTCGGCCATGAACATGACTTTTGATTTTGGCACAGCTCATACTTTTCTGTAGAGTGCATCTGGGGCTATATTTCGTGCAAGTTTCAGCTCGATTGCCTCAGTATTGACGGAGAAATTTCAAACTCTAGCAGAAAAAAGTGTCTCATAGTCTAAGTGCAGTTTTTCTGCCGACTGCTCTGCCGTTTTGTCGCATAGCGTGTGATGCTATACTTGGATTTTCGGCCATGAACATGACTTTGGAATTTGGCACAGCACATACTTTCCTGTAGGGAACTTATGCGGCTACATTTCGTGCAAGTTTCAGCTCGATTGCCCCAGTATTCAGGGAGAAATCTCAAACTCTAGCAGAAAAAAGTGTCTCATAGTCTAAGTGCCTTTTTTTTGCCGCGTGCTCTGCCGTTTTGTCGCATAACTCGTGGTGCTATACTTGGATTTTCGGCCATGAACATGACTTTGGATTTTGGCACAGCTCATACTTTCCTGTAGAGTGCATTTGGGGCTATATTTCGTGCAAGTTTCAGCTCGATTGCCTCAGTATTGACGGAGAAATTTCAAACTCTAGCAGAAAAAAGTGTCTCATAGTCTGAGTGCAGTTTTTCTGCCGACTGCTCTGCCGTTTTGTCGCATAGCGTGTGATGCTATACTTGGATTTTCGGCCATGAACATGACTTTGGAATTTGGCACAGCTCATACTTTCCTGTAGGGAACTTATGCGGCTACATTTCGTGCAAGTTTCAGCTCGATTGCCTCTGTATTCAGGGAGAAATTTCAAACTCTAGCAGAAAAAAGTGTCTCATAGTCTTAGTGCAGTTTTTCTGCCGACTGCTCTGCCATTTTGTCGAATAGCGTGTGGTGCTATACTTGGATTTTCGGCCATGAACATGACTTTGGAATTTGGCACTGCTCATACTTTCCTGTAGAGTACATCTCGGGCTACATTTCGTGCAAGTTTCAGCTCGATTGCCTAAGTATTGAGGGAGAAATTTCAAACTCTAGAAGAAAAAAGAAAAGTGTATCATAGTCTAAGTGCAGTTTTTCTGCCGACTGCTCTGCCATTTTGTCGCATAGCGTGTGGTGCTATACTTGGATTTTCGGCCATGAACATGACTTTGGAATTTGGCACAGCTCACACTTTCCTGTAGAGTACATCTGAGGCTACATTTCGTGCAAGTTTCAGCTCGATTGCCTAAGTATTGAGGGAGAAATTTCAAACTCTAGCAGAGAAAAGTGTCTCATAGTCTAAGTGCAGGGGTTTTTTTGCCGCGTGCTCTGCCGTTTTGTCGCATAGCGTGTGGTACTATACTTGGATTTTCGGCCATGAACATGACTTTGGAATTCGGCACTGCTCATACTTCCTGTAGAGTACATCTCGGGCTACATTTCGTGCAAGTTTCAGCTCGATTGCCTTAGTATTGAGGGAGAAATTTCAAACTCTAGAAGAAAAAAGTGTATCATAGTCTAAGTGCAGTTTTTCTGCCGACTGCTCTGCCATTTTGTCGCATAGCGTGTGGTGCTATACTTGGATTTTCGGCCATGAACATGACTTTTGATTTTGGCACAGCTCATACTTTTCTGTAGAGTGCATCTGGGGCTATATTTCGTGCAAGTTTCAGCTCGATTGCCTCAGTATTGACGGAGAAATTTCAAACTCTAGCAGAAAAAAGTGTCTCATAGTCTGAGTGCAGTTTTTCTGCCGACTGCTCTGCCGTTTTGTCGCATAGCGTGTGATGCTATACTTGGATTTTCGGCCATGAATATGACTTTGGAATTTGGCACAGCTCATACTTTCCTGTAGAGAACATCTGGGGCTACATTTCGTGCAAGTTTCAGCTCGATTGCCTAAGTATTGAGGGAGAAATTTCAAACTCTAACTGAAAAAAGTGTCTCATAGTCTAAGTGCAGTTTTTCTGCCGACTGCTCTGCCGTTTTGTCGCATAGCGTGTGGTGCTATACTTGGATTTTCGGCCATGAACATGACTTTGGAATTTGGCACAGCTCATACTTTCCTGTAGAGAACATCTGGGGCTACATTTCGTGCAAGTTTCAGCTCGATTGCCCCAGTATTGAGGGAAAAATTTCAAACTCTAGCAGAAAAAAGTGTCTCCTAGTCTAAGCGCAGTTTTTTTGCCGCCTGCTCTGCCGTTTGTCGCATAGCGTGTGGTGCTATACTTGGATTTTCGCCCATGAACATGACTTTGGATGTTGGCACAGCTCATACTTTCCTGTAGAGAACATCTGGGGCTACATTTCGTGCAAGTTTCAGCTCGATTGCCTAAGTATTGAGGGATAAATTTCAAACTCTAACAGAAAAAAGTGTCTCCTAGTCTAAGCGCAGTTTTTTTGCCGCCTGCTCTGCCGTTTTTCGCATAGCGTGTGGTGCTATACTTGGATTTTCGGCCATGAACATGACTTTGGAATTTGGCACAGCTCATACTTCCCTGTAGAGTATATCTGGGGCTACATTTCTTGCAAGTTTCAGCTCGATTGCCTAAGTATTGAGGGATAAATTTCAAACTCTAACTGAAAAAAGTGTCTCATAGTCTAAGTGCAGTTTTTCTGCCGACTGCTCTGCCGTTTTGTCGCATAGCGTGTGATGCTATACTTGGATTTTCGGCCATGAACATGACTTTGGAATTTGGCACAGCACATACTTTCCTGTAGGGAACTTATGCGGCTACATTTCGTGCAAGTTTCAGCTCGATTGCCCCAGTATTCAGGGAGAAATCTCAAACTCTAGCAGAAAAAAGTGTCTCATAGTCTAAGTGCCTTTTTTTTGCCGCGTGCTCTGCCGTTTTGTCGCATAACTCGTGGTGCTATACTTGGATTTTCGGCCATGAACATGACTTTGGATTTTGGCACAGCTCATACTTTCCTGTAGAGTGCATTTGGGGCTATATTTCGTGCAAGTTTCAGCTCGATTGCCTCAGTATTGACGGAGAAATTTCAAACTCTAGCAGAAAAAAGTGTCTCATAGTCTGAGTGCAGTTTTTCTGCCGACTGCTCTGCCGTTTTGTCGCATAGCGTGTGATGCTATACTTGGATTTTCGGCCATGAACATGACTTTGGAATTTGGCACAGCTCATACTTTCCTGTAGGGAACTTATGCGGCTACATTTCGTGCAAGTTTCAGCTCGATTGCCTCTGTATTCAGGGAGAAATTTCAAACTCTAGCAGAAAAAAGTGTCTCATAGTCTTAGTGCAGTTTTTCTGCCGACTGCTCTGCCATTTTGTCGAATAGCGTGTGGTGCTATACTTGGATTTTCGGCCATGAACATGACTTTGGAATTTGGCACTGCTCATACTTTCCTGTAGAGTACATCTCGGGCTACATTTCGTGCAAGTTTCAGCTCGATTGCCTAAGTATTGAGGGAGAAATTTCAAACTCTAGAAGAAAAAAGAAAAGTGTAT
This sequence comes from Astropecten irregularis, assembly GCA_963971285.1. Lineage (NCBI taxonomy): Eukaryota > Metazoa > Echinodermata > Asteroidea > Paxillosida > Astropectinidae > Astropecten > Astropecten irregularis. The sequence continues at coordinate 15,979,386 of OZ020251.1, read as the reverse complement.
CATAGTCTAAGTGCAGTTTTTCTGCCGACTGCTCTGCCATTTTGTCGCATAGCGTGTGGTGCTATACTTGGATTTTCGGCCATGAACATGACTTTGGAATTTGGCACAGCTCACACTTTCCTGTAGAGTACATCTGAGGCTACATTTCGTGCAAGTTTCAGCTCGATTGCCTAAGTATTGAGGGAGAAATTTCAAACTCTAGCAGAGAAAAGTGTCTCATAGTCTAAGTGCAGGGGTTTTTTTGCCGCGTGCTCTGCCGTTTTGTCGCATAGCGTGTGGTACTATACTTGGATTTTCGGCCATGAACATGACTTTGGAATTCGGCACTGCTCATACTTCCTGTAGAGTACATCTCGGGCTACATTTCGTGCAAGTTTCAGCTCGATTGCCTTAGTATTGAGGGAGAAATTTCAAACTCTAGAAGAAAAAAGTGTATCATAGTCTAAGTGCAGTTTTTCTGCCGACTGCTCTGCCATTTTGTCGCATAGCGTGTGGTGCTATACTTGGATTTTCGGCCATGAACATGACTTTTGATTTTGGCACAGCTCATACTTTTCTGTAGAGTGCATCTGGGGCTATATTTCGTGCAAGTTTCAGCTCGATTGCCTCAGTATTGACGGAGAAATTTCAAACTCTAGCAGAAAAAAGTGTCTCATAGTCTGAGTGCAGTTTTTCTGCCGACTGCTCTGCCGTTTTGTCGCATAGCGTGTGATGCTATACTTGGATTTTCGGCCATGAATATGACTTTGGAATTTGGCACAGCTCATACTTTCCTGTAGAGAACATCTGGGGCTACATTTCGTGCAAGTTTCAGCTCGATTGCCTAAGTATTGAGGGAGAAATTTCAAACTCTAACTGAAAAAAGTGTCTCATAGTCTAAGTGCAGTTTTTCTGCCGACTGCTCTGCCGTTTTGTCGCATAGCGTGTGGTGCTATACTTGGATTTTCGGCCATGAACATGACTTTGGAATTTGGCACAGCTCATACTTTCCTGTAGAGAACATCTGGGGCTACATTTCGTGCAAGTTTCAGCTCGATTGCCCCAGTATTGAGGGAAAAATTTCAAACTCTAGCAGAAAAAAGTGTCTCCTAGTCTAAGCGCAGTTTTTTGCCGCCTGCTCTGCCGTTTGTCGCATAGCGTGTGGTGCTATACTTGGATTTTCGCCCATGAACATGACTTTGGATGTTGGCACAGCTCATACTTTCCTGTAGAGAACATCTGGGGCTACATTTCGTGCAAGTTTCAGCTCGATTGCCTAAGTATTGAGGGATAAATTTCAAACTCTAACAGAAAAAAGTGTCTCCTAGTCTAAGCGCAGTTTTTTTGCCGCCTGCTCTGCCGTTTTTCGCATAGCGTGTGGTGCTATACTTGGATTTTCGGCCATGAACATGACTTTGGAATTTGGCACAGCTCATACTTTCCTGTAGAGAACATCTGGGGCTACATTTCGTGCAAGTTTCAGCTCGATTGCCTAAGTATTGAGGGAGAAATTTCAAACTCTAACTGAAAAAAGTGTCTCATAGTCTAAGTGCAGGGGTTTTTTTGCCGCGTGCTCTGCCGTTTTGTCGCATAGCGTATGGTGCTATACTTGGATTTTCGGCCATGAACATGACTTTGGAATTTGGCACAGCTCATACTTTCCTGTAGAGAACATCTGGGGCTAAATTTTGTGCAAGTTTCAGCTCGATTGCCCCAGTATTGAGGGAAAAATTTCAAACTCTAACTGAAAAAAGTGTCTCATAGTCTAAGTGCAGTTTTTCTGCCGACTGCTCTGCCGTTTTGTCGCATAGCGTGTGGTGCTATACTTGGATTTTCGGCCATGAACATGACTTTGGAATTTGGCACAGCTCATACTTTCCTGTAGAGAACATCTGGGGCTACATTTCGTGCAAGTTTCAGCTCGATTGCCTAAGTATTGAGGGAGAAATTTCAAACTCTAACAGAAAAAAGTGTCTCATAGTCTAAGTGCAGTTTTTCTGCCGACTGCTCTGCCGTTTTGTCGCATAGCGTGTGGTGCTATACTTGGATTTTCGGCCATGAACATGACTTTGGAATTTGGCACAGCTCATACTTTCCTGTAGAGAACATCTGGGGCTACATTTCGTGCAATTTTCAGCTCGATTGCCTAAGTATTGAGGGAGAAATTTCCAACTCTAGCAGAAAAAAGTGTCTCCTAGTCTAAGTGCAGTTTTTCTGCCGACTGCTCCGCCGTTTTGTCGCATAGCGTGTGGTGCTATACTTGGATTTTCGGCCATGAACATGACTTTGGAATTTGGCACAGCTCATACTTTCCTGTAGAGAACATCTGGGGCTACATTTCGTGCAAGTTTCAGCTCGATTGCCTAAGTATTGAGGGAGAAATTTCAAACTCTAACTGAAAAAAGTGTCTCATAGTCTAAGTGCAGTTTTTCTGCCGACTGCTCTGCCGTTTTGTCGCATAGCGTGTGGTGCTATACTTGGATTTTCGGCCATGAACATGACTTTGGAATTTGGCACAGCTCATACTTTCCTGTAGAGAACATCTGGGGCTACATTTCGTGCAAGTTTCAGCTCGATTGCCCCAGTATTGAGGGAAAAATGTCAAACTCTAGCAGAAAAAAGTGTCTCCTAGTCTAAGTGCAGTTTTTCTGCCGACTGCTCTGCCGTTTTGTCGCATACCGTGTGGTGCTATACTTGGATTTTCGGCCATGAATATGACTTTGGAATTTGGCACAGCTCATACTTTCCTGTAGAGAACATCTGGGGCTACATTTCGTGCAAGTTTCAGCTCGATTGCCTAAGTATTGAGGGAGAAATTTCAAACTCTAACTGAAAAAAGTGTCTCATAGTCTAAGTGCAGTTTTTCTGCCGACTGCTCTGCCGTTTTGTCGCATAGCGTGTGGTGCTATACTTGGATTTTCGGCCATGAACATGACTTTGGAATTTGGCACAGCTCATACTTTCCTGTAGAGAACATCTGGGGCTACATTTCGTGCAAGTTTCAGCTCGATTGCCCCAGTATTGAGGGAAAAATTTCAAACTCTAGCAGAAAAAAGTGTCTCCTAGTCTAAGCGCAGTTTTTTTGCCGCCTGCTCTGCCGTTTGTCGCATAGCGTGTGGTGCTATACTTGGATTTTCGCCCATGAACATGACTTTGGATGTTGGCACAGCTCATACTTTCCTGTAGAGAACATCTGGGGCTACATTTCGTGCAAGTTTCAGCTCGATTGCCTAAGTATTGAGGGATAAATTTCAAACTCTAACAGAAAAAAGTGTCTCCTAGTCTAAGCGCAGTTTTTTTGCCGCCTGCTCTGCCGTTTTTCGCATAGCGTGTGGTGCTATACTTGGATTTTCGGCCATGAACATGACTTTGGAATTTGGCACAGCTCATACTTCCCTGTAGAGTATATCTGGGGCTACATTTCGTGCAAGTTTCAGCTCGATTGCCTAAGTATTGAGGGATACATTTCAAACTCTAACTGAAAAAAGTGTCTCATAGTCTAAGTGCAGTTTTTCTGCCGACTGCTCTGCCGTTTTGTCGCATAGCGTGTGGTGCTATACTTGGATTTTCGCCCATGAACATGACTTTTGATTTTGGCACAGCTCATACTTTTCTGTAGAGTGCATCTGGGGCTATATTTCGTGCAAGTTTCAGCTCGATTGCCTCAGTATTGACGGAGAAATTTCAAACTCTAGCAGAAAAAAGTGTCTCATAGTCTGAGTGCAGTTTTTCTGCCGACTGCTCTGCCGTTTTGTCGCATAGCGTGTGATGCTATACTTGGATTTTCGGCCATGAATATGACTTTGGAATTTGGCACAGCTCATACTTTCCTGTAGAGAACATCTGGGGCTACATTTCGTGCAAGTTTCAGCTCGATTGCCTAAGTATTGAGGGAGAAATTTCAAACTCTAACTGAAAAAAGTGTCTCATAGTCTAAGTGCAGTTTTTCTGCCGACTGCTCTGCCGTTTTGTCGCATAGCGTGTGGTGCTATACTTGGATTTTCGGCCATGAACATGACTTTGGAATTTGGCACAGCTCATACTTTCCTGTAGAGAACATCTGGGGCTACATTTCGTGCAAGTTTCAGCTCGATTGCCCCAGTATTGAGGGAAAAATTTCAAACTCTAGCAGAAAAAAGTGTCTCCTAGTCTAAGCGCAGTTTTTTTGCCGCCTGCTCTGCCGTTTGTCGCATAGCGTGTGGTGCTATACTTGGATTTTCGCCCATGAACATGACTTTGGATGTTGGCACAGCTCATACTTTCCTGTAGAGAACATCTGGGGCTACATTTCGTGCAAGTTTCAGCTCGATTGCCTAAGTATTGAGGGATAAATTTCAAACTCTAACAGAAAAAAGTGTCTCCTAGTCTAAGCGCAGTTTTTTTGCCGCCTGCTCTGCCGTTTTTCGCATAGCGTGTGGTGCTATACTTGGATTTTCGGCCATGAACATGACTTTGGAATTTGGCACAGCTCATACTTCCCTGTAGAGTATATCTGGGGCTACATTTCTTGCAAGTTTCAGCTCGATTGCCTAAGTATTGAGGGATAAATTTCAAACTCTAACTGAAAAAAGTGTCTCATAGTCTAAGTGCAGTTTTTCTGCCGACTGCTCTGCCGTTTTGTCGCATAGCGTGTGGTGCTATACTTGGATTTTCGGCCATGAACATGACTTTGGAATTTGGCACAGCTCATACTTTCCTGTAGAGAACATCTGGGGCTACATTTCGTGCAAGTTTCAGCTCGATTGCCTAAGTATTGAGGGAGAAATTTCAAACTCTAACTGAAAAAAGTGTCTCATAGTCTAAGTGCAGGGGTTTTTTTGCCGCGTGCTCTGCCGTTTTGTCGCATAGCGTATGGTGCTATACTTGGATTTTCGGCCATGAACATGACTTTGGAATTTGGCACAGCTCATACTTTCCTGTAGAGAACATCTGGGGCTAAATTTTGTGCAAGTTTCAGCTCGATTGCCCCAGTATTGAGGGAAAAATTTCAAACTCTAACTGAAAAAAGTGTCTCATAGTCTAAGTGCAGTTTTTCTGCCGACTGCTCTGCCGTTTTGTCGCATAGCGTGTGGTGCTATACTTGGATTTTCGGCCATGAACATGACTTTGGAATTTGGCACAGCTCATACTTTCCTGTAGAGAACATCTGGGGCTACATTTCGTGCAAGTTTCAGCTCGATTGCCTAAGTATTGAGGGAGAAATTTCAAACTCTAACAGAAAAAAGTGTCTCATAGTCTAAGTGCAGTTTTTCTGCCGACTGCTCTGCCGTTTTGTCGCATAGCGTGTGGTGCTATACTTGGATTTTCGGCCATGAACATGACTTTGGAATTTGGCACAGCTCATACTTTCCTGTAGAGAACATCTGGGGCTACATTTCGTGCAATTTTCAGCTCGATTGCCTAAGTATTGAGGGAGAAATTTCCAACTCTAGCAGAAAAAAGTGTCTCCTAGTCTAAGTGCAGTTTTTCTGCCGACTGCTCCGCCGTTTTGTCGCATAGCGTGTGGTGCTATACTTGGATTTTCGGCCATGAACATGACTTTGGAATTTGGCACAGCTCATACTTTCCTGTAGAGAACATCTGGGGCTACATTTCGTGCAAGTTTCAGCTCGATTGCCTAAGTATTGAGGGAGAAATTTCAAACTCTAACTGAAAAAAGTGTCTCATAGTCTAAGTGCAGTTTTTCTGCCGACTGCTCTGCCGTTTTGTCGCATAGCGTGTGGTGCTATACTTGGATTTTCGGCCATGAACATGACTTTGGAATTTGGCACAGCTCATACTTTCCTGTAGAGAACATCTGGGGCTACATTTCGTGCAAGTTTCAGCTCGATTGCCCCAGTATTGAGGGAAAAATGTCAAACTCTAGCAGAAAAAAGTGTCTCCTAGTCTAAGTGCAGTTTTTCTGCCGACTGCTCTGCCGTTTTGTCGCATACCGTGTGGTGCTATACTTGGATTTTCGGCCATGAATATGACTTTGGAATTTGGCACAGCTCATACTTTCCTGTAGAGAACATCTGGGGCTACATTTCGTGCAAGTTTCAGCTCGATTGCCTAAGTATTGAGGGAGAAATTTCAAACTCTAACTGAAAAAAGTGTCTCATAGTCTAAGTGCAGTTTTTCTGCCGACTGCTCTGCCGTTTTGTCGCATAGCGTGTGGTGCTATACTTGGATTTTCGGCCATGAACATGACTTTGGAATTTGGCACAGCTCATACTTTCCTGTAGAGAACATCTGGGGCTACATTTCGTGCAAGTTTCAGCTCGATTGCCCCAGTATTGAGGGAAAAATTTCAAACTCTAGCAGAAAAAAGTGTCTCCTAGTCTAAGCGCAGTTTTTTTGCCGCCTGCTCTGCCGTTTGTCGCATAGCGTGTGGTGCTATACTTGGATTTTCGCCCATGAACATGACTTTGGATGTTGGCACAGCTCATACTTTCCTGTAGAGAACATCTGGGGCTACATTTCGTGCAAGTTTCAGCTCGATTGCCTAAGTATTGAGGGATAAATTTCAAACTCTAACAGAAAAAAGTGTCTCCTAGTCTAAGCGCAGTTTTTTTGCCGCCTGCTCTGCCGTTTTTCGCATAGCGTGTGGTGCTATACTTGGATTTTCGGCCATGAACATGACTTTGGAATTTGGCACAGCTCATACTTCCCTGTAGAGTATATCTGGGGCTACATTTCGTGCAAGTTTCAGCTCGATTGCCTAAGTATTGAGGGATACATTTCAAACTCTAACTGAAAAAAGTGTCTCATAGTCTAAGTGCAGTTTTTCTGCCGACTGCTCTGCCGTTTTGTCGCATAGCGTGTGGTGCTATACTTGGATTTTCGGCCATGAACATGACTTTGGAATTTGGCACAGCTCATACTTTCCTGTAGAGAACATCTGGGGCTACATTTCGTGCAAGTTTCAGCTTGATTGCCCCAGTATTGAGGGAAAAATTTCAAACTCTAGCAGAATAAAGTGTCTCATAGTCTAAGTGCAGTTTTTCTGCCGACTGCTCTGCCGTTTTGTCGCATAGCGTGTGGTGCTATACTTGGATTTTCGGCCATGAACATGACTTTGGAATTTGGCACAGCTCATACTTTCCTGTAGAGAACATCTGGGGCTACATTTCGTGCAAGTTTCAGCTCGATTGCCCCAGTATTGAGGGAAAAATGTCAAACTCTAGCAGAAAAAAGTGTCTCCTAGTCTAAGTGCAGTTTTTCTGCCGACTGCTCTGCCGTTTTGTCGCATACCGTGTGGTGCTATACTTGGATTTTCGGCCATGAATATGACTTTGGAATTTGGCACAGCTCATACTTTCCTGTAGAGAACATCTGGGGCTACATTTCGTGCAAGTTTCAGCTCGATTGCCTAAGTATTGAGGGAGAAATTTCAAACTCTAACTGAAAAAAGTGTCTCATAGTCTAAGTGCAGTTTTTCTGCCGACTGCTCTGCCGTTTTGTCGCATAGCGTGTGGTGCTATACTTGGATTTTCGGCCATGAACATGACTTTGGAATTTGGCACAGCTCATACTTTCCTGTAGAGAACATCTGGGGCTACATTTCGTGCAAGTTTCAGCTCGATTGCCTAAGTATTGAGGGAGAAATTTCAAACTCTAACAGAAAAAAGTGTCTCATAGTCTAAGTGCAGTTTTTCTGCCGACTGCTCTGCCGTTTTGTCGCATAGCGTGTGGTGCTATACTTGGATTTTCGGCCATGAACATGACTTTGGAATTTGGCACAGCTCATACTTTCCTGTAGAGAACATCTGGGGCTACATTTCGTGCAATTTTCAGCTCGATTGCCTAAGTATTGAGGGAGAAATTTCCAACTCTAGCAGAAAAAAGTGTCTCCTAGTCTAAGTGCAGTTTTTCTGCCGACTGCTCCGCCGTTTTGTCGCATAGCGTGTGGTGCTATACTTGGATTTTCGGCCATGAACATGACTTTGGAATTTGGCACAGCTCATACTTTCCTGTAGAGAACATCTGGGGCTACATTTCGTGCAAGTTTCAGCTCGATTGCCTAAGTATTGAGGGAGAAATTTCAAACTCTAACTGAAAAAAGTGTCTCATAGTCTAAGTGCAGTTTTTCTGCCGACTGCTCTGCCGTTTTGTCGCATAGCGTGTGGTGCTATACTTGGATTTTCGGCCATGAACATGACTTTGGAATTTGGCACAGCTCATACTTTCCTGTAGAGAACATCTGGGGCTACATTTCGTGCAAGTTTCAGCTCGATTGCCCCAGTATTGAGGGAAAAATGTCAAACTCTAGCAGAAAAAAGTGTCTCCTAGTCTAAGTGCAGTTTTTCTGCCGACTGCTCTGCCGTTTTGTCGCATACCGTGTGGTGCTATACTTGGATTTTCGGCCATGAATATGACTTTGGAATTTGGCACAGCTCATACTTTCCTGTAGAGAACATCTGGGGCTACATTTCGTGCAAGTTTCAGCTCGATTGCCTAAGTATTGAGGGAGAAATTTCAAACTCTAACTGAAAAAAGTGTCTCATAGTCTAAGTGCAGTTTTTCTGCCGACTGCTCTGCCGTTTTGTCGCATAGCGTGTGGTGCTATACTTGGATTTTCGGCCATGAACATGACTTTGGAATTTGGCACAGCTCATACTTTCCTGTAGAGAACATCTGGGGCTACATTTCGTGCAAGTTTCAGCTCGATTGCCCCAGTATTGAGGGAAAAATTTCAAACTCTAGCAGAAAAAAGTGTCTCCTAGTCTAAGCGCAGTTTTTTTGCCGCCTGCTCTGCCGTTTGTCGCATAGCGTGTGGTGCTATACTTGGATTTTCGCCCATGAACATGACTTTGGATGTTGGCACAGCTCATACTTTCCTGTAGAGAACATCTGGGGCTACATTTCGTGCAAGTTTCAGCTCGATTGCCTAAGTATTGAGGGATAAATTTCAAACTCTAACAGAAAAAAGTGTCTCCTAGTCTAAGCGCAGTTTTTTTGCCGCCTGCTCTGCCGTTTTTCGCATAGCGTGTGGTGCTATACTTGGATTTTCGGCCATGAACATGACTTTGGAATTTGGCACAGCTCATACTTCCCTGTAGAGTATATCTGGGGCTACATTTCGTGCAAGTTTCAGCTCGATTGCCTAAGTATTGAGGGATACATTTCAAACTCTAACTGAAAAAAGTGTCTCATAGTCTAAGTGCAGTTTTTCTGCCGACTGCTCTGCCGTTTTGTCGCATAGCGTGTGGTGCTATACTTGGATTTTCGGCCATGAACATGACTTTGGAATTTGGCACAGCTCATACTTTCCTGTAGAGAACATCTGGGGCTACATTTCGTGCAAGTTTCAGCTTGATTGCCCCAGTATTGAGGGAAAAATTTCAAACTCTAGCAGAATAAAGTGTCTCATAGTCTAAGTGCAGTTTTTCTGCCGACTGCTCTGCCGTTTTGTCGCATAGCGTGTGGTGCTATACTTGGATTTTCGGCCATGAACATGACTTTGGAATTTGGCACAGCTCATACTTTCCTGTAGAGAACATCTGGGGCTACATTTCGTGCAAGTTTCAGCTCGATTGCCCCAGTATTGAGGGAAAAATGTCAAACTCTAGCAGAAAAAAGTGTCTCCTAGTCTAAGTGCAGTTTTTCTGCCGACTGCTCTGCCGTTTTGTCGCATACCGTGTGGTGCTATACTTGGATTTTCGGCCATGAATATGACTTTGGAATTTGGCACAGCTCATACTTTCCTGTAGAGAACATCTGGGGCTACATTTCGTGCAAGTTTCAGCTCGATTGCCTAAGTATTGAGGGAGAAATTTCAAACTCTAACTGAAAAAAGTGTCTCATAGTCTAAGTGCAGTTTTTCTGCCGACTGCTCTGCCGTTTTGTCGCATAGCGTGTGGTGCTATACTTGGATTTTCGGCCATGAACATGACTTTGGAATTTGGCACAGCTCATACTTTCCTGTAGAGAACATCTGGGGCTACATTTCGTGCAAGTTTCAGCTCGATTGCCCCAGTATTGAGGGAAAAATTTCAAACTCTAGCAGAAAAAAGTGTCTCCTAGTCTAAGCGCAGTTTTTTTGCCGCCTGCTCTGCCGTTTGTCGCATAGCGTGTGGTGCTATACTTGGATTTTCGCCCATGAACATGACTTTGGATGTTGGCACAGCTCATACTTTCCTGTAGAGAACATCTGGGGCTACATTTCGTGCAAGTTTCAGCTCGATTGCCTAAGTATTGAGGGATAAATTTCAAACTCTAACAGAAAAAAGTGTCTCCTAGTCTAAGCGCAGTTTTTTTGCCGCCTGCTCTGCCGTTTTTCGCATAGCGTGTGGTGCTATACTTGGATTTTCGGCCATGAACATGACTTTGGAATTTGGCACAGCTCATACTTCCCTGTAGAGTATATCTGGGGCTACATTTCGTGCAAGTTTCAGCTCGATTGCCTAAGTATTGAGGGATACATTTCAAACTCTAACTGAAAAAAGTGTCTCATAGTCTAAGTGCAGTTTTTCTGCCGACTGCTCTGCCGTTTTGTCGCATAGCGTGTGGTGCTATACTTGGATTTTCGGCCATGAACATGACTTTGGAATTTGGCACAGCTCATACTTTCCTGTAGAGAACATCTGGGGCTACATTTCGTGCAAGTTTCAGCTTGATTGCCCCAGTATTGAGGGAAAAATTTCAAACTCTAGCAGAATAAAGTGTCTCATAGTCTAAGTGCAGTTTTTCTGCCGACTGCTCTGCCGTTTTGTCGCATAGCGTGTGGTGCTATACTTGGATTTTCGGCCATGAACATGACTTTGGAATTTGGCACAGCTCATACTTTCCTGTAGAGAACATCTGGGGCTACATTTCGTGCAAGTTTCAGCTCGATTGCCCCAGTATTGAGGGAAAAATTTCAAACTCTAGCAGAAAAAAGTGTCTCCTAGTCTAAGCGCAGTTTTTTTGCCGCCTGCTCTGCCGTTTGTCGCATAGCGTGTGGTGCTATACTTGGATTTTCGCCCATGAACATGACTTTGGATGTTGGCACAGCTCATACTTTCCTGTAGAGAACATCTGGGGCTACATTTCGTGCAAGTTTCAGCTCGATTGCCTAAGTATTGAGGGAGAAATTTCCAACTCTAGCAGAAAAAAGTGTCTCATAGTCTAAGTGCAGTTTTTCTGCCGACTGCTCTGCCGTTTTGTCGCATAGCGTGTGGTGCTATACTTGAATTTTCGGCCATGAACATGACTTTGGAATTTGGCACAGCTCATACTGTCCTGTAGAGAACATCTGGGGCTACATTTCGTGCAAGTTTCAGCTCGATTGCCCCAGTATTGAGGGAAAAATTTCAAACTCTAGCAGAAAAAAGTGTCTCATAGTCTAAGTGCAGGGTTTTTTTTGCCGCGTGCTCTGCCGTTTTGTCGCATAGCGTATGGTGCTATACTTGGATTTTCGGCCATGAACATGACTTTGGAATTTGGCACAGCTCATACTTTCCTGTAGAGAACATCTGGGGCTACATTTCGTGCAAGTTTCAGCTCTATTGCCCCAGTATTGAGGGATAAATTTCAAACTCTAACAGAAAAAAGTGTCTCCTAGTCTAAGCGCAGTTTTTTTGCAGCCTGCTCTGCCGTTTTTCGCATAGCGTGTGGTGCTATACTTGGATTTTCGGCCATGAACATGACTTTGGAATTTGGCACAGCTCATACTTCCCTGTAGAGTATATCTGGGGCTACATTTCGTGCAAGTTTCAGCTCGATTGCCTAAGTATTGAGGGATACATTTCAAACTCTAACTGAAAAAAGTGTCTCATAGTCTAAGTGCAGTTTTTCTGCCGACTGCTCTGCCGTTTTGTCGCATAGCGTGTGGTGCTATACTTGGATTTTCGGCCATGAACATGACTTTGGAATTTGGCACAGCTCATACTTTCCTGTAGAGAACATCTGGGGCTACATTTCGTGCAAGTTTCAGCTTGATTGCCCCAGTATTGAGGGAAAAATTTCAAACTCTAGCAGAATAAAGTGTCTCATAGTCTAAGTGCAGTTTTTCTGCCGACTGCTCTGCCGTTTTGTCGCATAGCGTGTGGTGCTATACTTGGATTTTCGGCCATGAACATGACTTTGGAATTTGGCACAGCTCATACTTTCCTGTAGAGAACATCTGGGGCTACATTTCGTGCAAGTTTCAGCTCGATTGCCCCAGTATTGAGGGAAAAATGTCAAACTCTAGCAGAAAAAAGTGTCTCCTAGTCTAAGTGCAGTTTTTCTGCCGACTGCTCTGCCGTTTTGTCGCATACCGTGTGGTGCTATACTTGGATTTTCGGCCATGAATATGACTTTGGAATTTGGCACAGCTCATACTTTCCTGTAGAGAACATCTGGGGCTACATTTCGTGCAAGTTTCAGCTCGATTGCCTAAGTATTGAGGGAGAAATTTCAAACTCTAACTGAAAAAAGTGTCTCATAGTCTAAGTGCAGTTTTTCTGCCGACTGCTCTGCCGTTTTGTCGCATAGCGTGTGGTGCTATACTTGGATTTTCGGCCATGAACATGACTTTGGAATTTGGCACAGCTCATACTTTCCTGTAGAGAACATCTGGGGCTACATTTCGTGCAAGTTTCAGCTCGATTGCCCCAGTATTGAGGGAAAAATTTCAAACTCTAGCAGAAAAAAGTGTCTCCTAGTCTAAGCGCAGTTTTTTTGCCGCCTGCTCTGCCGTTTGTCGCATAGCGTGTGGTGCTATACTTGGATTTTCGCCCATGAACATGACTTTGGATGTTGGCACAGCTCATACTTTCCTGTAGAGAACATCTGGGGCTACATTTCGTGCAAGTTTCAGCTCGATTGCCTAAGTATTGAGGGATAAATTTCAAACTCTAACAGAAAAAAGTGTCTCCTAGTCTAAGCGCAGTTTTTTTGCCGCCTGCTCTGCCGTTTTTCGCATAGCGTGTGGTGCTATACTTGGATTTTCGGCCATGAACATGACTTTGGAATTTGGCACAGCTCATACTTCCCTGTAGAGTATATCTGGGGCTACATTTCGTGCAAGTTTCAGCTCGATTGCCTAAGTATTGAGGGATACATTTCAAACTCTAACTGAAAAAAGTGTCTCATAGTCTAAGTGCAGTTTTTCTGCCGACTGCTCTGCCGTTTTGTCGCATAGCGTGTGGTGCTATACTTGGATTTTCGGCCATGAACATGACTTTGGAATTTGGCACAGCTCATACTTTCCTGTAGAGAACATCTGGGGCTACATTTCGTGCAAGTTTCAGCTTGATTGCCCCAGTATTGAGGGAAAAATTTCAAACTCTAGCAGAATAAAGTGTCTCATAGTCTAAGTGCAGTTTTTCTGCCGACTGCTCTGCCGTTTTGTCGCATAGCGTGTGGTGCTATACTTGGATTTTCGGCCATGAACATGACTTTGGAATTTGGCACAGCTCATACTTTCCTGTAGAGAACATCTGGGGCTACATTTCGTGCAAGTTTCAGCTCGATTGCCCCAGTATTGAGGGAAAAATTTCAAACTCTAGCAGAAAAAAGTGTCTCCTAGTCTAAGCGCAGTTTTTTTGCCGCCTGCTCTGCCGTTTGTCGCATAGCGTGTGGTGCTATACTTGGATTTTCGCCCATGAACATGACTTTGGATGTTGGCACAGCTCATACTTTCCTGTAGAGAACATCTGGGGCTACATTTCGTGCAAGTTTCAGCTCGATTGCCTAAGTATTGAGGGAGAAATTTCCAACTCTAGCAGAAAAAAGTGTCTCATAGTCTAAGTGCAGTTTTTCTGCCGACTGCTCTGCCGTTTTGTCGCATAGCGTGTGGTGCTATACTTGAATTTTCGGCCATGAACATGACTTTGGAATTTGGCACAGCTCATACTGTCCTGTAGAGAACATCTGGGGCTACATTTCGTGCAAGTTTCAGCTCGATTGCCCCAGTATTGAGGGAAAAATTTCAAACTCTAGCAGAAAAAAGTGTCTCATAGTCTAAGTGCAGGGTTTTTTTTGCCGCGTGCTCTGCCGTTTTGTCGCATAGCGTATGGTGCTATACTTGGATTTTCGGCCATGAACATGACTTTGGAATTTGGCACAGCTCATACTTTCCTGTAGAGAACATCTGGGGCTACATTTCGTGCAAGTTTCAGCTCTATTGCCCCAGTATTGAGGGATAAATTTCAAACTCTAACAGAAAAAAGTGTCTCCTAGTCTAAGCGCAGTTTTTTTGCAGCCTGCTCTGCCGTTTTTCGCATAGCGTGTGGTGCTATACTTGGATTTTCGGCCATGAACATGACTTTGGAATTTGGCACAGCCCATACTTTCCTGTAGAGAACATCTAGGGCTACATTTCGTGCAAGTTTCAGCTCGATTGCCTAAGTATTGAGGGAGAAATTTCAAACTCTAGCAGAAAAAAGTGTCTCCTAGTCTAAGTGCAGTTTTTCTGCCGACTGCTCCGCCGTTTTGTCGCATAGCGTGTGGTGCTATACTTGGATTTTCGGCCATGAACATGACTTTGGAATTTGGCACAGCTCATACTTTCATTTAGAGAACATCTGGGGCTACATTTCGTGCAAGTTTCAGCTCGATTGCCTAAGTATTGAGGGAGAAATTTCAAACTCTAGCAGAAAAAAGTGTCTCATAGTCTAAGTGCAGTTTTTCTGCCGACTGCTCTGCCGTTTTGTCGCATAGCGTGTGGTGCTATACTTGGATTTTCGGCCATGAATATGACTTTGGAATTTGGCACAGCTCATACTTTCCTGTAGAGAACATCTGGGGCTACATTTCGTGCAAGTTTCAGCTCGATTGCCCCAGTATTGAGGGAAAAATTTCAAACTCTAGCAGAAAAAAGTGTCTCATAGTCTAAGTGCAGGGTTTTTTTTCCCGCCTGCTCTGACGTTTGTCGCATAGCGTGTGGTGCTATACTTGGATTTTCGGCCATGAACATGACTTTGGAATTTGGCTCAGCTCATACTTTCCTGTAGAGAACATCTGGGGCTACATTTCGTGCAAGTTTCAGCTCGATTGCCTAAGTATTGAGGGATAAATTTCAAACTCTAGCAGAAAAAAGTGTCTCCTAGTCTAAGCGCAGTTTTTTTGCCGCCTGCTCTGCCGTTTGTCGCATAGCGTGGGGTGCTATACTTGGATTTTCGGCCATGAACATGACTTTGGAATTTGGCACAGCTCATACTTCCCTGTAGAGTATATCTGGGGCTACATTTCGTGCAAGTTTCAGCTCGATTGCCTAAGTATTGAGGGAGAAATTTCCAACTCTAGCAGAAAAAAGTGTCTCATAGTCTAAGTGCAGTTTTTCTGCCGACTGCTCTGTCGTTTTGTCGCATAGCGTGTGGTGCTATACTTGGATTTTCGGCCATGAACATGACTTTGGAATTTGGCACAGCTCATACTGTCCTGTAGAGAACATCTAGGGCTACATTTCGTGCAAGTTTCAGCTCGATTGCCCCAGTATTGAGGGAAAAATTTCAAACTCTAGCAGAAAAAAGTGTCTCATAGTCTAAGTGCAGGGGTTTTTTTGCCGCGTTCTCTGCCGTTTTGTCGCATACCGTATGGTGCTATACTTGGATTTTCGGCCATGAACATGACTTTGGAATTTGGCTCAGCTCATACTTTCCTGTAGAGAACATCTGGGGCTACATTTCGTGCAAGTTTCAGCTCTATTGCCCCAGTATTGAGGGATAAATTTCAAACTCTAACAGAAAAAAGTGTCTCCTAGTCTAAGCGCAGTTTTTTTGCAGCCTGCTCTGCCGTTTTTCGCATAGCGTGTGGTGCTATACTTGGATTTTCGGCCATGAACATGACTTTGGAATTTGGCACAGCCCATACTTTCCTGTAGAGAACATCTAGGGCTACATTTCGTGCAAGTTTCAGCTCGATTGCCTAAGTATTGAGGGAGAAATTTCAAACTCTAGCAGAAAAAAGTGTCTCCTAGTCTAAGTGCAGTTTTTCTGCCGACTGCTCCGCCGTTTTGTCGCATAGCGTGTGGTGCTATACTTGGATTTTCGGCCATGAACATGACTTTGGAATTTGGCACAGCTCATACTTTCATTTAGAGAACATCTGGGGCTACATTTCGTGCAAGTTTCAGCTCGATTGCCTAAGTATTGAGGGAGAAATTTCAAACTCTAGCAGAAAAAAGTGTCTCATAGTCTAAGTGCAGTTTTTCTGCCGACTGCTCTGCCGTTTTGTCGCATAGCGTGTGGTGCTATACTTGGATTTTCGGCCATGAATATGACTTTGGAATTTGGCACAGCTCATACTTTCCTGTAGAGAACATCTGGGGCTACATTTCGTGCAAGTTTCAGCTCGATTGCCCCAGTATTGAGGGAAAAATTTCAAACTCTAGCAGAAAAAAGTGTCTCATAGTCTAAGTGCAGGGTTTTTTTTCCCGCCTGCTCTGACGTTTGTCGCATAGCGTGTGGTGCTATACTTGGATTTTCGGCCATGAACATGACTTTGGAATTTGGCTCAGCTCATACTTTCCTGTAGAGAACATCTGGGGCTACATTTCGTGCAAGTTTCAGCTCGATTGCCTAAGTATTGAGGGATAAATTTCAAACTCTAGCAGAAAAAAGTGTCTCCTAGTCTAAGCGCAGTTTTTTTGCCGCCTGCTCTGCCGTTTGTCGCATAGCGTGGGGTGCTATACTTGGATTTTCGGCCATGAACATGACTTTGGAATTTGGCACAGCTCATACTTCCCTGTAGAGTATATCTGGGGCTACATTTCGTGCAAGTTTCAGCTCGATTGCCTAAGTATTGAGGGAGAAATTTCCAACTCTAGCAGAAAAAAGTGTCTCATAGTCTAAGTGCAGTTTTTCTGCCGACTGCTCTGTCGTTTTGTCGCATAGCGTGTGGTGCTATACTTGGATTTTCGGCCATGAACATGACTTTGGAATTTGGCACAGCTCATACTGTCCTGTAGAGAACATCTAGGGCTACATTTCGTGCAAGTTTCAGCTCGATTGCCCCAGTATTGAGGGAAAAATTTCAAACTCTAGCAGAAAAAAGTGTCTCATAGTCTAAGTGCAGGGGTTTTTTTGCCGCGTTCTCTGCCGTTTTGTCGCATACCGTATGGTGCTATACTTGGATTTTCGGCCATGAACATGACTTTGGAATTTGGCTCAGCTCATACTTTCCTGTAGAGAACATCTGGGGCTACATTTCGTGCAAGTTTCAGCTCGATTGCCTAAGTATTGAGGGAGAAATTTCAAACTCTAACTGAAAAAAGTGTCTCCTAGTCTAAGTGCAGTTTTTCTGCCGACTGCTCCGCCGTTTTGTCGCATAGCGTGTGGTGCTATACTTGGATTTTCGGCCATGAATATGACTTTGGAATTTGGCACAGCTCATACTTTCCTGTAGAGAACATCTGGGGCTACATTTCGTGCAAGTTTCAGCTTGATTGCCCCAGTATTGAGGGAAAAATTTCAAACTCTAGCAGAAAAAAGTGTCTCATAGTCTAAGTGCAGGGTTTTTTTTCCCGCCTGCTCTGACGTTTGTCGCATAGCGTGTGGTGCTATACTTGGATTTTCGGCCATGAACATGACTTTGGAATTTGGCTCAGCTCATACTTTCCGGTAGAGAACATCTGGGGCTACATTTCGTGCAAGTTTCAGCTCGATTGCCTAAGTATTGAGGGAGAAATTTTCAAATCTAGCAGAAAAAAGTGTCTCATAGTCTAAGTGCAGTTTTTCTGCCGACTGCTCTGTCGTTTTGTCGCATAGCGTGTGGTGCTATACTTGGATTTTCGGCCATGAACATGACTTTGGAATTTGGCACAGCTCATACTGTCTTGTAGAGAACATCTAGGGCTACATTTCGTGCAAGTTTCAGCTCGATTGCCCCAGTATTGAGGGAAAAATTTCAAACTCTAGCAGAAAAAAGTGTCTCATAGTCTAAGTGCAGGGTTTTTTTTGCCGCGTGCTCTGCCGTTTTGTCGCATAGCGTATGGTGCTATACTTGGATTTTCGGCCATGAACATGACTTTGGAATTTGGCACAGCTCATACTTTCCTGTAGAGAACATCTGGGGCTACATTTCGTGCAAGTTTCAGCTCGATTGCCCCAGTATTGAGGGAGAAATTTCAAACTCTAGCAGAAAAAAGTGTCTCCTAGTCTAAGCGCAGTTTTTTTCCCGCCTGCTCTGCCGTTTGTCGCATAGCACATCTTCCCTGTAGAGTATATCTGGGGCTACATTTCGTGCAAGTTTCAGCTCGATTGCCCCAGTATTGAGGGAGAAATTTCAAACTCTAGCAGAAAAAAGTGTCTCCTAGTCTAAGTGCAGTTTTTCTGCCGACTGCTCTGCCGTTTTGTCGCATAGCGTGTGGTGCTATACTTGGATTTTCGGCCATGAACATGACTTTGGAATTTGGCACAGCTCATACTGTCCTGTAGAGTATATCTGGGGCTACATTTCGTGCAAGTTTCAGCTCGATTGCCCCAGTATTGAGGGAGAAATTTCAAACTCTAGCAGAAAAAAGTGTCTCCTAGTCTAAGCGCAGTTTTTTTGCCGCCTGCTCTGCCGTTTGTCGCATAGCGTGTGGTGCTATACTTGTATTTTCGCCCATGAACATGACTTTGGATTTTGGCACAGCTCATACTTTCCTGTAGAGAACATCCGGGGCTACATTTCGTGCAAGTTTCAGCTCGATTGCCTAAGTATTGAGGGAGAAATTTCCAACTCTAGCAGAAAAAAGTGTCTCATAGTCTAAGTGCAGTTTTTCTGCCGACTGCTCTGCCGTTTTGTCGCATAGCGTGTGGTGCTATACTTGGATTTTCGGCCATGAACATGACTTTGGAATTTGGCACAGCTCATACTTCCCTGTAGAGTATATATGGGGCTACATTTCGTGCAAGTTTCAGCTCGATTGCCTAAGTATTGAGGGAGAAATTTCAAACTCTAGTAGAAAAAAGTGTCTCATAGTCTAAGTGCAGTTTTTCTGCCGACTGCTCTGCCGTTTTGTCGCATAGCGTGTGGTGCTATACTTGGATTTTCGGCCATGAACATGACTTTGGAATTTGGCACAGCTCCTATTGTCCTGTAGAGAACATCTGGGGCTACATTTCGTGCAAGTTTTAGCTCGATTGCCCCAGTATTGAGGGGAAAATTTCAAACTCTAGCAGAAAAAAGTTTCTCCTAGTCTAAGTGCAGTTTTTCTGCCGACTGTTCCGCCGTTTTGTCGCATAGCGTGTGGTGCTATACTTTGATTTTCGGCCATGAACATGACTTTGGAATTTGGCACAGCTCATACTTTCATTTAGAGAACATCTGGGGCTACATTTCGTGCAAGTTTCAGCTCGATTGCCTAAGTATTGAGGGAGAAATTTCAAACTCTAGCAGAAAAAAGTGTCTCATAGTCTAAGTGCAGTTTTTCTGCCGACTGCTCTGCCGTTTTGTCGCATAGCGTGTGGTGCTATACTTGGATTTTCGGCCATGAATATGACTTTGGAATTTGGCACAGCTCATACTGTCCTGTAGAGAACATCTGGGGCTACACTTCGTGCAAGTTTTAGCTCGATTGCCCCAGTATTGAGGGAGAAATTTCAAACTCTAGCAGAAAAAAGTGTCTCCTAGTCTAAGCGCAGTTTTTCTGCCGACTGCTCTGCCGTTTTGTCGCATAGCGTGTGGTGCTATACTTGGATTTTCGGCCATGAACATGACTTTGGAATTTGGCACAGCTCATACTTTCATTTAGAGCACATCTGGGGCTACATTTCGTGCAAGTTTCAGCTCGATTGCCTCTGTATTGAGGGAGAAATTTTAAACTCTAACAGAAAAAAAGTGTCTCATAGTCTAAGTGCAGGTTTTTTTTTGCCGCGTGCTCTGCCGTTTTGTCGCATAGCGTGTGGTGCTATACTTTGATTTTCGGCCATGAATATGACTTTGGAATTTGGCACAGCTCATACTGTCCTGTAGAGAACATCTGGGGCTACACTTCGTGCAAGTTTTAGCTCGATTGCCCCAGTATTGAGGGAGAAATTTCAAACTCTAGCAGAAAAAAGTGTCTCCTAGTCTAAGCGCAGTTTTTCTGCCGACTGCTCTGCCGTTTTGTCGCATAGCGTGTGGTGCTATACTTGGATTTTCGGCCATGAACATGACTTTGGAATTTGGCACAGCTCATACTGTCCTGTAGAGTATATCTGGGGCTACATTTCGTGCAAGTTTCAGCTCGATTGCCCCAGTATTGAGGGAGAAATTTCAAACTCTAGCAGAAAAAAGTGTCTCCTAGTCTAAGCGCAGTTTTTTTCCCGCCTGCTCTGCCGTTTGTCGCATAGCACATCTTCCCTGTAGAGTATATCTGGGGCTACATTTCGTGCAAGTTTCAGCTCGATTGCCCCAGTATTGAGGGAGAAATTTCAAACTCTAGCAGAAAAAAGTGTCTCCTAGTCTAAGTGCAGTTTTTCTGCCGACTGCTCTGCCGTTTTGTCGCATAGCGTGTGGTGCTATACTTGGATTTTCGGCCATGAACATGACTTTGGAATTTGGCACAGCTCATACTGTCCTGTAGAGTATATCTGGGGCTACATTTCGTGCAAGTTTCAGCTCGATTGCCCCAGTATTGAGGGAGAAATTTCAAACTCTAGCAGAAAAAAGTGTCTCCTAGTCTAAGCGCAGTTTTTTTGCCGCCTGCTCTGCCGTTTGTCGCATAGCGTGTGGTGCTATACTTGTATTTTCGCCCATGAACATGACTTTGGATTTTGGCACAGCTCATACTTTCCTGTAGAGAACATCCGGGGCTACATTTCGTGCAAGTTTCAGCTCGATTGCCTAAGTATTGAGGGAGAAATTTTCAAATCTAGCAGAAAAAAGTGTCTCATAGTCTAAGTGCAGTTTTTCTGCCGACTGCTCTGTCGTTTTGTCGCATAGCGTGTGGTGCTATACTTGGATTTTCGGCCATGAACATGACTTTGGAATTTGGCACAGCTCATACTGTCTTGTAGAGAACATCTAGGGCTACATTTCGTGCAAGTTTCAGCTCGATTGCCCCAGTATTGAGGGAAAAATTTCAAACTCTAGCAGAAAAAAGTGTCTCATAGTCTAAGTGCAGGGTTTTTTTTGCCGCGTGCTCTGCCGTTTTGTCGCATAGCGTATGGTGCTATACTTGGATTTTCGGCCATGAACATGACTTTGGAATTTGGCACAGCTCATACTTTCCTGTAGAGAACATCTGGGGCTACATTTCGTGCAAGTTTCAGCTCGATTGCCCCAGTATTGAGGGAGAAATTTCAAACTCTAGCAGAAAAAAGTGTCTCCTAGTCTAAGCGCAGTTTTTTTCCCGCCTGCTCTGCCGTTTGTCGCATAGCACATCTTCCCTGTAGAGTATATCTGGGGCTACATTTCGTGCAAGTTTCAGCTCGATTGCCCCAGTATTGAGGGAGAAATTTCAAACTCTAGCAGAAAAAAGTGTCTCCTAGTCTAAGTGCAGTTTTTCTGCCGACTGCTCTGCCGTTTTGTCGCATAGCGTGTGGTGCTATACTTGGATTTTCGGCCATGAACATGACTTTGGAATTTGGCACAGCTCATACTGTCCTGTAGAGTATATCTGGGGCTACATTTCGTGCAAGTTTCAGCTCGATTGCCCCAGTATTGAGGGAGAAATTTCAAACTCTAGCAGAAAAAAGTGTCTCCTAGTCTAAGCGCAGTTTTTTTGCCGCCTGCTCTGCCGTTTGTCGCATAGCGTGTGGTGCTATACTTGTATTTTCGCCCATGAACATGACTTTGGATTTTGGCACAGCTCATACTTTCCTGTAGAGAACATCCGGGGCTACATTTCGTGCAAGTTTCAGCTCGATTGCCTAAGTATTGAGGGAGAAATTTCCAACTCTAGCAGAAAAAAGTGTCTCATAGTCTAAGTGCAGTTTTTCTGCCGACTGCTCTGCCGTTTTGTCGCATAGCGTGTGGTGCTATACTTGGATTTTCGGCCATGAACATGACTTTGGAATTTGGCACAGCTCATACTTCCCTGTAGAGTATATATGGGGCTACATTTCGTGCAAGTTTCAGCTCGATTGCCTAAGTATTGAGGGAGAAATTTCAAACTCTAGTAGAAAAAAGTGTCTCATAGTCTAAGTGCAGTTTTTCTGCCGACTGCTCTGCCGTTTTGTCGCATAGCGTGTGGTGCTATACTTGGATTTTCGGCCATGAACATGACTTTGGAATTTGGCACAGCTCATATTGTCCTGTAGAGAACATCTGGGGCTACATTTCGTGCAAGTTTTAGCTCGATTGCCCCAGTATTGAGGGGAAAATTTCAAACTCTAGCAGAAAAAAGTTTCTCCTAGTCTAAGTGCAGTTTTTCTGCCGACTGTTCCGCCGTTTTGTCGCATAGCGTGTGGTGCTATACTTTGATTTTCGGCCATGAACATGACTTTGGAATTTGGCACAGCTCATACTTTCATTTAGAGAACATCTGGGGCTACATTTCGTGCAAGTTTCAGCTCGATTGCCTAAGTATTGAGGGAGAAATTTCAAACTCTAGCAGAAAAAAGTGTCTCATAGTCTAAGTGCAGTTTTTCTGCCGACTGCTCTGCCGTTTTGTCGCATAGCGTGTGGTGCTATACTTGGATTTTCGGCCATGAATATGACTTTGGAATTTGGCACAGCTCATACTGTCCTGTAGAGAACATCTGGGGCTACACTTCGTGCAAGTTTTAGCTCGATTGCCCCAGTATTGAGGGAGAAATTTCAAACTCTAGCAGAAAAAAGTGTCTCCTAGTCTAAGCGCAGTTTTTCTGCCGACTGCTCTGCCGTTTTGTCGCATAGCGTGTGGTGCTATACTTGGATTTTCGGCCATGAACATGACTTTGGAATTTGGCACAGCTCATACTTTCATTTAGAGCACATCTGGGGCTACATTTCGTGCAAGTTTCAGCTCGATTGCCTCTGTATTGAGGGAGAAATTTTAAACTCTAACAGAAAAAAAGTGTCTCATAGTCTAAGTGCAGGTTTTTTTTTGCCGCGTGCTCTGCCGTTTTGTCGCATAGCGTGTGGTGCTATACTTTGATTTTCGGCCATGAATATGACTTTGGAATTTGGCACAGCTCATACTGTCCTGTAGAGAACATCTGGGGCTACACTTCGTGCAAGTTTTAGCTCGATTGCCCCAGTATTGAGGGAGAAATTTCAAACTCTAGCAGAAAAAAGTGTCTCCTAGTCTAAGCGCAGTTTTTCTGCCGACTGCTCTGCCGTTTTGTCGCATAGCGTGTGGTGCTATACTTGGATTTTCGGCCATGAACATGACTTTGGAATTTGGCACAGCTCATACTGTCCTGTAGAGTATATCTGGGGCTACATTTCGTGCAAGTTTCAGCTCGATTGCCCCAGTATTGAGGGAGAAATTTCAAACTCTAGCAGAAAAAAGTGTCTCCTAGTCTAAGCGCAGTTTTTTTCCCGCCTGCTCTGCCGTTTGTCGCATAGCACATCTTCCCTGTAGAGTATATCTGGGGCTACATTTCGTGCAAGTTTCAGCTCGATTGCCCCAGTATTGAGGGAGAAATTTCAAACTCTAGCAGAAAAAAGTGTCTCCTAGT
Source organism: Astropecten irregularis (assembly GCA_963971285.1). Taxonomy (NCBI): domain Eukaryota; kingdom Metazoa; phylum Echinodermata; class Asteroidea; order Paxillosida; family Astropectinidae; genus Astropecten; species Astropecten irregularis. The sequence continues at coordinate 15,955,948 of OZ020251.1, read as the reverse complement.
CTAAGCGCAGTTTTTTTGCCGCCTGCTCTGCCGTTTGTCGCATAGCGTGTGGTGCTATACTTGTATTTTCGCCCATGAACATGACTTTGGATTTTGGCACAGCTCATACTTTCCTGTAGAGAACATCCGGGGCTACATTTCGTGCAAGTTTCAGCTCGATTGCCTAAGTATTGAGGGAGAAATTTCCAACTCTAGCAGAAAAAAGTGTCTCATAGTCTAAGTGCAGTTTTTCTGCCGACTGCTCTGCCGTTTTGTCGCATAGCATGTGGTGCTATACTTGGATTTTCGGCCATGAACATGACTTTGGAATTTGGCACAGCTCATACTTCCCTGTAGAGTATATATGGGGCTACATTTCGTGCAAGTTTCAGCTCGATTGCCTAAGTATTGAGGGAGAAATTTCAAACTCTAGTAGAAAAAAGTGTCTCATAGTCTAAGTGCAGTTTTTCTGCCGACTGCTCTGCCGTTTTGTCGCATAGCGTGTGGTGCTATACTTGGATTTTCGGCCATGAACATGACTTTGGAATTTGGCACAGCTCATATTGTCCTGTAGAGAACATCTGGGGCTACATTTCGTGCAAGTTTTAGCTCGATTGCCCCAGTATTGAGGGGAAAATTTCAAACTCTAGCAGAAAAAAGTTTCTCCTAGTCTAAGTGCAGTTTTTCTGCCGACTGTTCCGCCGTTTTGTCGCATAGCGTGTGGTGCTATACTTGGATTTTCGGCCATGAACATGACTTTGGAATTTGGCACAGCTCATACTTTCATTTAGAGAACATCTGGGGCTACATTTCGTGCAAGTTTCAGCTCGATTGCCTAAGTATTGAGGGAGAAATTTCAAACTCTAGCAGAAAAAAGTGTCTCATAGTCTAAGTGCAGTTTTTCTGCCGACTGCTCTGCCGTTTTGTCGCATAGCGTGTGGTGCTATACTTGGATTTTCGGCCATGAACATGACTTAGGAATTTGGCACAGCTCATACTTTCATTTAGAGCACATCTGGGGCTACATTTCGTGCAAGTTTCAGCTCGATTGCCTCTGTATTGAGGGAGAAATTTTAAACTCTAACAGAAAAAAAGTGTCTCATAGTCTAAGTGCAGGGTTTTTTTTGCCGCGTGCTCTGCCGTTTTGTCGCATAGCGTGTGGTGCTATACTTTGATTTTCGGCCATAAACATGACTTTGGAATTTGGCACAGCTCATACTGTCCTGTAGAGAACATCTGGGGCTACACTTCGTGCAAGTTTTAGCTCGATTGCCCCAGTATTGAGGGAGAAATTTCAAACTCTAGCAGAAAAAAGTGTCTCCTAGTCTAAGCGCAGTTTTTTTGCCGCCTGCTCTGCCGTTTGTCGCATAGCACATCTTCCCTGTAGAGTATATCTGGGGCTACATTTCGTGCAAGTTTCAGCTCGATTGCCCCAGTATTGAGGGAGAAATTTCAAACTCTAGCAGAAAAAAGTGTCTCCTAGTCTAAGCGCAGTTTTTTTGCCGCCTGCTCTGCCGTTTGTCGCATAGCGTGTGGTGCTATACTTGGATTTTCGGCCATGAATATGACTTTGGAATTTGGCACAGCTCATACTTCCCTGTAGAGTATATCTGGGGCTACATTTCGTGCAAGTTTTAGCTCGATTGCCCCAGTATTGAGGGAGAAATTTCAAACTCTAGCAGAAAAAAGTGTCTCCTAGTCTAAGCGCAGTTTTTTTGCCGCCTGCTCTGCCGTTTGTCGCATAACGTGTGGTGCTATACTTGGATTTTCGCCCATGGACATGACTTTGGATTTTGGCACAGCTCATATTTTCCTGTAGAGAATATCTGGGGCTACATTTCGTGCAAGTTTCAGCTCGATTGCCTAAGTATTGAGGGAGAAATTTCCAACTCTAGCAGAAAAAAGTGTCTCATAGTCTAAGTGCAGTTTTTCTGCCGACTGCTCTGCCGTTTTGTCGCATAGCGTGTGGTGCTATACTTGGATTTTCGGCCATGAACATGACTTTGGAATTTGGCACAGCTCATACGTTCCTGTAGAGAACATCTGGGGCTACATTTCGTGCAAGTTTCAGCTCGATTGCCTAAGTATTGAGGGATAAATTTCAAACTCTAACTGAAAAAAGTGTCTCATAGTCTAAGTGCAGTTTTTCTGCCGACTGCTCTGCCGTTTTGTCGCATAGCGTGTGGTGCTATACTTGGATTTTCGGCCATGAACATGACTTTGGAATTTGGCACAGCCCATACTTTCCTGTAGAGAACATCTGGGGCTACATTTCGTGCAAGTTTCAGCTCGATTTCCTAAGTATTGAGGGAGAAATTTCAAACTCTAGCAGAAAAAAGTGTCTCCTAGTCTAAGTGCAGTTTTTCTGCCGACTGCTCCGCCGTTTTGTCGCATAGCGTGTGGTGCTATACTTGGATTTTCGGCCATGAATATGACTTTGGAATTTGGCACAGCTCATACTTTCCTGTAGAGAACATCTGGGGCTACATTTCGTGCAAGTTTCAGCTCGATTGCCTCTGTATTGAGGGAGAAATTTTAAACTCTAACAGAAAAAAGTGTCTCATAGTCTAAGTGCAGGTTTTTTTTTGCCGCGTGCTCTGCCGTTTTGTCGCATAGCGTGTGGTGCTATACTTGGATTTTCGGCCATGAACATGACTTTGGAATTTGGCACAGCTCATACTTTCCTGTAGAGAACATCTCGGGCTACATTTCGTGCAAGTTTCAGCTCGATTGCCTAAGTATTGAGGGAGAAATTTCAAACTCTAGTAGAAAAAAGTGTCTCATAGTCTAAGTGCAGTTTTTCTGCCGACTGCTCTGCCGTTTTGTCGCATAGCGTGTGGTGCTATACTTGGATTTCGGCCATGAACATGACTTTTGAATTTGGCACAGCTCATCCGTTCCTGTAGAGAACATCTGGGGCTACATTTCGTGCAAGTTTCAGCTCGATTGCCTAAGTATTGAGGGATAAATTTCAAACTCTAACTGAAAAAAGTGTCTCATAGTCTAAGTGCAGTTTTTCTGCCGACTGCTCTGCCGTTTTGTCGCATAGCGTGTGGTGCTATACTTGGATTTTCGGCCATGAACATGACTTTGGAATTTGACACAGCTCATACTTTCCTGTAGAGAACATCTGGGGCTACATTTCGTGCAAGTTTCAGCTCGATTGCCTAAGTATTGAGGGAGAAATTTCAAACTCTAGCAGAAAAAAGTGTCTCCTAGTCTAAGTGCAGTTTTTCTGCCTACTGCTCCGCCGTTTTGTCGCATAGCGTGTGGTGCTATACTTGGATTTTCGGCCATGAACATGACTTAGGAATTTGGCACAACTCATACTTTCATTTAGAGCACATCTCGGGCTACATTTCGTGCGAGTTTCAGCTCGATTGCCTAAGTATTGAGGGAGAAATTTCCAACTCTAGCAGAAAAAAAGTGTCTCATAGTCTAAGTGCAGTTTTTCTGCCGACTGCTCTGCCGTTTTGTCGCATAGCGTGTCGTGATATACTTGGATTTTCGGCCATGAACATGACTTTGGAATTTGGCACAGCTCATACTTCCCTGTAGAGTATATATGGGGCTACATTTCGTGCAAGTTTCAGCTCGATTGCCTACGTATTGAGGGAGAAATTTCAAACTCTAGCAGAAAAAAGTGTCTCATAGTCTAAGTGCAGGGGTTTTTTTGCCGCGTGCTCTGCCGTTTTGTCGCATAGCGTGTGGTGCTATACTTGGATTTTCGGCCATGAACATGACTTTGGAATTTGGCACAGTTCATACTGTCCTGTAGAGAACATCTGGGGCTACATTTCGTGCAAGTTTCAGCTCGATTGCCCCAGTATTGAGGGAGAAATTTCAAACTCTAGCAGAAAAAAGTGTCTCCTAGTCTAAGCGCAGTTTTTTTGCCGCCTGCTCTGCCGTTTGTCGCATAGCGTGTGGTGCTATACTTGGATTTTCGGCCATGAACATGACTTTGGAATTTGGCACAGCTCATACTTCCCTGTAGAGTATATCTGGGGCTACATTTCGTGCAAGTTTCAGCTCGATTGCCTAAGTATTGAGGGATAAATTTCAAACTCTAGCAGAAAAAAGTGTCTCATAGTCTAAGTGCAGTTTTTCTGCCGACTGCTCTGCCGTTTTGTCGCATAGCGTGTGGTGCTATACTTGGATTTTCGGCCATGAACATGACTTTGGAATTTGGCTCAGCTCATACTTTCCTGTAGAGAACATCTGGGGCTACATTTCGTGCAAGTTTCAGCTCGATTGCCTAAGTATTGAGGGATAAATTTCAAACTCTAACTGAAAAAAGTGTCTCATAGTCTAAGTGCAATTTTTCTGCCGACTGCTCTGCCGTTTTGTCGCATAGCGTGTGGTGCTATACTTGGATTTTCGGCCATGAACATGACTTTGGAATTTGACACAGCTCATACTTTCCTGTAGAGAACATCTGGGTCTACATTTCGTGCAAGTTTCAGCTCGATTGCCTAAGTATTGAGGGAGAAATTTCAAACTCTAGCAGAAAAAAGTGTCTCATAGTCTAAGTGCAGTTTTTCTGCCGACTGCTCCGCCGTTTTGTCGCATAGCGTGTGGTGCTATACTTGGATTTTCGGCCATGAACATGACTTAGGAATTTGGCACAGCTCATACTTTCATTTAGAGCACATCTGGGGCTACATTTCGTGCAAGTTTCAGCTCGATTGCCTCTGTGTTGAGGGAGAAATTTTAAACTCTAACAGAAAAAAGTGTCTCCTAGTCTAAGTGCAGTTTTTCTGCCGACTGCTTCGCCGTTTTGTCGCATAGCGTGTGGTGCTATACTTGGATTTTCGGCCATGAATATGACTTTGGAATTTGGCACAGCTCATACTTCCCTGTAGAGTATATATGGGGCTACATTTCATGCAAGTTTCAGCTCGATTGCCTAAGTATTGAGGGAGAAATCTCAAACTCTAGTAGAAAAAAGTGTCTCATAGTCTAAGTGCAGTTTTTCTGCCGACTGCTCTGCCGTTTTGTCGCATAGCGTGTGGTGCTATACTTGGATTTTCGGCCATGAACATGACTTTGGAATTTGGCACTGCTCATACTTTCCTGTAGAGAACATCTGGGGCTACATTTCGTGCAAGTTTCAGCTCGATTGCCTAAGTATTGAGGGAGAAATTTCAAACTCTAGTAGAAAAAAGTGTCTCCTAGTCTAAGCGCAGTTTTTGTGCCGACTGCTCCGCCGTTTTGTCGCCTAGCGTGTGGTGCTATACTTGGATTTTCGGCCATGAACATGACTTTGGAATTTGGCACAGCTCATACTTTCATTTAGAGTACATCTGGGGCTACATTTCGTGCAAGTTTCAGCTCGATTGCCTCTGTATTGAGGGAGAAATTTCAAACTCTAACAGAAAAAAGTGTCTCATAGTCTAAGTGCAGGGTTTTTTTTGCCGCGTGCTCTGCCGTTTTGTCGCATAGCGTGTGGTGCTATACTTGGATTTTCGGCCATGAACATGACTTTGGAATTTGGCACAACTCATACTTTCCTGTAGAGAACATCTCGGGCTACATTTCGTGCAAGTTTCAGCTCGATTGCCTAAGTATTGAGGGAGAAATTTCCAACTCTAGCAGAAAAAAAGTGTCTCATAGTCTAAGTGCAGTTTTTCTGCCGACTGCTCCGCCGTTTTGTCGCATAGCGTGTGGTGCTATACTTGGATTTTCGGCCATGAATATGACTTTGGAATTTGGCACAGCTCATACTTTCCTGTAGAGAACATCTGGGGCTACATTTCGTGCAAGTTTCAGCTCGATTGCCCCAGTATTGAGGGAAAAATTTCAAACTCTAGCAGAAAAAAGTGTCTCATAGTCTAAGTGCAGGGTTTTTTTTGCCGCCTGCTCTGACGTTTGTCGCATAGCGTGTGGTGCTATACTTGGATTTTCGGCCATGAACATGACTTTGGAATTTGGCTCAGCTCATACTTTCCTGTAGAGAACATCTGGGGCTACATTTCGTGCAAGTTTCAGCTCGATTGCCTAAGTATTGAGGGATAAATTTCAAACTCTAACTGAAAAAAGTGTCTTATAGTCTAAGTGCAGTTTTTCTGCCGACTGCTCTGCCGTTTTGTCGCATAGCGTGTGGTGCTATACTTGCATTTTCGGCCATGAACATGACTTTGGAATTTGACACAGCTCATACTTTCCTGTAGCGAACATCTGGGGCTACATTTCGTGCAAGTTTTAGCTCGATTGCCCCAGTATTGAGGGAGAAATTTCAAACTCTAGCAGAAAAAAGTGTCTCCTAGTCTAAGCGCAGTTTTTTTGCCGCCTGCTCTGCCGTTTGTCGCATAGCGTGTGGTGCTATACTTGGATTTTCGCCCATGAACATGACTTTGGAATTTGGCACAGCTCATACTTCCCTGTAGAGTATATCTGGGGCTACATTTCGTGCAAGTTTCAGCTCGATTGCCCCAGTATTGAGGGAGAAATTTCAAACTCTAGCAGAAAAAAGTGTCTCCTAGTCTAAGCGCAGTTTTTTTGCCGCCTGCTCTGCCGTTTGTCGCATAGCGTGTGGTGCTATACTTGGATTTTCGGCCATGAACATGACTTTGGAATTTGGCACAGCTCATACTTCCCTGTAGAGTATATCTGGGGCTACATTTCGTGCAAGTTTCAGCTCGATTGCCTCTGTATTGAGGGAGAAATTTTAAACTCTAACAGAAAAAAGTGTCTCATAGTCTAAGTGCAGGGTTTTTTTTGCCGCGTGCTCTGCCGTTTTGTCGCATAGAGTGTGGTGCTATACTTGGATTTTCGGCTATGAACATGACTTTGGAATTTGGCACAGCTCATACTTTCCTGTAGAGAACATCTGGGGCTACATTTCGTGCAAGTTTCAGCTCGATTGCCTAAGTATTGAGGGAGAAATTTCAAACTCTAGCAGAAAAAAGTGTCTCCTAGTCTAAGCGCAGTTTATTTGCCGCCTGCTCTGCCGTTTGTCGCATAGCGTGTGGTGCTATACTTGGATTTTCGCCCATGAACATGACTTTGGATTTTGGCACAGCTCATATTTTCCTGTAGAGAACATCTGGGGCTACATTTCGTGCAAGTTTCAGCTCGATTGCCTAAGTATTGAGGGAGAAATTTCAAACTCTAGCAGAAAAAAGTGTCTCATAGTCTAAGTGCAGTTTTTCTGCCGACTGCTCTGCCGTTTTGTCGCATAGCGTGTGGTGCTATACTTGGATTTTCGGCCATGAACATGACTTAGGAATTTGGCACAGCTCATACTTTCATTTAGAGCACATCTGGGGCTACATTTCGTGCAAGTTTCAGCTCGATTGCCTCTGTATTGAGGGAGAAATTTTAAACTCTAACAGAAAAAAGTGTCTCATAGTCTAAGTGCAGGGTTTTTTTTGCCGCGTGCTCTGCCGTTTTGTCGCATAGAGTGTGGTGCTATACTTGGATTTTCGGCTATGAACATGACTTTGGAATTTGGCACAGCTCATACTTTCCTGTAGAGAACATCTGGGGCTACATTTCGTGCAAGTTTCAGCTCGATTGCCTAAGTATTGAGGGAGAAATTTCAAACTCTAGCAGAAAAAAGTGTCTCCTAGTCTAAGCGCAGTTTTTTTTGCCGCCTGCTCTGCCGTTTGTCGCATAGCGTGTGGTGCTATACTTGGATTTTCGGCCATGAACATGACTTTGGAATTTGGCACTGCTCATACTTTCCTGTAGCGAACATCTGGGGCTACATTTCGTGCAAGTTTTAGCTCGATTGCCCCAGTATTGAGGGAGAAATTTCAAACTCTAGCAGAAAAAAGTGTCTCCTAGTCTAAGCGCAGTTTTTTTGCCGCCTGCTCTGCCGTTTGTCGCATAGCGTGTGGTGCTATACTTGGATTTTCGCCCATGAACATGACTTTGGAATTTGGCACAGCTCATACTTCCCTGTAGAGTATATCTGGGGCTACATTTCGTGCAAGTTTCAGCTCGATTGCCCCAGTATTGAGGGAGAAATTTCAAACTCTAGCAGAAAAAAGTGTCTCCTAGTCTAAGCGCAGTTTTTTTGCCGCCTGCTCTGCCGTTTGTCGCATAGCGTGTGGTGCTATACTTGGATTTTCGGCCATGAACATGACTTTGGAATTTGGCACAGCTCATACTTCCCTGTAGAGTATATCTGGGGCTACATTTCGTGCAAGTTTCAGCTCGATTGCCCCAGTATTGAGGGAGAAATTTCAAACTCTAGCAGAAAAAAGTGTCTCCTAGTCTAAGCGCAGTTTATTTGCCGCCTGCTCTGCCGTTTGTCGCATAGCGTGTGGTGCTATACTTGGATTTTCGCCCATGAACATGACTTTGGATTTTGGCACAGCTCATATTTTCCTGTAGAGAACATCTGGGGCTACATTTCGTGCAAGTTTCAGCTCGATTGCCTAAGTATTGAGGGAGAAATTTCAAACTCTAGCAGAAAAAAGTGTCTCATAGTCTAAGTGCAGTTTTTCTGCCGACTGCTCTGCCGTTTTGTCGCATAGCGTGTGGTGCTATACTTGGATTTTCGGCCATGAACATGACTTAGGAATTTGGCACAGCTCATACTTTCATTTAGAGCACATCTGGGGCTACATTTCGTGCAAGTTTCAGCTCGATTGCCTCTGTATTGAGGGAGAAATTTTAAACTCTAACAGAAAAAAGTGTCTCATAGTCTAAGTGCAGGGTTTTTTTTGCCGCGTGCTCTGCCGTTTTGTCGCATAGAGTGTGGTGCTATACTTGGATTTTCGGCTATGAACATGACTTTGGAATTTGGCACAGCTCATACTTTCCTGTAGAGAACATCTGGGGCTACATTTCGTGCAAGTTTCAGCTCGATTGCCTAAGTATTGAGGGAGAAATTTCAAACTCTAGCAGAAAAAAGTGTCTCCTAGTCTAAGCGCAGTTTTTTTTGCCGCCTGCTCTGCCGTTTGTCGCATAGCGTGTGGTGCTATACTTGGATTTTCGGCCATGAACATGACTTTGGAATTTGGCACTGCTCATACTTTCCTGTAGCGAACATCTGGGGCTACATTTCGTGCAAGTTTTAGCTCGATTGCCCCAGTATTGAGGGAGAAATTTCAAACTCTAGCAGAAAAAAGTGTCTCCTAGTCTAAGCGCAGTTTTTTTGCCGCCTGCTCTGCCGTTTGTCGCATAGCGTGTGGTGCTATACTTGGATTTTCGCCCATGAACATGACTTTGGAATTTGGCACAGCTCATACTTCCCTGTAGAGTATATCTGGGGCTACATTTCGTGCAAGTTTCAGCTCGATTGCCCCAGTATTGAGGGAGAAATTTCAAACTCTAGCAGAAAAAAGTGTCTCCTAGTCTAAGCGCAGTTTTTTTGCCGCCTGCTCTGCCGTTTGTCGCATAGCGTGTGGTGCTATACTTGGATTTTCGGCCATGAACATGACTTTGGAATTTGGCACAGCTCATACTTCCCTGTAGAGTATATCTGGGGCTACATTTCGTGCAAGTTTCAGCTCGATTGCCCCAGTATTGAGGGAGAAATTTCAAACTCTAGCAGAAAAAAGTGTCTCCTAGTCTAAGCGCAGTTTATTTGCCGCCTGCTCTGCCGTTTGTCGCATAGCGTGTGGTGCTATACTTGGATTTTCGCCCATGAACATGACTTTGGATTTTGGCACAGCTCATATTTTCCTGTAGAGAACATCTGGGGCTACATTTCGTGCAAGTTTCAGCTCGATTGCCTAAGTATTGAGGGAGAAATTTCAAACTCTAGCAGAAAAAAGTGTCTCATAGTCTAAGTGCAGTTTTTCTGCCGACTGCTCTGCCGTTTTGTCGCATAGCGTGTGGTGCTATACTTGGATTTTCGGCCATGAACATGACTTAGGAATTTGGCACAGCTCATACTTTCATTTAGAGCACATCTGGGGCTACATTTCGTGCAAGTTTCAGCTCGATTGCCTCTGTATTGAGGGAGAAATTTTAAACTCTAACAGAAAAAAGTGTCTCATAGTCTAAGTGCAGGGTTTTTTTTGCCGCGTGCTCTGCCGTTTTGTCGCATAGAGTGTGGTGCTATACTTGGATTTTCGGCTATGAACATGACTTTGGAATTTGGCACAGCTCATACTTTCCTGTAGAGAACATCTGGGGCTACATTTCGTGCAAGTTTCAGCTCGATTGCCTAAGTATTGAGGGAGAAATTTCAAACTCTAGCAGAAAAAAGTGTCTCCTAGTCTAAGCGCAGTTTTTTTTTGCCGCCTGCTCTGCCGTTTGTCGCATAGCGTGTGGTGCTATACTTGGATTTTCGGCCATGAACATGACTTTGGAATTTGGCACTGCTCATACTTTCCTGTAGCGAACATCTGGGGCTACATTTCGTGCAAGTTTTAGCTCGATTGCCCCAGTATTGAGGGAGAAATTTCAAACTCTAGCAGAAAAAAGTGTCTCCTAGTCTAAGCGCAGTTTTTTTGCCGCCTGCTCTGCCGTTTGTCGCATAGCGTGTGGTGCTATACTTGGATTTTCGCCCATGAACATGACTTTGGAATTTGGCACAGCTCATACTTCCCTGTAGAGTATATCTGGGGCTACATTTCGTGCAAGTTTCAGCTCGATTGCCCCAGTATTGAGGGAGAAATTTCAAACTCTAGCAGAAAAAAGTGTCTCCTAGTCTAAGCGCAGTTTTTTTGCCGCCTGCTCTGCCGTTTGTCGCATAGCGTGTGGTGCTATACTTGGATTTTCGGCCATGAACATGACTTTGGAATTTGGCACAGCTCATACTTCCCTGTAGAGTATATCTGGGGCTACATTTCGTGCAAGTTTCAGCTCGATTGCCCCAGTATTGAGGGAGAAATTTCAAACTCTAGCAGAAAAAAGTGTCTCCTAGTCTAAGCGCAGTTTATTTGCCGCCTGCTCTGCCGTTTGTCGCATAGCGTGTGGTGCTATACTTGGATTTTCGCCCATGAACATGACTTTGGATTTTGGCACAGCTCATATTTTCCTGTAGAGAACATCTGGGGCTACATTTCGTGCAAGTTTCAGCTCGATTGCCTAAGTATTGAGGGAGAAATTTCAAACTCTAGCAGAAAAAAGTGTCTCATAGTCTAAGTGCAGTTTTTCTGCCGACTGCTCTGCCGTTTTGTCGCATAGCGTGTGGTGCTATACTTGGATTTTCGGCCATGAACATGACTTAGGAATTTGGCACAGCTCATACTTTCATTTAGAGCACATCTGGGGCTACATTTCGTGCAAGTTTCAGCTCGATTGCCTCTGTATTGAGGGAGAAATTTCAAACTCTAACAGAAAAAAGTGTCTCATAGTCTAAGTGCAGGGTTTTTTTTGCCGCGTGCTCTGCCGTTTTGTCGCATAGCGTGTGGTGCTATACTTGGATTTTCGGCCATGAACATGACTTTGGAATTTGGCACAACTCATACTTTCCTGTAGAGAACATCTCGGGCTACATTTCGTGCAAGTTTCAGCTCGATTGCCTAAGTATTGAGGGAGAAATTTCAAACTCTAGCAGAAAAGAAGTGTCTCATAGTCTAAGTGCAGTTTTTCTGCCGACTGCTCCGCCGTTTTGTCGCATAGCGTGTGGTGCTATACTTGGATTTTCGGCCATGAATATGACTTTGGAATTTGGCACAGCTCATACTTTCCTGTAGAGAACATCTGGGGCTACATTTCGTGCAAGTTTCAGCTCGATTGCCTAAGTATTGAGGGATAAATTTCAAACTCTAACTGAAAAAAGTGTCTTATAGTCTAAGTGCAGTTTTTCTGCCGACTGCTCTGCCGTTTTGTCGCATAGCGTGTGGTGCTATACTTGCATTTTCGGCCATGAACATGACTTTGGAATTTGACACAGCTCATACTTTCCTGTAGCGAACATCTGGGGCTACATTTCGTGCAAGTTTTAGCTCGATTGCCCCAGTATTGAGGGAGAAATTTCAAACTCTAGCAGAAAAAAGTGTCTCCTAGTCTAAGCGCAGTTTTTTTGCCGCCTGCTCTGCCGTTTGTCGCATAGCGTGTGGTGCTATACTTGGATTTTCGCCCATGAACATGACTTTGGAATTTGGCACAGCTCATACTTCCCTGTAGAGTATATCTGGGGCTACATTTCGTGCAAGTTTCAGCTCGATTGCCCCAGTATTGAGGGAGAAATTTCAAACTCTAGCAGAAAAAAGTGTCTCCTAGTCTAAGCGCAGTTTTTTTGCCGCCTGCTCTGCCGTTTGTCGCATAGCGTGTGGTGCTATACTTGGATTTTCGGCCATGAACATGACTTTGGAATTTGGCACAGCTCATACTTCCCTGTAGAGTATATCTGGGGCTACATTTCGTGCAAGTTTCAGCTCGATTGCCCCAGTATTGAGGGAGAAATTTCAAACTCTAGCAGAAAAAAGTGTCTCCTAGTCTAAGCGCAGTTTATTTGCCGCCTGCTCTGCCGTTTCTCGCATAGCGTGTGGTGCTATACTTGGATTTTCGCCCATGAACATGACTTTGGATTTTGGCACAGCTCATATTTTCCTGTAGAGAACATCTGGGGCTACATTTCGTGCAAGTTTCAGCTCGATTGCCTAAGTATTGAGGGAGAAATTTCAAACTCTAGCAGAAAAAAGTGTCTCATAGTCTAAGTGCAGTTTTTCTGCCGACTGCTCTGCCGTTTTGTCGCATAGCGTGTGGTGCTATACTTGGATTTTCGGCCATGAACATGACTTAGGAATTTGGCACAGCTCATACTTTCATTTAGAGCACATCTGGGGCTACATTTCGTGCAAGTTTCAGCTCGATTGCCTCTGTATTGAGGGAGAAATTTTAAACTCTAACAGAAAAAAGTGTCTCATAGTCTAAGTGCAGGGTTTTTTTTGCCGCGTGCTCTGCCGTTTTGTCGCATAGAGTGTGGTGCTATACTTGGATTTTCGGCTATGAACATGACTTTGGAATTTGGCACAGCTCATACTTTCCTGTAGAGAACATCTGGGGCTACATTTCGTGCAAGTTTCAGCTCGATTGCCTAAGTATTGAGGGAGAAATTTCAAACTCTAGCAGAAAAAAGTGTCTCCTAGTCTAAGCGCAGTTTTTTTTGCCGCCTGCTCTGCCGTTTGTCGCATAGCGTGTGGTGCTATACTTGGATTTTCGGCCATGAACATGACTTTGGAATTTGGCACTGCTCATACTTTCCTGTAGAGTACATCTAGGGCTACATTTCGTGCAAGTTTCAGCTCGATTGCCTAAGTTTTTTAGGGAGAAATTTCAAACTCTAGCAGAAAAAAGTGTCTCATAGCCTAAGTGCAGGGTTTTTTTTGCCGCGTGCTCTGCCGTTTTGTCGCATAGCGTGTGGTGCTATACTTGGATTTTCGGCCATGAAAATGACTTTGGAATTTGGCACAGCTCATACTTTCCTGTAGAGAACATCTGGGGCTACATTTCGTGCAAGTTTCAGCTCGATTGCCTAAGTATTGAGGGAGAAATTTCAAACTCTAGCAGAAAAAAGTGTCTCATAGTCTAAGTGCAGGGGTTTTTTTGCCGCGTGCTCTGCCGTTTTGTCGCATAGCGTGTGGTGCTATACTTGGATTTTCGGCCATGAACATGACTTTGGAATTTGGCACTGCTCATTCTTTCCTGTAGAGAACATCTGGGGCTACATTTCGTGCAAGTTTCAGCTCGATTGCCTCTGTATTGAGGGAGAAATTTCAAACTCTAACAGAAAAAAGTGTCTCATAGTCTAAGTGCAGGGTTTTTTTTGCCGCGTGCTCTGCCGTTTTGTCGCATAGCGTGTGGTGCTATACTTGGATTTTCGGCCATGAACATGACTTTGGAATTTGGCACAGCTCATACTTTCCTGCAGAGAACATCTAGGGCTACATTTCGTGCGAGTTTCAGCTCGATTGCCTAAGTATTGAGGGAGAAATTTCAAACTCTAGCAGAATAAAGTGTCTCATAGTCTAAGTGCAGTTTTTCTGCCGACTGCTCTGCCGTTTTGTCGCATAGCGTGTGGTGCTATACTTGGATGTTCGGCCATGAACATGACTTTGGAATTTGGCACTGCTCATACTTCCCAGTAGAGTATATCTGGGGCTACATTTCTTGCAAGTTTCAGCTCGATTGCCTAAGTATTGAGGGAGAAATTTCAAACTCTAGCAGAAAAAAGTGCCTCCTAGTCTAAGCGCAGTTTTTTTTGCCGCCTGCTCTGCCGTTTGTCGCATAGCGTGTGGTGCTATACTTGGATTTTCGGCCATGAACATGACTTTGGAATTTGGCACTGCTCATACTTTCCTGTAGAGTACATCTGGGTCTACATTTCGTGCAAGTTTCAGCTCGATTGCCTAAGTTTTTTAGGGAGAAATTTCAAACTCTAGCAGAAAAAAGTGTCTCATAGCCTAAGTGCAGGGGTTTTTTTGCCGCGTGCTCTGCCGTTTTGTCGCATAGCGTGTGGTGCTATACTTGGATTTTCGGCCATGAACATGTCTTTGGAATTTGGCACAGCTCATACTGTCCTGTAGAGAACATCTGGGGCTACATTTCGTGCAAGTTTCAGCTCGATTGCCTAAGTATTGAGGGAGAAATTTCAAACTCTAGCAGAAAAAAGTGTCTCATAGTCTAAGCGCAGTTTTTTTGCCGCCTGCTCTGCCGTTTGTCGCATAGTGTGTGGTGCTATACTTGGATTTTCGCCCATGAACATGACTTTGGAATCTGACACAGCTCATACTTTCCTGTAGAGAACATCTGGGGCTACATTTCGTGCAAGTTTCAGCTCGATTGCCTAAGTATTGAGGGAGAAATTTCAAACTCTAGCAGAAAAAAGTGTCTCATAGTCTAAGTGCAGGGTTTTTTTTTTGCCGCGTGCTCTGCCGTTTTGTCGCATAGCGTGTGGTGCTATACTTGGATTTTCGGCCATGAACATGACTTTGGAATTTGGCACTTCTCATACTTTCCTGTAGAGAACATCTGGGGCTACATTTCGTGCAAGTTTCAGCTCGATTGCCCCAGAATTGAGGGAGAAATTTCAAACTCTAGCAGAAAAAAGTGTCTCCTAGTCTAAGCGCAGTTTTTTGCCGCCTGCTCTGCCGTTTGTCGCATAGCGTGTGGTGCTATACTTGGATTTTCGGCCATGAACATGACTTTGGAATTTGGCACAGCTCATACTTTCCTGTAGAGAACATCTGGGGCTACATTTCGTGGAAGTTTCAGCTCGATTGCCTCTGTATTGAGGGAGAAATTTCAAACTCTAGCAGAAAAAAGTGTCTCAAAGTCTAAGTGCAGGTTTTTTTTTGCCGCGTGCTCTGCCGTTTTGTCGCATAGCGTGTGGTGCTATACTTGGATTTTCGGCCATGAACATGACTTTGGAATTTGGCACAGCTCATACTTTCCTGTAGAGAACATCTAGGGCTACATTTCGTGCAAGTTTCAGCTCGATTGCCTAAGTATTGAGGGAGAAATTTCAAACTCTAGGAGAATAAAGGGTCTCATAGTCTAAGTGCAGTTTTTCTGCCGACTGCTCTGCCGTTTTGTCGCATAGCGTGTGGTGCTATACTTGGATTTTCGGCCATGAACATGACTTTGGAATTTGGCACAGCTCATACTTCCCTGTAGAGTATATCTGGGGCTACATTTCGTGCAAGTTTCAGCTCGATTGCCTAAGTATTGAGGGAGAAATTTCAAACTCTAGCAGAAAAAAGTGTCTCCTAGTCTAAGCGCAGTTTTTTTTGCCGCCTGCTCTGCCGTTTGTCGCATAGCGTGTGGTGCTATACTTGGATTTTCGGCCATGAACATGACTTTGGAATTTGGCACAGCTCATACTTTCATGTAGAGAACATCTGGGGCTATATTTCGTGCAAGTTTCAGCTCGATTGCCTAAGTATTGAGGGAGAAATTTCAAACTCTAGCAGAAAAAAGTGTCTCCTAGTCTAAGCGCAGTTTTTTGCCGCGTGCTCTGCCGTTTTATCGCATAGCGTGTGGTGCTATACTTGGATTTTCGGCCATGAACATGACTTTGGAATTTGGCACTGCTCATACTTTCCTGTAGAGTACATCTGGGGCTACATTTCGTGCAAGTTTCAGCTCGATTGCCTAAGTATTGAGGGAGAAATTTCAAACTCTAGCAGAAAAAATTGTCTCATAGTCTAAGTGCAGGTTTTTTTTTGCCGCGTGCTCTGCCGTTTTGTCGCATAGCGTGTGGTGCTATACTTGGATTTTCGGCCATGAACATGACTTTGGAATTTGGCACAGCTCATATTTTCCTGTAGAGAACATCTGGGGCTACATTTCGTGCAAGTTTCAGCTCGATTGCCTCTGTATTGAGGGAGAAATTTCAAACTCTAACAGAAAAAAGTGTCTCATAGTCTAAGTGCAGGTTTTTTTTTGCCGCGTGCTCTGCCGTTTTGTCGCATAGCGTGTGGTGCTATACTTGGATTTTCGGCCATGAACATGACTTTGGAATTTGGCACAGCTCATAATTTCCTGTAGAGAACATCTAGGGCTACATTTCGTGCGAGTTTCAGCTCGATTGCCTAAGTATTGAGGGAGAAATTTCAAACTCTAGCAGAAAAAAGTGTCTCCTAGTCTAAGCGCAGTTTTTTTTGCCGCCTGCTCTGCCGTTTGTCGCATAGCGTGTGGTGCTATACTTGGATTTTCGGCCATGAACATGACTTTGGAATTTGGCACTTCTCATACTTTCCTGTAGAGAACATCTGGGGCTACATTTCGTGGAAGTTTCAGCTCGATTGCCTCTGTATTGAGGGAGAAATTTCAAACTCTAGCAGAAAAAAGTGTCTCAAAGTCTAAGTGCAGGTTTTTTTTTGCCGCGTGCTCTGCCGTTTTGTCGCATAGCGTGTGGTGCTATACTTGGATTTTCGGCCATGAACATGACTTTGGAATTTGGCACAGCTCATACTTTCCTGTAGAGAACATCTAGGGCTACATTTCGTGCAAGTTTCAGCTCGATTGCCTAAGTATTGAGGGAGAAATTTCAAACTCTAGGAGAATAAAGGGTCTCATAGTCTAAGTGCAGTTTTTCTGCCGACTGCTCTGCCGTTTTGTCGCGTAGCGTGTGGTGCTATACTTGGATTTTCGGCCATGAACATGACTTTGGAATTTGGCACAGCTCATACTTCCCTGTAGAGTATATCTGGGGCTACATTTCGTGCAAGTTTCAGCTCGATTGCCTAAGTATTGAGGGAGAAATTTCAAACTCTAGCAGAAAAAAGTGTCTCCTAGTCTAAGCGCAGTTTTTTTTGCCGCCTGCTCTGCCGTTTGTCGCATAGCGTGTGGTGCTATACTTGGATTTTCGGCCATGAACATGACTTTGGAATTTGGCACAGCTCATACTTTCATGTAGAGAACATCTGGGGCTATATTTCGTGCAAGTTTCAGCTCGATTGCCTAAGTATTGAGGGAGAAATTTCAAACTCTAGCAGAAAAAAGTGTCTCCTAGTCTAAGCGCAGTTTTTTTGCCGCGTGCTCTGCCGTTTTATCGCATAGCGTGTGGTGCTATACTTGGATTTTCGGCCATGAACATGACTTTGGAATTTGGCACTGCTCATACTTTCCTGTAGAGTACATCTGGGGCTACATTTCGTGCAAGTTTCAGCTCGATTGCCTAAGTATTGAGGGAGAAATTTCAAACTCTAGCAGAAAAAATTGTCTCATAGTCTAAGTGCAGGGGTTTTTTTGCCGCGTGCTCTGCCGTTTTGTCGCATAGCGTGTGGTGCTATACTTGGATTTTCGGCCATGAACATGTCTTTGGAATTTGGCACAGCTCATACTGTCCTGTAGAGAACATCTGGGGCTACATTTCGTGCAAGTTTCAGCTCGATTGCCTAAGTATTGAGGGAGAAATTTCAAACTCTAGCAGAAAAAAGTGTCTCATAGTCTAAGCGCAGTTTTTTTGCCGCCTGCTCTGCCGTTTGTCGCATAGTGTGTGGTGCTATACTTGGATTTTCGCCCATGAACATGACTTTGGAATCTGACACAGCTCATACTTTCCTGTAGAGAACATCTGGGGCTACATTTCGTGCAAGTTTCAGCTCGATTGCCTAAGTATTGAGGGAGAAATTTCAAACTCTAGCAGAAAAAAGTGTCTCATAGTCTAAGTGCAGGGTTTTTTTTTGCCGCGTGCTCTGCCGTTTTGTCGCATAGCGTGTGGTGCTATACTTGGATTTTCGGCCATGAACATGACTTTGGAATTTGGCACTTCTCATACTTTCCTGTAGAGAACATCTGGGGCTACATTTCGTGCAAGTTTCAGCTCGATTGCCCCAGAATTGAGGGAGAAATTTCAAACTCTAGCAGAAAAAAGTGTCTCCTAGTCTAAGCGCAGTTTTTTGCCGCCTGCTCTGCCGTTTGTCGCATAGCGTGTGGTGCTATACTTGGATTTTCGGCCATGAACATGACTTTGGAATTTGGCACAGCTCATACTTTCCTGTAGAGAACATCTGGGGCTACATTTCGTGGAAGTTTCAGCTCGATTGCCTCTGTATTGAGGGAGAAATTTCAAACTCTAGCAGAAAAAAGTGTCTCAAAGTCTAAGTGCAGGTTTTTTTTTGCCGCGTGCTCTGCCGTTTTGTCGCATAGCGTGTGGTGCTATACTTGGATTTTCGGCCATGAACATGACTTTGGAATTTGGCACAGCTCATACTTTCCTGTAGAGAACATCTAGGGCTACATTTCGTGCAAGTTTCAGCTCGATTGCCTAAGTATTGAGGGAGAAATTTCAAACTCTAGGAGAATAAAGGGTCTCATAGTCTAAGTGCAGTTTTTCTGCCGACTGCTCTGCCGTTTTGTCGCATAGCGTGTGGTGCTATACTTGGATTTTCGGCCATGAACATGACTTTGGAATTTGGCACAGCTCATACTTCCCTGTAGAGTATATCTGGGGCTACATTTCGTGCAAGTTTCAGCTCGATTGCCTAAGTATTGAGGGAGAAATTTCAAACTCTAGCAGAAAAAAGTGTCTCCTAGTCTAAGCGCAGTTTTTTTTGCCGCCTGCTCTGCCGTTTGTCGCATAGCGTGTGGTGCTATACTTGGATTTTCGGCCATGAACATGACTTTGGAATTTGGCACAGCTCATACTTTCATGTAGAGAACATCTGGGGCTATATTTCGTGCAAGTTTCAGCTCGATTGCCTAAGTATTGAGGGAGAAATTTCAAACTCTAGCAGAAAAAAGTGTCTCCTAGTCTAAGCGCAGTTTTTTTGCCGCGTGCTCTGCCGTTTTATCGCATAGCGTGTGGTGCTATACTTGGATTTTCGGCCATGAACATGACTTTGGAATTTGGCACTGCTCATACTTTCCTGTAGAGTACATCTGGGGCTACATTTCGTGCAAGTTTCAGCTCGATTGCCTAAGTATTGAGGGAGAAATTTCAAACTCTAACAGAAAAAAGTGTCTCATAGTCTAAGTGCAGGTTTTTTTTTGCCGCGTGCTCTGCCGTTTTGTCTTATAGCGTGTGGTGCTATACTTGGATTTTCGGCCATGAACATGACTTTGGAATTTGGCACAGCTCATAATTTCCTGTAGAGAACATCTAGGGCTACATTTCGTGCGAGTTTCAGCTCGATTGCCTAAGTATTGAGGGAGAAATTTCAAACTCTAGCAGAAAAAAGTGTCTCCTAGTCTAAGCGCAGTTTTTTTTGCCGCCTGCTCTGCCGTTTGTCGCATAGCGTGTGGTGCTATACTTGGATTTTCGGCCATGAACATGACTTTGGAATTTGGCACTGCTCATACTTTCCTGTAGAGTACATTTTGGGCTACATTTCGTGCAAGTTTCAGCTCGATTGCCTAAGTTTTTTAGGGAGAAATTTCAAACTCTAGCAGAAAAAAGTGTCTCATAGCCTAAGTGCAGGGGTTTTTTTGCCGCGTGCTCTGCCGTTTTGTCGCATAGCGTGTGGTGCTATACTTGGATTTTCGGCCATGAACATGACTTTGGAATTTGGCACTGCTCATACTTTCCTGTATAGAACATCTGGGGCTACATTTCGTGCAAGTTTCAGCTCGATTGCCTCTGTATTGAGGGAGAAATTTCAAACTCTAACAGAAAAAAGTGTCTCATAGTCTAAGTGCAGGTTTTTTTTTGCCGCGTGCTCTGCCGTTTTGTCGCATAGCGTGTGGTGCTATACTTGGATTTTCGGCCATGTAGAGTACATCTGGGTCTACATTTCGTGCAAGTTTCAGCTCGATTGCCTAAGTTTTTTAGGGAGAAATTTCAAACTCTAGCAGAAAAAAGTGTCTCATAGCCTAAGTGCAGGGGTTTTTTTGCCGCGTGCTCTGCCGTTTTGTCGCATAGCGTGTGGTGCTATACTTGGATTTTCGGCCATGAACATGTCTTTGGAATTTGGCACAGCTCATACTTTCCTGTAGAGAACATCTGGGGCTACATTTCGTGCAAGTTTCAGCTCGATTGCCTAAGTATTGAGGGAGAAATTTCAAACTCTAGCAGAAAAAAGTGTCTCATAGTCTAAGCGCAGTTTTTTTGCCGCCTGCTCTGCCGTTTGTCGCATAGTGTGTGGTGCTATACTTGGATTTTCGCCCATGAACATGACTTTGGAATCTGACACAGCTCATACTTTCCTGTAGAGAACATCTGGGGCTACATTTCGTGCAAGTTTCAGCTCGATTGCCTAAGTATTGAGGGAGAAATTTCAAACTCTAGCAGAAAAAAGTGTCTCATAGTCTAAGTGCAGGGTTTTTTTTTGCCGCGTGCTCTGCCGTTTTGTCGCATAGCGTGTGGTGCTATACTTGGATTTTCGGCCATGAACATGACTTTGGAATTTGGCACTTCTCATACTTTCCTGTAGAGAACATCTGGGGCTACATTTCGTGCAAGTTTCAGCTCGATTGCCCCAGAATTGAGGGAGAAATTTCAAACTCTAGCAGAAAAAAGTGTCTCCTAGTCTAAGCGCAGTTTTTTGCCGCCTGCTCTGCCGTTTGTCGCATAGCGTGTGGTGCTATACTTGGATTTTCGGCCATGAACATGACTTTGGAATTTGGCACAGCTCATATTTTCCTGTAGAGAACATCTGGGGCTACATTTCGTGCAAGTTTCAGCTCGATTGCCTCTGTATTGAGGGAGAAATTTCAAACTCTAACAGAAAAAAGTGTCTCATAGTCTAAGTGCAGGTTTTTTTTTGCCGCGTGCTCTGCCGTTTTGTCGCATAGCGTGTGGTGCTATACTTGGATTTTCGGCCATGAACATGACTTTGGAATTTGGCACAGCTCATATTTTCCTGTAGAGAACATCTGGGGCTACATTTCGTGCAAGTTTCAGCTCGATTGCCTCTGTATTGAGGGAGAAATTTCAAACTCTAACAGAAAAAAGTGTCTCATAGTCTAAGTGCAGGTTTTTTTTTGCCGCGTGCTCTGCCGTTTTGTCGCATAGCGTGTGGTGCTATACTTGGATTTTCGGCCATGAACATGACTTTGGAATTTGGCACAGCTCATACTTTCCTGTAGAGAACATCTAGGGCTACATTTCGTGCAAGTTTCAGCTCGATTGCCTAAGTATTGAGGGAGAAATTTCAAACTCTAGGAGAATAAAGGGTCTCATAGTCTAAGTGCAGTTTTTCTGCCGACTGCTCTGCCGTTTTGTCGCATAGCGTGTGGTGCTATACTTGGATTTTCGGCCATGAACATGACTTTGGAATTTGGCACAGCTCATACTTCCCTGTAGAGTATATCTGGGGCTACATTTCGTGCAAGTTTCAGCTCGATTGCCTAAGTATTGAGGGAGAAATTTCAAACTCTAGCAGAAAAAAGTGTCTCCTAGTCTAAGCGCAGTTTTTTTTGCCGCCTGCTCTGCCGTTTGTCGCATAGCGTGTGGTGCTATACTTGGATTTTCGGCCATGA
This sequence comes from Astropecten irregularis, assembly GCA_963971285.1. NCBI lineage: Eukaryota > Metazoa > Echinodermata > Asteroidea > Paxillosida > Astropectinidae > Astropecten > Astropecten irregularis. Next base: position 15,934,195 of record OZ020251.1, on the reverse strand, counting down.
ACATGACTTTGGAATTTGGCACAGCTCATACTTTCCTGTAGAGAACATCTAGGGCTACATTTCGTGCGAGTTTCAGCTCGATTGCCTAAGTATTGAGGGAGAAATTTCAAACTCTAGCAGAATAAAGTGTCTCCTAGTCTAAGTGCAGTTTTTCTTGCCGCCTGCTCTGCCGTTTGTCGCATAGCGTGTGGTGCTATACTTGGATTTTCGGCCATGAACATGACTTTGGAATTTGGCACAGCTCATACTTTCATGTAGAGAACATCTGGGGCTATATTTCGTGCAAGTTTCAGCTCGATTGCCTAAGTATTGAGGGAGAAATTTCAAACTCTAGCAGAAAAAAGTGTCTCCTAGTCTAAGCGCAGTTTTTTTGCCGCGTGCTCTGCCGTTTTATCGCATAGCGTGTGGTGCTATACTTGGATTTTCGGCCATGAACATGACTTTGGAATTTGGCACTGCTCATACTTTCCTGTAGAGTTCATCTGGGGCTACATTTCGTGCAAGTTTCAGCTCGATTGCCTAAGTATTGAGGGAGAAATTTCAAACTCTAGCAGAAAAAATTGTCTCATAGTCTAAGTGCAGGTTTTTTTTTGCCGCGTGCTCTGCCGTTTTGTCGCATAGCGTGTGGTGCTACACTTGGATTTTCGGCCATGAACATGACTTTGGAATTTGGCACAGCTCATACTTTCCTGTAGAGAACATCTAGGGCTACATTTCGTGCAAGTTTCAGCTCGATTGCCCAAGTATTGAGGGAGAAATTTCAAACTCTAGGAGAATAAAGGGTCTCATAGTCTAAGTGCAGTTTTTCTGCCGACTGCTCTGCCGTTTTGTCGCATAGCGTGTGGTGCTATACTTGGATTTTCGGCCATGAACATGACTTTGGAATTTGGCACAGCTCATACTTCCCTGTAGAGTATATCTGGGGCTACATTTCGTGCAAGTTTCAGCTCGATTGCCTAAGTATTGAGGGAGAAATTTCAAACTCTAGCAGAAAAAAGTGTCTCCTAGTCTAAGCGCAGTTTTTTTTGCCGCCTGCTCTGCCGTTTGTCGCATAGCGTGTGGTGCTATACTTGGATTTTCGGCCATGAACATGACTTTGGAATTTGGCACAGCTCATACTTTCCTGTAGAGAACATCTAGGGCTACATTTCGTGCGAGTTTCAGCTCGATTGCCTAAGTATTGAGGGAGAAATTTCAAACTCTAGCAGAATAAAGTGTCTCCTAGTCTAAGTGCAGTTTTTCTTGCCGCCTGCTCTGCCGTTTGTCGCATAGCGTGTGGTGCTATACTTGGATTTTCGGCCATGAACATGACTTTGGAATTTGGCACAGCTCATACTTTCATGTAGAGAACATCTGGGGCTATATTTCGTGCAAGTTTCAGCTCGATTGCCTAAGTATTGAGGGAGAAATTTCAAACTCTAGCAGAAAAAAGTGTCTCCTAGTCTAAGCGCAGTTTTTTTGCCGCGTGCTCTGCCGTTTTATCGCATAGCGTGTGGTGCTATACTTGGATTTTCGGCCATGAACATGACTTTGGAATTTGGCACTGCTCATACTTTCCTGTAGAGTTCATCTGGGGCTACATTTCGTGCAAGTTTCAGCTCGATTGCCTAAGTATTGAGGGAGAAATTTCAAACTCTAGCAGAAAAAATTGTCTCATAGTCTAAGTGCAGGTTTTTTTTTGCCGCGTGCTCTGCCGTTTTGTCGCATAGCGTGTGGTGCTATACTTGGATTTTCGGCCATGAACATGACTTTGGAATTTGGCACAGCTCATATTTTCCTGTAGAGAACATCTGGGGCTACATTTCGTGCAAGTTTCAGCTCGATTGCCTCTGTATTGAGGGAGAAATTTCAAACTCTAACAGAAAAAAGTGTCTCATAGTCTAAGTGCAGGTTTTTTTTTGCCGCGTGCTCTGCCGTTTTGTCGCATAGCGTGTGGTGCTATACTTGGATTTTCGGCCATGAACATGACTTTGGAATTTGGCACAGCTCATACTTTCCTGTAGAGAACATCTAGGGCTACATTTCGTGCGAGTTTCAGCTCGATTGCCTAAGTATTGAGGGAGAAATTTCAAACTCTAGCAGAATAAAGTGTCTCATAGTCTAAGTGCAGTTTTTCTGCCGACTGCTCTGCCGTTTTGTCGCATAGCGTGTGGTGCTATACTTGGATTTTCGGCCATGAACATGACTTTGGAATTTGGCACTGCTCATACTTCCCTGTAGAGTATATCTGGGGCTACATTTCTTGCAAGTTTCATCTCGATTGCCTAAGTATTGAGGGAGAAATTTCAAACTCTAGCAGAAAAAAGTGTCTCCTAGTCTAAGCGCAGTTTTTTTTGCCGCCTGCTCTGCCGTTTGTCGCATAGCGTGTGGTGCTATACTTGGATTTTCGGCCATGAACATGACTTTGGAATTTGGCACTGCTCATACTTTCCTGTAGAGTACATCTGGGTCTACATTTCGTGCAAGTTTCAGCTCGATTGCCTAAGTATTGAGGGAGAAATTTCAAACTCTAGGAGAATAAAGGGTCTCATAGTCTAAGTGCAGTTTTTCTGCCGACTGCTCTGCCGTTTTGTCGCATAGCGTGTGGTGCTATACTTGGATTTTCGGCCATGAACATGACTTTGGAATTTGGCACAGCTCATACTTCCCTGTAGAGTATATCTGGGGCTACATTTCGTGCAAGTTTCAGCTCGATTGCCTAAGTATTGAGGGAGAAATTTCAAACTCTAGCAGAAAAAAGTGTCTCCTAGTCTAAGCGCAGTTTTTGTTGCCGCCTGCTCTGCCGTTTGTCGCATAGCGTGTGGTGCTATACTTGGATTTTCGGCCATGAACATGACTTTGGAATTTGGCACTGCTCATACTTTCCTGTAGAGTACATCTGGGTCTACATTTCGTGCAAGTTTCAGCTCGATTGCCTAAGTATTGAGGGAGAAATTTCAAACTCTAGGAGAATAAAGGGTCTCATAGTCTAAGTGCAGTTTTTCTGCCGACTGCTCTGCCGTTTTGTCGCATAGCGTGTGGTGCTATACTTGGATTTTCGGCCATGAACATGACTTTGGAATTTGGCACAGCTCATACTTCCCTGTAGAGTATATCTGGGGCTACATTTCGTGCAAGTTTCAGCTCGATTGCCTAAGTATTGAGGGAGAAATTTCAAACTCTAGCAGAAAAAAGTGTCTCCTAGTCTAAGCGCAGTTTTTTTTGCCGCCTGCTCTGCCGTTTGTCGCATAGCGTGTGGTGCTATACTTGGATTTTCGGCCATGAACATGACTTTGGAATTTGGCACTTCTCATACTTTCCTGTAGAGTACATCTGGGGCTACATTTCGTGCAAGTTTCAGCTCGATTGCCCCAGAATTGAGGGAGAAATTTCAAACTCTAGCAGAAAAAAGTGTCTCCTAGTCTAAGCGCAGTTTTTTGCCGCCTGCTCTGCCGTTTGTCGCATAGCGTGTGGTGCTATACTTGGATTTTCGGCCATAAACATGACTTTGGAATTTGGCACAGCTCATACTTTCCTGTAGAGAACATCTAGGGCTACATTTCGTGCGAGTTTCAGCTCGATTGCCTAAGTATTGAGGGAGAAATTTCAAACTCTAGCAGAATAAAGTGTCTCATAGTCTAAGTGCAGTTTTTCTGCCGACTGCTCTGCCGTTTTGTCGCATAGCGTGTGGTGCTATACTTGGATTTTCGGCCATGAACATGACATTGGAATTTGGCACTGCTCATACTTCCCTGTAGAGTATATCTGGGGCTACATTTCTTGCAAGTTTCAGCTCGATTGCCTAAGTATTGAGGGAGAAATTTCAAACTCTAGCAGAAAAAAGTGTCTCCTAGTCTAAGCGCAGTTTTTTTTGCCGCCTGCTCTGCCGTTTGTCTCATAGCGTGTGGTGCTATACTTGGATTTTCGGCCATGAACATGACTTTGGAATTTGGCACTGCTCATACTTTCCTGTAGAGTACATCTGGGTCTACATTTCGTGCAAGTTTCAGCTCGATTGCCTAAGTTTTTTAGGGAGAAATTTCAAACTCTAGCAGAAAAAAGTGTCTCATAGCCTAAGTGCAGGGGTTTTTTTGCCGCGTGCTCTGCCGTTTTGTCGCATAGCGTGTGGTGCTATACTTGGATTTTCGGCCATGAACATGTCTTTGGAATTTGGCACAGCTCATACTTTCCTGTAGAGAACATCTGGGGCTACATTTCGTGCAAGTTTCAGCTCGATTGCCTAAGTATTGAGGGAGAAATTTCAAACTCTAGCAGAAAAAAGTGTCTCATAGTCTAAGCGCAGTTTTTTTGCCGCCTGCTCTGCCGTTTGTCGCATAGTGTGTGGTGCTATACTTGGATTTTCGCCCATGAACATGACTTTGGAATCTGACACAGCTCATACTTTCCTGTAGAGAACATCTGGGGCTACATTTCGTGCAAGTTTCAGCTCGATTGCCTAAGTATTGAGGGAGAAATTTCAAACTCTAGCAGAAAAAAGTGTCTCATAGTCTAAGTGCAGGGTTTTTTTTTGCCGCGTGCTCTGCCGTTTTGTCGCATAGCGTGTGGTGCTATACTTGGATTTTCGGCCATGAACATGACTTTGGAATTTGGCACTTCTCATACTTTCCTGTAGAGAACATCTGGGGCTACATTTCGTGCAAGTTTCAGCTCGATTGCCCCAGAATTGAGGGAGAAATTTCAAACTCTAGCAGAAAAAAGTGTCTCCTAGTCTAAGCGCAGTTTTTTGCCGCCTGCTCTGCCGTTTGTCGCATAGCGTGTGGTGCTATACTTGGATTTTCGGCCATGAACATGACTTTGGAATTTGGCACAGCTCATATTTTCCTGTAGAGAACATCTGGGGCTACATTTCGTGCAAGTTTCAGCTCGATTGCCTCTGTATTGAGGGAGAAATTTCAAACTCTAACAGAAAAAAGTGTCTCATAGTCTAAGTGCAGGTTTTTTTTTGCCGCGTGCTCTGCCGTTTTGTCGCATAGCGTGTGGTGCTATACTTGGATTTTCGGCCATGAACATGACTTTGGAATTTGGCACAGCTCATATTTTCCTGTAGAGAACATCTGGGGCTACATTTCGTGCAAGTTTCAGCTCGATTGCCTCTGTATTGAGGGAGAAATTTCAAACTCTAACAGAAAAAAGTGTCTCATAGTCTAAGTGCAGGTTTTTTTTTGCCGCGTGCTCTGCCGTTTTGTCGCATAGCGTGTGGTGCTATACTTGGATTTTCGGCCATGAACATGACTTTGGAATTTGGCACAGCTCATACTTTCCTGTAGAGAACATCTAGGGCTACATTTCGTGCAAGTTTCAGCTCGATTGCCTAAGTATTGAGGGAGAAATTTCAAACTCTAGGAGAATAAAGGGTCTCATAGTCTAAGTGCAGTTTTTCTGCCGACTGCTCTGCCGTTTTGTCGCATAGCGTGTGGTGCTATACTTGGATTTTCGGCCATGAACATGACTTTGGAATTTGGCACAGCTCATACTTCCCTGTAGAGTATATCTGGGGCTACATTTCGTGCAAGTTTCAGCTCGATTGCCTAAGTATTGAGGGAGAAATTTCAAACTCTAGCAGAAAAAAGTGTCTCCTAGTCTAAGCGCAGTTTTTTTTGCCGCCTGCTCTGCCGTTTGTCGCATAGCGTGTGGTGCTATACTTGGATTTTCGGCCATGAACATGACTTTGGAATTTGGCACAGCTCATACTTTCCTGTAGAGAACATCTAGGGCTACATTTCGTGCGAGTTTCAGCTCGATTGCCTAAGTATTGAGGGAGAAATTTCAAACTCTAGCAGAATAAAGTGTCTCCTAGTCTAAGTGCAGTTTTTCTTGCCGCCTGCTCTGCCGTTTGTCGCATAGCGTGTGGTGCTATACTTGGATTTTCGGCCATGAACATGACTTTGGAATTTGGCACAGCTCATACTTTCATGTAGAGAACATCTGGGGCTATATTTCGTGCAAGTTTCAGCTCGATTGCCTAAGTATTGAGGGAGAAATTTCAAACTCTAGCAGAAAAAAGTGTCTCCTAGTCTAAGCGCAGTTTTTTTGCCGCGTGCTCTGCCGTTTTATCGCATAGCGTGTGGTGCTATACTTGGATTTTCGGCCATGAACATGACTTTGGAATTTGGCACTGCTCATACTTTCCTGTAGAGTTCATCTGGGGCTACATTTCGTGCAAGTTTCAGCTCGATTGCCTAAGTATTGAGGGAGAAATTTCAAACTCTAGCAGAAAAAATTGTCTCATAGTCTAAGTGCAGGTTTTTTTTTGCCGCGTGCTCTGCCGTTTTGTCGCATAGCGTGTGGTGCTATACTTGGATTTTCGGCCATGAACATGACTTTGGAATTTGGCACAGCTCATACTTTCCTGTAGAGAACATCTAGGGCTACATTTCGTGCAAGTTTCAGCTCGATTGCCCAAGTATTGAGGGAGAAATTTCAAACTCTAGGAGAATAAAGGGTCTCATAGTCTAAGTGCAGTTTTTCTGCCGACTGCTCTGCCGTTTTGTCGCATAGCGTGTGGTGCTATACTTGGATTTTCGGCCATGAACATGACTTTGGAATTTGGCACAGCTCATACTTCCCTGTAGAGTATATCTGGGGCTACATTTCGTGCAAGTTTCAGCTCGATTGCCTAAGTATTGAGGGAGAAATTTCAAACTCTAGCAGAAAAAAGTGTCTCCTAGTCTAAGCGCAGTTTTTTTTGCCGCCTGCTCTGCCGTTTGTCGCATAGCGTGTGGTGCTATACTTGGATTTTCGGCCATGAACATGACTTTGGAATTTGGCACAGCTCATACTTTCCTGTAGAGAACATCTAGGGCTACATTTCGTGCGAGTTTCAGCTCGATTGCCTAAGTATTGAGGGAGAAATTTCAAACTCTAGCAGAATAAAGTGTCTCCTAGTCTAAGTGCAGTTTTTCTTGCCGCCTGCTCTGCCGTTTGTCGCATAGCGTGTGGTGCTATACTTGGATTTTCGGCCATGAACATGACTTTGGAATTTGGCACAGCTCATACTTTCATGTAGAGAACATCTGGGGCTATATTTCGTGCAAGTTTCAGCTCGATTGCCTAAGTATTGAGGGAGAAATTTCAAACTCTAGCAGAAAAAAGTGTCTCCTAGTCTAAGCGCAGTTTTTTTGCCGCGTGCTCTGCCGTTTTATCGCATAGCGTGTGGTGCTATACTTGGATTTTCGGCCATGAACATGACTTTGGAATTTGGCACTGCTCATACTTTCCTGTAGAGTTCATCTGGGGCTACATTTCGTGCAAGTTTCAGCTCGATTGCCTAAGTATTGAGGGAGAAATTTCAAACTCTAGCAGAAAAAATTGTCTCATAGTCTAAGTGCAGGTTTTTTTTTGCCGCGTGCTCTGCCGTTTTGTCGCATAGCGTGTGGTGCTATACTTGGATTTTCGGCCATGAACATGACTTTGGAATTTGGCACAGCTCATATTTTCCTGTAGAGAACATCTGGGGCTACATTTCGTGCAAGTTTCAGCTCGATTGCCTCTGTATTGAGGGAGAAATTTCAAACTCTAACAGAAAAAAGTGTCTCATAGTCTAAGTGCAGGTTTTTTTTTGCCGCGTGCTCTGCCGTTTTGTCGCATAGCGTGTGGTGCTATACTTGGATTTTCGGCCATGAACATGACTTTGGAATTTGGCACAGCTCATACTTTCCTGTAGAGAACATCTAGGGCTACATTTCGTGCGAGTTTCAGCTCGATTGCCTAAGTATTGAGGGAGAAATTTCAAACTCTAGCAGAATAAAGTGTCTCATAGTCTAAGTGCAGTTTTTCTGCCGACTGCTCTGCCGTTTTGTCGCATAGCGTGTGGTGCTATACTTGGATTTTCGGCCATGAACATGACTTTGGAATTTGGCACTGCTCATACTTCCCTGTAGAGTATATCTGGGGCTACATTTCTTGCAAGTTTCATCTCGATTGCCTAAGTATTGAGGGAGAAATTTCAAACTCTAGCAGAAAAAAGTGTCTCCTAGTCTAAGCGCAGTTTTTTTTGCCGCCTGCTCTGCCGTTTGTCGCATAGCGTGTGGTGCTATACTTGGATTTTCGGCCATGAACATGACTTTGGAATTTGGCACTGCTCATACTTTCCTGTAGAGTACATCTGGGTCTACATTTCGTGCAAGTTTCAGCTCGATTGCCTAAGTATTGAGGGAGAAATTTCAAACTCTAGGAGAATAAAGGGTCTCATAGTCTAAGTGCAGTTTTTCTGCCGACTGCTCTGCCGTTTTGTCGCATAGCGTGTGGTGCTATACTTGGATTTTCGGCCATGAACATGACTTTGGAATTTGGCACAGCTCATACTTCCCTGTAGAGTATATCTGGGGCTACATTTCGTGCAAGTTTCAGCTCGATTGCCTAAGTATTGAGGGAGAAATTTCAAACTCTAGCAGAAAAAAGTGTCTCCTAGTCTAAGCGCAGTTTTTGTTGCCGCCTGCTCTGCCGTTTGTCGCATAGCGTGTGGTGCTATACTTGGATTTTCGGCCATGAACATGACTTTGGAATTTGGCACTGCTCATACTTTCCTGTAGAGTACATCTGGGTCTACATTTCGTGCAAGTTTCAGCTCGATTGCCTAAGTATTGAGGGAGAAATTTCAAACTCTAGGAGAATAAAGGGTCTCATAGTCTAAGTGCAGTTTTTCTGCCGACTGCTCTGCCGTTTTGTCGCATAGCGTGTGGTGCTATACTTGGATTTTCGGCCATGAACATGACTTTGGAATTTGGCACAGCTCATACTTCCCTGTAGAGTATATCTGGGGCTACATTTCGTGCAAGTTTCAGCTCGATTGCCTAAGTATTGAGGGAGAAATTTCAAACTCTAGCAGAAAAAAGTGTCTCCTAGTCTAAGCGCAGTTTTTTTTGCCGCCTGCTCTGCCGTTTGTCGCATAGCGTGTGGTGCTATACTTGGATTTTCGGCCATGAACATGACTTTGGAATTTGGCACTTCTCATACTTTCCTGTAGAGTACATCTGGGGCTACATTTCGTGCAAGTTTCAGCTCGATTGCCCCAGAATTGAGGGAGAAATTTCAAACTCTAGCAGAAAAAAGTGTCTCCTAGTCTAAGCGCAGTTTTTTGCCGCCTGCTCTGCCGTTTGTCGCATAGCGTGTGGTGCTATACTTGGATTTTCGGCCATGAACATGACTTTGGAATTTGGCACTGCTCATACTTTCCTGTAGAGTACATCTGGGTCTACATTTCGTGCAAGTTTCAGCTCGATTGCCTAAGTATTGAGGGAGAAATTTCAAACTCTAGGAGAATAAAGGGTCTCATAGTCTAAGTGCAGTTTTTCTGCCGACTGCTCTGCCGTTTTGTCGCATAGCGTGTGGTGCTATACTTGGATTTTCGGCCATGAACATGACTTTGGAATTTGGCACAGCTCATACTTCCCTGTAGAGTATATCTGGGGCTACATTTCGTGCAAGTTTCAGCTCGATTGCCTAAGTATTGAGGGAGAAATTTCAAACTCTAGCAGAAAAAAGTGTCTCCTAGTCTAAGCGCAGTTTTTTTTGCCGCCTGCTCTGCCGTTTGTCGCATAGCGTGTGGTGCTATACTTGGATTTTCGGCCATGAACATGACTTTGGAATTTGGCACTTCTCATACTTTCCTGTAGAGTACATCTGGGGCTACATTTCGTGCAAGTTTCAGCTCGATTGCCCCAGAATTGAGGGAGAAATTTCAAACTCTAGCAGAAAAAAGTGTCTCCTAGTCTAAGCGCAGTTTTTTGCCGCCTGCTCTGCCGTTTGTCGCATAGCGTGTGGTGCTATACTTGGATTTTCGGCCATAAACATGACTTTGGAATTTGGCACAGCTCATACTTTCCTGTAGAGAACATCTAGGGCTACATTTCGTGCGAGTTTCAGCTCGATTGCCTAAGTATTGAGGGAGAAATTTCAAACTCTAGCAGAATAAAGTGTCTCATAGTCTAAGTGCAGTTTTTCTGCCGACTGCTCTGCCGTTTTGTCGCATAGCGTGTGGTGCTATACTTGGATTTTCGGCCATGAACATGACATTGGAATTTGGCACTGCTCATACTTCCCTGTAGAGTATATCTGGGGCTACATTTCTTGCAAGTTTCAGCTCGATTGCCTAAGTATTGAGGGAGAAATTTCAAACTCTAGCAGAAAAAAGTGTCTCCTAGTCTAAGCGCAGTTTTTTTTGCCGCCTGCTCTGCCGTTTGTCTCATAGCGTGTGGTGCTATACTTGGATTTTCGGCCATGAACATGACTTTGGAATTTGGCACTGCTCATACTTTCCTGTAGAGTACATCTGGGTCTACATTTCGTGCAAGTTTCAGCTCGATTGCCTAAGTTTTTTAGGGAGAAATTTCAAACTCTACCAGAAAAAAGTGTCTCATAGTCTAAGTGCAGGTTTTTTTTTGCCGCGTGCTCTGCCGTTTTGTCGCATAGCGTGTGGTGCTATACTTGGATTTTCGGCCATGAACATGACTTTGGAATTTGGCACAGCTCATACTTTCCTGTAGAGAACATCTAGGGCTACATTTCGTGCAAGTTTCAGCTCGATTGCCTAAGTATTGAGGGAGAAATTTCAAACTCTAGGAGAATAAAGGGTCTCATAGTCTAAGTGCAGTTTTTCTGCCGACTGCTCTGCCGTTTTGTCGCATAGCGTGTGGTGCTATACTTGGATTTTCGGCCATGAACATGACTTTGGAATTTGGCACAGCTCATACTTCCCTGTAGAGTATATCTGGGGCTACATTTCGTGCAAGTTTCAGCTCGATTGCCTAAGTATTGAGGGAGAAATTTCAAACTCTAGCAGAAAAAAGTGTCTCCTAGTCTAAGCGCAGTTTTTGTTGCCGCCTGCTCTGCCGTTTGTCGCATAGCGTGTGGTGCTATACTTGGATTTTCGGCCATGAACATGACTTTGGAATTTGGCACTGCTCATACTTTCCTGTAGAGTACATCTGGGTCTACATTTCGTGCAAGTTTCAGCTCGATTGCCTAAGTATTGAGGGAGAAATTTCAAACTCTAGGAGAATAAAGGGTCTCATAGTCTAAGTGCAGTTTTTCTGCCGACTGCTCTGCCGTTTTGTCGCATAGCGTGTGGTGCTATACTTGGATTTTCGGCCATGAACATGACTTTGGAATTTGGCACAGCTCATACTTCCCTGTAGAGTATATCTGGGGCTACATTTCGTGCAAGTTTCAGCTCGATTGCCTAAGTATTGAGGGAGAAATTTCAAACTCTAGCAGAAAAAAGTGTCTCCTAGTCTAAGCGCAGTTTTTTTTGCCGCCTGCTCTGCCGTTTGTCGCATAGCGTGTGGTGCTATACTTGGATTTTCGGCCATGAACATGACTTTGGAATTTGGCACTTCTCATACTTTCCTGTAGAGTACATCTGGGGCTACATTTCGTGCAAGTTTCAGCTCGATTGCCCCAGAATTGAGGGAGAAATTTCAAACTCTAGCAGAAAAAAGTGTCTCCTAGTCTAAGCGCAGTTTTTTGCCGCCTGCTCTGCCGTTTGTCGCATAGCGTGTGGTGCTATACTTGGATTTTCGGCCATAAACATGACTTTGGAATTTGGCACAGCTCATACTTTCCTGTAGAGAACATCTAGGGCTACATTTCGTGCGAGTTTCAGCTCGATTGCCTAAGTATTGAGGGAGAAATTTCAAACTCTAGCAGAATAAAGTGTCTCATAGTCTAAGTGCAGTTTTTCTGCCGACTGCTCTGCCGTTTTGTCGCATAGCGTGTGGTGCTATACTTGGATTTTCGGCCATGAACATGACATTGGAATTTGGCACTGCTCATACTTCCCTGTAGAGTATATCTGGGGCTACATTTCTTGCAAGTTTCAGCTCGATTGCCTAAGTATTGAGGGAGAAATTTCAAACTCTAGCAGAAAAAAGTGTCTCCTAGTCTAAGCGCAGTTTTTTTTGCCGCCTGCTCTGCCGTTTGTCTCATAGCGTGTGGTGCTATACTTGGATTTTCGGCCATGAACATGACTTTGGAATTTGGCACTGCTCATACTTTCCTGTAGAGTTCATCTGGGTCTACATTTCGTGCAAGTTTCAGCTCGATTGCCTAAGTTTTTTAGGGAGAAATTTCAAACTCTAGCAGAAAAAAGTGTCTCATAGCCTAAGTGCAGGGGTTTTTTTGCCGCGTGCTCTGCCGTTTTGTCGCATAGCGTGTGGTGCTATACTTGGATTTTCGGCCATGAACATGTCTTTGGAATTTGGCACAGCTCATACTTTCCTGTAGAGAACATCTGGGGCTACATTTCGTGCAAGTTTCAGCTCGATTGCCTAAGTATTGAGGGAGAAATTTCAAACTCTAGCAGAAAAAAGTGTCTCATAGTCTAAGCGCAGTTTTTTTGCCGCCTGCTCTGCCGTTTGTCGCATAGTGTGTGGTGCTATACTTGGATTTTCGCCCATGAACATGACTTTGGAATCTGACACAGCTCATACTTTCCTGTAGAGAACATCTGGGGCTACATTTCGTGCAAGTTTCAGCTCGATTGCCTCTGTATTGAGGGAGAAGTTTCAAACTCTACCAGAAAAAAGTGTCTCATAGTCTAAGTGCAGGTTTTTTTTTGCCGCGTGCTCTGCCGTTTTGTCGCATAGCGTGTGGTGCTATACTTGGATTTTCGGCCATGAACATGACTTTGGAATTTGGCACAGCTCATACTTTCCTGTAGAGAACATCTAGGGCTACATTTCGTGCAAGTTTCAGCTCGATTGCCTAAGTATTGAGGGAGAAATTTCAAACTCTAGGAGAATAAAGGGTCTCATAGTCTAAGTGCAGTTTTTCTGCCGACTGCTCTGCCGTTTTGTCGCATAGCGTGTGGTGCTATACTTGAATTTTCGGCCATGAACATGACTTTGGAATTTGGCACAGCTCATACTTCCCTGTAGAGTATATCTGGGGCTACATTTCGTGCAAGTTTCAGCTCGATTGCCTAAGTATTGAGGGAGAAATTTCAAACTCTAGCAGAAAAAAGTGTCTCCTAGTCTAAGCGCAGTTTTTTTTGCCGCCTGCTCTGCCGTTTGTCGCATAGCGTGTGGTGCTATACTTGGATTTTCGGCCATGAACATGACTTTGGAATTTGGCACAGCTCATACTTTCATGTAGAGAACATCTGGGGCTATATTTCGTGCAAGTTTCAGCTGGATTGCCTAAGTATTGAGGGAGAAATTTCAAACTCTAGCAGAAAAAAGTGTCTCATAGTCTAAGTGCAGGGTTTTTTTTTGCCGCGTGCTCTGCCGTTTTGTCGCATAGCGTGTGGTGCTATACTTGGATTTTCGGCCATGAACATGACTTTGGAATTTGGCACTTCTCATACTTTCCTGTAGAGAACATCTGGGGCTACATTTCGTGCAAGTTTCAGCTCGATTGCCCCAGAATTGAGGGAGAAATTTCAAACTCTAGCAGAAAAAAGTGTCTCCTAGTCTAAGTGCAGGTTTTTTTTTGCCGCGTGCTCTGCCGTTTTGTCGCATAGCGTGTGGTGCTATACTTGGATTTTCGGCCATGAACATGACTTTGGAATTTGGCACAGCTCATACTTTCCTGTAGAGAACATCTGGGGCTACATTTCGTGGAAGTTTCAGCTCGATTGCCTCTGTATTGAGGGAGAAATTTCAAACTCTAGGAGAATAAAGGGTCTCATAGTCTAAGTGCAGTTTTTCTGCCGACTGCTCTGCCGTTTGTCGCATAGCGTGTGGTGCTATACTTGGATTTTCGGCCATGAATATGACTTTGGAATTTGGCACAGCTCATACTTTCCTGTAGAGAACATCTGGGGCTACATTTCGTGCAAGTTTCAGCTCGATTGCCCCAGAATTGAGGGAGAAATTTCAAACTCTAGCAGAAAAAAGTGTCTCATAGTCTAAGTGCAGGTTTTTTTTTTGCCGCGTGCTCTGCCGTTTTGTCGCATAGCGTGTGGTGCTATACTTGGATTTTCGGCCATGAACATGACTTTGGAATTTGGCACAGCTCATACTTTCCTGTAGAGAACATCTAGGGCTACATTTCGTGCAAGTTTCAGCTCGATTGCCTAAGTATTGAGGGAGAAATTTCAAACTCTAGGAGAATAAAGGGTCTCATAGTCTAAGTGCAGTTTTTCTGCCGACTGCTCTGCCGTTTTGTCGCATAGCGTGTGGTGCTATACTTGGATTTTCGGCCATGAACATGACTTTGGAATTTGGCACAGCTCATACTTTCCTGTAGAGAACATCTGGGGCTACATTTCGTGCAAGTTTCAGCTCGATTGCCCCAGAATTGAGGGAGAAATTTCAAACTCTAGCAGAAAAAAGTGTCTCCTAGTCTAAGCGCAGTTTTTTGCCGCCTGCTCTGCCGTTTGTCGCATAGCGTGTGGTGCTATACTTGGATTTTCGGCCATGAACATGACTTTGGAATTTGGCACAGCTCATACTTTCCTGTAGAGAACATCTGGGGCTACATTTCGTGGAAGTTTCAGCTCGATTGCCTAAGTATTGAGGGAGAAATTTCAAACTCTAGCAGAAAAAAGTGTCTCATAGTCTAAGTGCAGGTTTTTTTTTTGCCGCGTGCTCTGCCGTTTTGTCGCATAGCGTGTGGTGCTATACTTGGATTTTCGGCCATGAACATGACTTTGGAATTTGGCACAGCTCATACTTTCCTGTAGAGAACATCTAGGGCTACATTTCGTGCAAGTTTCAGCTCGATTGCCTAAGTATTGAGGGAGAAATTTCAAACTCTAGCAGAAAAAAGTGTCTCATAGTCTAAGTGCAGGGTTTTTTTTTGCCGCGTGCTCTGCCGTTTTGTCGCATAGCGTGTGGTGCTATACTTGGATTTTCGGCCATGAACATGACTTTGGAATTTGGCACTTCTCATACTTTCCTGTAGAGAACATCTGGGGCTACATTTCGTGCAAGTTTCAGCTCGATTGCCCCAGAATTGAGGGAGAAATTTCAAACTCTAGCAGAAAAAAGTGTCTCCTAGTCTAAGCGCAGTTTTTTGCCGCCTGCTCTGCCGTTTGTCGCATAGCGTGTGGTGCTATACTTGGATTTTCGGCCATGAACATGACTTTGGAATTTGGCACAGCTCATATTTTCCTGTAGAGAACATCTGGGGCTACATTTCGTGCAAGTTTCAGCTCGATTGCCTCTGTATTGAGGGAGAAATTTCAAACTCTAACAGAAAAAAGTGTCTCATAGTCTAAGTGCAGGTTTTTTTTTGCCGCGTGCTCTGCCGTTTTGTCGCATAGCGTGTGGTGCTATACTTGGATTTTCGGCCATGAACATGACTTTGGAATTTGGCACAGCTCATATTTTCCTGTAGAGAACATCTGGGGCTACATTTCGTGCAAGTTTCAGCTCGATTGCTCTGTATTGAGGGAGAAATTTCAAACTCTAACAGAAAAAAGTGTCTCATAGTCTAAGTGCAGGTTTTTTTTTGCCGCGTGCTCTGCCGTTTTGTCGCATAGCGTGTGGTGCTATACTTGGATTTTCGGCCATGAACATGACTTTGGAATTTGGCACAGCTCATACTTTCCTGTAGAGAACATCTAGGGCTACATTTCGTGCAAGTTTCAGCTCGATTGCCTAAGTATTGAGGGAGAAATTTCAAACTCTAGGAGAATAAAGGGTCTCATAGTCTAAGTGCAGTTTTTCTGCCGACTGCTCTGCCGTTTTGTCGCATAGCGTGTGGTGCTATACTTGGATTTTCGGCCATGAACATGACTTTGGAATTTGGCACAGCTCATACTTCCCTGTAGAGTATATCTGGGGCTACATTTCGTGCAAGTTTCAGCTCGATTGCCTAAGTATTGAGGGAGAAATTTCAAACTCTAGCAGAAAAAAGTGTCTCCTAGTCTAAGCGCAGTTTTTTTTTGCCGCCTGCTCTGCCGTTTGTCGCATAGCGTGTGGTGCTATACTTGGATTTTCGGCCATGAACATGACTTTGGAATTTGGCACAGCTCATACTTTCCTGTAGAGAACATCTAGGGCTACATTTCGTGCGAGTTTCAGCTCGATTGCCTAAGTATTGAGGGAGAAATTTCAAACTCTAGCAGAATAAAGTGTCTCCTAGTCTAAGTGCAGTTTTTCTTGCCGCCTGCTCTGCCGTTTGTCGCATAGCGTGTGGTGCTATACTTGGATTTTCGGCCATGAACATGACTTTGGAATTTGGCACAGCTCATACTTTCATGTAGAGAACATCTGGGGCTATATTTCGTGCAAGTTTCAGCTCGATTGCCTAAGTATTGAGGGAGAAATTTCAAACTCTAGCAGAAAAAAGTGTCTCCTAGTCTAAGCGCAGTTTTTTTGCCGCGTGCTCTGCCGTTTTATCGCATAGCGTGTGGTGCTATACTTGGATTTTCGGCCATGAACATGACTTTGGAATTTGGCACTGCTCATACTTTCCTGTAGAGTTCATCTGGGGCTACATTTCGTGCAAGTTTCAGCTCGATTGCCTAAGTATTGAGGGAGAAATTTCAAACTCTAGCAGAAAAAATTGTCTCATAGTCTAAGTGCAGGTTTTTTTTTGCCGCGTGCTCTGCCGTTTTGTCGCATAGCGTGTGGTGCTATACTTGGATTTTCGGCCATGAACATGACTTTGGAATTTGGCACAGCTCATACTTTCCTGTAGAGAACATCTAGGGCTACATTTCGTGCAAGTTTCAGCTCGATTGCCCAAGTATTGAGGGAGAAATTTCAAACTCTAGGAGAATAAAGGGTCTCATAGTCTAAGTGCAGTTTTTCTGCCGACTGCTCTGCCGTTTTGTCGCATAGCGTGTGGTGCTATACTTGGATTTTCGGCCATGAACATGACTTTGGAATTTGGCACAGCTCATACTTCCCTGTAGAGTATATCTGGGGCTACATTTCGTGCAAGTTTCAGCTCGATTGCCTAAGTATTGAGGGAGAAATTTCAAACTCTAGCAGAAAAAAGTGTCTCCTAGTCTAAGCGCAGTTTTTTTTGCCGCCTGCTCTGCCGTTTGTCGCATAGCGTGTGGTGCTATACTTGGATTTTCGGCCATGAACATGACTTTGGAATTTGGCACAGCTCATACTTTCCTGTAGAGAACATCTAGGGCTACATTTCGTGCGAGTTTCAGCTCGATTGCCTAAGTATTGAGGGAGAAATTTCAAACTCTAGCAGAATAAAGTGTCTCCTAGTCTAAGTGCAGTTTTTCTTGCCGCCTGCTCTGCCGTTTGTCGCATAGCGTGTGGTGCTATACTTGGATTTTCGGCCATGAACATGACTTTGGAATTTGGCACAGCTCATACTTTCATGTAGAGAACATCTGGGGCTATATTTCGTGCAAGTTTCAGCTCGATTGCCTAAGTATTGAGGGAGAAATTTCAAACTCTAGCAGAAAAAGTGTCTCCTAGTCTAAGCGCAGTTTTTTTGCCGCGTGCTCTGCCGTTTTATCGCATAGCGTGTGGGTGCTATACTTGGATTTTCGGCCATGAAACATGACTTTGGAATTTGGCACTGCTCATACTTTCCTGTAGAGTTCATCTGGGCTACATTTCGTGCAAGTTTCAGCTCGATTGCCCTAAGTATTGAGGGGAGAAATTTCAAACTCTAGCAGAAAAAAATTGTCTCATAGTCTAAGTGCAGGTTTTTTTTGCCGCGTGCTCTGCCGTTTTGTCGCATAGCGTGTGGTGCTATACTTGGATTTTCGGCCATGAACATGACTTTGGAATTTGGCACAGCTCATATTTTCCTGTAGAGAACATCTGGGGCTACATTTCGTGCAAGTTTCAGCTCGATTGCCTCTGTATTGAGGGAGAATTTCAAACTCTAACAGAAAAAAGTGTCTCATAGTCTAAGTGCAGGTTTTTTTTTGCCGCGTGCTCTGCCGTTTTGTCGCATAGCGTGTGGTGCTATACTTGGATTTTCGGCCATGAACATGACTTTGGAATTTGGCACAGCTCATACTTTCCTGTAGAGAACATCTAGGGCTACATTTCGTGCGAGTTTCAGCTCGATTGCCTAAGTATTGAGGGAGAAATTTCAAACTCTAGCAGAATAAAGTGTCTCATAGTCTAAGTGCAGTTTTTCTGCCGACTGCTCTGCCGTTTTGTCGCATAGCGTGTGGTGCTATACTTGGATTTTCGGCCATGAACATGACTTTGGAATTTGGCACAGCTCATACTTCCCTGTAGAGTATATCTGGGGCTACATTTCGTGCAAGTTTCAGCTCGATTGCCTAAGTATTGAGGGAGAAATTTCAAACTCTAGCAGAAAAAAGTGTCTCCTAGTCTAAGCGCAGTTTTTTTTGCCGCCTGCTCTGCCGTTTGTCGCATAGCGTGTGGTGCTATACTTGGATTTTCGGCCATGAACATGACTTTGGAATTTGGCACTTCTCATACTTTCCTGTAGAGTACATCTGGGGCTACATTTCGTGCAAGTTTCAGCTCGATTGCCCCAGAATTGAGGGAGAAATTTCAAACTCTAGCAGAAAAAAGTGTCTCCTAGTCTAAGCGCAGTTTTTTGCCGCCTGCTCTGCCGTTTGTCGCATAGCGTGTGGTGCTATACTTGGATTTTCGGCCATGAACATGACTTTGGAATTTGGCACTGCTCATACTTTCCTGTAGAGTACATCTGGGTCTACATTTCGTGCAAGTTTCAGCTCGATTGCCTAAGTATTGAGGGAGAAATTTCAAACTCTAGGAGAATAAAGGGTCTCATAGTCTAAGTGCAGTTTTTCTGCCGACTGCTCTGCCGTTTTGTCGCATAGCGTGTGGTGCTATACTTGGATTTTCGGCCATGAACATGACTTTGGAATTTGGCACAGCTCATACTTCCCTGTAGAGTATATCTGGGGCTACATTTCGTGCAAGTTTCAGCTCGATTGCCTAAGTATTGAGGGAGAAATTTCAAACTCTAGCAGAAAAAAGTGTCTCCTAGTCTAAGCGCAGTTTTTTTTTGCCGCCTGCTCTGCCGTTTGTCGCATAGCGTGTGGTGCTATACTTGGATTTTCGGCCATGAACATGACTTTGGAATTTGGCACTTCTCATACTTTCCTGTAGAGTACATCTGGGGCTACATTTCGTGCAAGTTTCAGCTCGATTGCCCCAGAATTGAGGGAGAAATTTCAAACTCTAGCAGAAAAAAGTGTCTCCTAGTCTAAGCGCAGTTTTTTGCCGCCTGCTCTGCCGTTTGTCGCATAGCGTGTGGTGCTATACTTGGATTTTCGGCCATAAACATGACTTTGGAATTTGGCACAGCTCATACTTTCCTGTAGAGAACATCTAGGGCTACATTTCGTGCGAGTTTCAGCTCGATTGCCTAAGTATTGAGGGAGAAATTTCAAACTCTAGCAGAATAAAGTGTCTCATAGTCTAAGTGCAGTTTTTCTGCCGACTGCTCTGCCGTTTTGTCGCATAGCGTGTGGTGCTATACTTGGATTTTCGGCCATGAACATGACATTGGAATTTGGCACTGCTCATACTTCCCTGTAGAGTATATCTGGGGCTACATTTCTTGCAAGTTTCAGCTCGATTGCCTAAGTATTGAGGGAGAAATTTCAAACTCTAGCAGAAAAAAGTGTCTCCTAGTCTAAGCGCAGTTTTTTTTGCCGCCTGCTCTGCCGTTTGTCTCATAGCGTGTGGTGCTATACTTGGATTTTCGGCCATGAACATGACTTTGGAATTTGGCACTGCTCATACTTTCCTGTAGAGTACATCTGGGTCTACATTTCGTGCAAGTTTCAGCTCGATTGCCTAAGTTTTTTAGGGAGAAATTTCAAACTCTAGCAGAAAAAAGTGTCTCATAGCCTAAGTGCAGGGGTTTTTTTGCCGCGTGCTCTGCCGTTTTGTCGCATAGCGTGTGGTGCTATACTTGGATTTTCGGCCATGAACATGTCTTTGGAATTTGGCACAGCTCATACTTTCCTGTAGAGAACATCTGGGGCTACATTTCGTGCAAGTTTCAGCTCGATTGCCTAAGTATTGAGGGAGAAATTTCAAACTCTAGCAGAAAAAAGTGTCTCATAGTCTAAGCGCAGTTTTTTTGCCGCCTGCTCTGCCGTTTGTCGCATAGTGTGTGGTGCTATACTTGGATTTTCGCCCATGAACATGACTTTGGAATCTGACACAGCTCATACTTTCCTGTAGAGAACATCTGGGGCTACATTTCGTGCAAGTTTCAGCTCGATTGCCTCTGTATTGAGGGAGAAGTTTCAAACTCTACCAGAAAAAAGTGTCTCATAGTCTAAGTGCAGGTTTTTTTTTGCCGCGTGCTCTGCCGTTTTGTCGCATAGCGTGTGGTGCTATACTTGGATTTTCGGCCATGAACATGACTTTGGAATTTGGCACAGCTCATACTTTCCTGTAGAGAACATCTAGGGCTACATTTCGTGCAAGTTTCAGCTCGATTGCCTAAGTATTGAGGGAGAAATTTCAAACTCTAGGAGAATAAAGGGTCTCATAGTCTAAGTGCAGTTTTTCTGCCGACTGCTCTGCCGTTTTGTCGCATAGCGTGTGGTGCTATACTTGGATTTTCGGCCATGAACATGACTTTGGAATTTGGCACAGCTCATACTTCCCTGTAGAGTATATCTGGGGCTACATTTCGTGCAAGTTTCAGCTCGATTGCCTAAGTATTGAGGGAGAAATTTCAAACTCTAGCAGAAAAAAGTGTCTCCTAGTCTAAGCGCAGTTTTTGTTGCCGCCTGCTCTGCCGTTTGTCGCATAGCGTGTGGTGCTATACTTGGATTTTCGGCCATGAACATGACTTTGGAATTTGGCACTGCTCATACTTTCCTGTAGAGTACATCTGGGTCTACATTTCGTGCAAGTTTCAGCTCGATTGCCTAAGTATTGAGGGAGAAATTTCAAACTCTAGGAGAATAAAGGGTCTCATAGTCTAAGTGCAGTTTTTCTGCCGACTGCTCTGCCGTTTTGTCGCATAGCGTGTGGTGCTATACTTGGATTTTCGGCCATGAACATGACTTTGGAATTTGGCACAGCTCATACTTCCCTGTAGAGTATATCTGGGGCTACATTTCGTGCAAGTTTCAGCTCGATTGCCTAAGTATTGAGGGAGAAATTTCAAACTCTAGCAGAAAAAAGTGTCTCCTAGTCTAAGCGCAGTTTTTTTTGCCGCCTGCTCTGCCGTTTGTCGCATAGCGTGTGGTGCTATACTTGGATTTTCGGCCATGAACATGACTTTGGAATTTGGCACTTCTCATACTTTCCTGTAGAGTACATCTGGGGCTACATTTCGTGCAAGTTTCAGCTCGATTGCCCCAGAATTGAGGGAGAAATTTCAAACTCTAGCAGAAAAAAGTGTCTCCTAGTCTAAGCGCAGTTTTTTGCCGCCTGCTCTGCCGTTTGTCGCATAGCGTGTGGTGCTATACTTGGATTTTCGGCCATAAACATGACTTTGGAATTTGGCACAGCTCATACTTTCCTGTAGAGAACATCTAGGGCTACATTTCGTGCGAGTTTCAGCTCGATTGCCTAAGTATTGAGGGAGAAATTTCAAACTCTAGCAGAATAAAGTGTCTCATAGTCTAAGTGCAGTTTTTCTGCCGACTGCTCTGCCGTTTTGTCGCATAGCGTGTGGTGCTATACTTGGATTTTCGGCCATGAACATGACATTGGAATTTGGCACTGCTCATACTTCCCTGTAGAGTATATCTGGGGCTACATTTCTTGCAAGTTTCAGCTCGATTGCCTAAGTATTGAGGGAGAAATTTCAAACTCTAGCAGAAAAAAGTGTCTCCTAGTCTAAGCGCAGTTTTTTTTGCCGCCTGCTCTGCCGTTTGTCTCATAGCGTGTGGTGCTATACTTGGATTTTCGGCCATGAACATGACTTTGGAATTTGGCACTGCTCATACTTTCCTGTAGAGTTCATCTGGGTCTACATTTCGTGCAAGTTTCAGCTCGATTGCCTAAGTTTTTTAGGGAGAAATTTCAAACTCTAGCAGAAAAAAGTGTCTCATAGCCTAAGTGCAGGGGTTTTTTTGCCGCGTGCTCTGCCGTTTTGTCGCATAGCGTGTGGTGCTATACTTGGATTTTCGGCCATGAACATGTCTTTGGAATTTGGCACAGCTCATACTTTCCTGTAGAGAACATCTGGGGCTACATTTCGTGCAAGTTTCAGCTCGATTGCCTAAGTATTGAGGGAGAAATTTCAAACTCTAGCAGAAAAAAGTGTCTCATAGTCTAAGCGCAGTTTTTTTGCCGCCTGCTCTGCCGTTTGTCGCATAGTGTGTGGTGCTATACTTGGATTTTCGCCCATGAACATGACTTTGGAATCTGACACAGCTCATACTTTCCTGTAGAGAACATCTGGGGCTACATTTCGTGCAAGTTTCAGCTCGATTGCCTCTGTATTGAGGGAGAAGTTTCAAACTCTACCAGAAAAAAGTGTCTCATAGTCTAAGTGCAGGTTTTTTTTTGCCGCGTGCTCTGCCGTTTTGTCGCATAGCGTGTGGTGCTATACTTGGATTTTCGGCCATGAACATGACTTTGGAATTTGGCACAGCTCATACTTTCCTGTAGAGAACATCTAGGGCTACATTTCGTGCAAGTTTCAGCTCGATTGCCTAAGTATTGAGGGAGAAATTTCAAACTCTAGGAGAATAAAGGGTCTCATAGTCTAAGTGCAGTTTTTCTGCCGACTGCTCTGCCGTTTTGTCGCATAGCGTGTGGTGCTATACTTGAATTTTCGGCCATGAACATGACTTTGGAATTTGGCACAGCTCATACTTCCCTGTAGAGTATATCTGGGGCTACATTTCGTGCAAGTTTCAGCTCGATTGCCTAAGTATTGAGGGAGAAATTTCAAACTCTAGCAGAAAAAAGTGTCTCCTAGTCTAAGCGCAGTTTTTTTTGCCGCCTGCTCTGCCGTTTGTCGCATAGCGTGTGGTGCTATACTTGGATTTTCGGCCATGAACATGACTTTGGAATTTGGCACAGCTCATACTTTCATGTAGAGAACATCTGGGGCTATATTTCGTGCAAGTTTCAGCTGGATTGCCTAAGTATTGAGGGAGAAATTTCAAACTCTAGCAGAAAAAAGTGTCTCATAGTCTAAGTGCAGGGTTTTTTTTTGCCGCGTGCTCTGCCGTTTTGTCGCATAGCGTGTGGTGCTATACTTGGATTTTCGGCCATGAACATGACTTTGGAATTTGGCACTTCTCATACTTTCCTGTAGAGAACATCTGGGGCTACATTTCGTGCAAGTTTCAGCTCGATTGCCCCAGAATTGAGGGAGAAATTTCAAACTCTAGCAGAAAAAAGTGTCTCCTAGTCTAAGTGCAGGTTTTTTTTTGCCGCGTGCTCTGCCGTTTTGTCGCATAGCGTGTGGTGCTATACTTGGATTTTCGGCCATGAACATGACTTTGGAATTTGGCACAGCTCATACTTTCCTGTAGAGAACATCTGGGGCTACATTTCGTGGAAGTTTCAGCTCGATTGCCTCTGTATTGAGGGAGAAATTTCAAACTCTAGGAGAATAAAGGGTCTCATAGTCTAAGTGCAGTTTTTCTGCCGACTGCTCTGCCGTTTGTCGCATAGCGTGTGGTGCTATACTTGGATTTTCGGCCATGAATATGACTTTGGAATTTGGCACAGCTCATACTTTCCTGTAGAGAACATCTGGGGCTACATTTCGTGCAAGTTTCAGCTCGATTGCCCCAGAATTGAGGGAGAAATTTCAAACTCTAGCAGAAAAAAGTGTCTCATAGTCTAAGTGCAGGTTTTTTTTTGCCGCGTGCTCTGCCGTTTTGTCGCATAGCGTGTGGTGCTATACTTGGATTTTCGGCCATGAACATGACTTTGGAATTTGGCACAGCTCATACTTTCCTGTAGAGAACATCTAGGGCTACATTTCGTGCAAGTTTCAGCTCGATTGCCTAAGTATTGAGGGAGAAATTTCAAACTCTAGGAGAATAAAGGGTCTCATAGTCTAAGTGCAGTTTTTCTGCCGACTGCTCTGCCGTTTTGTCGCATAGCGTGTGGTGCTATACTTGGATTTTCGGCCATGAACATGACTTTGGAATTTGGCACAGCTCATACTTTCCTGTAGAGAACATCTGGGGCTACATTTCGTGCAAGTTTCAGCTCGATTGCCCCAGAATTGAGGGAGAAATTTCAAACTCTAGCAGAAAAAAGTGTCTCCTAGTCTAAGCGCAGTTTTTTGCCGCCTGCTCTGCCGTTTGTCGCATAGCGTGTGGTGCTATACTTGGATTTTCGGCCATGAACATGACTTTGGAATTTGGCACAGCTCATACTTTCCTGTAGAGAACATCTGGGGCTACATTTCGTGGAAGTTTCAGCTCGATTGCCTAAGTATTGAGGGAGAAATTTCAAACTCTAGCAGAAAAAAGTGTCTCATAGTCTAAGTGCAGGTTTTTTTTTGCCGCGTGCTCTGCCGTTTTGTCGCATAGCGTGTGGTGCTATACTTGGATTTTCGGCCATGAACATGACTTTGGAATTTGGCACAGCTCATACTTTCCTGTAGAGAACATCTAGGGCTACATTTCGTGCAAGTTTCAGCTCGATTGCCTAAGTATTGAGGGAGAAATTTCAAACTCTAGGAGAATAAAGGGTCTCATAGTCTAAGTGCAGTTTTTCTGCCGACTGCTCTGCCGTTTTGTCGCATAGCGTGTGGTGCTATACTTGGATTTTCGGCCATGAACATGACTTTGGAATTTGGCACAGCTCATACTTCCCTGTAGAGTATATCTGGGGCTACATTTCGTGCAAGTTTCAGCTCGATTGCCTAAGTATTGAGGGAGAAATTTCAAACTCTAGCAGAAAAAAGTGTCTCCTAGTCTAAGCGCAGTTTTTTTTGCCGCCTGCTCTGCCGTTTGTCGCATAGCGTGTGGTGCTATACTTGGATTTTCGGCCATGAACATGACTTTGGAATTTGGCACAGCTCATACTTTCATGTAGAGAACATCTGGGGCTATATTTCGTGCAAGTTTCAGCTCGATTGCCTAAGTATTGAGGGAGAAATTTCAAACTCTAGCAGAAAAAAGTGTCTCCTAGTCTAAGCGCAGTTTTTTTTGCCGCCTGCTCTGCCGTTTGTCGCATAGCGTGTGGTGCTATACTTGGATTTTCGGCCATGAACATGACTTTGGAATTTGGCACAGCTCATACTTTCATGTAGAGAACATCTGGGGCTATATTTCGTGCAAGTTTCAGCTCGATTGCCTAAGTATTGAGGGAGAAATTTCAAACTCTAGCAGAAAAAACTGTCTCCTAGTCTAAGCGCAGTTTTTTGCCGCGTGCTCTGCCGTTTTATCGCATAGCGTGTGGTGCTATACTTGGATTTTCGGCCATGAACATGACTTTGGAATTTGGCACTGCTCATACTTTCCTGTAGAGTACATCTGGGGCTACATTTCGTGCAAGTTTCAGCTCGATTGCCTAAGTTTTTTAGGGAGAAATTTCAAACTCTAGCAGAAAAAAGTGTCTCATAGCCTAAGTGCAGGGGTTTTTTTGCCGCGTGCTCTGCCGTTTTGTCGCATAGCGTGTGGTGCTATACTTGGATTTTCGGCCATGAACATGACTTTGGAATTTGGCACAGCTCATACTTTCCTGTAGAGAACATCTAGGGCTACATTTCGTGCGAGTTTCAGCTCGATTGCCTAAGTATTGAGGGAGAAATTTCAAACTCTAGCAGAATAAAGTGTCTCATAGTCTAAGTGCAGTTTTTCTGCCGACTGCTCTGCCGTTTTGTCGCATAGCGTGTGGTGCTATACTTGGATTTTCGGCCATGAACATGACTTTGGAATTTGGCACTGCTCATACTTCCCTGTAGAGTATATCTGGGGCTACATTTCTTGCAAGTTTCAGCTCGATTGTCTAAGTATTGAGGGAGAAATTTCAAACTCTAGCAGAAAAAAGTGTCTCCTAGTCTAAGCGCAGTTTTTTGCCGCCTGCTCTGCCGTTTGTCGCATAGCGTGTGGTACTATACTTGGATTTTCGGCCATGAACATGACTTTGGAATTTGGCACAGCTCATACTTTCCTGTAGAGAACATCTGGGGCTACATTTCGTGGAAGTTTCAGCTCGATTGCCTCTGTATTGAGGGAGAAATTTCAAACTCTAGCAGAAAAAAGTGTCTCATAGTCTAAGTGCAGGTTTTTTTTTGCCGCGTGCTCTGCCGTTTTGTCGCATAGCGTGTGGTGCTATACTTGGATTTTCGGCCATGAACATGACTTTGGAATTTGGCACTGCTCATACTTTCCTGTAGAGTACATCTGGGGCTACATTTCGTGCAAGTTTCAGCTCAATTGCCTAAGTTTTTTAGGGAGAAATTTCAAACTCTAGCAGAAAAAAGTGTCTCATAGCCTAAGTGCAGGGGTTTTTTTGCCGCGTGCTCTGCCGTTTTGTCGCATAGCGTGTGGTGCTATACTTGGATTTTCGGCCATGAACATGACTTTGGAATTTGGCACAGCTCATACTTTCCTGTAGAGAACATCTGGGGCTACATTTCGTGCAAGTTTCAGCTCGATTGCCTAAGTATTGAGGGAGAAATTTCAAACTCTAGCAGAAAAAAGTGTCTCATAGTCTAAGCGCAGTTTTTTGCCGCCTGCTCTGCCGTTTGTCGCATAGTGTTTGGTGCTATACTTGGATTTTAGCCCATGAACATGACTTTGGAATCTGACACAGCTCATACTTTCCTGTAGAGAACATCTGGGGCTACATTTCGTGCAAGTTTCAGCTCGATTGCCTAAGTATTGAGGGAGAAATTTCAAACTCTAGCAGAAAAAAGTGTCTCCTAGTCTAAGTGCAGGGGTTTTTTTTGCCGCGTGCTCTGCCGTTTTGTCGCATAGCGTGTGGTGCTATACTTGGATTTTCGGCCATGAACATGACTTTGGAATTTGGCACTTCTCATACTTTCCTGTAGAGATCATCTGGGGCTACATTTCGTGCAAGTTTCAGCTCGATTGCCCCAGAATTGAGGGAGAAATTTCAAACTCCAGCAGAAAAAAGTGTCTCCTAGTCTAAGCGCAGTTTTTTTGCCGCCTGCTCTCCCGTTTGTCGCATAGCGTGTGGTGCTATACTTGGATTTTCGGCCATGAACATGACTTTGGAATTTGGCACAGCTCATACTTTCATTTAGAGTACATCTGGGGCTACATTTTGTGCAAGTTTCAGCTCGATTGCCTCAGTATTGAGGGAGAAATTTCAAACTCTAGCAGAAAAAAGTGTCTCATAGTCTAAGTGCAGTTTTTCTGCCGCCTGCTCTGCCGTTTGTCGCATAGTGTGTGGTGCTATACTTGGATTTTCGCCCATGAACATGACTTTGGAATCTGACACAGCTCATACTTTCCTGTAGAGAACATCTGGGGCTACATTTCGTGCAAGTTTCAGCTCGATTGCCTAAGTATTGAGGGAGAAATTTCAAACTCTAGCACAAAAAAGGGGTTTTTTTTGCCGCGTGCTCTGCCGTTTTGTCGCATAGCGTGTGGTGCTATACTTGGATTTTCGGCCATGAACATGACTTTGGAATTTGGCACAGCTCATACTTTCATTTAGAGTACATCTGGGGCTACATTTCGTGCAAGTTTCAGCTCGATTGCCTAAGTATTGAGGGAGAAATTTCAAACTCTAGCAGAAAAAAAGTGTCTCCTAGTCTAAGCGCAGTTTTTCTGCCGACTGCTCTGCCGTTTTGTCGCATAGCGTGTGGTGCTATACTTGGATTTTCGGCCCTGATTATGACTTTGGAATTTGGCACAGCTCATACTTTCCTCTAGAGTACATCTGGAGCTACATTTCGTGCAAGTTTCAGCTCGATTGCCTAAGTATTGAGGGAGAAATTTCAAACTCTAGCAGAAAAAGGTGTCTCCTAGTCTAAGTGCAGGGGTTTTTTTGCCGCGTGCTCTGCCGTTTTGTCGCATAGCGTGTGGTGCTATACTTGGATTTTCGGCCATGAACATGACTTTGGAATTTGGCACTTCTCATACTTTCCTGTAGAGATCATCTGGGGCTACATTTCGTGCAAGTTTCAGCTCGATTGCCCCAGAATTGAGGGAGAAATTTCAAACTCCAGCAGAAAAAAGTGTCTCCTAGTCTAAGCGCAGTTTTTTTGCCGCCTGCTCTGCCGTTTGTCGCATAGCGTGTGGTGCTATACTTGGATTTTCGGCCATGAACATGACTTTGGAATTTGGCACAGCTCATACTTTCATTTAGAGTACATCTGGGGCTACATTTTGTGCAAGTTTCAGCTCGATTGCCTCAGTATTGAGGGAGAAATTTCAAACTCTAGCAGAAAAAAGTGTCTCCTAGTATAAGCGCAGTTTTTTTGCCGCGTGCTCTGCCGTTTTATCGCATAGCGTGTGGTGCTATACTTGGATTTTCGGCCATGAACATGACTTTGGAATTTGGCACTGCTCATACTTTCCTGTAGAGTACATCTGGGGCTACATTTCGTGCAAGTTTCAGCTCGATTGCCTAAGTTTTTTAGGGAGAAATTTCAAACTCTAGCAGAAAAAAGTGTCTCATAGCCTAAGTGCAGGGGTTTTTTTGCCGCGTGCTCTGCCGTTTTGTCGCATAGCGTGTGGTGCTATACTTGGATTTTCGGCCATGAACATGACTTTGGAATTTGGCACTTCTCATACTTTCCTGTAGAGATCATCTGGGGCTACATTTCGTGCAAGTTTCAGCTCGATTGCCCCAGAATTGAGGGAGAAATTTCAAACTCCAGCAGAAAAAAGTGTCTCCTAGTCTAAGCGCAGTTTTTTTGCCGCCTGCTCTGCCGTTTGTCGCATAGCGTGTGGTGCTATACTTGGATTTTCGGCCATGAACATGACTTTGGAATTTGGCACAGCTCATACTTTCATTTAGAGTACATCTGGGGCTACATTTTGTGCAAGTTTCAGCTCGATTGCCTCAGTATTGAGGGAGAAATTTCAAACTCTAGCAGAAAAAAGTGTCTCATAGTCTAAGTGCAGTTTTTCTGCCGCCTGCTCTGCCGTTTGTCGCATAGTGTGTGGTGCTATACTTGGATTTTCGCCCATGAACATGACTTTGGAATTTGGCACAGCTCATACTTTCCTGTAGAGAACATCTGGGGCTACATTTCGTGCAAGTTTCAGCTCGATTGCCTAAGTATTGAGGGAGAAATTTCAAACTCTAGCAGAAAAAAAGTGTCTCCTAGTCTAAGCGCAGTTTTTTTGCCGCGTGCTCTGCCGTTTTATCGCATAGCGTGTGGTGCTATACTTGGATTTTCGGCCATGAACATGACTTTGGAATTTGGCACTGCTCATACTTTCCTGTAGAGTACATCTGGGGCTACATTTCGTGCAAGTTTCAGCTCGATTGCCTAAGTTTTTTAGGGAGAAATTTCAAACTCTAGCAGAAAAAAGTGTCTCATAGTCTAAGTGCAGTTTTTCTGCCGCCTGCTCTGCCGTTTGTCGCATAGTGTGTGGTGCTATACTTGGATTTTCGCCCATGAACATGACTTTGGAATTTGGCACAGCTCATACTTTCCTGTAGAGAACATCTGGGGCTACATTTCGTGCAAGTTTCAGCTCGATTGCCTTAGTATTGAGGGAGAAATTTCAAACTCTAGCAGAAAAAAGTGTCTCATAGTCTAAGCGCAGTTTTTTGCCGCCTGCTCTGCCGTTTGTCGCATAGTGTTTGGTGCTATACTTGGATTTTAGCCCATGAACATGACTTTGGAATCTGACACAGCTCATACTTTCCTGTAGAGAACATCTGGGGCTACATTTCGTGCAAGTTTCAGCTCGATTGCCTAAGTATTGAGGGAGAAATTTCAAACTCTAGCAGAAAAAAGTGTCTCATAGTCTAAGTGCAGGGGTTTTTTTTGCCGCGTGCTCTGCCGTTTTGTCGCATAGCGTGTGGTGCTATACTTGGATTTTCGGCCATGAACATGACTTTGGAATTTGGCACTTCTCATACTTTCCTGTAGAGATCATCTGGGGCTACATTTCGTGCAAGTTTCAGCTCGATTGCCTCAGTATTGAGGGAGAAATTTCAAACTCTAGCAGAAAAAAGTGTCTCATAGTCTAAGTGCAGTTTTTCTGCCGCCTGCTCTGCCGTTTGTCGCATAGTGTGTGGTGCTATACTTGGATTTTCGCCCATGAACATGACTTTGGAATTTGGCACAGCTCATACTTTCATTTAGAGTACATCTGGGGCTACATTTTGTGCAAGTTTCAGCTCGATTGCCTCAGTATTGAGGGAGAAATTTCAAACTCTAGCAGAAAAAAGTGTCTCATAGTCTAAGTGCAGTTTTTCTGCCGCCTGCTCTGCCGTTTGTCGCATAGTGTGTGGTGCTATACTTGGATTTTCGCCCATGAACATGACTTTGGAATTTGGCACAGCTCATACTTTCCTGTAGAGAACATCTGGGGCTACATTTCGTGGAAGTTTCAGCTCGATTGCCTCTGTATTGAGGGAGAAATTTCAAACTCTAGCAGAAAAAAAGTGTCTCATAGTCTAAGTGCAGGTTTTTTTTTGCCGCGTGCTCTGCCGTTTTGTCGCATAGCGTGTGGTGCTATACTTGGATTTTCGGCCATGAACATGACTTTGGAATTTGGCACAGCTCATACTTTCCTGTAGAGAACATCTAGGGCTACATTTCGTGCAAGTTTCAGCTCGATTGCCTAAGTATTGAGGGAGAAATTTCAAACTCTAGGAGAAAAAAGTGTCTCATAGTCTAAGTGCAGTTTTTCTGCCGACTGCTCTGCCGTTTTGTCGCATAGCGTGTGGTGCTATACTTGGATTTTCGGCCATGAACATGACTTTGGAATTTGGCACAGCTCATACTTCCCTGTAGAGTATATCTGGGGCTACATTTCGTGCAAGTTTCAGCTCGATTGCCTAAGTATTGAGGGAGAAATTTCAAACTCTAGCAGAAAAAAGTGTCTCCTAGTCTAAGCGCAGTTTTTTTTGCCGCCTGCTCTGCCGTTTGTCGCATAGCGTGTGGTGCTATACTTGGATTTTCGGCCATGAACATGACTTTGGAATTTGGCACTGCTCATACTTTCCTGTAGAGTACATCTGGGGCTACATTTCGTGCAAGTTTCAGCTCGATTGCCCCAGAATTGAGGGAGAAATTTCAAACTCCAGCAGAAAAAAGTGTCTCCTAGTCTAAGCGCAGTTTTTTTGCCGCCTGCTCTGCCGTTTGTCGCATAGCGTGTGGTGCTATACTTG
Source organism: Astropecten irregularis (assembly GCA_963971285.1). Taxonomy (NCBI): domain Eukaryota; kingdom Metazoa; phylum Echinodermata; class Asteroidea; order Paxillosida; family Astropectinidae; genus Astropecten; species Astropecten irregularis. The sequence goes on along the minus strand of OZ020251.1, from coordinate 15,903,101 downwards.
GATTTTCGGCCATGAACATGACTTTGGAATTTGGCACAGCTCATACTTTCATTTAGAGTACATCTGGGGCTACATTTTGTGCAAGTTTCAGCTCGATTGCCTCAGTATTGAGGGAGAAATTTCAAACTCTAGCAGAAAAAAGTGTCTCATAGTCTAAGTGCAGTTTTTCTGCCGCCTGCTCTGCCGTTTGTCGCATAGTGTGTGGTGCTATACTTGGATTTTCGCCCATGAACATGACTTTGGAATTTGGCACAGCTCATACTTTCATTTAGAGTACATCTGGGGCTACATTTTGTGCAAGTTTCAGCTCGATTGCCTCAGTATTGAGGGAGAAATTTCAAACTCTAGCAGAAAAAAGTGTCTCATAGTCTAAGTGCAGTTTTTCTGCCGCCTGCTCTGCCGTTTGTCGCATAGTGTGTGGTGCTATACTTGGATTTTCGCCCATGAACATGACTTTGGAATTTGGCACAGCTCATACTTTCCTGTAGAGAACATCTGGGGCTACATTTCGTGGAAGTTTCAGCTCGATTGCCTCTGTATTGAGGGAGAAATTTCAAACTCTAGCAGAAAAAAAGTGTCTCATAGTCTAAGTGCAGGTTTTTTTTTGCCGCGTGCTCTGCCGTTTTGTCGCATAGCGTGTGGTGCTATACTTGGATTTTCGGCCATGAACATGACTTTGGAATTTGGCACAGCTCATACTTTCCTGTAGAGAACATCTAGGGCTACATTTCGTGCAAGTTTCAGCTCGATTGCCTAAGTATTGAGGGAGAAATTTCAAACTCTAGGAGAAAAAAGTGTCTCATAGTCTAAGTGCAGTTTTTCTGCCGACTGCTCTGCCGTTTTGTCGCATAGCGTGTGGTGCTATACTTGGATTTTCGGCCATGAACATGACTTTGGAATTTGGCACAGCTCATACTTCCCTGTAGAGTATATCTGGGGCTACATTTCGTGCAAGTTTCAGCTCGATTGCCTAAGTATTGAGGGAGAAATTTCAAACTCTAGCAGAAAAAAGTGTCTCCTAGTCTAAGCGCAGTTTTTTTTGCCGCCTGCTCTGCCGTTTGTCGCATAGCGTGTGGTGCTATACTTGGATTTTCGGCCATGAACATGACTTTGGAATTTGGCACTGCTCATACTTTCCTGTAGAGTACATCTGGGGCTACATTTCGTGCAAGTTTCAGCTCGATTGCCCCAGAATTGAGGGAGAAATTTCAAACTCTAGCAGAAAAAAGTGTCTCCTAGTCTAAGCGCAGTTTTTTTTGCCGCCTGCTCTGCCGTTTGTCGCATAGCGTGTGGTGCTATACTTGGATTTTCGGCCATGAACATGACTTTGGAATTTGGCACAGCTCATACTTCCCTGTAGAGTATATCTGGGGCTACATTTCGTGCAAGTTTCAGCTCGATTGCCTAAGTATTGAGGGAGAAATTTCAAACTCTAGCAGAAAAAAGTGTCTCCTAGTCTAAGCGCAGTTTTTTTTGCCGCCTGCTCTGCCGTTTGTCGCATAGCGTGTGGTGCTATACTTGGATTTTCGGCCATGAACATGACTTTGGAATTTGGCACTGCTCATACTTTCCTGTAGAGTACATCTGGGGCTACATTTCGTGCAAGTTTCAGCTCGATTGCCCCAGAATTGAGGGAGAAATTTCAAACTCCAGCAGAAAAAAGTGTCTCCTAGTCTAAGCGCAGTTTTTTTGCCGCCTGCTCTGCCGTTTGTCGCATAGCGTGTGGTGCTATACTTGGATTTTCGGCCATGAACATGACTTTGGAATTTGGCACAGCTCATACTTTCATTTAGAGTACATCTGGGGCTACATTTTGTGCAAGTTTCAGCTCGATTGCCTCAGTATTGAGGGAGAAATTTCAAACTCTAGCAGAAAAAAGTGTCTCATAGTCTAAGTGCAGTTTTTCTGCCGCCTGCTCTGCCGTTTGTCGCATAGTGTGTGGTGCTATACTTGGATTTTCGCCCATGAACATGGCTTTGGAATCTGACACAGCTCATACTTTCCTGTAGAGAACATCTGGGGCTACATTTCGTGCAAGTTTCAGCTCGATTGCCTAAGTATTGAGGGAGAAATTTCAAACTCTAGCAGAAAAAAGTGTCTCCTAGTCTAAGCGCAGTTTTTTGCCGCCTGCTCTGCCGTTTGTCGCATAGCGTGTGGTGCTATACTTGGATTTTCGGCCATGAACATGACTTTGGAATTTGGCACAGCTCATACTTTCCTGTAGAGAACATCTGGGGCTACATTTCGTGGAAGTTTCAGCTCGATTGCCTCTGTATTGAGGGAGAAATTTCAAACTCTAGCAGAAAAAAGTGTCTCATAGTCTAAGTGCAGGTTTTTTTTTGCCGCGTGCTCTGCCGTTTTGTCGCATAGCGTGTGGTGCTATACTTGGATTTTCGGCCATGAACATGACTTTGGAATTTGGCACAGCTCATACTTTCCTGTAGAGTACATCTGGGGCTACATTTCGTGCAAGTTTCAGCTCGATTGCCTAAGTTTTTTAGGGAGAAATTTCAAACTCTAGCAGAAAAAAGTGTCTCATAGCCTAAGTGCAGGGGTTTTTTTGCCGCGTGCTCTGCCGTTTTGTCGCATAGCGTGTGGTGCTATACTTGGATTTTCGGCCATGAACATGACTTTGGAATTTGGCACAGCTCATACTTTCCTGTAGAGAACATCTGGGGCTACATTTCGTGCAAGTTTCACCTCGATTGCCTAAGTATTGAGGGAGAAATGTCAAACTCTAGCAGAAAAAAGTGTCTCATAGTCTAAGTGCAGGGTTTTTTTTGCCGCGTGCTCTGCCGTTTTGTCGCATAGCGTGTGGTGCTATACTTGGATTTTCGGCCATGAACATGACTTTGGAATTTGGCACTTCTCATACTTTCCTGTAGAGATCATCTGGGGCTACATTTCGTGCAAGTTTCAGCTCGATTGCCCCAGAATTGAGGGAGAAATTTCAAACTCCAGCAGAAAAAAGTGTCTCCTAGTCTAAGCGCAGTTTTTTTGCCGCCTGCTCTGCCGTTTGTCGCATAGCGTGTGGTGCTATACTTGGATTTTCGGCCATGAACATGACTTTGGAATTTGGCACAGCTCATACTTTCATTTAGAGTACATCTGGGGCTACATTTTGTGCAAGTTTCAGCTCGATTGCCTCAGTATTGAGGGAGAAATTTCAAACTCTAGCAGAAAAAAGTGTCTCATAGTCTAAGTGCAGTTTTTCTGCCGCCTGCTCTGCCGTTTGTCGCATAGTGTGTGGTGCTATACTTGGATTTTCGCCCATGAACATGACTTTGGAATTTGGCACAGCTCATACTTTCCTGTAGAGAACATCTGGGGCTACATTTCGTGGAAGTTTCAGCTCGATTGCCTCTGTATTGAGGGAGAAATTTCAAACTCTAGCAGAAAAAAGTGTCTCATAGTCTAAGTGCAGGTTTTTTTTTGCCGCGTGCTCTGCCGTTTTGTCGCATAGCGTGTGGTGCTATACTTGGATTTTCGGCCATGAACATGACTTTGGAATTTGGCACAGCTCATACTTTCCTGTAGAGAACATCTAGGGCTACATTTCGTGCAAGTTTCAGCTCGATTGCCTAAGTATTGAGGGAGAAATTTCAAACTCTAGGAGAAAAAAGTGTCTCATAGTCTAAGTGCAGTTTTTCTGCCGACTGCTCTGCCGTTTTGTCGCATAGCGTGTGGTGCTATACTTGGATTTTCGGCCATGAACATGACTTTGGAATTTGGCACAGCTCATACTTCCCTGTAGAGTATATCTGGGGCTACATTTCGTGCAAGTTTCAGCTCGATTGCCTAAGTATTGAGGGAGAAATTTCAAACTCTAGCAGAAAAAAGTGTCTCCTAGTCTAAGCGCAGTTTTTTTTGCCGCCTGCTCTGCCGTTTGTCGCATAGCGTGTGGTGCTATACTTGGATTTTCGGCCATGAACATGACTTTGGAATTTGGCACTGCTCATACTTTCCTGTAGAGGACATCTGGGGCTACATTTCGTGCAAGTTTCAGCTCGATTGCCCCAGAATTGAGGGAGAAATTTCAAACTCCAGCAGAAAAAAGTGTCTCCTAGTCTAAGCGCAGTTTTTTTGCCGCCTGCTCTGCCGTTTGTCGCATAGCGTGTGGTGCTATACTTGGATTTTCGGCCATGAACATGACTTTGGAATTTGGCACAGCTCATACTTTCATTTAGAGTACATCTGGGGCTACATTTTGTGCAAGTTTCAGCTCGATTGCCTCAGTATTGAGGGAGAAATTTCAAACTCTAGCAGAAAAAAGTGTCTCATAGTCTAAGTGCAGTTTTTCTGCCGCCTGCTCTGCCGTTTGTCGCATAGTGTGTGGTGCTATACTTGGATTTTCGCCCATGAACATGGCTTTGGAATCTGACACAGCTCATACTTTCCTGTAGAGAACATCTGGGGCTACATTTCGTGCAAGTTTCAGCTCGATTGCCTAAGTATTGAGGGAGAAATTTCAAACTCTAGCAGAAAAAAGTGTCTCCTAGTCTAAGCGCAGTTTTTTTTGCCGCCTGCTCTGCCGTTTGTCGCATAGCGTGTGGTGCTATACTTGGGTTTTCGGCCATGAACATGACTTTGGAATTTGGCACTGCTCATACTTTCCTGTAGAGTACATCTGGGGCTACATTTCGTGCAAGTTTCAGCTCGATTGCCCCAGAATTGAGGGAGAAATTTCAACTCCAGCAGAAAAAAGTGTCTCCTAGTCTAAGCGCAGTTTTTTTGCCGCCTGCTCTGCCGTTTGTCGCATAGCGTGTGGTGCTATACTTGGATTTTCGGCCATGAACATGACTTTGGAATTTGGCACAGCTCATACTTTCATTTAGAGTACATCTGGGGCTACATTTTGTGCAAGTTTCAGCTCGATTGCCTCAGTATTGAGGGAGAAATTTCAAACTCTAGCAGAAAAAAGTGTTTCATAGTCTAAGTGCAGTTTTTCTGCCGCCTGCTCTGCCGTTTGTCGCATAGTGTGTGGTGCTATACTTGGATTTTCGCCCATGAACATGGCTTTGGAATCTGACACAGCTCATACTTTCCTGTAGAGAACATCTGGGGCTACATTTCGTGCAAGTTTCAGCTCGATTGCCTAAGTATTGAGGGAGAAATTTCAAACTCTAGCAGAAAAAAGTGTCTCCTAGTCTAAGCGCAGTTTTTTGCCGCCTGCTCTGCCGTTTGTCGCATAGCGTGTGGTGCTATACTTGGATTTTCGGCCATGAACATGACTTTGGAATTTGGCACAGCTCATACTTTCCTGTAGAGAACATCTGGGGCTACATTTCGTGGAAGTTTCAGCTCGATTGCCTCTGTATTGAGGGAGAAATTTCAAACTCTAGCAGAAAAAAGTGTCTCATAGTCTAAGTGCAGGTTTTTTTTTGCCGCGTGCTCTGCCGTTTTGTCGCATAGCGTGTGGTGCTATACTTGGATTTTCGGCCATGAACATGACTTTGGAATTTGGCACTGCTCATACTTTCCTGTAGAGTACATCTGGGGCTACATTTCGTGCAAGTTTCAGCTCGATTGCCTAAGTTTTTTAGGGAGAAATTTCAAACTCTAGCAGAAAAAAGTGTCTCATAGCCTAAGTGCAGGGGTTTTTTTGCCGCGTGCTCTGCCGTTTTGTCGCATAGCGTGTGGTGCTATACTTGGATTTTCGGCCATGAACATGACTTTGGAATTTGGCACAGCTCATACTTTCCTGTAGAGAACATCTGGGGCTACATTTCGTGCAAGTTTCACCTCGATTGCCTAAGTATTGAGGGAGAAATTTCAAACTCTAGCAGAAAAAAGTGTCTCATAGTCTAAGTGCAGGGTTTTTTTTTGCCGCGTGCTCTGCCGTTTTGTCGCATAGCGTGTGGTGCTATACTTGGATTTTCGGCCATGAACAAGACTTTGGAATTTGGCACTTCTCATACTTTCCTGTAGAGATCATCTGGGGCTACATTTCGTGCAAGTTTCAGCTCGATTGCCCCAGAATTGAGGGAGAAATTTCAAACTCCAGCAGAAAAAAGTGTCTCCTAGTCTAAGCGCAGTTTTTTTGCCGCCTGCTCTGCCGTTTGTCGCATAGCGTGTGGTGCTATACTTGGATTTTCGGCCATGAACATGACTTTGGAATTTGGCACAGCTCATACTTTCCTGTAGAGAACATCTGGGGCTACATTTCGTGCAAGTTTCACCTCGATTGCCTAAGTATTGAGGGAGAAATTTCAAACTCTAGCAGAAAAAAGTGTCTCATAGTCTAAGTGCAGGGTTTTTTTTTGCCGCGTGCTCTGCCGTTTTGTCGCATAGCGTGTGGTGCTATACTTGGATTTTCGGCCATGAACAAGACTTTGGAATTTGGCACTTCTCATACTTTCCTGTAGAGATCATCTGGGGCTACATTTCGTGCAAGTTTCAGCTCGATTGCCCCAGAATTGAGGGAGAAATTTCAAACTCCAGCAGAAAAAAGTGTCTCCTAGTCTAAGCGCAGTTTTTTTGCCGCCTGCTCTGCCGTTTGTCGCATAGCGTGTGGTGCTATACTTGGATTTTCGGCCATGAACATGACTTTGGAATTTGGCACAGCTCATACTTTCATTTAGAGTACATCTGGGGCTACATTTTGTGCAAGTTTCAGCTCGATTGCCTCAGTATTGAGGGAGAAATTTCAAACTCTAGCAGAAAAAAGTGTCTCATAGTCTAAGTGCAGTTTTTCTGCCGCCTGCTCTGCCGTTTGTCGCATAGTGTGTGGTGCTATACTTGGATTTTCGCCCATGAACATGACTTTGGAATTTGGCACAGCTCATACTTTCCTGTAGAGAACATCTGGGGCTACATTTCGTGGAAGTTTCAGCTCGATTGCCTCTGTATTGAGGGAGAAATTTCAAACTCTAGCAGAAAAAAGTGTCTCATAGTCTTAGTGCAGGTTTTTTTTTGCCGCGTGCTCTGCCGTTTTGTCGCATAGCGTGTGGTGCTATACTTGGATTTTCGGCCATGAACATGACTTTGGAATTTGGCACAGCTCATACTTTCCTGTAGAGAACATCTAGGGCTACATTTCGTGCAAGTTTCAGCTCGATTGCCTAAGTATTGAGGGAGAAATTTCAAACTCTAGGAGAAAAAAGTGTCTCATAGTCTAAGTGCAGTTTTTCTGCCGACTGCTCTGCCGTTTTGTCGCATAGCGTGTGGTGCTATACTTGGATTTTCGGCCATGAACATGACTTTGGAATTTGGCACAGCTCATACTTCCCTGTAGAGTATATCTGGGGCTACATTTCGTGCAAGTTTCAGCTCGATTGCCTAAGTATTGAGGGAGAAATTTCAAACTCTAGCAGAAAAAAAGTGTCTCCTAGTCTAAGCGCAGTTTTTTTTGCCGCCTGCTCTGCCGTTTGTCGCATAGCGTGTGGTGCTATACTTGGATTTTCGGCCATGAACATGACTTTGGAATTTGGCACTGCTCATACTTTCCTGTAGAGTACATCTGGGGCTACATTTCGTGCAAGTTTCAGCTCGATTGCCCCAGAATTGAGGGAGAAATTTCAAACTCCAGCAGAAAAAAGTGTCTCCTAGTCTAAGCGCAGTTTTTTTGCCGCCTGCTCTGCCGTTTGTCGCATAGCGTGTGGTGCTATACTTGGATTTTCGGCCATGAACATGACTTTGGAATTTGGCACAGCTCATACTTTCATTTAGAGTACATCTGGGGCTACATTTTGTGCAAGTTTCAGCTCGATTGCCTCAGTATTGAGGGAGAAATTTCAAACTCTAGCAGAAAAAAGTGTCTCATAGTCTAAGTGCAGTTTTTCTGCCGCCTGCTCTGCCGTTTGTCGCATAGTGTGTGGTGCTATACTTGGATTTTCGCCCATGAACATGGCTTTGGAATCTGACACAGCTCATACTTTCCTGTAGAGAACATCTGGGGCTACATTTCGTGCAAGTTTCAGCTCGATTGCCTAAGTATTGAGGGAGAAATTTCAAACTCTAGCAGAAAAAAGTGTCTCCTAGTCTAAGCGCAGTTTTTTGCCGCCTGCTCTGCCGTTTGTCGCATAGCGTGTGGTGCTATACTTGGATTTTCGGCCATGAACATGACTTTGGAATTTGGCACAGCTCATACTTTCCTGTAGAGAACATCTGGGGCTACATTTCGTGGAAGTTTCAGCTCGATTGCCTCTGTATTGAGGGAGAAATTTCAAACTCTAGCAGAAAAAAGTGTCTCATAGTCTAAGTGCAGGTTTTTTTTTGCCGCGTGCTCTGCCGTTTTGTCGCATAGCGTGTGGTGCTATACTTGGATTTTCGGCCATGAACATGACTTTGGAATTTGGCACAGCTCATACTTTCCTGTAGAGAACATCTAGGGCTACATTTCGTGCAAGTTTCAGCTCGATTGCCTAAGTATTGAGGGAGAAATTTCAAACTCTAGGAGAATAAAGGGTCTCATAGTCTAAGTGCAGTTTTTCTGCCGACTGCTCTGCCGTTTTGTCGCATAGCGTGTGGTGCTATACTTGGATTTTCGGCCATGAACATGACTTTGGAATTTGGCACAGCTCATACTTCCCTGTAGAGTATATCTGGGGCTACATTTCGTGCAAGTTTCAGCTCGATTGCCTAAGTATTGAGGGAGAAATTTCAAACTCTAGCAGAAAAAAGTGTCTCCTAGTCTAAGCGCAGTTTTTTTTGCCGCCTGCTCTGCCGTTTGTCGCATAGCGTGTGGTGCTATACTTGGATTTTCGGCCATGAACATGACTTTGGAATTTGGCACAGCTCATACTTTCATGTAGAGAACATCTGGGGCTATATTTTGTGCAAGTTTCAGCTCGATTGCCTAAGTATTGAGGGAGAAATTTCAAACTCTAGCAGAAAAAAGTGTCTCCTAGTCTAAGCGCAGTTTTTTTGCCGCGTGCTCTGCCGTTTTATCGCATAGCGTGTGGTGCTATACTTGGATTTTCGGCCATGAACATGACTTTGGAATTTGGCACTGCTCATACTTTCCTGTAGAGTACATCTGGGGCTACATTTCGTGCAAGTTTCAGCTCGATTGCCTAAGTTTTTTAGGGAGAAATTTCAAACTCTAGCAGAAAAAAGTGTCTCATAGCCTAAGTGCAGGGTTTTTTTTGCCGCGTGCTCTGCCGTTTTGTCGCATAGCGTGTGGTGCTATACTTGGATTTTCGGCCATGAACATGACTTTGGAATTTGGCACAGCTCATACTTTCCTGTAGAGAACATCTGGGGCTACATTTCGTGCAAGTTTCACCTCGATTGCCTAAGTATTGAGGGAGAAATTTCAAACTCTAGCAGAAAAAAGTGTCTCATAGTCTAAGTGCAGGGTTTTTTTTTGCCGCGTGCTCTGCCGTTTTGTCGCATAGCGTGTGGTGCTATACTTGGATTTTCGGCCATGAACATGACTTTGGAATTTGGCACTTCTCATACTTTCCTGTAGAGATCATCTGGGGCTACATTTCGTGCAAGTTTCAGCTCGATTGCCCCAGAATTGAGGGAGAAATTTCAAACTCCAGCAGAAAAAAGTGTCTCCTAGTCTAAGCGCAGTTTTTTTGCCGCCTGCTCTGCCGTTTGTCGCATAGCGTGTGGTGCTATACTTGGATTTTCGGCCATGAACATGACTTTGGAATTTGGCACAGCTCATACTTTCATTTAGAGTACATCTGGGGCTACATTTTGTGCAAGTTTCAGCTCGATTGCCTCAGTATTGAGGGAGAAATTTCAAACTCTAGCAGAAAAAAGTGTCTCATAGTCTAAGTGCAGTTTTTCTGCCGCCTGCTCTGCCGTTTGTCGCATAGTGTGTGGTGCTATACTTGGATTTTCGCCCATGAACATGACTTTGGAATTTGGCACAGCTCATACTTTCCTGTAGAGAACATCTGGGGCTACATTTCGTGGAAGTTTCAGCTCGATTGCCTCTGTATTGAGGGAGAAATTTCAAACTCTAGCAGAAAAAAGTGTCTCATAGTCTTAGTGCAGGTTTTTTTTTGCCGCGTGCTCTGCCGTTTTGTCGCATAGCGTGTGGTGCTATACTTGGATTTTCGGCCATGAACATGACTTTGGAATTTGGCACAGCTCATACTTTCCTGTAGAGAACATCTAGGGCTACATTTCGTGCAAGTTTCAGCTCGATTGCCTAAGTATTGAGGGAGAAATTTCAAACTCTAGGAGAAAAAAGTGTCTCATAGTCTAAGTGCAGTTTTTCTGCCGACTGCTCTGCCGTTTTGTCGCATAGCGTGTGGTGCTATACTTGGATTTTCGGCCATGAACATGACTTTGGAATTTGGCACAGCTCATACTTCCCTGTAGAGTATATCTGGGGCTACATTTCGTGCAAGTTTCAGCTCGATTGCCTAAGTATTGAGGGAGAAATTTCAAACTCTAGCAGAAAAAAAGTGTCTCCTAGTCTAAGCGCAGTTTTTTTTGCCGCCTGCTCTGCCGTTTGTCGCATAGCGTGTGGTGCTATACTTGGATTTTCGGCCATGAACATGACTTTGGAATTTGGCACTGCTCATACTTTCCTGTAGAGTACATCTGGGGCTACATTTCGTGCAAGTTTCAGCTCGATTGCCCCAGAATTGAGGGAGAAATTTCAAACTCCAGCAGAAAAAAGTGTCTCCTAGTCTAAGCGCAGTTTTTTTGCCGCCTGCTCTGCCGTTTGTCGCATAGCGTGTGGTGCTATACTTGGATTTTCGGCCATGAACATGACTTTGGAATTTGGCACAGCTCATACTTTCATTTAGAGTACATCTGGGGCTACATTTTGTGCAAGTTTCAGCTCGATTGCCTCAGTATTGAGGGAGAAATTTCAAACTCTAGCAGAAAAAAGTGTCTCATAGTCTAAGTGCAGTTTTTCTGCCGCCTGCTCTGCCGTTTGTCGCATAGTGTGTGGTGCTATACTTGGATTTTCGCCCATGAACATGGCTTTGGAATCTGACACAGCTCATACTTTCCTGTAGAGAACATCTGGGGCTACATTTCGTGCAAGTTTCAGCTCGATTGCCTAAGTATTGAGGGAGAAATTTCAAACTCTAGCAGAAAAAAGTGTCTCCTAGTCTAAGCGCAGTTTTTTGCCGCCTGCTCTGCCGTTTGTCGCATAGCGTGTGGTGCTATACTTGGATTTTCGGCCATGAACATGACTTTGGAATTTGGCACAGCTCATACTTTCCTGTAGAGAACATCTGGGGCTACATTTCGTGGAAGTTTCAGCTCGATTGCCTCTGTATTGAGGGAGAAATTTCAAACTCTAGCAGAAAAAAGTGTCTCATAGTCTAAGTGCAGGTTTTTTTTTGCCGCGTGCTCTGCCGTTTTGTCGCATAGCGTGTGGTGCTATACTTGGATTTTCGGCCATGAACATGACTTTGGAATTTGGCACAGCTCATACTTTCCTGTAGAGAACATCTAGGGCTACATTTCGTGCAAGTTTCAGCTCGATTGCCTAAGTATTGAGGGAGAAATTTCAAACTCTAGGAGAATAAAGGGTCTCATAGTCTAAGTGCAGTTTTTCTGCCGACTGCTCTGCCGTTTTGTCGCATAGCGTGTGGTGCTATACTTGGATTTTCGGCCATGAACATGACTTTGGAATTTGGCACAGCTCATACTTCCCTGTAGAGTATATCTGGGGCTACATTTCGTGCAAGTTTCAGCTCGATTGCCTAAGTATTGAGGGAGAAATTTCAAACTCTAGCAGAAAAAAGTGTCTCCTAGTCTAAGCGCAGTTTTTTTTGCCGCCTGCTCTGCCGTTTGTCGCATAGCGTGTGGTGCTATACTTGGATTTTCGGCCATGAACATGACTTTGGAATTTGGCACAGCTCATACTTTCATGTAGAGAACATCTGGGGCTATATTTTGTGCAAGTTTCAGCTCGATTGCCTAAGTATTGAGGGAGAAATTTCAAACTCTAGCAGAAAAAAGTGTCTCCTAGTCTAAGCGCAGTTTTTTTGCCGCGTGCTCTGCCGTTTTATCGCATAGCGTGTGGTGCTATACTTGGATTTTCGGCCATGAACATGACTTTGGAATTTGGCACTGCTCATACTTTCCTGTAGAGTACATCTGGGGCTACATTTCTTGCAAGTTTCAGCTCGATTGCCTAAGTTTTTTAGGGAGAAATTTCAAACTCTAGCAGAAAAAAGTGTCTCATAGCCTAAGTGCAGGGTTTTTTTTGCCGCGTGCTCTGCCGTTTTGTCGCATAGCGTGTGGTGCTATACTTGGATTTTCGGCCATGAACATGACTTTGGAATTTGGCACAGCTCATACTTTCCTGTAGAGAACATCTGGGGCTACATTTCGTGCAAGTTTCACCTCGATTGCCTAAGTATTGAGGGAGAAATTTCAAACTCTAGCAGAAAAAAGTGTCTCATAGTCTAAGTGCAGGGTTTTTTTTTGCCGCGTGCTCTGCCGTTTTGTCGCATAGCGTGTGGTGCTATACTTGGATTTTCGGCCATGAACATGACTTTGGAATTTGGCACTTCTCATACTTTCCTGTAGAGATCATCTGGGGCTACATTTCGTGCAAGTTTCAGCTCGATTGCCCCAGAATTGAGGGAGAAATTTCAAACTCCAGCAGAAAAAAGTGTCTCCTAGTCTAAGCGCAGTTTTTTTGCCGCCTGCTCTGCCGTTTGTCGCATAGCGTGTGGTGCTATACTTGGATTTTCGGCCATGAACATGACTTTGGAATTTGGCACAGCTCATACTTTCATTTAGAGTACATCTGGGGCTACATTTTGTGCAAGTTTCAGCTCGATTGCCTCAGTATTGAGGGAGAAATTTCAAACTCTAGCAGAAAAAAGTGTCTCATAGTCTAAGTGCAGGGTTTTTTTTTGCCGCGTGCTCTGCCGTTTTGTCGCATAGCGTGTGGTGCTATACTTGGATTTTCGGCCATGAACATGACTTTGGAATTTGGCACTTCTCATACTTTCCTGTAGAGATCATCTGGGGCTACATTTCGTGCAAGTTTCAGCTCGATTGCCCCAGAATTGAGGGAGAAATTTCAAACTCCAGCAGAAAAAAGTGTCTCCTAGTCTAAGCGCAGTTTTTTTGCCGCCTGCTCTGCCGTTTGTCGCATAGCGTGTGGTGCTATACTTGGATTTTCGGCCATGAACATGACTTTGGAATTTGGCACAGCTCATACTTTCATTTAGAGTACATCTGGGGCTACATTTTGTGCAAGTTTCAGCTCGATTGCCTCAGTATTGAGGGAGAAATTTCAAACTCTATCAGAAAAAAGTGTCTCATAGTCTAAGTGCAGTTTTTCTGCCGCCTGCTCTGCCGTTTGTCGCATAGTGTGTGGTGCTATACTTGGATTTTCGCCCATGAACATGACTTTGGAATTTGGCACAGCTCATACTTTCCTGTAGAGAACATCTGGGGCTACATTTCGTGCAAGTTTCAGCTCGATTGCCTAAGTATTGAGGGAGAAATTTCAAACTCTAGCAGACAAAAGTGTCTCCTAGTCTAAGCGCAGTTTTTTTGCCGCGTGCTCTGCCGTTTTATCGCATAGCGTGTGGTGCTATACTTGGATTTTCGGCCATGAACATGACTTTGGAATTTGGCACTTCTCATACTTTCCTGTAGAGATCATCTGGGGCTACATTTCGTGCAAGTTTCAGCTCGATTGCCCCAGAATTGAGGGAGAAATTTCAAACTCCAGCAGAAAAAAGTGTCTCCTAGTCTAAGCGCAGTTTTTTGCCGCCTGCTCTGCCGTTTGTCGCATAGCGTGTGGTGTTATACTTGGATTTTCGGCCATGAACATGACTTTGGAATTTGGCACAGCTCATACTTTCATTTAGAGTACATCTGGGGCTACATTTTGTGCAAGTTTCAGCTCGATTGCCTCAGTATTGAGGGAGAAATTTCAAACTCTAGCAGAAAAAAGTGTCTCATAGTCTAAGTGCAGTTTTTCTGCCGCCTGCTCTGCCGTTTGTCGCATAGTGTTTGGTGCTATACTTGGATTTTAGCCCATGAACATGACTTTGGAATTTGGCACAGCTCATACTTTCCTGTAGAGAACATCTGGGGCTACATTTCGTGCAAGTTTCAGCTCGATTGCCTAAGTATTGAGGGAGAAATTTCAAACTCTAGCAGACAAATGTGTCTCCTAGTCTAAGCGCAGTTTTTTTGCCGCGTGCTCTGCCGTTTTATCGCATAGCGTGTGGTGCTATACTTGGATTTTCGGCCATGAACATGACTTTGGAATTTGGCACTGCTCATACTTTCCTGTAGAGTACATCTGGGGCTACATTTCGTGCAAGTTTCAGCTCGATTGCCTAAGTTTTTTAGGGAGAAATTTCAAACTCTAGCAGAAAAAAGTGTCTCATAGCCTAAGTGCAGGGTTTTTTTTGCCGCGTGCTCTGCCGTTTTGTCGCATAGCGTGTGGTGCTATACTTGGATTTTCGGCCATGAACATGACTTTGGAATTTGGCACAGCTCATACTTTCCTGTAGAGAACATCTGGGGCTACATTTCGTGCAAGTTTCAGCTCGATTGCCTAAGTATTGAGGGAGAAATTTCAAACTCTAGCAGAAAAAAGTGTCTCATAGTCTAAGCGCAGTTTTTTGCCGCCTGCTCTGCCGTTTGTCGCATAGTGTTTGGTGCTATACTTGGATTTTAGCCCATGAACATGACTTTGGAATCTGACACAGCTCATACTTTCCTGTAGAGAACATCTGGGGCTACATTTCGTGCAAGTTTCAGCTCGATTGCCTAAGTATTGAGGGAGAAATTTCAAACTCTAGCAGAAAAAAGTGTCTCATAGTCTAAGTGCAGGGGTTTTTTTTGCCGCGTGCTCTGCCGTTTTGTCACATAGCGTGTGGTGCTATACTTGGATTTTCGGCCATGAACATGACTTTGGAATTTGGCACTTCTCATACTTTCCTGTAGAGATCATCTGGGGCTACATTTCGTGCAAGTTTCAGCTCGATTGCCCCAGAATTGAGGGAGAAATTTCAAACTCCAGCAGAAAAAAGTGTCTCCTAGTCTAAGCGCAGTTTTTTTGCCGCCTGCTCTGCCGTTTGTCGCATAGCGTGTGGTGCTATACTTGGATTTTCGGCCATGAACATGACTTTGGAATTTGGCACAGCTCATACTTTCATTTAGAGTACATCTGGGGCTACATTTTGTGCAAGTTTCAGCTCGATTGCCTAAGTATTGAGGGAGAAATTTCAAACTCTAGCAGAAAAAAGTGTCTCATAGACTAAGTGCAGTTTTTCTGCCGCCTGCTCTGCCGTTTGTCGCATAACGTGTGGTGCTATACTTGGATTTTCGCCCATGAACATGACTTTGGAATCTGACACAGCTCATACTTTCCTGTAGAGAACATCTGGGGCTACATTTCGTGCAAGTTTCAGCTCGATTGCCTAAGTATTGAGGGAGAAATTTCAAACTCTAGCAGAAAAAAGGGGTTTTTTTTGCCGCGTGCTCTGCCGTTTTGTCGCATAGCGTGTGGTGCTATACTTGGATTTTCGGCCATGAACATGACTTTGGAATTTGGCACAGCTCATACTTTCATTTAGAGTACATCTGGGGCTACATTTCGTGCAAGTTTCAGCTCGATTGCCTAAGTATTGAGGGAGAAATTTCAAACTCTAGCAGAAAAAAAGTGTCTCCTAGTCTAAGCGCAGTTTTTCTGCCGACTGCTCTGCCGTTTTGTCGCATAGCGTGTGGTGCTATACTTGGATTTTCGGCCCTGATTATGACTTTGGAATTTGGCACAGCTCATACTTTCCTCTAGAGTACATCTGGAGCTACATTTCGTGCAAGTTTCAGCTCGATTGCCTAAGTATTGAGGGAGAAATTTCAAACTCTAGCAGCAAAAAGTGTCTCCTAGTCTAAGCGCAGTTTTTTTGCCGCGTGCTCTGCCGTTTTATTGCATAGCGTGTGGTGCTATACTTGGATTTTCGGCCATGAACATGCCTTTGGAATCTGACACAGCTCATACTTTCCTGTAGAGAACATCTGGGGCTACATTTCGTGCAAGTTTCAGCTCGATTGCCTAAGTATTGAGGGAGAAATTTCAAACTCTAGCAGAAAAAAGTGTTTCATAGTCTAAGTGCAGGGGTTTTTTTTGCCGCGTGCTCTGCCGTTTTGTCGCATAGCGTGTGGTGCTATACTTGGATTTTCGGCCATGAACATGACTTTGGAATTTGGCACAGCTCATACTTTCCTGTAGAGAACATCTGGGGCTACATTTCGTGCAAGTTTCAGCTCGATTGCCTAAGTATTGAGGGAGAAATTTCAAACTCTAGCAGAAAAAAGTGTCTCATAGTCTAAGCGCAGTTTTTTGCCGCCTGCTCTGCCGTTTGTCGCATAGTGTTTGGTGCTATACTTGGATTTTAGCCCATGAACATGACTTTGGAATCTGACACAGCTCATACTTTCCTGTAGAGAACATCTGGGGCTACATTTCGTGCAAGTTTCAGCTCGATTGCCTAAGTATTGAGGGAGAAATTTCAAACTCTAGCAGAAAAAAGTGTCTCATAGTCTAAGTGCAGGGGTTTTTTTTGCCGCGTGCTCTGCCGTTTTGTCGCATAGCGTGTGGTGCTATACTTGGATTTTCGGCCATGAACATGACTTTGGAATTTGGCACTTCTCATACTTTCCTGTAGAGATCATCTGGGGCTACATTTCGTGCAAGTTTCAGCTCGATTGCCCCAGAATTGAGGGAGAAATTTCAAACTCCAGCAGAAAAAAGTGTCTCCTAGTCTAAGCGCAGTTTTTTTGCCGCCTGCTCTGCCGTTTGTCGCATAGCGTGTGGTGCTATACTTGGATTTTCGGCCATGAACATGACTTTGGAATTTGGCACAGCTCATACTTTCATTTAGAGTACATCTGGGGCTACATTTTGTGCAAGTTTCAGCTCGATTGCCTCAGTATTGAGGGAGAAATTTCAAACTCTAGCAGAAAAAAGTGTCTCATAGTCTAAGTGCAGTTTTTCTGCCGCCTGCTCTGCCGTTTGTCGCATAGTGTGTGGTGCTATACTTGGATTTTCGCCCATGAACATGACTTTGGAATCTGACACAGCTCATACTTTCCTGTAGAGAACATCTGGGGCTACATTTCGTGCAAGTTTCAGCTCGATTGCCTAAGTATTGAGGGAGAAATTTCAAACTCTAGCAGAAAAAAGGGGTTTTTTTTGCCGCGTGCTCTGCCGTTTTGTCGCATAGCGTGTGGTGCTATACTTGGATTTTCGGCCATGAACATGACTTTGGAATTTGGCACAGCTCATACTTTCATTTAGAGTACATCTGGGGCTACATTTCGTGCAAGTTTCAGCTCGATTGCCTAAGTATTGAGGGAGAAATTTCAAACTCTAGCAGAAAAAAAGTGTCTCCTAGTCTAAGCGCAGTTTTTCTGCCGACTGCTCTGCCGTTTTGTCGCATAGCTTGTGGTGCTATACTTGGATTTTCGGCCCTGATTATGACTTTGGAATTTGGCACAGCTCATACTTTCCTCTAGAGTACATCTGGAGCTACATTTCGTGCAAGTTTCAGCTCGATTGCCTAAGTATTGAGGGAGAAATTTCAAACTCTAGCAGCAAAAAGTGTCTCCTAGTCTAAGCGCAGTTTTTTTGCCGCGTGCTCTGCCGTTTTATTGCATAGCGTGTGGTGCTATACTTGGATTTTCGGCCATGAACATGCCTTTGGAATCTGACACAGCTCATACTTTCCTGTAGAGAACATCTGGGGCTACATTTCGTGCAAGTTTCAGCTCGATTGCCTAAGTATTGAGGGAGAAATTTCAAACTCTAGCAGAAAAAAGTGTTTCATAGTCTAAGTGCAGGGGTTTTTTTTGCCGCGTGCTCTGCCGTTTTGTCGCATAGCGTGTGGTGCTATACTTGGATTTTCGGCCATGAACATGACTTTGGAATTTGGCACAGCTCATACTTTCATTTAGAGTACATCTGGGGCTACATTTCGTGCAAGTTTCAGCTCGATTGCCTAAGTATTGAGGGAGAAATTTCAAACTCTAGCAGAAAAAAGTGTCTCCTAGTCTAAGCGCAGTTTTTTTGCCGCGTGCTCTGCCGTTTTATTGCATAGCGTGTGGTGCTATACTTGGATTTTCGGCCATGAACATGACTTTGGAATTTTGCACTGCTCATACTTTCCTGTAGAGTACATCTGGGGCTACAGTTTGTGAAAGTTTCAGCTCGATTGCCTCAGTATTGAGGGAGAAATTCCAAACTCTAGCAGAAAAAAGTGTCTCATAGTCTAAGTGCAGTTTTTCTGCCGCCTGCTCTGCCGTTTGTCGCATAGTGTGTGGTGCTATACTTGGATTTTCGCCCATGAACATGACTTTGGAATCTGACACAGCTCATACTTTCCTGTAGAGAACATCTGGGGCTACATTTCGTGCAAGTTTCAGCTCGATTGCCTAAGTATTGAGGGAGAAATTTCAAACTCTAGCAGAAAAAAGTGTCTCATAGTCTAAGCGCAGTTTTTTGCCGCCTGCTCTGCCGTTTGTCGCATAGTGTTTGGTGCTATACTTGGATTTTAGCCCATGAACATGACTTTGGAATCTGACACAGCTCATACTTTCCTGTAGAGAACATCTGGGGCTACATTTCGTGCAAGTTTCAGCTCGATTGCCTAAGTATTGAGGGAGAAATTTCAAACTCTAGCAGAAAAAAGTGTCTCATAGTCTAAGTGCAGGGGTTTTTTTTGCCGCGTGCTCTGCCGTTTTGTCGCATAGCGTGTGGTGCTATACTTGGATTTTCGGCCATGAACATGACTTTGGAATTTGGCACTTCTCATACTTTCCTGTAGAGATCATCTGGGGCTACATTTCGTGCAAGTTTCAGCTCGATTGCCCCAGAATTGAGGGAGAAATTTCAAACTCCAGCAGAAAAAAGTGTCTCCTAGTCTAAGCGCAGTTTTTTTGCCGCCTGCTCTGCCGTTTGTCGCATAGCGTGTGGTGCTATACTTGGATTTTCGGCCATGAACATGACTTTGGAATTTGGCACAGCTCATACTTTCATTTAGAGTACATCTGGGGCTACATTTTGTGCAAGTTTCAGCTCGATTGCCTCAGTATTGAGGGAGAAATTTCAAACTCTAGCAGAAAAAAGTGTCTCATAGTCTAAGTGCAGTTTTTCTGCCGCCTGCTCTGCCGTTTGTCGCATAGTGTGTGGTGCTATACTTGGATTTTCGCCCATGAACATGACTTTGGAATTTGGCACAGCTCATACTTTCATTTAGAGTACATCTGGGGCTACATTTCGTGCAAGTTTCAGCTCGATTGCCTAAGTATTGAGGGAGAAATTTCAAACTCTAGCAGAAAAAAAGTGTCTCCTAGTCTAAGCGCAGTTTTTCTGCCGACTGCTCTGCCGTTTTGTCGCATAGCGTGTGGTGCTATACTTGGATTTTCGGCCCTGATTATGACTTTGGAATTTGGCACAGCTCATACTTTCCTCTAGAGTACATCTGGAGCTACATTTCGTGCAAGTTTCAGCTCGATTGCCTAAGTATTGAGGGAGAAATTTCAAACTCTAGCAGCAAAAAGTGTCTCCTAGTCTAAGCGCAGTTTTTTTGCCGCGTGCTCTGCCGTTTTATTGCATAGCGTGTGGTGCTATACTTGGATTTTCGGCCATGAACATGCCTTTGGAATCTGACACAGCTCATACTTTCCTGTAGAGAACATCTGGGGCTACATTTCGTGCAACTTTCAGCTCGATTGCCTAAGTATTGAGGGAGAAATTTCAAACTCTAGCAGAAAAAAGTGTTTCATAGTCTAAGTGCAGGGGTTTTTTTTGCCGCGTGCTCTGCCGTTTTGTCGCATAGCGTGTGGTGCTATACTTGGATTTTCGGCCATGAACATGACTTTGGAATTTGGCACAGCTCATACTTTCATTTAGAGTACATCTGGGGCTACATTTCGTGCAAGTTTCAGCTCGATTGCCTAAGTATTGAGGGAGAAATTTCAAACTCTAGCAGAAAAAAGTGTCTCCTAGTCTAAGCGCAGTTTTTTTGCCGCGTGCTCTGCCGTTTTATTGCATAGCGTGTGGTGCTATACTTGGATTTTCGGCCATGAACATGACTTTGGAATTTTGCACTGCTCATACTTTCCTGTAGAGTACATCTGGGGCTACAGTTTGTGAAAGTTTCAGCTCGATTGCCTCAGTATTGAGGGAGAAATTCCAAACTCTAGCAGAAAAAAGTGTCTCATAGTCTAAGTGCAGTTTTTCTGCCGCCTGCTCTGCCGTTTGTCGCATAGTGTGTGGTGCTATACTTGGATTTTCGCCCATGAACATGACTTTGGAATCTGACACAGCTCATACTTTCCTGTAGAGAACATCTGGGGCTACATTTCGTGCAAGTTTCAGCTCGATTGCCTAAGTATTGAGGGAGAAATTTCAAACTCTAGCAGAAAAAAGGGTGTTTTTTTTGCCGCGTGCTTTTTCCGTTTTGTCGCATAGCGTGTGGTGCTATACTTGGATTTTCGGCCATGAACATGACTTTGGAATTTGGCACAGCTCATACTTTCATTTAGAGTACATCTGGGGCTACATTTCGTGCAAGTTTCAGCTCGATTGCCTAAGTATTGAGGGAGAAATTTCAAACTCTAGCAGAAAAAAAGTGTCTCCTAGTCTAAGCGCAGTTTTTCTGCCGACTGCTCTGCCGTTTTGTCGCATAGCGTGTGGTGCTATACTTGGATTTTCGGCCCTGATTATGACTTTGGAATTTGGCACAGCTCATACTTTCCTCTAGAGTACATCTGGAGCTACATTTCGTGCAAGTTTCAGCTCGATTGCCTAAGTATTGAGGGAGAAATTTCAAACTCTAGCAGCAAAAAGTGTCTCCTAGTCTAAGCGCAGTTTTTTTGCCGCGTGCTCTGCCGTTTTATTGCATAGCGTGTGGTGCTATACTTGGATTTTCGGCCATGAACATGCCTTTGGAATCTGACACAGCTCATACTTTCCTGTAGAGAACATCTGGGGCTACATTTCGTGCAACTTTCAGCTCGATTGCCTAAGTATTGAGGGAGAAATTTCAAACTCTAGCAGAAAAAAGTGTTTCATAGTCTAAGTGCAGGGGTTTTTTTGCCGCGTGCTCTGCCGTTTTGTCGCATAGCGTGTGGTGCTATACTTGGATTTTCGGCCATGAACATGACTTTGGAATTTGGCACAGCTCATACTTTCCTGTAGAGAACATCTGGGGCTACATTTCGTGCAAGTTTCAGCTCGATTGCCTAAGTATTGAGGGAGAAATTTCAAACTCTAGCAGAAAAAAGTGTCTCATAGTCTAAGCGCAGTTTTTTGCCGCCTGCTCTGCCGTTTGTCGCATAGTGTTTGGTGCTATACTTGGATTTTAGCCCATGAACATGACTTTGGAATCTGACACAGCTCATACTTTCCTGTAGAGAACATCTGGGGCTACATTTCGTGCAAGTTTCAGCTCGATTGCCTAAGTATTGAGGGAGAAATTTCAAACTCTAGCAGAAAAAAGTGTCTCATAGTCTAAGTGCAGGGGTTTTTTTTGCCGCCTGCTCTGCCGTTTGTCGCATAGCGTGTGGTGCTATACTTGGATTTTCGGCCATGAACATGACTTTGGAATTTGGCACAGCTCATACTTTCATTTAGAGTACATCTGGGGCTACATTTTGTGCAAGTTTCAGCTCGATTGCCTCAGTATTGAGGGAGAAATTTCAAACTCTAGCAGAAAAAAGTGTCTCATAGTCTAAGTGCAGTTTTTCTGCCGCCTGCTCTGCCGTTTGTCGCATAGTGTGTGGTGCTATACTTGGATTTTCGCCCATGAACATGACTTTGGAATCTGACACAGCTCATACTTTCCTGTAGAGAACATCTGGGGCTACATTTCGTGCAAGTTTCAGCTCGATTGCCTAAGTATTGAGGGAGAAATTTCAAACTCTAGCAGAAAAAAGGGTTTTTTTTTGCCGCGTGCTCTGCCGTTTTGTCGCATAGCGTGTGGTGCTATACTTGGATTTTCGGCCATGAACATGACTTTGGAATTTGGCACAGCTCATACTTTCATTTAGAGTACATCTGGGGCTACATTTCGTGCAAGTTTCAGCTCGATTGCCTAAGTATTGAGGGAGAAATTTCAAACTCTAGCAGAAAAAAAGTGTCTCCTAGTCTAAGCGCAGTTTTTCTGCCGACTGCTCTGCCGTTTTGTCGCATAGCGTGTGGTGCTATACTTGGATTTTCGGCCCTGATTATGACTTTGGAATTTGGCACAGCTCATACTTTCCTCTAGAGTACATCTGGAGCTACATTTCGTGCAAGTTTCAGCTCGATTGCCCCAGAATTGAGGGAGAAATTTCAAACTCCAGCAGAAAAAAGTGTCTCCTAGTCTAAGCGCAGTTTTTTTGCCGCCTGCTCTGCCGTTTGTCGCATAGCGTGTGGTGCTATACTTGGATTTTCGGCCATGAACATGACTTTTGAATTTGGCACAGCTCATACTTTCATTTAGAGTACATCTGGGGCTACATTTTGTGCAAGTTTCAGCTCGATTGCCTCAGTATTGAGGGAGAAATTTCAAACTCTAGCAGAAAAAAGTGTCTCATAGTCTAAGTGCAGTTTTTCTGCCGCCTGCTCTGCCGTTTTGTCGCATAGCGTGTGGTGCTATACTTGGATTTTCGGCCATGAACATGACTTTGGAATTTGGCACTGCTCATACTTTCCTGTAGAGAACATCTGGGGCTACATTTCGTGCAAGTTTCAGCTCGATTGCCTAAGTATTGAGGGAGAAATTTCAAACTCTAGCAGAAAAAAGGGTTTTTTTTTGCCGCGTGCTCTGCCGTTTTGTCGCATAGCGTGTGGTGCTATACTTGGATTTTCGGCCATGAACATGACTTTGGAATTTGGCACAGCTCATACTTTCATTTAGAGTACATCTGGGGCTACATTTCGTGCAAGTTTCAGCTCGATTGCCTAAGTATTGAGGGAGAAATTTCAAACTCTAGCAGAAAAAAAGTGTCTCCTAGTCTAAGCGCAGTTTTTTTGCCGCCTGCTCTGCCGTTTGTCGCATAGCGTGTGGTGCTATACTTGGATTTTCGGCCATGAACATGACTTTTGAATTTGGCACAGCTCATACTTTCATTTAGAGTACATCTGGGGCTACATTTTGTGCAAGTTTCAGCTCGATTGCCTCAGTATTGAGGGAGAAATTTCAAACTCTAGCAGAAAAAAGTGTCTCATAGTCTAAGTGCAGTTTTTCTGCCGCCTGCTCTGCCGTTTTGTCGCATAGCGTGTGGTGCTATACTTGGATTTTCGGCCATGAACATGACTTTGGAATTTGGCACTGCTCATACTTTCCTGTAGAGAACATCTGGGGCTACATTTCGTGCAAGTTTCAGCTCGATTGCCTAAGTATTGAGGGAGAAATTTCAAACTCTAGCAGAAAAAAGGGTTTTTTTTTGCCGCGTGCTCTGCCGTTTTGTCGCATAGCGTGTGGTGCTATACTTGGATTTTCGGCCATGAACATGACTTTGGAATTTGGCACAGCTCATACTTTCATTTAGAGTACATCTGGGGCTACATTTCGTGCAAGTTTCAGCTCGATTGCCTAAGTATTGAGGGAGAAATTTCAAACTCTAGCAGAAAAAAAGTGTCTCCTAGTCTAAGCGCAGTTTTTCTGCCGACTGCTCTGCCGTTTTGTCGCATAGCGTGTGG
The DNA here is from genome assembly GCA_963971285.1 of Astropecten irregularis. Lineage (NCBI taxonomy): Eukaryota > Metazoa > Echinodermata > Asteroidea > Paxillosida > Astropectinidae > Astropecten > Astropecten irregularis. Next base: position 15,879,505 of record OZ020251.1, on the reverse strand, counting down.
TGCTATACTTGGATTTTCGGCCCTGATTATGACTTTGGAATTTGGCACAGCTCATACTTTCCTCTAGAGTACATCTGGAGCTACATTTCGTGCAAGTTTCAGCTCGATTGCCTAAGTATTGAGGGAGAAATTTCAAACTCTAGCAGCAAAAAGTGTCTCCTAGTCTAAGCGCAGTTTTTTTGCCGCGTGCTCTGCCGTTTTATTGCATAGCGTGTGGTGCTATACTTGGATTTTCGGCCATGAACATGCCTTTGGAATCTGACACAGCTCATACTTTCCTGTAGAGAACATCTGGGGCTACATTTCGTGCAAGTTTCAGCTCGATTGCCTAAGTATTGAGGGAGAAATTTCAAACTCTAGCAGAAAAAAGTGTTTCATAGTCTAAGTGCAGGGGTTTTTTTTGCCGCGTGCTCTGCCGTTTTGTCGCATAGCGTGTGGTGCTATACTTGGATTTTCGGCCATGAACATGACTTTGGAATTTGGCACAGCTCATACTTTCCTGTAGAAAACATCTGGGGCTACATTTCGTGCAAGTTTCAGCTCGATTGCCTAAGTATTGAGGGAGAAATTTCAAACTCTAGCAGAAAAAAGTGTCTCATAGTCTAAGCGCAGTTTTTTGCCGCCTGCTCTGCCGTTTGTCGCATGGTGTTTGGTGCTATACTTGGATTTTAGCCCATGAACATGACTTTGGAATCTGACACAGCTCATACTTTCCTGTAGAGAACATCTGGGGCTACATTTCGTGCAAGTTTCAGCTCGATTGCCCCAGTATTGAGGGAGAAATTTCAAACTCTAGCAGAAAAAAGTGTCTCATAGTCTAAGTGCAGGGGTTTTTTTTGCCGCGTGCTCTGCCGTTTTGTCGCATAGCGTGTGGTGCTATACTTGGATTTTCGGCCATGAACATGACTTTGGAATTTGGCACTTCTCATACTTTCCTGTAGAGATCATCTGGGGCTACATTTCGTGCAAGTTTCAGCTCGATTGCCCCAGAATTGAGGGAGAAATTTCAAACTCCAGCAGAAAAAAGTGTCTCCTAGTCTAAGCGCAGTTTTTTTGCCGCCTGCTCTGCCGTTTGTCGCATAGCGTGTGGTGCTATACTTGGATTTTCGGCCATGAACATGACTTTGGAATTTGGCACAGCTCATACTTTCATTTAGAGTACATCTGGGGCTACATTTTGTGCAAGTTTCAGCTCGATTGCCTCAGTATTGAGGGAGAAATTTCAAACTCTAGCAGAAAAAAGTGTCTCATAGTCTAAGTGCAGTTTTTCTGCCGCCTGCTCTGCCGTTTGTCGCATAGTGTGTGGTGCTATACTTGGATTTTCGCCCATGAACATGACTTTGGAATCTGACACAGCTCATACTTTCCTGTAGAGAACATCTGGGGCTACATTTCGTGCAAGTTTCAGCTCGATTGCCTAAGTATTGAGGGAGAAATTTCAAACTCTAGCAGAAAAAAGGGTTTTTTTTTGCCGCGTGCTCTGCCGTTTTGTCGCATAGCGTGTGGTGCTATACTTGGATTTTCGGCCATGAACATGACTTTGGAATTTGGCACAGCTCATACTTTCATTTAGAGTACATCTGGGGCTACATTTCGTGCAAGTTTCAGCTCGATTGCCTAAGTATTGAGGGAGAAATTTCAAACTCTAGCAGCAAAAAGTGTCTCCTAGTCTAAGCGCAGTTTTTTTGCCGCGTGCTCTGCCGTTTTATTGCATAGCGTGTGGTGCTATACTTGGATTTTCGGCCATGAACATGCCTTTGGAATCTGACACAGCTCATACTTTCCTGTAGAGAACATCTGGGGCTACATTTCGTGCAATTTTCAGCTCGATTGCCTAAGTATTGAGGGAGAAATTTCAAACTCTAGCAGAAAAAAGTGTTTCATAGTCTAAGTGCAGGGGTTTTTTTTGCCGCGTGCTCTGCCGTTTTGTCGCATAGCGTGTGGTGCTATACTTGGATTTTCGGCCATGAACATGACTTTGGAATTTGGCACAGCTCATACTTTCCTGTAGAAAACATCTGGGGCTACATTTCGTGCAAGTTTCAGCTCGATTGCCTAAGTATTGAGGGAGAAATTTCAAACTCTAGCAGAAAAAAGTGTCTCATAGTCTAAGCGCAGTTTTTTGCCGCCTGCTCTGCCGTTTGTCGCATAGTGTTTGGTGCTATACTTGGATTTTAGCCCATGAACATGACTTTGGAATCTGACACAGCTCATACTTTCCTGTAGAGAACATCTGGGGCTACATTTCGTGCAAGTTTCAGCTCGATTGCCTAAGTATTGAGGGAGAAATTTCAAACTCTAGCAGAAAAAAGTGTCTCATAGTCTAAGTGCAGGGGTTTTTTTTGCCGCGTGCTCTGCCGTTTTGTCGCATAGCGTGTGGTGCTATACTTGGATTTTCGGCCATGAACATGACTTTGGAATTTGGCACTTCTCATACTTTCCTGTAGAGATCATCATGGGCTACATTTCGTGCAAGTTTCAGCTCGATTGCCCCAGAATTGAGGGAGAAATTTCAAACTCCAGCAGAAAAAAGTGTCTCCTAGTCTAAGCGCAGTTTTTTTGCCGCCTGCTCTGCCGTTTGTCGCATAGCGTGTGGTGCTATACTTGGATTTTCGGCCATGAACATGACTTTGGAATTTGGCACAGCTCATACTTTCATTTAGAGTACATCTGGGGCTACATTTTGTGCAAGTTTCAGCTCGATTGCCTCAGTATTGAGGGAGAAATTTCAAACTCTAGCAGAAAAAAGTGTCTCATAGTCTAAGTGCAGTTTTTCTGCCGCCTGCTCTGCCGTTTGTCGCATAGTGTGTGGTGCTATACTTGGATTTTCGCCCATGAACATGACTTTGGAATCTGACACAGCTCATACTTTCCTGTAGAGAACATCTGGGGCTACATTTCGTGCAAGTTTCAGCTCGATTGCCTAAGTATTGAGGGAGAAATTTCAAACTCTAGCAGAAAAAAGGGTTTTTTTTTGCCGCGTGCTCTGCCGTTTTGTCGCATAGCGTGTGGTGCTATACTTGGATTTTCGGCCATGAACATGACTTTGGAATTTGGCACAGCTCATACTTTCATTTAGAGTACATCTGGGGCTACATTTCGTGCAAGTTTCAGCTCGATTGCCTAAGTATTGAGGGAGAAATTTCAAACTCTAGCAGAAAAAAAGTGTCTCCTAGTCTAAGCGCAGTTTTTCTGCCGACTGCTCTGCCGTTTTGTCGCATAGCGTGTGGTGCTATACTTGGATTTTCGCCCATGAACATGACTTTGGAATCTGACACAGCTCATACTTTCCTGTAGAGAACATCTGGGGCTACATTTCGTGCAAGTTTCAGCTCGATTGCCTAAGTATTGAGGGAGAAATTTCAAACTCTAGCAGAAAAAAGTGTCTCATAGTCTAAGCGCAGTTTTTTGCCGCCTGCTCTGCCGTTTGTCGCATAGTGTTTGGTGCTATACTTGGATTTTAGCCCATGAACATGACTTTGGAATCTGACACAGCTCATACTTTCCTGTAGAGAACATCTGGGGCTACATTTCGTGCAAGTTTCAGCTCGATTGCCTAAGTATTGAGGGAGAAATTTCAAACTCTAGCAGAAAAAAGTGTCTCATAGTCTAAGTGCAGGGGTTTTTTTTGCCGCGTGCTCTGCCGTTTTGTCGCATAGCGTGTGGTGCTATACTTGGATTTTCGGCCATGAACATGACTTTGGAATTTGGCACTTCTCATACTTTCCTGTAGAGATCATCTGGGGCTACATTTCGTGCAAGTTTCAGCTCGATTGCCCCAGAATTGAGGGAGAAATTTCAAACTCCAGCAGAAAAAAGTGTCTCCTAGTCTAAGCGCAGTTTTTTTGCCGCCTGCTCTGCCGTTTGTCGCATAGCGTGTGGTGCTATACTTGGATTTTCGGCCATGAACATGACTTTGGAATTTGGCACAGCTCATACTTTCATTTAGAGTACATCTGGGGCTACATTTTGTGCAAGTTTCAGCTCGATTGCCTCAGTATTGAGGGAGAAATTTCAAACTCTAGCAGAAAAAAGTGTCTCATAGTCTAAGTGCAGTTTTTCTGCCGCCTGCTCTGCCGTTTGTCGCATAGTGTGTGGTGCTATACTTGGATTTTCGCCCATGAACATGACTTTGGAATCTGACACAGCTCATACTTTCCTGTAGAGAACATCTGGGGCTACATTTCGTGCAAGTTTCAGCTCGATTGCCTAAGTATTGAGGGAGAAATTTCAAACTCTAGCAGAAAAAAGGGGTTTTTTTTGCCGCGTGCTCTGCCGTTTTGTCGCATAGCGTGTGGTGCTATACTTGGATTTTCGGCCATGAACATGACTTTGGAATTTGGCACAGCTCATACTTTCATTTAGAGTACATCTGGGGCTACATTTCGTGCAAGTTTCAGCTCGATTGCCTAAGTATTGAGGGAGAAATTTCAAACTCTAGCAGAAAAAAGTGTCTCCTAGTCTAAGCGCAGTTTTTTTGCCGCGTGCTCTGCCGTTTTATTGCATAGCGTGTGGTGCTATACTTGGATTTTCGGCCATGAACATGACTTTGGAATTTTGCACTGCTCATACTTTCCTGTAGAGTACATCTGGGGCTACAGTTTGTGAAAGTTTCAGCTCGATTGCCTCAGTATTGAGGGAGAAATTCCAAACTCTAGCAGAAAAAAGTGTCTCATAGTCTAAGTGCAGTTTTTCTGCCGCCTGCTCTGCCGTTTGTCGCATAGTGTGTGGTGCTATACTTGGATTTTCGCCCATGAACATGACTTTGGAATCTGACACAGCTCATACTTTCCTGTAGAGAACATCTGGGGCTACATTTCGTGCAAGTTTCAGCTCGATTGCCTAAGTATTGAGGGAGAAATTTCAAACTCTAGCAGAAAAAAGGGTGTTTTTTTTGCCGCGTGCTTTTTCCGTTTTGTCGCATAGCGTGTGGTGCTATACTTGGATTTTCGGCCATGAACATGACTTTGGAATTTGGCACAGCTCATACTTTCATTTAGAGTACATCTGGGGCTACATTTCGTGCAAGTTTCAGCTCGATTGCCTAAGTATTGAGGGAGAAATTTCAAACTCTAGCAGAAAAAAAGTGTCTCCTAGTCTAAGCGCAGTTTTTCTGCCGACTGCTCTGCCGTTTTGTCGCATAGCGTGTGGTGCTATACTTGGATTTTCGGCCCTGATTATGACTTTGGAATTTGGCACAGCTCATACTTTCCTCTAGAGTACATCTGGAGCTACATTTCGTGCAAGTTTCAGCTCGATTGCCTAAGTATTGAGGGAGAAATTTCAAACTCTAGCAGAAAAAAGTGTCTCCTAGTCTAAGCGCAGTTTTTTTGCCGCGTGCTCTGCCGGTTTATTGCATAGCGTGTGGTGCTTTACTTGGATTTTCGGCCATGAACATGACTTTGGAATCTGACACAGCTCATACTTTCCTGTAGAGAACATCTGGGGCTACATTTCGTGCAACTTTCAGCTCGATTGCCTAAGTATTGAGGGAGAAATTTCAAACTCTAGCAGAAAAAAGTGTTTCATAGTCTAAGTGCAGGGGTTTTTTTTGCCGCGTGCTCTGCCGTTTTGTCGCATAGCGTGTGGTGCTATACTTGGATTTTCGACCATGAACATGACTTTGGAATTTGGCACAGCTCATACTTTCATTTAGAGTACATCTGGGGCTACATTTCGTGCAAGTTTCAGCTCGATTGCCTAAATATTGAGGGAGAAATTTCAAACTCTAGCAGAAAAAAGTGTCTCCTAGTCTAAGCGCAGTTTTTTTGCCGCGTGCTCTGCCGTTTTATTGCATAGCGTGTGGTGCTATACTTGGATTTTCGGCCATGAACATGACTTTGGAATTTGGCACTTCTCATACTTTCCTGTAGAGATCATCTGGGGCTACATTTCGTGCAAGTTTCAGCTCGATTGCCCCAGAATTGAGGGAGAAATTTCAAACTCCAGCAGAAAAAAGTGTCTCCTAGTCTAAGCGCAGTTTTTTTGCCGCCTGCTCTGCCGTTTGTCGCATAGCGTGTGGTGCTATACTTGGATTTTCGGCCATGAACATGACTTTGGAATTTGGCACAGCTCATACTTTCATTTAGAGTACATCTGGGGCTACATTTTGTGCAAGTTTCAGCTCGATTGCCTCAGTATTGAGGGAGAAATTTCAAACTCTAGCAGAAAAAAGTGTCTCATAGTCTAAGTGCAGTTTTTCTGCCGCCTGCTCTGCCGTTTGTCGCATAGTGTGTGGTGCTATACTTGGATTTTCGCCCATGAACATGACTTTGGAATCTGACACAGCTCATACTTTCCTGTAGAGAACATCTGGGGCTACATTTCGTGCAAGTTTCAGCTCGATTGCCTAAGTATTGAGGGAGAAATTTCAAACTCTAGCAGAAAAAAGTGTCTCCTAGTCTAAGCGCAGTTTTTTTGCCGCGTGCTCTGCCGTTTTATCGCATAGCGTGTGGTGCTATACTTGGATTTTCGGCCATGAACATGACTTTGGAATTTGGCACAGCTCATACTTTCATTTAGAGTACATCTGGGGCTACATTTCGTGCAAGTTTCAGCTCGATTGCCTAAGTATTGAGGGAGAAATTTCAAACTCTAGCAGAAAAAAGTGTCTCCTAGTCTAAGCGCAGTTTTTTTGCCGCGTGCTCTGCCGTTTTATTGCATAGCGTGTGGTGCTATACTTGGATTTTCGGCCATGAACATGACTTTGGAATTTTGCACTGCTCATACTTTCCTGTAGAGTACATCTGGGGCTACAGTTTGTGAAAGTTTCAGCTCGATTGCCTCAGTATTGAGGGAGAAATTCCAAACTCTAGCAGAAAAAAGTGTCTCATAGTCTAAGTGCAGTTTTTCTGCCGCCTGCTCTGCCGTTTGTCGCATAGTGTGTGGTGCTATACTTGGATTTTCGCCCATGAACATGACTTTGGAATCTGACACAGCTCATACTTTCCTGTAGAGAACATCTGGGGCTACATTTCGTGCAAGTTTCAGCTCGATTGCCTAAGTATTGAGGGAGAAATTTCAAACTCTAGCAGAAAAAAGGGTGTTTTTTTTGCCGCGTGCTTTTTCCGTTTTGTCGCATAGCGTGTGGTGCTATACTTGGATTTTCGGCCATGAACATGACTTTGGAATTTGGCACAGCTCATACTTTCATTTAGAGTACATCTGGGGCTACATTTCGTGCAAGTTTCAGCTCGATTGCCTAAGTATTGAGGGAGAAATTTCAAACTCTAGCAGAAAAAAAGTGTCTCCTAGTCTAAGCGCAGTTTTTCTGCCGACTGCTCTGCCGTTTTGTCGCATAGCGTGTGGTGCTATACTTGGATTTTCGGCCCTGATTATGACTTTGGAATTTGGCACAGCTCATACTTTCCTCTAGAGTACATCTGGAGCTACATTTCGTGCAAGTTTCAGCTCGATTGCCTAAGTATTGAGGGAGAAATTTCAAACTCTAGCAGAAAAAAGGGGGTTTTTTTGCCGCGTGCTCTGCCGTTTTATCGCATAGCGTGTGGTGCTATACTTGGATTTTCGGCCATGAACATGACTTTGGAATTTGGCACAGCTCATACTTTCATTTAGAGTACATCTGGGGCTACATTTCGTGCAAGTTTCAGCTCGATTGCCTAAGTATTGAGGGAGAAATTTCAAACTCTAGCAGAAAAAAGTGTCTCCTAGTCTAAGCGCAGTTTTTTTGCCGCGTGCTCTGCCGTTTTATTGCATAGCGTGTGGTGCTATACTTGGATTTTCGGCCATGAACATGACTTTGGAATTTTGCACTGCTCATACTTTCCTGTAGAGTACATCTGGGGCTACAGTTTGTGAAAGTTTCAGCTCGATTGCCTCAGTATTGAGGGAGAAATTCCAAACTCTAGCAGAAAAAAGTGTCTCATAGTCTAAGTGCAGTTTTTCTGCCGCCTGCTCTGCCGTTTGTCGCATAGTGTGTGGTGCTATACTTGGATTTTCGCCCATGAACATGACTTTGGAATCTGACACAGCTCATACTTTCCTGTAGAGAACATCTGGGGCTACATTTCGTGCAAGTTTCAGCTCGATTGCCTAAGTATTGAGGGAGAAATTTCAAACTCTAGCAGAAAAAAGGGTGTTTTTTTTGCCGCGTGCTTTTTCCGTTTTGTCGCATAGCGTGTGGTGCTATACTTGGATTTTTTGGCCATGAACATGACTTTGGAATTTGGCACAGCTCATACTTTCATTTAGAGTACATCTGGGGCTACATTTCGTGCAAGTTTCAGCTCGATTGCCTAAGTATTGAGGGAGAAATTTCAAACTCTAGCAGAAAAAAAGTGTCTCCTAGTCTAAGCGCAGTTTTTCTGCCGACTGCTCTGCCGTTTTGTCGCATAGCGTGTGGTGCTATACTTGGATTTTCGGCCCTGATTATGACTTTGGAATTTGGCACAGCTCATACTTTCCTCTAGAGTACATCTGGAGCTACATTTCGTGCAAGTTTCAGCTCGATTGCCTAAGTATTGAGGGAGAAATTTCAAACTCTAGCAGAAAAAAGTGTCTCCTAGTCTAAGCGCAGTTTTTTTGCCGCGTGCTCTGCCGGTTTATTGCATAGCGTGTGGTGCTATACTTGGATTTTCGGCCATGAACATGACTTTGGAATCTGACACAGCTCATACTTTCCTGTAGAGAACATCTGGGGCTACATTTCGTGCAACTTTCAGCTCGATTGCCTAAGTATTGAGGGAGAAATTTCAAACTCTAGCAGAAAAAAGTGTTTCATAGTCTAAGTGCAGGGGTTTTTTTTGCCGCGTGCTCTGCCGTTTTGTCGCATAGCGTGTGGTGCTATACTTGGATTTTCGACCATGAACATGACTTTGGAATTTGGCACAGCTCATACTTTCATTTAGAGTACATCTGGGGCTACATTTCGTGCAAGTTTCAGCTCGATTGCCTAAGTATTGAGGGAGAAATTTCAAACTCTAGCAGAAAAAAGTGTCTCCTAGTCTAAGCGCAGTTTTTTTGCCGCGTGCTCTGCCGTTTTATTGCATAGCGTGTGGTGCTATACTTGGATTTTCGGCCATGAACATGACTTTGGAATTTTGCACTGCTCATACTTTCCTGTAGAGTACATCTGGGGCTACATTTTGTGCAAGTTTCAGCTCGATTGCCTCAGTATTGAGGGAGAAATTTCAAACTCTAGCAGAAAAAAGTGTCTCATAGTCTAAGTGCAGTTTTTCTGCCGCCTGCTCTGCCGTTTGTCGCATAGTGTGTGGTGCTATACTTGGATTTTCGGCCATGAACATGACTTTGGAATTTGGCACAGCTCATACTTTCATTTAGAGTACATCTAGGGCTACATTTCGTGCAAGTTTCAGCTCGATTGCCTAAGTATTGAGGGAGAAATTTCAAACTCTAGCAGAAAAAAAGTGTCTCCTAGTCTAAGCGCAGTTTTTCTGCCGACTGCTCTGCCGTTTTGTCGCATAGCGTGTGGTGCTATACTTGGATTTTCGGCCCTGATTATGACTTTGGAATTTGGCACAGCTCATACTTTCCTCTAGAGTACATCTGGAGCTACATTTCGTGCAAGTTTCAGCTCGATTGCCTAAGTATTGAGGGAGAAATTTCAAACTCTAGCAGAAAAAAGTGTCTCCTAGTCTAAGCGCAGTTTTTTTGCCGCGTGCTCTGCCGGTTTATTGCATAGCGTGTGGTGCTATACTTGGATTTTCGGCCATGAACATGACTTTGGAATCTGACACAGCTCATACTTTCCTGTAGAGAACATCTGGGGCTACATTTCGTGCAACTTTCAGCTCGATTGCCTAAGTATTGAGGGAGAAATTTCAAACTCTAGCAGAAAAAAGTGTTTCATAGTCTAAGTGCAGGGTTTTTTTTTGCCGCGTGCTCTGCCGTTTTGTCGCATAGCGTGTGGTGCTATACTTGGATTTTCGACCATGAACATGACTTTGGAATTTGGCACAGCTCATACTTTCATTTAGAGTACATCTGGGGCTACATTTCGTGCAAGTTTCAGCTCGATTGCCTAAGTATTGAGGGAGAAATTTCAAACTCTAGCAGAAAAAAGTGTCTCCTAGTCTAAGCGCAGTTTTTTTGCCGCGTGCTCTGCCGTTTTATTGCATAGCGTGTGGTGCTATACTTGGATTTTCGGCCATGAACATGACTTTGGAATTTTGCACTGCTCATACTTTCCTGTAGAGTACATCTGGGGCTACATTTTGTGCAAGTTTCAGCTCGATTGCCTCAGTATTGAGGGAGAAATTTCAAACTCTAGCAGAAAAAAGTGTCTCATAGTCTAAGTGCAGTTTTTCTGCCGCCTGCTCTGCCGTTTGTCGCATAGTGTGTGGTGCTATACTTGGATTTTCGGCCATGAACATGACTTTGGAATTTGGCACAGCTCATACTTTCATTTAGAGTACATCTGGGGCTACATTTCGTGCAAGTTTCAGCTCGATTGCCTAAGTATTGAGGGAGAAATTTCAAACTCTAGCAGAAAAAAAGTGTCTCCTAGTCTAAGCGCAGTTTTTCTGCCGACTGCTCTGCCGTTTTGTCGCATAGCGTGTGGTGCTATACTTGGATTTTCGGCCCTGATTATGACTTTGGAATTTGGCACAGCTCATACTTTCCTCTAGAGTACATCTGGAGCTACATTTCGTGCAAGTTTCAGCTCGATTGCCTAAGTATTGAGGGAGAAATTTCAAACTCTAGCAGAAAAAAGTGTCTCCTAGTCTAAGCGCAGTTTTTTTGCCGCGTGCTCTGCCGGTTTATTGCATAGCGTGTGGTGCTATACTTGGATTTTCGGCCATGAACATGACTTTGGAATCTGACACAGCTCATACTTTCCTGTAGAGAACATCTGGGGCTACATTTCGTGCAACTTTCAGCTCGATTGCCTAAGTATTGAGGGAGAAATTTCAAACTCTAGCAGAAAAAAGTGTTTCATAGTCTAAGTGCAGGGTTTTTTTTTGCCGCGTGCTCTGCCGTTTTGTCGCATAGCGTGTGGTGCTATACTTGGATTTTCGACCATGAACATGACTTTGGAATTTGGCACAGCTCATACTTTCATTTAGAGTACATCTGGGGCTACATTTCGTGCAAGTTTCAGCTCGATTGCCTAAGTATTGAGGGAGAAATTTCAAACTCTAGCAGAAAAAAGTGTCTCCTAGTCTAAGCGCAGTTTTTTTGCCGCGTGCTCTGCCGTTTTATTGCATAGCGTGTGGTGCTATACTTGGATTTTCGGCCATGAACATGACTTTGGAATTTGGCACTTCTCATACTTTCCTGTAGAGATCATCTGGGGCTACATTTCGTGCAAGTTTCAGCTCGATTGCCCCAGAATTGAGGGAGAAATTTCAAACTCCAGCAGAAAAAAGTGTCTCCTAGTCTAAGCGCAGTTTTTTTGCCGCCTGCTCTGCCGTTTGTCGCATAGCGTGTGGTGCTATACTTGGATTTTCGGCCATGAACATGACTTTGGAATTTGGCACAGCTCATACTTTCATTTAGAGTACATCTGGGGCTACATTTTGTGCAAGTTTCAGCTCGATTGCCTCAGTATTGAGGGAGAAATTTCAAACTCTAGCAGAAAAAAGTGTCTCATAGTCTAAGTGCAGTTTTTCTGCCGCCTGCTCTGCCGTTTGTCGCATAGTGTGTGGTGCTATACTTGGATTTTCGCCCATGAACATGACTTTGGAATCTGACACAGCTCATACTTTCCTGTAGAGAACATCTGGGGCTACATTTCGTGCAAGTTTCAGCTCGATTGCCTAAGTATTGAGGGAGAAATTTCAAACTCTAGCAGAAAAAAGGGGTTTTTTTTGCCGCGTGCTCTGCCGTTTTGTCGCATAGCGTGTGGTGCTATACTTGGATTTTCGGCCATGAACATGACTTTGGAATTTGGCACAGCTCATACTTTCATTTAGAGTACATCTGGGGCTACATTTCGTGCAAGTTTCAGCTCGATTGCCTAAGTATTGAGGGAGAAATTTCAAACTCTAGCAGAAAAAAGTGTCTCCTAGTCTAAGCGCAGTTTTTTTGCCGCGTGCTCTGCCGTTTTATTGCATAGCGTGTGGTGCTATACTTGGATTTTCGGCCATGAACATGACTTTGGAATTTTGCACTGCTCATACTTTCCTGTAGAGTACATCTGGGGCTACAGTTTGTGAAAGTTTCAGCTCGATTGCCTCAGTAATGAGGGAGAAATTCCAAACTCTAGCAGAAAAAAGTGTCTCATAGTCTAAGTGCAGTTTTTCTGCCGCCTGCACTGCCGTTTGTCGCATAGTGTGTGGTGCTATACTTGGATTTTCGCCCATGAACATGACTTTGGAATCTGACACAGCTCATACTTTCCTGTAGAGAACATCTGGGGCTACATTTCGTGCAAGTTTCAGCTCGATTGCCTAAGTATTGAGGGAGAAATTTCAAACTCTAGCAGAAAAAAGGGTGTTTTTTTTGCCGCGTGCTTTTTCCGTTTTGTCGCATAGCGTGTGGTGCTATACTTGGATTTTCGGCCATGAACATGACTTTGGAATTTGGCACAGCTCATACTTTCATTTAGAGTACATCTGGGGCTACATTTCGTGCAAGTTTCAGCTCGATTGCCTAAGTATTGAGGGAGAAATTTCAAACTCTAGCAGAAAAAAAGTGTCTCCTAGTCTAAGCGCAGTTTTTCTGCCGACTGCTCTGCCGTTTTGTCGCATAGCGTGTGGTGCTATACTTGGATTTTCGGCCCTGATTATGACTTTGGAATTTGGCACAGCTCATACTTTCCTCTAGAGTACATCTGGAGCTACATTTCGTGCAAGTTTCAGCTCGATTGCCTAAGTATTGAGGGAGAAATTTCAAACTCTAGCAGAAAAAAGTGTCTCCTAGTCTAAGCGCAGTTTTTTTGCCGCGTGCTCTGCCGGTTTATTGCATAGCGTGTGGTGCTATACTTGGATTTTCGGCCATGAACATGACTTTGGAATCTGACACAGCTCATACTTTCCTGTAGAGAACATCTGGGGCTACATTTCGTGCAACTTTCAGCTCGATTGCCTAAGTATTGAGGGAGAAATTTCAAACTCTAGCAGAAAAAAGGGGTTTTTTTTGCCGCGTGCTCTGCCGTTTTGTCGCATAGCGTGTGGTGCTATACTTGGATTTTCGGCCATGAACATGACTTTGGAATTTGGCACAGCTCATACTTTCATTTAGAGTACATCTGGGGCTACATTTCGTGCAAGTTTCAGCTCGATTGCCTAAGTATTGAGGGAGAAATTTCAAACTCTAGCAGAAAAAAGTGTCTCCTAGTCTAAGCGCAGTTTTTTTGCCGCGTGCTCTGCCGTTTTATTGCATAGCGTGTGGTGCTATACTTGGATTTTCGGCCATGAACATGACTTTGGAATTTTGCACTGCTCATACTTTCCTGTAGAGTACATCTGGGGATACAGTTTGTGAAAGTTTCAGCTCGATTGCCTCAGTATTGAGGGAGAAATTCCAAACTCTAGCAGAAAAAAGTGTCTCATAGTCTAAGTGCAGTTTTTCTGCCGCCTGCACTGCCGTTTGTCGCATAGTTTGTGGTGCTATACTTGGATTTTCGCCCATGAACATGACTTTGGAATCTGACACAGCTCATACTTTCCTGTAGAGAACATCTGGGGCTACATTTCGTGCAAGTTTCAGCTCGATTGCCTAAGTATTGAGGGAGAAATTTCAAACTCTAGCAGAAAAAAGGGTGTTTTTTTTGCCGCGTGCTTTTTCCGTTTTGTTGCATAGCGTGTGGTGCTATACTTGGATTTTCGGCCATGAACATGACTTTGGAATTTGGCACAGCTCATACTTTCATTTAGAGTACATCTGGGGCTACATTTTGTGCAAGTTTCAGCTCGATTGCCTCAGTATTGAGGGAGAAATTTCAAACTCTAGCAGAAACAAGTGTCTCATAGTCTAAGTGCAGTTTTTCTGCCGCCTGCTCTGCCGTTTGTCGCATAGTGTGTGGTGCTATACTTGGATTTTCGGCCATGAACATGACTTTGGAATTTTGCACTGCTCATACTTTCCTGTAGAGTACATCTGGGGCTACAGTTTGTGAAAGTTTCAGCTCGATTGCCTCAGTAATGAGGGAGAAATTCCAAACTCTAGCAGAAAAAAGTGTCTCATAGTCTAAGTGCAGTTTTTCTGCCGCCTGCACTGCCGTTTGTCGCATAGTGTGTGGTGCTATACTTGGATTTTCGCCCATGAACATGACTTTGGAATCTGACACAGCTCATACTTTCCTGTAGAGAACATCTGGGGCTACATTTCGTGCAAGTTTCAGCTCGATTGCCTAAGTATTGAGGGAGAAATTTCAAACTCTAGCAGAAAAAAGGGTGTTTTTTTTGCCGCGTGCTTTTTCCGTTTTGTCGCATAGCGTGTGGTGCTATACTTGGATTTTCGGCCATGAACATGACTTTGGAATTTGGCACAGCTCATACTTTCATTTAGAGTACATCTGGGGCTACATTTCGTGCAAGTTTCAGCTCGATTGCCTAAGTATTGAGGGAGAAATTTCAAACTCTAGCAGAAAAAAAGTGTCTCCTAGTCTAAGCGCAGTTTTTCTGCCGACTGCTCTGCCGTTTTGTCGCATAGCGTGTGGTGCTATACTTGGATTTTCGGCCCTGATTATGACTTTGGAATTTGGCACAGCTCATACTTTCCTCTAGAGTACATCTGGAGCTACATTTCGTGCAAGTTTCAGCTCGATTGCCTAAGTATTGAGGGAGAAATTTCAAACTCTAGCAGAAAAAAGTGTCTCCTAGTCTAAGCGCAGTTTTTTTGCCGCGTGCTCTGCCGGTTTATTGCATAGCGTGTGGTGCTATACTTGGATTTTCGGCCATGAACATGACTTTGGAATCTGACACAGCTCATACTTTCCTGTAGAGAACATCTGGGGCTACATTTCGTGCAACTTTCAGCTCGATTGCCTAAGTATTGAGGGAGAAATTTCAAACTCTAGCAGAAAAAAGGGGTTTTTTTTGCCGCGTGCTCTGCCGTTTTGTCGCATAGCGTGTGGTGCTATACTTGGATTTTCGGCCATGAACATGACTTTGGAATTTGGCACAGCTCATACTTTCATTTAGAGTACATCTGGGGCTACATTTCGTGCAAGTTTCAGCTCGATTGCCTAAGTATTGAGGGAGAAATTTCAAACTCTAGCAGAAAAAAGTGTCTCCTAGTCTAAGCGCAGTTTTTTTGCCGCGTGCTCTGCCGTTTTATTGCATAGCGTGTGGTGCTATACTTGGATTTTCGGCCATGAACATGACTTTGGAATTTTGCACTGCTCATACTTTCCTGTAGAGTACATCTGGGGATACAGTTTGTGAAAGTTTCAGCTCGATTGCCTCAGTATTGAGGGAGAAATTCCAAACTCTAGCAGAAAAAAGTGTCTCATAGTCTAAGTGCAGTTTTTCTGCCGCCTGCACTGCCGTTTGTCGCATAGTTTGTGGTGCTATACTTGGATTTTCGCCCATGAACATGACTTTGGAATCTGACACAGCTCATACTTTCCTGTAGAGAACATCTGGGGCTACATTTCGTGCAAGTTTCAGCTCGATTGCCTAAGTATTGAGGGAGAAATTTCAAACTCTAGCAGAAAAAAGGGTGTTTTTTTTGCCGCGTGCTTTTTCCGTTTTGTCGCATAGCGTGTGGTGCTATACTTGGATTTTCGGCCATGAACATGACTTTGGAATTTGGCACAGCTCATACTTTCATTTAGAGTACATCTGGGGCTACATTTCGTGCAAGTTTCAGCTCGATTGCCTAAGTATTGAGGGAGAAATTTCAAACTCTAGCAGAAAAAAAGTGTCTCCTAGTCTAAGCGCAGTTTTTCTGCCGACTGCTCTGCCGTTTTGTCGCATAGCGTGTGGTGCTATACTTGGATTTTCGGCCCTGATTATGACTTTGGAATTTGGCACAGCTCATACTTTCCTCTAGAGTACATCTGGAGCTACATTTCGTGCAAGTTTCAGCTCGATTGCCTAAGTATTGAGGGAGAAATTTCAAACTCTAGCAGAAAAAAGTGTCTCCTAGTCTAAGCGCAGTTTTTTTGCCGCGTGCTCTGCCGGTTTATTGCATAGCGTGTGGTGCTATACTTGGATTTTCGGCCATGAACATGACTTTGGAATCTGACACAGCTCATACTTTCCTGTAGAGAACATCTGGGGCTACATTTCGTGCAACTTTCAGCTCGATTGCCTAAGTATTGAGGGAGAAATTTCAAACTCTAGCAGAAAAAAGTGTTTCATAGTCTAAGTGCAGGGGTTTTTTTTGCCGCGTGCTCTGCCGTTTTGTCGCATAGCGTGTGGTGCTATACTTGGATTTTCGACCATGAACATGACTTTGGAATTTGGCACAGCTCATACTTTCATTTAGAGTACATCTGGGGCTACATTTCGTGCAAGTTTCAGCTCGATTGCCTAAGTATTGAGGGAGAAATTTCAAACTCTAGCAGAAAAAAGTGTCTCCTAGTCTAAGCGCAGTTTTTTTGCCGCGTGCTCTGCCGTTTTATTGCATAGCGTGTGGTGCTATACTTGGATTTTCGGCCATGAACATGACTTTGGAATTTTGCACTGCTCATACTTTCCTGTAGAGTACATCTGGGGCTACATTTTGTGCAAGTTTCAGCTCGATTGCCTCAGTATTGAGGGAGAAATTTCAAACTCTAGCAGAAAAAAGTGTCTCATAGTCTAAGTGCAGTTTTTCTGCCGCCTGCTCTGCCGTTTGTCGCATAGTGTGTTGTGCTATACTTGGATTTTCGCCCATGAACATGACTTTGGAATTTGGCACAGCTCATACTTTCCTGTAGAGAACATCTGGGGCTACATTTCGTGCAAGTTTCAGCTCGATTGCCTAAGTATTGAGGGAGAAATTTCAAACTCTAGCAGAAAAAAGTGTTTCATAGTCTAAGTGCAGGGGTTTTTTTTGCCGCGTGCTCTGCCGTTTTGTCGCATAGCGTGTGGTGCTATACTTGGATTTTCGGCCATGAACATGACTTTGGAATTTGGCAATTCTCATAATTTCCTGTAGAGAACATCTGGGGCTACATTTCGTGCAAGTTTCAGCTCGATTGCCCCAGAATTGGGGGAGAAATTTCAAACTCTAGCAGAAAAAAGTGTCTCCTAGTCTAAGCGCAGTTTTTTTGCCGCCTGCTCTGCCGTTTGTCGCATAGCGTGTGGTGCTATACTTGGATTTTCGGCCATGAACATGACTTTGGAATTTGGCACAGCTCATACTTTCCTGTAGAGAACATCTGGGGCTACATTTCGTGGAAGTTTCAGCTCGATTGCCTCTGTATTGAGGGAGAAATTTCAAACTGTAGCAGAAAAAAGTGTCTCATAGTCTAAGTGCAGGGTTTTTTTTGCCGCGTGCTCTGCCGTTTTGTCGAATAGCGTGTGGTGCTATACTTGGATTTTCGGCCATGAACATGACTTTGGAATTTGGCACAGCTCATACTTTCATTTAGAGTACATCTGGGGCTACAGTTTGTGAAAGTTTCAGCTCGATTGCCTCAGTATTGAGGGAGAAATTCCAAACTCTAGCAGAAAAAAGTGTCTCATAGTCTAAGTGCAGTTTTTCTGCCGCCTGCTCTGCCGTTTGTCGCATAGTGTGTGGTGCTATACTTGGATTTTCGCCCATGAACATGACTTTGGAATCTGACACAGCTCATACTTTCCTGTAGAGAACATCTGGGGCTACATTTCGTGCAAGTTTCAGCTCGATTGCCTAAGTATTGAGGGAGAAATTTCAAACTCTAGCAGAAAAAAGGGTGTTTTTTTTGCCGCGTGTTTTTTCCGTTTTGTCGCATAGCGTGTGGTGCTATACTTGGATTTTCGGCCATGAACATGACTTTGGAATTTGGCACAGCTCATACTTTCATTTAGAGTACATCTGGGGCTACATTTCGTGCAAGTTTCAGCTCGATTGCCTAAGTATTGAGGGAGAAATTTCAAACTCTAGCAGAAAAAAAGTGTCTCCTAGTCTAAGCGCAGTTTTTCTGCCGACTGCTCTGCCGTTTTGTCGCATAGCGTGTGGTGCTATACTTGGATTTTCGGCCCTGATTATGACTTTGGAATTTGGCACAGCTCATACTTTCATTTAGAGTACATCTGGGGCTACATTTCGTGCAAGTTTCAGCTCGATTGCCTAAGTATTGAGGGAGAAATTTCAAACTCTAGCAGAAAAAAAGTGTCTCCTAGTCTAAGCGCAGTTTTTTTGCCGCGTGCTCTGCCGGTTTATTGCATAGCGTGTGGTGCTATACTTGGATTTTCGGCCATGAACATGACTTTGGAATCTGACACAGCTCATACTTTCCTGTAGAGAACATCTGGGGCTACATTTCGTGCAACTTTCAGCTCGATTGCCTAAGTATTGAGGGAGAAATTTCAAACTCTAGCAGAAAAAAGTGTTTCATAGTCTAAGTGCAGGGGTTTTTTTTGCCGCGTGCTCTGCCGTTTTGTCGCATAGCGTGTGGTGCTATACTTGGATTTTCGACCATGAACATGACTTTGGAATTTGGCACAGCTCATACTTTCATTTAGAGTACATCTGGGGCTACATTTCGTGCAAGTTTCAGCTCGATTGCCTAAGTATTGAGGGAGAAATTTCAAACTCTAGCAGAAAAAAGTGTCTCCTAGTCTAAGCGCAGTTTTTTTGCCGCGTGCTCTGCCGTTTTATTGCATAGCGTGTGGTGCTATACTTGGATTTTCGGCCATGAACATGACTTTGGAATTTTGCACTGCTCATACTTTCCTGTAGAGTACATCTGGGGCTACATTTTGTGCAAGTTTCAGCTCGATTGCCTCAGTATTGAGGGAGAAATTTCAAACTCTAGCAGAAACAAGTGTCTCATAGTCTAAGTGCAGTTTTTCTGCCGCCTGCTCTGCCGTTTGTCGCATAGTGTGTGGTGCTATACTTGGATTTTCGCCCATGAACATGACTTTGGAATTTGGCACAGCTCATACTTTCCTGTAGAGAACATCTGGGGCTACATTTCGTGCAAGTTTCAGCTCGATTGCCTAAGTATTGAGGGAGAAATTTCAAACTCTAGCAGAAAAAAGTGTTTCATAGTCTAAGTGCAGGGGTTTTTTTTGCCGCGTGCTCTGCCGTTTTGTCGCATAGCGTGTGGTGCTATACTTGGATTTTCGGCCATGAACATGACTTTGGAATTTGGCAATTCTCATACTTTCCTGTAGAGAACATCTGGGGCTACATTTCGTGCAAGTTTCAGCTCGATTGCCCCAGAATTGAGGGAGAAATTTCAAACTCTAGCAGAAAAAAGTGTCTCCTAGTCTAAGCGCAGTTTTTTTGCCGCCTGCTCTGCCGTTTGTCGCATAGCGTGTGGTGCTATACTTGGATTTTCGGCCATGAACATGACTTTGGAATTTGGCACAGCTCATACTTTCCTGTAGAGAACATCTGGGGCTACATTTCGTGGAAGTTTCAGCTCGATTGCCTCTGTATTGAGGGAGAAATTTCAAACTGTAGCAGAAAAAAGTGTCTCATAGTCTAAGTGCAGGGTTTTTTTTGCCGCGTGCTCTGCCGTTTTGTCGAATAGCGTGTGGTGCTATACTTGGATTTTCGGCCATGAACATGACTTTGGAATTTGGCACAGCTCATACTTTCCTGTAGAGTACATCTGGGGCTACATTTCGTGCAAGTTTCAGCTCGATTGCCTAAGTATTGAGGGAGAAATTTCAAACTCTAGCAGAAAAAAGTGTCTCATAGTCTTAAGTGAAGGTTTTTTTTTGCCGCTTGCTCTGCCGTTTTGTCACATAGCGTGTGGTGCTATACTTGGATTTTCGGCCATGAACATGACTTTGGAATTTGGCACAGCTCATACTTTCCTCTAGAGTACATCTGGAGCTACATTTCGTGCAAGTTTCAGCTCGATTGCCTAAGTATTGAGGGAGAAATTTCAAACTCTAGCAGAAAAAAGTGTCTCCTAGTCTAAGCGCAGTTTTTTTGCCGCGTGCTCTGCCGGTTTATTGCATAGCGTGTGGTGCTATACTTGGATTTTCGGCCATGAACATGACTTTGGAATCTGACACAGCTCATACTTTCCTGTAGAGAACATCTGGGGCTACATTTCGTGCAACTTTCAGCTCGATTGCCTAAGTATTGAGGGAGAAATTTCAAACTCTAGCAGAAAAAAAGTGTCTCCTAGTCTAAGCGCAGTTTTTCTGCCGACTGCTCTGCCGTTTTGTCGCATAGCGTGTGGTGCTATACTTGGATTTTCGGCCCTGATTATGACTTTGGAATTTGGCACAGCTCATACTTTCCTCTAGAGTACATCTGGAGCTACATTTCGTGCAAGTTTCAGCTCGATTGCCTAAGTATTGAGGGAGAAATTTCAAACTCTAGCAGAAAAAAGTGTCTCCTAGTCTAAGCGCAGTTTTTTTGCCGCGTGCTCTGCCGGTTTATTGCATAGCGTGTGGTGCTATACTTGGATTTTCGGCCATGAACATGACTTTGGAATCTGACACAGCTCATACTTTCCTGTAGAGAACATCTGGGGCTACATTTCGTGCAACTTTCAGCTCGATTGCCTAAGTATTGAGGGAGAAATTTCAAACTCTAGCAGAAAAAAGTGTTTCATAGTCTAAGTGCAGGGGTTTTTTTTGCCGCGTGCTCTGCCGTTTTGTCGCATAGCGTGTGGTGCTATACTTGGATTTTCGACCATGAACATGACTTTGGAATTTGGCACAGCTCATACTTTCATTTACAGTACATCTGGGGCTACATTTCGTGCAAGTTTCAGCTCGATTGCCTAAGTATTGAGGGAGAAATTTCAAACTCTAGCAGAAAAAAGTGTCTCCTAGTCTAAGCGCAGTTTTTTTGCCGCGTGCTCTGCCGTTTTATTGCATAGCGTGTGGTGCTATACTTGGATTTTCGGCCATGAACATGACTTTGGAATTTTGCACTGCTCATACTTTCCTGTAGAGTACATCTGGGGCTACATTTTGTGCAAGTTTCAGCTCGATTGCCTCAGTATTGAGGGAGAAATTTCAAACTCTAGCAGAAAAAAGTGTCTCATAGTCTAAGTGCAGTTTTTCTGCCGCCTGCTCTGCCGTTTGTCGCATAGTGTGTGGTGCTATACTTGGATTTTCGCCCATGAACATGACTTTGGAATTTGGCACAGCTCATACTTTCCTGTAGAGAACATCTGGGGCTACATTTCGTGCAAGTTTCAGCTCGATTGCCTAAGTATTGAGGGAGAAATTTCAAACTCTAGCAGAAAAAAGTGTTTCATAGTCTAAGTGCAGGGGTTTTTTTTGCCGCGTGCTCTGCCGTTTTGTCGCATAGCGTGTGGTGCTATACTTGGATTTTCGGCCATGAACATGACTTTGGAATTTGGCAATTCTCATACTTTCCTGTAGAGAACATCTAGGGCTACATTTCGTGCAAGTTTCAGCTCGATTGCCCCAGAATTGAGGGAGAAATTTCAAACTCTAGCAGAAAAAAGTGTCTCCTAGTCTAAGCGCAGTTTTTTTGCCGCCTGCTCTGCCGTTTGTCGCATAGCGTGTGGTGCTATACTTGGATTTTCGGCCATGAACATGACTTTGGAATTTGGCAATTCTCATACTTTCCTGTAGAGAACATCTGGGGCTACATTTCGTGCAAGTTTCAGCTCGATTGCCCCAGAATTGAGGGAGAAATTTCAAACTCTAGCAGAAAAAAGTGTCTCCTAGTCTAAGCGCAGTTTTTTTGCCGCCTGCTCTGCCGTTTGTCGCATAGCGTGTGGTGCTATACTTGGATTTTCGGCCATGAACATGACTTTGGAATTTGGCACAGCTCATACTTTCCTGTAGAGAACATCTGGGGCTACATTTCGTGGAAGTTTCAGCTCGATTGCCTCTGTATTGAGGGAGAAATTTCAAACTGTAGTAGAAAAAAGTGTCTCATAGTCTAAGTGCAGGGTTTTTTTTGCCGCGTGCTCTGCCGTTTTGTCGAATAGCGTGTGGTGCTATACTTGGATTTTCGGCCATGAACATGACTTTGGAATTTGGCACAGCTCATACTTTCCTGTAGTGTACATCTGGGGCTACATTTCGTGCAAGTTTCAGCTCGATTGCCTAAGTATTGAGGGAGAAATTTCAAACTCTAGCAGAAAAAAGTGTCTCATAGTCTTAAGTGAAGGTTTTTTTTTGCCGCTTGCTCTGCCGTTTTGTCACATAGCGTGTGGTGCTATACTTGGATTTTCGGCCATGAACATGACTTTGGAATTTGGCACAGCTCATACTTTCCTCTAGAGTACATCTGGAGCTACATTTCGTGCAAGTTTCAGCTCGATTGCCTAAGTATTGAGGGAGAAATTTCAAACTCTAGCAGAAAAAAGTGTCTCCTAGTCTAAGCGCAGTTTTTTTGCCGCGTGCTCTGCCGGTTTATTGCATAGCGTGTGGTGCTATACTTGGATTTTCGGCCATGAACATGACTTTGGAATCTGACACAGCTCATACTTTCCTGTAGAGAACATCTGGGGCTACATTTCGTGCAACTTTCAGCTCGATTGCCTAAGTATTGAGGGAGAAATTTCAAACTCTAGCAGAAAAAAAGTGTCTCCTAGTCTAAGCGCAGTTTTTCTGCCGACTGCTCTGCCGTTTTGTCGCATAGCGTGTGGTGCTATACTTGGATTTTCGGCCCTGATTATGACTTTGGAATTTGGCACAGCTCATACTTTCCTCTAGAGTACATCTGGAGCTACATTTCGTGCAAGTTTCAGCTCGATTGCCTAAGTATTGAGGGAGAAATTTCAAACTCTAGCAGAAAAAAGTGTCTCCTAGTCTAAGCGCAGTTTTTTTGCCGCGTGCTCTGCCGGTTTATTGCATAGCGTGTGGTGCTATACTTGGATTTTCGGCCATGAACATGACTTTGGAATCTGACACAGCTCATACTTTCCTGTAGAGAACATCTGGGGCTACATTTCGTGCAACTTTCAGCTCGATTGCCTAAGTATTGAGGGAGAAATTTCAAACTCTAGCAGAAAAAAGTGTTTCATAGTCTAAGTGCAGGGGTTTTTTTTGCCGCGTGCTCTGCCGTTTTGTCGCATAGCGTGTGGTGCTATACTTGGATTTTCGACCATGAACATGACTTTGGAATTTGGCACAGCTCATACTTTCATTTAGAGTACATCTGGGGCTACATTTCGTGCAAGTTTCAGCTCGATTGCCTAAGTATTGAGGGAGAAATTTCAAACTCTAGCAGAAAAAAGTGTCTCCTAGTCTAAGCGCAGTTTTTTTGCCGCGTGCTCTGCCGTTTTATTGCATAGCGTGTGGTGCTATACTTGGATTTTCGGCCATGAACATGACTTTGGAATTTTGCACTGCTCATACTTTCCTGTAGAGTACATCTGGGGCTACATTTTGTGCAAGTTTCAGCTCGATTGCCTCAGTATTGAGGGAGAAATTTCAAACTCTAGCAGAAAAAAGTGTCTCATAGTCTAAGTGCAGTTTTTCTGCCGCCTGCTCTGCCGTTTGTCGCATAGTGTGTGGTGCTATACTTGGATTTTCGCCCATGAACATGACTTTGGAATTTGGCACAGCTCATACTTTCCTGTAGAGAACATCTGGGGCTACATTTCGTGCAAGTTTCAGCTCGATTGCCCCAGAATTGAGGGAGAAATTTCAAACTCTAGCAGAAAAAAGTGTCTCCTAGTCTAAGCGCAGTTTTTTTGCCGCCTGCTCTGCCGTTTGTCGCATAGCGTGTGGTGCTATACTTGGATTTTCGGCCATGAACATGACTTTGGAATTTGGCACAGCTCATACTTTCCTGTAGAGAACATCTGGGGCTACATTTCGTGGAAGTTTCAGCTCGATTGCCTCTGTATTGAGGGAGAAATTTCAAACTGTAGCAGAAAAAAGTGTCTCATAGTCTAAGTGCAGGGTTTTTTTTGCCGCGTGCTCTGCCGTTTTGTCGAATAGCGTGTGGTGCTATACTTGGATTTTCGGCCATGAACATGACTTTGGAATTTGGCACAGCTCATACTTTCCTGTAGAGTACATCTGGGGCTACATTTCGTGCAAGTTTCAGTTCGATTGCCTAAGTATTGAGGGAGAAATTTCAAACTCTAGCAGAAAAAAGTGTCTCATAGTCTTAAGTGAAGGTTTTTTTTTGCCGCTTGCTCTGCCGTTTTGTCACATAGCGTGTGGTGCTATACTTGGATTTTCGGCCATGAACATGACTTTGGAATTTGGCACAGCTCATACTTTCCTGTAGAGGACATCTGGGGCTACATTTCGTGCAAGTTTCAGCTCGATTGCCCCAGTATTGAGGGAGAAATTTCAAACTCTAGCAGAAAAAAGTGTCTCCTAGTCTAAGCGCAGTTTTTTTGCTGCCTGCTCTGCCGTTTGTCGCATAGCGTGTGGTGCTATACTTGGATTTTCGGCCATGAACATGACTTTGGAATTTGGCACAGCTCATACTTTCATTTAGAGTACATCTGGGGCTACATTTTGTGCAAGTTTCAGCTCGATTGCCTCAGTATTGAGGGAGAAATTACAAACTCTAGCAGAAAAAAGTGTCTCGTAGTCTAAGCGCAGTTTTTTGCCGCCTGCTCTGCCGTTTGTCGCATAGCGTGTGGTGCTATACTTGGATTTTCGGCCATGAACATGACTTTGGAATTTGGCACAGCTCATACTTTCATGTAGAGAACATCTGGGGCTATATTTCGTGCAAGTTTCAGCTCGATTGCCTAAGTATTGAAGGAGAAATTTCAAACTCTAGCAGAAAAAAGTGTCTCCTAGTCTAAGCGCAGTTTTTTGCCGCGTGCTCTGCCGTTTTATCGCATAGCGTGTGGTGCTATACTTGGATTTTCGGCCATGAACATGACTTTGGAATTTGGCACTGCTCATACTTTCCTGTAGAGTACATCTGGGGCTACATTTCGTGCAAGTTTCAGCTCGATTGCCTAAGTTTTTTAGGGAGAAATTTCAAACTCTAGCAGAAAAAAGTGTCTCATAGCCTAAGTGCAGGTTTTTTTTTTCCGTGTGCTCTGCCGTTTTGTCACATAGCGTGTGGTGCTATACTTGGATTTTCGGCCATGAACATGACTTTGGAATTTGGCACAGCTCATACTTTCCTGTAGAGGACATCTGGGGCTACATTTCGTGCAAGTTTCATCTCGATTGCCCCAGTATTGAGGGAGAAATTTCAAACTCTAGCAGAAAAAAGTGTCTCCTAGTCTAAGCGCAGTTTTTTTGCTGCCTGCTCTGCCGTTTGTCGCATAGCGTGTGGTGCTATACTTGGATTTTCGGCCATGAACATGACTTTGGAATTTGGCACAGCTCATACTTTCATTTAGAGTACATCTGGGGCTACATTTTGTGCAAGTTTCAGCTCGATTGCCTCAGTATTGAGGGAGAAATTACAAACTCTAGCAGAAAAAAGTGTCTCGTAGTCTAAGCGCAGTTTTTTGCCGCCTGCTCTGCCGTTTGTCGCATAGCGTGTGGTGCTATACTTGGATTTTCGGCCATGAACATGACTTTGGAATTTGGCACAGCTCATACTTTCATGTAGAGAACATCTGGGGCTATATTTCGTGCAAGTTTCAGCTCGATTGCCTAAGTATTGAAGGAGAAATTTCAAACTCTAGCAGAAAAAAGTGTCTCCTAGTCTAAGCGCAGTTTTTTGCCGCGTGCTCTGCCGTTTTATCGCATAGCGTGTGGTGCTATACTTGGATTTTCGGCCATGAACATGACTTTGGAATTTGGCACTGCTCATACTTTCCTGTAGAGTACATCTGGGGCTACATTTCGTGCAAGTTTCATCTCGATTGCCTCTGTATTGAGGGAGAAATTTCAAACTCTAGCAGAAAATAGTGTCTCATAGTCTAAGTGCAGGGTTTTTTTTGCCGCGTGCTCTGCCGTTTTGTCGCATAGCGTGTGGTGCTATACTTGGATTTTCGGCCATGAACATGACTTTGGAATTTGGCACAGCTCATACTTTCCTGTAGAGGACATCTGGGGCTACATTTCGTGCAAGTTTCAGCTCGATTGCCCCAGTATTGAGGGAGAAATTTCAAACTCTAGCAGAAAAAAGTGTCTCCTAGTCTAAGCGCAGTTTTTTTGCCGCCTGCTCTGCCGTTTGTCGCATAGCGTGTGGTGCTATACTTGGATTTTCGGCCATGAACATGACTTTGGAATTTGGCACAGCTCATACTTTCATTTAGAGTACATCTGGGGCTACATTTTGTGCAAGTTTCAGCTCGATTGCCTCAGTATTGAGGGAGAAATTTCAAACTCTAGCAGAAAAAAGTGTCTCCTAGTCTAAGCGCAGTTTTTTTGCCGCCTGCTCTGCCGTTTGTCGCATAGCGTGTGGTGCTATACTTGGATTTTCGGCCATGAACATGACTTTGGAATTTGGCACAGCTCATACTTTCATGTAGAGAACATCTGGGGCTATATTTCGTGCAAGTTTCAGCTCGATTGCCTAAGTATTGAGGGAGAAATTTCAAACTCTAGCAGAAAAAAGTGTCTCCTAGTCTAAGCGCAGTTTTTTTGCCGCGTGCTCTGCCGTTTTATCGCATAGCGTGTGGTGCTATACTTGGATTTTCGGCCATGAACATGACTTTGGAATTTGGCACTGCTCATACTTTCCTGTAGAGTACATCTGGGGCTACATTTCGTGCAAGTTTCAGCTCGATTGCCTAAGTTTTTTAGGGAGAAATTTCAAACTCTAGCAGAAAAAAGTGTCTCATAGCCTAAGTGCAGGTTTTTTTTTGCCGTGTGCTCTGCCGTTTTGTCACATAGCGTGTGGTGCTATACTTGGATTTTCGGCCATGAACATGACTTTGGAATTTGGCACAGCTCATACTTTCCTGTAGAGAACATCTGGGGCTACATTTCGTGGAAGTTTCAGCTCGATTGCCTCTGTATTGAGGGAGAAATTTCAAACTCTAGCAGAAAATAGTGTCTCATAGTCTAAGTGCAGGGTTTTTTTTGCCGCGTGCTCTGCCGTTTTGTCGCATAGCGTGTGGTGCTATACTTGGATTTTCGGCCATGAACATGACTTTGGAATTTGGCACAGCTCATACTTTCCTG
The DNA here is from genome assembly GCA_963971285.1 of Astropecten irregularis. Taxonomy (NCBI): domain Eukaryota; kingdom Metazoa; phylum Echinodermata; class Asteroidea; order Paxillosida; family Astropectinidae; genus Astropecten; species Astropecten irregularis. Next base: position 15,852,485 of record OZ020251.1, on the reverse strand, counting down.
TAGAGAACATCTAGGGCTACATTTCGTGCAAGTTTCAGCTCGATTGCCTAAGTATTGAGGGAGAAATTTCAAACTCTAGCAGAATAAAGTGTCTCATAGTCTAAGTGCAGTTTTTCTGCCGACTGCTCTGCCGTTTTGTCGCATAGCGTGTGGTGCTATACTTGGATTTTCGGCCATGAACATGACTTTGGAATTTGGCACAGCTCATACTTCCCTGTAGAGTATATCTGGGGCTACATTTTGTGCAAGTTTCAGCTCGATTGCCCCAGAATTGAGGGAGAAATTTCAAACTCTAGCAGAAAAAAGTGTCTCCTAGTCTAAGCGCAGTTTTTTTGCCGCCTGCTCTGCCGTTTGTCGCATAGCGTGTGGTGCTATACTTGGATTTTCGGCCATGAACATGACTTTGGAATTTGGCACAGCTCATACTTTCATGTAGAGAACATCTGGGGCTATATTTCGTGCAAGTTTCAGCTCGATTGCCTAAGTATTGAGGGAGAAATTTCAAACTCTAGCAGAAAAAAGTGTCTCATAGTCTAAGCGCAGTTTTTTTGCCGCGTGCTCTGCCGTTTTATCGCATAGCGTGTGGTGCTATACTTGGATTTTCGGCCATGAACATGACTTTAAAATTTGGCACTGCTCATACTTTCATGTAGAGTACATCTGGGGCTACATTTCGTGCAAGTTTCAGCTCGATTGCCTAAGTTTTTTAGGGAGAAATTTCAAACTCTAGCAGAAAAAAGTGCCTCATAGCCTAAGTGCAGGGGTTTTTTTGCCGCGTGCTCTGCCGTTTTGTCGCATAGCGTGTGGTGCTATACTTGGATTTTCGGCCATGAACATGACTTTGGAATTTGGCACAGCTCATACTTCCCTGTAGAGTATATCTGGGGCTACATTTCGTGCAAGTTTCAGCTCGATTGCCTAAGTATTGAGGGAGAAATTTCAAACTCTAGCATAAAAAAGTGTCTCATGGTCTAAGTGCAGGGGTTTTTTTGCCGACTGCTCTGCCGTTTTGTCGCAAAGCGTGTGGTGCTATACTTGGATTTTCGGCCATGAACATGACTTTGGAATTTGGCACTGCTCATACTTTCCTGTAGACTACATCTAGGGCTACATTTCGTGCAAGTTTCAGCTCGATTGCCTCAGTATTGAGGGAGACATTTCAAACTCTAGCAGAAAAAAGTGTCTCCTAGTCTAAGTGCAGGTTTTTTTTTTGCCGCGTGCTCTGCCGTTTTGTAGCATAGCGTGTGGTGCTATACTTGGATTTTCGGCCATGAACATGACTTTGGAATTTGGCACTGCTCATACTTTCCTGTAGAGAACATCTAGGGCTACATTTCGTGCAAGTTTCAGCTCGATTGCCTAAGTATTGAGGGAGAAATTTCAAACTCTAGCAGAATAAAGTGTCTCATAGTCTAAGTGCAGTTTTTCTGCCGACTGCTCTGCCGTTTTGTCGCATAGCGTGTGGTGCTATACTTGGATTTTCGGCCATGAACATGACTTTGGAATTTGGCACAGCTCATACTTCCCTGTAGAGTATATCTGGGGCTACATTTTGTGCAAGTTTCAGCTCGATTGCCCCAGAATTGAGGGAGAAATTTCAAACTCTAGCAGAAAAAAGTGTCTCCTAGTCTAAGCGCAGTTTTTTTGCCGCCTGCTCTGCCGTTTGTCGCATAGCGTGTGGTGCTATACTTGGATTTTCGGCCATGAACATGACTTTGGAATTTGGCACAGCTCATACTTTCATGTAGAGAACATCTGGGGCTATATTTCGTGCAAGTTTCAGCTCGATTGCCTAAGTATTGAGGGAGAAATTTCAAACTCTAGCAGAAAAAAGTGTCTCATAGTCTAAGCGCAGTTTTTTTGCCGCGTGCTCTGCCGTTTTATCGCATAGCGTGTGGTGCTATACTTGGATTTTCGGCCATGAACATGACTTTAAAATTTGGCACTGCTCATACTTTCATGTAGAGTACATCTGGGGCTACATTTCGTGCAAGTTTCAGCTCGATTGCCTAAGTTTTTTAGGGAGAAATTTCAAACTCTAGCAGAAAAAAGTGCCTCATAGCCTAAGTGCAGGGGTTTTTTTGCCGCGTGCTCTGCCGTTTTGTCGCATAGCGTGTGGTGCTATACTTGGATTTTCGGCCATGAACATGACTTTGGAATTTGGCACAGCTCATACTTCCCTGTAGAGTATATCTGGGGCTACATTTCGTGCAAGTTTCAGCTCGATTGCCTAAGTATTGAGGGAGAAATTTCAAACTCTAGCATAAAAAAGTGTCTCATGGTCTAAGTGCAGGGGTTTTTTTGCCGACTGCTCTGCCGTTTTGTCGCAAAGCGTGTGGTGCTATACTTGGATTTTCGGCCATGAACATGACTTTGGAATTTGGCACTGCTCATACTTTCCTGTAGACTACATCTAGGGCTACATTTCGTGCAAGTTTCAGCTCGATTGCCTCAGTATTGAGGGAGACATTTCAAACTCTAGCAGAAAAAAGTGTCTCCTAGTCTAAGTGCAGGTTTTTTTTTTGCCGCGTGCTCTGCCGTTTTGTAGCATAGCGTGTGGTGCTATACTTGGATTTTCGGCCATGAACATGACTTTGGAATTTGGCACTGCTCATACTTTCCTGTAGAGAACATCTAGGGCTACATTTCGTGCAAGTTTCAGCTCGATTGCCTAAGTATTGAGGGAGAAATTTCAAACTCTAGCAGAATAAAGTGTCTCATAGTCTAAGTGCAGTTTTTTCTGCCGACTGCTCTGCCGTTTTGTCGCATAGCGTGTGGTGCTATACTTGGATTTTCGGCCATGAACATGACTTTGGAATTTGGCACAGCTCATACTTCCCTGTAGAGTATATCTGGGGCTACATTTCGTGCAAGTTTCAGCTCGATTGCCCCAGAATTGAGGGAGAAATTTCAAACTCTAGCAGAAAAAAGTGTCTCCTAGTCTAAGCGCAGTTTTTTTGCCGCCTGCTCTGCCGTTTGTCGCATAGCGTGTGGTGCTATACTTGGATTTTCGGCCATGAACATGACTTTGGAATTTGGCACAGCTCATACTTTCATTTAGAGTACATCTGGGGCTACATTTTGTGAAAGTTTCAGCTCGATTGCCTCAGTATTGAGGGAGAAATTTCAAACTCTAGCAGAAAAAAGTGTCTCCTAGTCTAAGCGCAGTTTTTTTGCCGCCTGCTCTGCCGTTTGTCGCATAGCGTGTGGTGCTATACTTGGATTTTCGGCCATGAACATGACTTTGGAATTTGGCACAGCTCATACTTTCATGTAGAGAACATCTGGGGCTATATTTCGTGCAAGTTTCAGCTCGATTGCCTAAGTATTGAGGGAGAAATTTCAAACTCTAGCAGAAAAAAGTGTCTCCTAGTCTAAGCGCAGTTTTTTTGCCGCGTGCTCTGCCGTTTTATCGCATAGCGTGTGGTGCTATACTTGGATTTTCGGCCATGAACATGACTTTAAAATTTGGCACTGCTCATACTTTCATGTAGAGTACATCTGGAGCTACATTTCGTGCAAGTTTCAGCTCGATTGCCTAAGTTTTTTAGGGAGAAATTTCAAACTCTAGCATAAAAAAGTGTCTCATGGTCTAAGTGCAGGGGTTTTTTTGCCGACTGCTCTGCCGTTTTGTCGCATAGCGTGTGGTGCTATACTTGGATTTTCGGCCATGAACATGACTTTGGAATTTGGCACTGCTCATACTTTCCTGTAGACTACATCTAGGGCTACATTTCGTGCAAGTTTCAGCTCGATTGCCTCAGTATTGAGGGAGACATTTCAAACTCTAGCAGAAAAAAGTGTCTCCTAGTCTAAGTGCAGGTTTTTTTTTTGCCGCGTGCTCTGCCGTTTTGTAGCATAGCGTGTGGTGCTATACTTGGATTTTCGGCCATGAACATGACTTTGGAATTTGGCACTGCTCATACTTTCCTGTAGAGTACATCTGGGGCTACATTTCGTGCAAGTTTCAGCTCGATTGCCTAAGTTTTTTAGGGAGAAATTTCAAACTCTAGCAGAAAAAAGTGTCTCATAGCCTAAGTGCAGGGGTTTTTTTGCCGCGTGCTCTGCCGTTTTGTCGCATAGCGTGTGGTGCTATACTTGGATTTTCGGCCATGAACATGACTTTGGAATTTGGCACAGCTCATACTTTCCTGTAGAGAACATCTGGGGCTACATTTCGTGCAAGTTTCAGCTCGATTGCCTAAGTATTGAGGGAGAAATTTCAAACTCTAGCAGAAACAAGTGTCTCATAGTCTTAAGTGCAGGTTTTTTTTTGCCGCGTGCTCTGCCGTTTTGTCACATAGCGTGTGGTGCTATACTTGGATTTTCGGCCATGAACATGACTTTGGAATTTGGCACAGCTCATACTTTCCTGTAGAGACGATCTGGGGCTACATTTCGTGCAAGTTTCAGCTCGATTGCCCCAGTATTGAGGGAGAAATTTCAAACTCTAGCAGAAAAAAGTGTCTCATAGTCTAAGTGCAGGTTTTTTTTTTGCCGCGTGCTCTGCCGTTTTGTAGCATAGCGTGTGGTGCTATACTTGGATTTTCGGCCATGAACATGACTTTGGAATTTGGCACAGCTCATACTTTCATTTAGAGTACATCTGGGGCTACATTTCGTGCAAGTTTCAGCTCGATTGCCTCTGTATTGAGGGATAAATTTCAAACTCTAACAGAAAAAAGTGTCTCATAGTCTAAGTGCAGGGGTTTTTTTGCCGCGTGCTCTGCCGTTTTGTCGCATAGCGTGTGGTGCTATACTTGGATTTTCGGCCATGAACATGACTTTGGAATTTGGCTTAACTCATACTTCCCTGTAGAGTATATCTGGGGCTACATTTCGTGCAAGTTTCAGCTCGATTGCCTAAGTATTGAGGGAGAAATTTCAAACTCTAGCAGAAAAAAGTGTCTCCTAGTCTAAGCGCAGTTTTTTTGCCGCCTGATCTGCCGTTTGTCGCATAGCGTGTGGTGCTATACTTGGATTTTTGGCCATGAACATGACTTTGGAATTTGGCACAGCTCATACTTTCATTTAGAGTACATCTGGGGCTACATTTTGTGCAAGTTTCAGCTCGATTGCCTAAGTATTGAGGGAGAAATTTCAAACTCTAGCAGAAAAAAGTGTCTCATAGTCTAAGTGCAGTTTTTCTGCCGACTGCTCTGCCGTTTTGTCGCATAGCGTGTGGTGCTATACCTGGATTTTCGGCCATGAATATGACTTTGGAATTTGGCACAGCTCATACTTTCCTGTAGAGAACATCTGGGGCTACATTTCGTGCAAGTTTCAGCTCGATTGCCTAAGTATTGAGGGAGAAATTTCAAACTCTAGCAGAAAAAAGTGTCTCCTAGTCTAAGCGCAGTTTTTTTGCCGCGTGCTCTGCCGTTTTATCGCATAGCGTGTGGTGCTATACTTGGATTTTCGGCCATGAACATGACTTTAAAATTTGGCACTGCTCATACTTTCATGTAGAGTACATCTGGAGCTACATTTCGTGCAAGTTTCAGCTCGATTGCCTAAGTTTTTTAGGGAGAAATTTCAAACTCTAGCATAAAAAAGTGTCTCATGGTCTAAGTGCAGGGGTTTTTTTGCCGACTGCTCTGCCGTTTTGTCGCATAGCGTGTGGTGCTATACTTGGATTTTCGGCCATGAACATGACTTTGGAATTTGGCACTGCTCATACTTTCCTGTAGACTACATCTAGGGCTACATTTCGTGCAAGTTTCAGCTCGATTGCCTCAGTATTGAGGGAGACATTTCAAACTCTAGCAGAAAAAAGTGTCTCCTAGTCTAAGTGCAGGTTTTTTTTTTGCCGCGTGCTCTGCCGTTTTGTAGCATAGCGTGTGGTGCTATACTTGGATTTTCGGCCATGAACATGACTTTGGAATTTGGCACTGCTCATACTTTCCTGTAGAGTACATCTGGGGCTACATTTCGTGCAAGTTTCAGCTCGATTGCCTAAGTTTTTTAGGGAGAAATTTCAAACTCTAGCAGAAAAAAGTGTCTCATAGCCTAAGTGCAGGGGTTTTTTTGCCGCGTGCTCTGCCGTTTTGTCGCATAGCGTGTGGTGCTATACTTGGATTTTCGGCCATGAACATGACTTTGGAATTTGGCACAGCTCATACTTTCCTGTAGAGAACATCTGGGGCTACATTTCGTGCAAGTTTCAGCTCGATTGCCTAAGTATTGAGGGAGAAATTTCAAACTCTAGCAGAAACAAGTGTCTCATAGTCTTAAGTGCAGGTTTTTTTTTGCCGCGTGCTCTGCCGTTTTGTCACATAGCGTGTGGTGCTATACTTGGATTTTCGGCCATGAACATGACTTTGGAATTTGGCACAGCTCATACTTTCCTGTAGAGACGATCTGGGGCTACATTTCGTGCAAGTTTCAGCTCGATTGCCCCAGTATTGAGGGAGAAATTTCAAACTCTAGCAGAAAAAAGTGTCTCATAGTCTAAGTGCAGGTTTTTTTTTTGCCGCGTGCTCTGCCGTTTTGTAGCATAGCGTGTGGTGCTATACTTGGATTTTCGGCCATGAACATGACTTTGGAATTTGGCACAGCTCATACTTTCATTTAGAGTACATCTGGGGCTACATTTCGTGCAAGTTTCAGCTCGATTGCCTCTGTATTGAGGGATAAATTTCAAACTCTAACAGAAAAAAGTGTCTCATAGTCTAAGTGCAGGGGTTTTTTTGCCGCGTGCTCTGCCGTTTTGTCGCATAGCGTGTGGTGCTATACTTGGATTTTCGGCCATGAACATGACTTTGGAATTTGGCTTAACTCATACTTCCCTGTAGAGTATATCTGGGGCTACATTTCGTGCAAGTTTCAGCTCGATTGCCTAAGTATTGAGGGAGAAATTTCAAACTCTAGCAGAAAAAAGTGTCTCCTAGTCTAAGCGCAGTTTTTTTTGCCGCCTGCTCTGCCGTTTGTCGCATAGCGTGTGGTGCTATACTTGGATTTTTGGCCATGAACATGACTTTGGAATTTGGCACAGCTCATACTTTCATTTAGAGTACATCTGGGGCTACATTTTGTGCAAGTTTCAGCTCGATTGCCTCAGTATTGAGGGAGAAATTTCAAACTCTAGCAGAAAAAAGTGTCTCCTAGTCTAAGCGCAGTTTTTTTTGCCGCCTGCTCTGCCGTTTGTCGCATAGCGTGTGGTGCTATACTTGGATTTTCGCCCATGAACATGACTTTGGAATCTGGCACAGCTCATACTTTCCTGTAGAGAACATCTGGGGCTACATTTCGTGCAAGTTTCAGCTCGATTGCCTAAGTATTGAGGGAGAAATTTCAAACTCTAGCAGAAAAAAGTGTCTCATAGTCTAAGTGCAGTTTTTCTGCCGACTGCTCTGCCGTTTTGTCGCATAGCGTGTGGTGCTATACCTGGATTTTCGGCCATGAATATGACTTTGGAATTTGGCACAGCTCATACTTTCCTGTAGAGAACATCTGGGGCTACATTTCGTGCAAGTTTCAGCTCGATTGCCTAAGTATTGAGGGAGAAATTTAAAACTCTAGCAGAAAAAAAGTGTCTCATAGTCTAAGTGCAGTTTTTTTGCCGACTGCTCTGCCGTTTTGTCGCATAGCGTGTGGTGCTATACTTGGATTTTCGGCCATGAACATGACTTTGGAATTTGGCACAGCTCATACTTTCATTTAGAGTACATCTGGGGCTACATTTCGTGCAAGTTTCAGCTCGATTGCCTCTGTATTGAGGGATAAATTTCAAACTCTAACAGAAAAAAGTGTCTCATAGTCTAAGTGCAGGGGTTTTTTTGCCGCGTGCTCTGCCGTTTTGTCGCATAGCGTGTGGTGCTATACTTGGATTTTCGGCCATGAACATGACTTTGGAATTTGGCATAACTCATACTTCCCTGTAGAGTATATCTGGGGCTACATTTCGTGCAAGTTTCAGCTCGATTGCCTCAGTATTGAGGGAGACATTTCAAACTCTAGCAGAAAAAAGTGTCTCCTAGTCTAAGTGCAGGTTTTTTTTTTGCCGCGTGCTCTGCCGTTTTGTAGCATAGCGTGTGGTGCTATACTTGGATTTTCGGCCATGAACATGACTTTGGAATTTGGCACTGCTCATACTTTCCTGTAGAGTACATCTGGGGCTACATTTCGTGCAAGTTTCAGCTCGATTGCCTAAGTTTTTTAGGGAGAAATTTCAAACTCTAGCAGAAAAAAGTGTCTCATAGCCTAAGTGCAGGGGTTTTTTTGCCGCGTGCTCTGCCGTTTTGTCGCATAGCGTGTGGTGCTATACTTGGATTTTCGGCCATGAACATGACTTTGAAATTTGGCACAGCTCATACTTTCCTGTAGAGAACATCTGGGGCTACATTTCGTGCAAGTTTCAGCTCGATTGCCTAAGTATTGAGGGAGAAATTTCAAACTCTAGCAGAAAAAAGTGTCTCATAGTCTTAAGTGCAGGTTTTTTTTTGCCGCGTGCTCTGCCGTTTTGTCACATAGCGTATGGTGCTATACTTGGATTTTCGGCCATGAACATGACTTTGGAATTTGGAACAGCTCATACTTTCATTTAGAGTACATCTGGGGCTACATTTCGTGCAAGTTTCAGCTCGATTGCCTCTGTATTGAGGGATAAATTTCAAACTCTAACAGAAAAAAGTGTCTCATAGTCTAAGTGCAGGGGTTTTTTTGCCGCGTGCTCTGCCGTTTTGTCGCATAGTGTGTGGTGCTATACTTGGATTTTTGGCCATGAACATGACTTTGGAATTTGGCATAACTCATACTTCCCTGTAGAGTATATCTGGGGCTACATTTCGTGCAAGTTTCAGCTCGATTGCCTAAGTATTGAGGGAGAAATTTCAAACTCTAGCAGAAAAAAGTGTCTCCTAGTCTAAGCGCAGTTTTTTTGCCGCCTGCTCTGCCGTTTGTCGCATAGCGTGTGGTGCTATACTTGGATTTTCGCCCATGAACATGACTTTGGAATCTGGCACAGCTCATACTTTCCTGTAGAGAACATCTGGGGCTACATTTCGTGCAAGTTTCAGCTCGATTGCCTAAGTATTGAGGGAGAAATTTCAAACTCTAGCAGAAAAAAGTGTCTCATAGTCTAAGTGCAGTTTTTCTGCCGACTGCTCTGCCGTTTTGTCGCATAGCGTGTGGTGCTATACCTGGATTTTCGGCCATGAATATGACTTTGGAATTTGGCACAGCTCATACTTTCCTGTAGAGAACATCTGGGGCTACATTTCGTGCAAGTTTCAGCTCGATTGCCTAAGTATTGAGGAAGAAATTTCAAACTCTAGCAGAAAAAAGTGTCTCATAGTCTAAGTGCAGTTTTTTTGCCGACTGCTCCGCCGTTTTGTCGCATAGCGTGTGGTGCTATACTTGGATTTTCGGCCATGAACATGACTTTGGAATTTGGCACTGCTCATACTTTCCTGTAGACTACATCTAGGGCTACATTTCGTGCAAGTTTCAGCTCGATTGCCTCAGTATTGAGGGAGAAATTTCAAACTCTAGCAGAAAAAAGTGTCTCATAGTCTTAAGTGCAGGTTTTTTTTTGCCGCGTGCTCTGCCGTTTTGTCACATAGCGTGTGGTGCTATACTTGGATTTTCGGCCATGAACATGACTTTGGAATTTGGCACTGCTCATACTTTCCTGTAGAGTACATCTGGGGCTACATTTCGTGCAAGTTTCAGCTCGATTGCCTCAGTATTGAGGGAGACATTTCAAACTCTAGCAGAAAAAAGTGTCTCCTAGTCTAAGTGCAGGTTTTTTTTTTGCCGCGTGCTCTGCCGTTTTGTAGCATAGCGTGTGGTGCTATACTTGGATTTTCGGCCATGAACATGACTTTGGAATTTGGCACTGCTCATACTTTCCTGTAGAGTACATCTGGGGCTACATTTCGTGCAAGTTTCAGCTCGATTGCCTAAGTTTTTTAGGGAGAAATTTCAAACTCTAGCAGAAAAAAGTGTCTCATAGCCTAAGTGCAGGGGTTTTTTTGCCGCGTGCTCTGCCGTTTTGTCGCATAGCGTGTGGTGCTATACTTGGATTTTCGGCCATGAACATGACTTTGAAATTTGGCACAGCTCATACTTTCCTGTAGAGAACATCTGGGGCTACATTTCGTGCAAGTTTCAGCTCGATTGCCTAAGTATTGAGGGAGAAATTTCAAACTCTAGCAGAAAAAAGTGTCTCATAGTCTTAAGTGCAGGTTTTTTTTTGCCGCGTGCTCTGCCGTTTTGTCACATAGCGTATGGTGCTATACTTGGATTTTCGGCCATGAACATGACTTTGGAATTTGGAACAGCTCATACTTTCATTTAGAGTACATCTGGGGCTACATTTCGTGCAAGTTTCAGCTCGATTGCCTCTGTATTGAGGGATAAATTTCAAACTCTAACAGAAAAAAGTGTCTCATAGTCTAAGTGCAGGGGTTTTTTTGCCGCGTGCTCTGCCGTTTTGTCGCATAGTGTGTGGTGCTATACTTGGATTTTTGGCCATGAACATGACTTTGGAATTTGGCATAACTCATACTTCCCTGTAGAGTATATCTGGGGCTACATTTCGTGCAAGTTTCAGCTCGATTGCCTAAGTATTGAGGGAGAAATTTCAAACTCTAGCAGAAAAAAGTGTCTCCTAGTCTAAGCGCAGTTTTTTTGCCGCCTGCTCTGCCGTTTGTCGCATAGCGTGTGGTGCTATACTTGGATTTTCGCCCATGAACATGACTTTGGAATCTGGCACAGCTCATACTTTCCTGTAGAGAACATCTGGGGCTACATTTCGTGCAAGTTTCAGCTCGATTGCCTAAGTATTGAGGGAGAAATTTCAAACTCTAGCAGAAAAAAGTGTCTCATAGTCTAAGTGCAGTTTTTCTGCCGACTGCTCTGCCGTTTTGTCGCATAGCGTGTGGTGCTATACCTGGATTTTCGGCCATGAATATGACTTTGGAATTTGGCACAGCTCATACTTTCCTGTAGAGAACATCTGGGGCTACATTTCGTGCAAGTTTCAGCTCGATTGCCTAAGTATTGAGGAAGAAATTTCAAACTCTAGCAGAAAAAAGTGTCTCATAGTCTAAGTGCAGTTTTTTTGCCGACTGCTCCGCCGTTTTGTCGCATAGCGTGTGGTGCTATACTTGGATTTTCGGCCATGAACATGACTTTGGAATTTGGCACTGCTCATACTTTCCTGTAGACTACATCTAGGGCTACATTTCGTGCAAGTTTCAGCTCGATTGCCTCAGTATTGAGGGAGAAATTTCAAACTCTAGCAGAAAAAAGTGTCTCATAGTCTTAAGTGCAGGTTTTTTTTTGCCGCGTGCTCTGCCGTTTTGTCACATAGCGTGTGGTGCTATACTTGGATTTTCGGCCATGAACATGACTTTGGAATTTGGCACAGCTCAAACTTTCCTGTAGAGGACATCTGGGGCTACATTTCGTGCAAGTTTCAGCTCGATTGCCCCAGTATTGAGGGAGAAATTTCAAACTGTAGCAGAAAAAAGTGTCTCATAGTCTAAGTGCAGGTTTTTTTTTTGCCGCGTGCTCTGCCGTTTTGTCGCATAGCGTGTGGTGCTATACTTGGATTTTCGGCCATGAACATGACTTTGGAATTTGGCATAACTCATACTTCCCTGTAGAGTATATCTGGGGCTACATTTCGTGCAAGTTTCAGCTCGATTGCCTAAGTATTGAGGGAGAAATTTCAAACTCTAGCAGAAAAAAGTGTCTCCTAGTCTAAGCGCAGTTTTTTTTGCCGCCTGCTCTGCCGTTTGTCGCATAGCGTGTGGTGCTATACTTGGATTTTCGGCCATGAACATGACTTTGGAATTTGGCACAGCTCATACTTTCATTTAGAGTACATCTGGGGCTACATTTTGTGCAAGTTTCAGCTCGATTGCCTCAGTATTGAGGGAGAAATTTCAAACTCTAGCAGAAAAAAGTGTCTCCTAGTCTAAGCGCAGTTTTTTGCCGCCTGCTCTGCCGTTTGTCGCATAGCGTGTGGTGCTATACTTGGATTTTCGGCCATGAACATGACTTTGGAATCTGGCACAGCTCATACTTTCCTGTAGAGAACATCTGGGGCTACATTTCGTGCAAGTTTCAGCTCGATTGCCTAAGTATTGAGGGATAAATTTCAAACTCTAGCAGAAAAAAGTGTCTCATAGTCTAAGTGCAGTTTTTCTGCCGACTGCTCTGCCGTTTTGTCGCATAGCGTGTGGTGCTATACTTGGATTTTCGGCCATGAACATGACTTTGGAATTTGGCACAGCTCATACTTTCATTTAGAGTACATCTGGGGCTACATTTTCATTTTGTGCAAGTTTCAGCTCGATTGCCTCAGTATTGAGGGAGAAATTTCAAACTCTAGCAGAAAAAAGTGTCTCATAGTCTAAGCGCAGTTTTTTTGCCGCCTGCTCTGCCGTTTGTCGCATAGCGTGTGGTGCTATACTTGGATTTTCGCCCATGAACATGACTTTGGAATCTGGCACAGCTCATACTTTCCTGTAGAGAACATCTGGGGCTACATTTCGTGCAAGTTTCAGCTCGATTGCCTAAGTATTGAGGGATAAATTTCAAACTCTAGCAGAAAAAAGTGTCTCATAGTCTTAAGTGCAGGTTTTTTTTTGCCGCGTGCTCTGCCGTTTTGTCACATAGCGTGTGGTGCTATACTTGGATTTTCGGCCATAAACATGACTTTGGAATTTGGCACAGCTCATACTTTCCTGTAGAGTATATCTGGGGCTACATTTCGTGCAAGTTTCAGCTCGATTGCCTAAGTATTGAGGGAGAAATTTCAAACTCTAGCGAAAAAAGTGTCTCCTAGTCTAAGCGCAGTTTTTTTGCCGACTGCTCTGCCGTTTTGTCGCATAGCGTGTGGTGCTATACTTGGATTTTCGGCCATGAACATGACTTTGGAATTTGGCACTGCTCATACTTTCCTGTAGACTACATCTAGGGCTACATTTCGTGCAAGTTTCAGCTCGATTGCCTCAGTATTGAGGGAGAAATTTCAAACTCTAGCAGAAAAAAGTGTCTCATAGTCTTAAGTGCAGGTTTTTTTTGCCGCGTGCTCTGCCGTTTTGTCACATAGCGTGTGGTGCTATACTTGGATTTTCGGCCATGAACATGACTTTGGAATTTGGCACAGCTCATACTTTCCTGTAGAGGACATCTGGGGCTACATTTCGTGCAAGTTTCAGCTCGATTGCCCCAGTATTGAGGGAGAAATTTCAAACTCTAGCAGAAAAAAGTGTCTCATAGTCTAAGTGCAGGTTTTTTTTTTGCCGCGTGCTCTGCCGTTTTGTAGCATAGCGTGTGGTGCTATACTTGGATTTTCGGCCATGAACATGACTTTGGAATTTGGCACAGCTCATACTTTCATTTAGAGTACATCTGGGGCTACATTTCGTGCAAGTTTCAGCTCGATTGCCTCTGTATTGAGGGATAAATTTCAAACTCTAGCAGAAAATAGTGTCCCATCGTCTTAGTGCAGGTTTTTTTTGCCGCGTGCTCTGCCGTTTTGTCGCATAGCGTGTGGTGCTATACTTGGATTTTCGGCCATGAACATGACTTTGGAATTTGGTACAGCTCATACTTTCCTGTAGAGAACATCTAGGGCTACATTTCGTGCAAGTTTCAGCTCGATTGCCTCTGTATTGAGGGAGAAATTTCAAACTCTAACAGAAAAAAGTGTCTCATAGTCTAAGTGCAGGGGTTTTTTTGCCGCGTGCTCTGCCGTTTTGTCGCATAGCGTGTGGTGCTATACTTGGATTTTCGGCCATGAACATGACTTTGGAATTTGGCACAGCTCATACTTTCCTGTAGAGAACATCTAGGGCTAAATTTCGTGCAACTTTCAGCTCGATTGCCTAAGTATTGAGGGAGAAATTTCAAACTCTAGCAGAAAATAGTGTCCCATAGTCTTAGTGCAGGTTTTTTTTGCCGCGTGCTCTGCCGTTTTGTCGCATAGCGTGTGGTGCTATACTTGGATTTTCGGCCATGAACATGACTTTGGAATTTGGCACAGCTCATACTTTCCTGTAGAGAACATCTAGGGCTACATTTCGTGCAAGTTTCAGCTCGATTGCCTCTGTATTGAGGGAGAAATTTCAAACTCTAACAGAAAAAAGTGTCTCATAGTCTAAGTGCAGGGGTTTTTTTGCCGCGTGCTCTGCCGTTTTGTCGCATAGCGTGTGGTGCTATACTTGGATTTTCGGCCATGAACATGACTTTGGAATTTGGCACAGCTCATACTTTCATTTAGAGTACATCTGGGGCTACATTTTGTGCAAGTTTCAGCTCGATTGCCTCTGTATTGAGGGATAAATTTCAAACTCTAGCAGAAAAAAGTGTCTCCTAGTCTAAGCGCAGTTTTTTTGCCGCCTGCTCTGCCGTTTGTCGCATAGCGTGTGGTGCTATACTTGGATTTTCGGCCATGAACATGACTTTGGAATTTGGCACAGCTCATACTTTCATTTAGAGTACATCTGGGGCTACATTTTCATTTTGTGCAAGTTTCAGGTCGATTGCCTCAGTATTGAGGGAGAAATTTCAAACTCTAGCAGAAAAAAGTGTCTCCTAGTCTAAGCGCAGTTTTTTTGCCGCCTGCTCTGCCGTTTGTCGCATAGCGTGTGGTGCTATACTTGGATTTTCGCCCATGAACATGACTTTGGAATCTGGCACAGCTCATACTTTCCTGTAGAGAACATCTGGGGCTACATTTCGTGCAAGTTTCAGCTCGATTGCCTAAGTATTGAGGGATAAATTTCAAACTCTAGCAGAAAAAAGTGTCTCATAGTCTTAAGTGCAGGTTTTTTTTTGCCGCGTGCTCTGCCGTTTTGTCACATAGCGTGTGGTGCTATACTTGGATTTTCGGCCATAAACATGACTTTGGAATTTGGCACAGCTCATACTTTCCTGTAGAGTATATCTGGGGCTACATTTCGTGCAAGTTTCAGCTCGATTGCCTAAGTATTGAGGGAGAAATTTCAAACTCTAGCGAAAAAAGTGTCTCCTAGTCTAAGCGCAGTTTTTTTGCCGACTGCTCTGCCGTTTTGTCGCATAGCGTGTGGTGCTATACTTGGATTTTCGGCCATGAACATGACTTTGGAATTTGGCACTGCTCATACTTTCCTGTAGACTACATCTAGGGCTACATTTCGTGCAAGTTTCAGCTCGATTGCCTCAGTATTGAGGGAGAAATTTCAAACT
Organism: Astropecten irregularis; assembly: GCA_963971285.1. Classification (NCBI taxonomy): domain Eukaryota; kingdom Metazoa; phylum Echinodermata; class Asteroidea; order Paxillosida; family Astropectinidae; genus Astropecten; species Astropecten irregularis. The sequence goes on along the minus strand of OZ020251.1, from coordinate 15,837,299 downwards.
CTAGCAGAAAAAAGTGTCTCATAGTCTTAAGTGCAGGTTTTTTTTTGCCGCGTGCTCTGCCGTTTTGTCACATAGCGTGTGGTGCTATACTTGGATTTTCGGCCATGAACATGACTTTGGAATTTGGCACAGCTCATACTTTCCTGTAGAGGACCTCTGGGGCTACATTTCGTGCAAGTTTCAGCTCGATTGCCTCAGTATTGAGGGAGAAATTTCAAACTCTAGCAGAAAAAAGTGTCTCATAGTCTAAGTGCAGGTTTTTTTTTTGCCGCGTGCTCTGCCGTTTTGTAGCATAGCGTGTGGTGCTATACTTGGATTTTCGGCCATGAACATGACTTTGGAATTTGGCACAGCTCATACTTTCATTTAGAGTACATCTGGGGCTACATTTTCATTTTGTGCAAGTTTCAGCTCGATTGCCTCAGTATTGAGGGAGAAATTTCAAACTCTAGCAGAAAAAAGTGTCTCATAGTCTAAGCGCAGTTTTTTTGCCGCCTGCTCTGCCGTTTGTCGCATAGCGTGTGGTGCTATACTTGGATTTTCGCCCATGAACATGACTTTGGAATCTGGCACAGCTCATACTTTCCTGTAGAGAACATCTGGGGCTACATTTCGTGCAAGTTTCAGCTCGATTGCCTATGTATTGAGGGATAAATTTCAAACTCTAGCAGAAAAAAGTGTCTCATAGTCTTAAGTGCAGGTTTTTTTTTGCCGCGTGCTCTGCCGTTTTGTCACATAGCGTGTGGTGCTATACTTGGATTTTCGGCCATAAACATGACTTTGGAATTTGGCACAGCTCATACTTTCCTGTAGAGTATATCTGGGGCTACATTTCGTGCAAGTTTCAGCTCGATTGCCTAAGTATTGAGGGAGAAATTTCAAACTCTAGCGAAAAAAGTGTCTCCTAGTCTAAGCGCAGTTTTTTGCCGACTGCTCTGCCGTTTTGTCGCATAGCGTGTGGTGCTATACTTGGATTTTCGGCCATGAACATGACTTTGGAATTTGGCACAGCTCATACTTTCATTTAGAGTACATCTGGGGCTACATTTCGTGCAAGTTTCAGCTCGATTGCCTCTGTATTGAGGGATAAATTTCAAACTCTAACAGAAAAAAGTGTCTCATAGTCTAAGTGCAGGGGTTTTTTTGCCGCGTGCTCTGCCGTTTTGTCGCATAGCGTGTGGTGCTATACTTGGATTTTCGGCCATGAACATGACTATGGAATTTGGCATAACTCATACTTCCCTGTAGAGTATATCTGGGGCTACATTTCGTGCAAGTTTCAGCTCGATTGCCTAAGTATTGAGGGAGAAATTTCAAACTCTAGCAGAAAAAAGTGTCTCCTAGTCTAAGCGCAGTTTTTTTGCCGCCTGCTCTGCCGTTTGTCGCATAGCGTGTGGTGCTATACTTGGATTTTCGCCCATGAACATGACTTTGGAATCTGGCACAGCTCATACTTTCCTGTAGAGAACATCTGGGGCTACATTTCGTGCAAGTTTCAGCTCGATTGCCTAAGTATTGAGGGATAAATTTCAAACTCTAGCAGAAAAAAGTGTCTCATAGTCTAAGTGCAGTTTTTCTGCCGACTGCTCTGCCGTTTTGTAGCATAGCGTGTGGTGCTATACTTGGATTTTCGGCCATGAACATGACTTTGGAATTTGGCACAGCTCATACTTTCATTTAGAGTACATCTGGGGCTACATTTCGTGCAAGTTTCAGCTCGATTGCCTCTGTATTGAGGGATAAATTTCAAACTCTAACAGAAAAAAGTGTCTCATAGTCTAAGTGCAGTTTTTTTGCCGACTGCTCTGCCGTTTTGTCGCATAGCGTGTGGTGCTATACTTGGATTTTCGGCCATGAACATGACTTTGGAATTTGGCACAGCTCATACTTTCCTGTAGAGAACATCTAGGGCTACATTTCGTGCAAGTTTCAGCTCGATTGCCTCTGTATTGAGGGAGAAATTTCAAACTCTAACAGAAAAAAGTGTCTCATAGTCTAAGTGCAGGGGTTTTTTTGCCGCGTGCTCTGCCGTTTTGTCGCATAGCGTGTGGTGCTATACTTGGATTTTCGGCCATGAACATGACTTTGGAATTTGGCACAGCTCATACTTTCCTGTAGAGAACATCTGGGGCTAAATTTCGTGCAAGTTTCAGCTCGATTGCCTAAGTATTGAGGGAGAAATTTCAAACTCTAGCAGAAAATAGTGTCCCATAGTCTTAGTGCAGGTTTTTTTGCCGCGTGCTCTGCCATTTTGTCGCATAGCGTGTGGTGCTATACTTGGATTTTCGGCCATGAACATGACTTTGGAATTTGGCACAGCTCATACTTTCCTGTAGAGAACATTTCGGGCTACATTTCGTGCAAGTTTCAGCTCGATTGCCTCTGTATTGAGGGAGAAATTTCAAACTCTAACAGAAAAAAGTGTCTCATAGTCTAAGTGCAGGGGTTTTTTTGCCGCGTGCTCTGCCGTTTTGTCGCATAGCGTGTGGTGCTATACTTGGATTTTCGGCCATGAACATGACTTTGGAATTTGGCACAGCTCATACTTTCATTTAGAGTACATCTGGGGCTACATTTTCATTTTGTGCAAGTTTCAGCTCGATTGCCTCAGTATTGAGGGAGAAATTTCAAACTCTAGCAGAAAAAAGTGTCTCATAGTCTAAGCGCAGTTTTTTTGCCGCCTGCTCTGCCGTTTGTCGCATAGCGTGTGGTGCTATACTTGGATTTTCGCCCATGAACATGACTTTGGAATCTGGCACAGCTCATACTTTCCTGTAGAGAACATCTGGGGCTACATTTCGTGCAAGTTTCAGCTCGATTGCCTAAGTATTGAGGGATAAATTTCAAACTCTAGCAGAAAAAAGTGTCTCATAGTCTAAGTGCAGTTTTTCTGCCGACTGCTCTGCCGTTTTGTCGCATAGCGTGTGGTGCTATACCTGGATTTTCGGCCATGAACATGACTTTGGAATTTGGCACAGCTCTTACTTCCCTGTAGAGAACATCTGGGGCTACATTTCGTGCAAGTTTCAGCTCGATTGCCTAAGTATTGAGGGAGAAATTTCAAACTCTAGCAGAAAAAAGTGTCTCATAGTCTAAGTGCAGTTTTTTTGCCGACTGCTCTGCCGTTTTGTCGCATAGCGTGTGGTGCTATACTTGGATTTTCGGCCATGAACATGACTTTGGAATTTGGCACAGCTCATACTTTCCTGTAGAGAACATCTAGGGCTACATTTCGTGCAAGTTTCAGCTCGATTGCCTCTGTATTGAGGGAGAAATTTCAAACTCTAACAGAAAAAAGTGTCTCATAGTCTAAGTGCAGGGGTTTTTTTGCCGCGTGCTCTGCCGTTTTGTCGCATAGCGTGTGGTGCTATACTTGGATTTTCGGCCATGAACATGACTTTGGAATTTGGCACAGCTCATACTTTCCTGTAGAGAACATCTGGGGCTAAATTTCGTGCAAGTTTCAGCTCGATTGCCTAAGTATTGAGGGAGAAATTTCAAACTCTAGCAGAAAATAGTGTCCCATAGTCTTAGTGCAGGTTTTTTTGCCGCGTGCTCTGCCATTTTGTCGCATAGCGTGTGGTGCTATACTTGGATTTTCGGCCATGAACATGACTTTGGAATTTGGCACAGCTCATACTTTCCTGTAGAGAACATTTCGGGCTACATTTCGTGCAAGTTTCAGCTCGATTGCCTCTGTATTGAGGGAGAAATTTCAAACTCTAACAGAAAAAAGTGTCTCATAGTCTAAGTGCAGGGGTTTTTTTGCCGCGTGCTCTGCCGTTTTGTCGCATAGCGTGTGGTGCTATACTTGGATTTTCGGCCATGAACATGACTTTGGAATTTGGCACAGCTCATACTTTCATTTAGAGTACATCTGGGGCTACATTTTGTGCAAGTTTCAGCTCGATTGCCTCTGTATTGAGGGATAAATTTCAAACTCTAGCAGAAAAAAGTGTCTCCTAGTCTAAGCGCAGTTTTTTTGCCGCCTGCTCTGCCGTTTGTCGCATAGCGTGTGGTGCTATACTTGGATTTTCGGTCATGAACATGACTTTGGAATTTGGCACAGCTCATACTTTCATTTAGAGTACATCTGGGGCTACATTTTCATTTTGTGCAAGTTTCAGCTCGATTGCCTCAGTATTGAGGGAGAAATTTCAAACTCTAGCAGAAAAAAGTGTCTCCTAGTCTAAGCGCAGTTTTTTTGCCGCCTGCTCTGCCGTTTGTCGCATAGCGTGTGGTGCTATACTTGGATTTTCGCCCATGAACATGACTTTGGAATCTGGCACAGCTCATACTTTCCTGTAGAGAACATCTGGGGCTACATTTCGTGCAAGTTTCAGCTCGATTGCCTAAGTATTGAGGGATAAATTTCAAACTCTAGCAGAAAAAAGTGTCTCATGGTCTAAGTGCAGTTTTGTTGCCGACTGCTCTGCCGTTTTGTAGCATAGCGTGTGGTGCTATACTTGGATTTTCGGCCATGAACATGACTTTGGAATTTGGCACAGCTCATACTTTCATTTAGAGTACATCTGGGGCTACATTTCGTGCAAGTTTCAGCTCGATTGCCTCTGTATTGAGGGATAAATTTCAAACTCTAACAGAAAAAAGTGTCTCATAGTCTAAGTGCAGTTTTTTTGCCGACTGCTCTGCCGTTTTGTCGCATAGCGTGTGGTGCTATACTTGGATTTTCGGCCATGAACATGACTTTGGAATTTGGCACAGCTCATACTTTCCTGTAGAGAACATCTAGGGCTACATTTCGTGCAAGTTTCAGCTCGATTGCCTCTGTATTGAGGGAGAAATTTCAAACTCTAACAGAAAAAAGTGTCTCATAGTCTAAGTGCAGGGGTTTTTTTGCCGCGTGCTCTGCCGTTTTGTCGCATAGCGTGTGGTGCTATACTTGGATTTTCGGCCATGAACATGACTTTGGAATTTGGCACAGCTCATACTTTCCTGTAGAGAACATCTGGGGCTAAATTTCGTGCAAGTTTCAGCTCGATTGCCTAAGTATTGAGGGAGAAATTTCAAACTCTAGCAGAAAATAGTGTCCCATAGTCTTAGTGCAGGTTTTTTTGCCGCGTGCTCTGCCATTTTGTCGCATAGCGTGTGGTGCTATACTTGGATTTTCGGCCATGAACATGACTTTGGAATTTGGCACAGCTCATACTTTCCTGTAGAGAACATTTCGGGCTACATTTCGTGCAAGTTTCAGCTCGATTGCCTCTGTATTGAGGGAGAAATTTCAAACTCTAACAGAAAAAAGTGTCTCATAGTCTAAGTGCAGGGGTTTTTTTGCCGCGTGCTCTGCCGTTTTGTCGCATAGCGTGTGGTGCTATACTTGGATTTTCGGCCATGAACATGACTTTGGAATTTGGCACAGCTCATACTTTCATTTAGAGTACATCTGGGGCTACATTTTGTGCAAGTTTCAGCTCGATTGCCTCTGTATTGAGGGATAAATTTCAAACTCTAGCAGAAAAAAGTGTCTCCTAGTCTAAGCGCAGTTTTTTTGCCGCCTGCTCTGCCGTTTGTCGCATAGCGTGTGGTGCTATACTTGGATTTTCGGTCATGAACATGACTTTGGAATTTGGCACAGCTCATACTTTCATTTAGAGTACATCTGGGGCTACATTTTCATTTTGTGCAAGTTTCAGCTCGATTGCCTCAGTATTGAGGGAGAAATTTCAAACTCTAGCAGAAAAAAGTGTCTCCTAGTCTAAGCGCAGTTTTTTTGCCGCCTGCTCTGCCGTTTGTCGCATAGCGTGTGGTGCTATACTTGGATTTTCGCCCATGAACATGACTTTGGAATCTGGCACAGCTCATACTTTCCTGTAGAGAACATCTGGGGCTACATTTCGTGCAAGTTTCAGCTCGATTGCCTCTGTATTGAGGGATAAATTTCAAACTCTAACAGAAAAAAGTGTCTCATAGTCTAAGTGCAGGGGTTTTTTTGCCGCGTGCTCTGCCGTTTTGTCGCATAGCGTGTGGTGCTATACTTGGATTTTCGGCCATGAACATGACTATGGAATTTGGCATAACTCATACTTCCCTGTAGAGTATATCTGGGGCTACATTTCGTGCAAGTTTCAGCTCGATTGCCTAAGTATTGAGGGAGAAATTTCAAACTCTAGCAGAAAAAAGTGTCTCCTAGTCTAAGCGCAGTTTTTTTGCCGCCTGCTCTGCCGTTTGTCGCATAGCGTGTGGTGCTATACTTGGATTTTCGCCCATGAACATGACTTTGGAATCTGGCACAGCTCATACTTTCCTGTAGAGAACATCTGGGGCTACATTTCGTGCAAGTTTCAGCTCGATTGCCTAAGTATTGAGGGATAAATTTCAAACTCTAGCAGAAAAAAGTGTCTCATAGTCTAAGTGCAGTTTTTCTGCCGACTGCTCTGCCGTTTTGTCGCATAGCGTGTGGTGCTATACCTGGATTTTCGGCCATGAACATGACTTTGGAATTTGGCACAGCTCTTACTTCCCTGTAGAGAACATCTGGGGCTACATTTCGTGCAAGTTTCAGCTCGATTGCCTAAGTATTGAGGGAGAAATTTCAAACTCTAGCAGAAAAAAGTGTCTCATAGTCTAAGTGCAGTTTTTTTGCCGACTGCTCTGCCGTTTTGTCGCATAGCGTGTGGTGCTATACTTGGATTTTCGGCCATGAACATGACTTTGGAATTTGGCACAGCTCATACTTTCCTGTAGAGAACATCTAGGGCTACATTTCGTGCAAGTTTCAGCTCGATTGCCTCTGTATTGAGGGAGAAATTTCAAACTCTAACAGAAAAAAGTGTCTCATAGTCTAAGTGCAGGGGTTTTTTTGCCGCGTGCTCTGCCATTTTGTCGCATAGCGTGTGGTGCTATACTTGGATTTTCGGCCATGAACATGACTTTGGAATTTGGCACAGCTCATACTTTCCTGTAGAGAACATTTCGGGCTACATTTCGTGCAAGTTTCAGCTCGATTGCCTCTGTATTGAGGGAGAAATTTCAAACTCTAACAGAAAAAAGTGTCTCATAGTCTAAGTGCAGGGGTTTTTTTGCCGCGTGCTCTGCCGTTTTGTCGCATAGCGTGTGGTGCTATACTTGGATTTTCGGCCATGAACATGACTTTGGAATTTGGCACAGCTCATACTTTCATTTAGAGTACATCTGGGGCTACATTTTGTGCAAGTTTCAGCTCGATTGCCTCTGTATTGAGGGATAAATTTCAAACTCTAGCAGAAAAAAGTGTCTCCTAGTCTAAGCGCAGTTTTTTTGCCGCCTGCTCTGCCGTTTGTCGCATAGCGTGTGGTGCTATACTTGGATTTTCGGTCATGAACATGACTTTGGAATTTGGCACAGCTCATACTTTCATTTAGAGTACATCTGGGGCTACATTTTCATTTTGTGCAAGTTTCAGCTCGATTGCCTCAGTATTGAGGGAGAAATTTCAAACTCTAGCAGAAAAAAGTGTCTCCTAGTCTAAGCGCAGTTTTTTTGCCGCCTGCTCTGCCGTTTGTCGCATAGCGTGTGGTGCTATACTTGGATTTTCGCCCATGAACATGACTTTGGAATCTGGCACAGCTCATACTTTCCTGTAGAGAACATCTGGGGCTACATTTCGTGCAAGTTTCAGCTCGATTGCCTAAGTATTGAGGGAGAAATTTCAAACTCTAGCAGAAAAAAGTGTCTCATAGTCTAAGTGCAGTTTTGTTGCCGACTGCTCTGCCGTTTTGTAGCATAGCGTGTGGTGCTATACCTGGATTTTCGGCCATGAACATGACTTTGGAATTTGGCACAGCTCATACTTTCATTTAGAGTACATCTGGGGCTACATTTCGTGCAAGTTTCAGCTCGATTGCCTCTGTATTGAGGGATAAATTTCAAACTCTAACAGAAAAAAGTGTCTCATAGTCTAAGTGCAGTTTTTTTGCCGACTGCTCTGCCGTTTTGTCGCATAGCGTGTGGTGCTATACTTGGATTTTCGGCCATGAACATGACTTTGGAATTTGGCACAGCTCATACTTTCCTGTAGAGAACATCTAGGGCTACATTTCGTGCAAGTTTCAGCTCGATTGCCTCTGTATTGAGGGAGAAATTTCAAACTCTAACAGAAAAAAGTGTCTCATAGTCTAAGTGCAGGGGTTTTTTTGCCGCGTGCTCTGCCGTTTTGTCGCATAGCGTGTGGTGCTATACTTGGATTTTCGGCCATGAACATGACTTTGGAATTTGGCACAGCTCATACTTTCCTGTAGAGAACATCTGGGGCTAAATTTCGTGCAAGTTTCAGCTCGATTGCCTAAGTATTGAGGGAGAAATTTCAAACTCTAGCAGAAAATAGTGTCCCATAGTCTTAGTGCAGGTTTTTTTGCCGCGTGCTCTGCCATTTTGTCGCATAGCGTGTGGTGCTATACTTGGATTTTCGGCCATGAACATGACTTTGGAATTTGGCACAGCTCATACTTTCCTGTAGAGAACATTTCGGGCTACATTTCGTGCAAGTTTCAGCTCGATTGCCTCTGTATTGAGGGAGAAATTTCAAACTCTAACAGAAAAAAGTGTCTCATAGTCTAAGTGCAGGGGTTTTTTTGCCGCGTGCTCTGCCGTTTTGTCGCATAGCGTGTGGTGCTATACTTGGATTTTCGGCCATGAACATGACTTTGGAATTTGGCACAGCTCATACTTTCATTTAGAGTACATCTGGGGCTACATTTTGTGCAAGTTTCAGCTCGATTGCCTCTGTATTGAGGGATAAATTTCAAACTCTAGCAGAAAAAAGTGTCTCCTAGTCTAAGCGCAGTTTTTTTGCCGCCTGCTCTGCCGTTTGTCGCATAGCGTGTGGTGCTATACTTGGATTTTCGGTCATGAACATGACTTTGGAATTTGGCACAGCTCATACTTTCATTTAGAGTACATCTGGGGCTACATTTTCATTTTGTGCAAGTTTCAGCTCGATTGCCTCAGTATTGAGGGAGAAATTTCAAACTCTAGCAGAAAAAAGTGTCTCCTAGTCTAAGCGCAGTTTTTTTGCCGCCTGCTCTGCCGTTTGTCGCATAGCGTGTGGTGCTATACTTGGATTTTCGCCCATGAACATGACTTTGGAATCTGGCACAGCTCATACTTTCCTGTAGAGAACATCTGGGGCTACATTTCGTGCAAGTTTCAGCTCGATTGCCTAAGTATTGAGGGAGAAATTTCAAACTCTAGCAGAAAAAAGTGTCTCATAGTCTAAGTGCAGTTTTGTTGCCGACTGCTCTGCCGTTTTGTAGCATAGCGTGTGGTGCTATACTTGGATTTTCGGCCATGAACATGACTTTGGAATTTGGCACAGCTCATACTTTCATTTAGAGTACATCTGGGGCTACATTTCGTGCAAGTTTCAGCTCGATTGCCTCTGTATTGAGGGATAAATTTCAAACTCTAACAGAAAAAAGTGTCTCATAGTCTAAGTGCAGGGGTTTTTTTGCCGCGTGCTCTGCCGTTTTGTCGCATAGCGTGTGGTGCTATACTTGGATTTTCGGCCATGAACATGACTTTAGAATTTGACATAACTCATACTTCCCTATAGAGTACATCTGGGGCTACATTTTGTGCAAGTTTCAGCTCGATGCCTCAGTATTGAGGGAGAAATTTCAAACTCTAGCAGAAAAAAGTGTCTCCTAGTCTAAGCGCAGTTTTTTTGCCGCCTGCTCTGCCGTTTGTCGCATAGCGTGTGGTGCTATACTTGGATTTTCGCCCATGAACATGACTTTGGAATCTGGCACAGCTCATACTTTCCTGTAGAGAACATCTGGGGCTACATTTCGTGCAAGTTTCAGCTCGATTGCCTAAGTATTGAGGGAGAAATTTCAAACTCTAGCAGAAAAAAGTGTCTCATAGTCTAAGTGCAGTTTTTTTGCCGACTGCTCTGCCGTTTTGTCGCATAGCGTGTGGTGCTATACTTGGATTTTCGGCCATGAACATGACTTTGGAATTTGGCACAGCTCATACTTTCATTTAGAGTACATCTGGGGCTACTATTCGTGCAAGTTTCAGCTCGATTGCCTCTGTATTGAGGGAGAAATTCCAAATTCTAACAGAAAAAAGTGTCTCATAGTCTAAGTGCAGGGTTTTTTTTGCCGCGTGCTCTGCCGTTTTGTCGCATAGCGTGTGGTGCTATACTTGGATTTCCGGCCATGAACATGACTTTGGAATTTGGCACCGGCCATACCATCCTGTAGGGTACATCTGGGGCTACATTTCGTGAAAGTTTCAGCTCAATAGCTTCAGTATTGGGGGAGAAATTCCAAACTCTAGCGTTAAAAAGTTTCTCATTATCTATACATTTCGATCGTGCAAGTTGATATCGAACATCCGACACATGAGGGCGCTATTTTGTAAACAAACTTTCACGATATGGAGCCTATGGTCATATATCGTTGTGAGAACAGCACAGCTCTTCGTTGAAATGTTTGTCTCCTTTCTTGCCCAGGAACTAAGCAGATTTGGCAATTTCCAGGTGAGATTGGTCTTGTGTTGACTACAGATTATCTTGAATACATGTTAACATCGAGACGAAGTATTTCTGGAGCTTTTTTTGCAGGAGATTTTGAAAGCTTCATGACTGTCTGTACGTCTGACATGTCTGACACGGACAGTGACAAGTTGACAACACATTACAAATTACATGTACATGTACATTGTACTAGTCTATGTTGTCTTCATCGTAAGCATCTTAAGATTGAACAACTCGCAACCAGTATTGAGGTCTAAATAGCCATTTTGTTATTCCAAAAGCACTTTGAACATTTTACCATGGAGGTAGGAAAAGACCTACCTCTATAATTTTACCATGTAGCGTTCCCTTTGGCACACGGTACGTTGTAGACTTTTGAAGTTGAAAACACTGTCTTCGCTGAGACAAAATAATGTGTGACAATCTTGCCAGCATTTTCTAGTGCAGGGAGTCCACAGTGCATGTGTATACCCGTGTGCAGTGCAGTTATTTTTGTTGCTTGCGTGTTGAATGTCATTCGTTGTGTCACTGTCCTATATCTAATCTTTGCCTTGGAACTAAAAACACCAATGGTGGTTTGTTGAAATATTGGACAAGAGCTTCTATTTTTGTGGTAAGCAAATTTTGTGTGCTAAGCAGGTCTATGAAATTGGCCCCAGTCAATATTAAGCTTGCTCACATAAAACAAGGATAGGACTATCAGCAGTTTGCATGAGGTTTGTTAATCATGGTATCTATCTTCTTACACTTTTACTTCTTACTCTTCTATTGTGGAACATTTGGTGATAGTGTAGTTTAGGCCACTTGAAGCAGTTGGCTTTCAGCCTTTCTGCTGTGAAATGTCACATCTTCATTAGCGTTTTGCCCCATAATTTCCCTCACTGATTAAAAGCCCTGCCCACTTTCCACAAGTTATGTAAGCTTAATATTCAAGAGGACTGTAGCCACCACTGTATTTAGGTGAGTTACTTTACAAAAGTGGTTTCAGCTACAATTGGTGGCCTTAATTACACTATATTCGTTTACCAAACATTTTCTCCATTGACCACCTTCAATTTTTTCTGTATTTTGATATTCCAGATTGGTATGCCTTGGGTCAAAACTCCTAGAGCTCTTTTCAAGATGAAGACAAGTCCAGGAACTTCCTCATAACAAAGATTTGATCTTGTGAGTAGAACCCTTCATTACTCCATTTCAACGATGTTGACATGACCGGTCCTATAGGCCAAGGGCTCCAAAGTTGTTAACTGAAATAACCACCAAGAAAATTTGAAGATTTGTGGTTTAATGACTCAGCGTGGTGTTCCCTAGTCTATGTGATAGACGCACTCGCTGTACAACGAGCAAGCATCTATCACATGCGTGCAGATTTCCTGATTGATTATGCAAACCAACCCAGCACTGACCGCTCTAAGTTATCCGTTGCATATTTCTGTACCTTTCTTTGAAACTTCATCATCTCCTAGCAGTTTTTATATATCTTAAAACTCATTTCAGATATAATTTTGACTTTTCAGTTTTTGCAAGAAAATTCGAAGAAGCAGCTGGTAGATCCATTGAAGATTATGGCAGGCTGTCAAGGTCTGGATCTAAATCATCGCACAGGTATGATGTCTCATTCTTTTCCCAGACTCCAAAAAAGTAAATCTGACACCGGACTCGTTCGAAATATATCCAAATTTAGCATTATTGTCACGGGTCGAAAAGTGGCAGTTTGCACCAGCTCCAGACCCTGAGCGCCACTGGTGACGGGTTCGAGACTCGAAGCTGCAGGATTTTTTTCCCAGACTTTTTGACACTCAAATCGAAAAAAAAAAATCCTGCTGCACCGGGTCTCGAACTTTGGATTTCAGGCTCTCAGGTCCGGACCTGTTCCCAACTTCCACTTGTTGACATTCTCTAGTCGAAAAAAAATCCTGCCGCAACGGGTCTCGAACTTTGGATTTCGTGCTCTAAGGTCTGGACCTGTTCCAAACTGCCACTTTTTGACACGCCAGTCGAAAAAAAAAAATTATGCAGATTTGGGTCTCGAACCTGCCACTTTTTGACACGTGTCTGAAAACTCATGTCATGTATAATTTTGACTTTTCAGAATTTGCAAGAAAACTAGAAGAAGAAGCTGGTGGATTTATTGAAGAATATGGCAGGCTGTCAAGGTCTGGATCTAAATCATCACACAGGTATGATGTCTCAATCTTTTCACAGACTCCAAAAAAGCAAATTCAAAACCGGACTCCCTCGAAATATATCCGAATTTAGCATTATTGTCACTGGTCGAAAAGTGGTAGTTTGCACCAGCTCCAGACCTGAGCGCCATGGGTCCCGGGTTCGAGACTCGGAGCTGCAGGATTTTTTCCCAGACTTTTTGATATTCAAATCGAAAAAGAAAAATCCTGCTGCACCGGGTCTCGAACTTTGGATTTTGGGCTCTCAGGTCCGGACCTGTTCCAAACTGCCACTATTTGACATGTGTCTTAAAACTCATTTCATATATAATTTTGACTTTTCAGAATTTGCAAGAAAACAAGAAGAAGAAGCTGGTGGAGTCATTGAAGATTGTATGGCAGGCTGTCAAGGTCTGGATCTAAATCATCGCACAGGTATGATGTCTCAATCTTTTCACAGACTCATAAAAAGCAAATCTGACACCGGACTCGCTCGAAATATATCCTAATTATGCATTATTGTCACGGGTCGAAAAGTGGCAGTTTGCACCAGCTCCAGACCCTGAGTGCCACTGGTCCCAGGTTCGAGACCCAGAGCTGCAGGAATTTTTTTCCCAGCCTCTTTGACACTTGAGTCAAAAAAAAATAATCCTGCCGCAACGGGTCTCTAACTTTGGATTTCGTGCTCTAAGGTCTAGACCTGTTCCAAACTGCCACTTTTTGACACGCCAGTGAAAAACAAAAATTATGCAGATTTGGGTCTCGAACCTGCCACTTTTTGACACGTGTCTGAAAACTCATGTCATGTATAATTTTGACTTTTCAGAATTTGCAAGAAAACTAGAAGAAGAAGCTGGTGGAGTCATTGAAGATTATGGCAGGCTGTCAAGGTCTGGATCTAAATCATCGCACAGGTATGATGTCTCAATCTTTTCCCCTGACTCCAAAAAAGCAAATCCGACACCGGACTTGCTCAAAATATATCCTAATTATGCATTATTTTCATGGGTCGAAAAGTGGCAGTTTGCACCAGCTCCAGACCCTGTGTGCCACTGGTCCCAGGTACGAGACCCAGAGTTGCAGGAATTTTTTTCCCAGCCTCTTTGACACTTGAGTCAAAAAAAAATAATCCTGCTGTACTGGGTCTCAAACTTTGGATTTCGGGCTCTCAGGTCCGGACCTGTTCCCAACTTCCACTTTTTGACACTCTAATCGAAAAAAAAAAATCCTGCTGCACCGGGTCTCAAACTTTGGATTTCGGGCTCTCAGGTCCGGACCTGTTCCCAACTTCCACTTGTTGACATTCTCTAGTCGAAAAAAAATCCTGCCGCAACGGGTCTCGAACTTTGGATTTCGTGCTCTAAGGTCTGGACCTGTTCCAAACTGCCACTTTTTGACACGCCAGTCGAAAAAAAAAAATTATGCAGATTTGGGTCTCGAACCTGCCACTTTTTGACACGTGTCTGAAAACTCATGTCATGTATAATTTTGACTTTTCAGAATTTGCAAGAAAATTAGAAGAAGAAGCTGGTGGATGCATTGAAGATTATGGTAGGCTGTCAAGGTCTGGATCTAAATCATCGCACAGGTATGATGTCTCAATCTTTTCCCAGACTCCAAAATTTTAAGCAAATCTGACACCGGACTTGTTCGAAATATATCCAAATTTAGCATTATTGTCACGGGTCGAAAAGTGGCAGTTTGCACCAGCTCCGGACCCTGAGCGCCACTGGTCCCAGGTTCGAGACCTGGAGCTGCAGGAATTTTTTTCCCAGACTTGTTGACACTGGAGTCGAAAAAAAAAATCCTGCCATACTGGGTCTCAAACTTTGGATTTCAGGCTCTCAGGTCCGGACCTGTTAGCCAACGGGCAGTTTTCACCAGGTCCGGACCTGATAGCCAGGGGTCCCGGGTGCGAAATCCGAAACGGCATAGGTTTTTTTTCCCGACACCAAAAAATCTAATCTAACACTGGACTCGATTGAAATATATAAATATTTGGCATGATCATCACGGGTCAAAAAGTTGGAGTTTTCACCAGGTCCGGACCTGATAGCGAACGGGCAGTTTTCACCAGGTCCGGACCTGATAGCCAGGGGTCCCGGGTGCGAGACCCGAAACGGCATAATTTTTTTTCCCTACACCAAAAAATCTCATCTAAAACTGGACTCGATTGAAATATATAAATATTTGGCATGATCATCACGGGTCAAAAAGTTGGAGTTTTCACCAGGTCCGGACCTGTTAGCAAACTGGCAGTTTTCACCAGGTCCGGACCTGATAGCCAGAGGTCCCGGGTGCGAGACCCGAAACGGCATAATTTTTTTTCCCTACACCAAAAAATCTAATCTAACACTGGACTCGATTGAAATATATAAATATTTGGCATGATCATCACGGGTCAAAAAGTTGGAGTTTTCACCAGGTCCGGACCTGTTAGCAAACGGGCAGTTTTCACCAGGTCCGGACCTGATAGCCAGGGGTCCCGGGTGCGAAATCCGAAATGGCATAATTTGTTTTCCTGACACCAAAAAATCTAATCTCACATCAGACTCGCTTGAAATATATAAAAATTTGGCATGATCATCACGGGTCAAAAAGTAGGAGTTTTCACCAGGTCCGGACCTGATAGCCAGGGGTCCCGGGTGCGAGACCCGAAACGGCATAATTTTTTTTCCCTACACCAAAAAATCTCATCTAAAACTGGACTCGATTGAAATATATAAATATTTGGCATGATCATCACGGGTCAAAAAGTTGGAGTTTTCACCAGGTCCGGACCTGTTAGCAAACTGGCAGTTTTCACCAGGTCCAGACCTGATAGCCAGGGGTCCCGGGTGCGAGACCCGAAACGGCATAATTTTTTTTCCCTACACCAAAAAATCTGATCTCACATCAGACTCGCTTGAAATATATAAAAATTTGGCACTATCATCACGGGCCAAAAAGTTGGACTTTTCACCAGGTCCGGACCTGATAGCGAACGGGCAGTTTTCACCAGGTCCGGACCTGATAGCCAGGGGTCCCGGGTGCGAAATCCGAAACGGCATAAGTTTTTTTTCCCGACACCAAAAAATCTAATCTAACACTGGGCTCGATTGAAATATATAAATATTTGGCATGATCATCACGGGTCAAAAAGTTGGAGTTTTCACCAGGTCCGGACCTGTTAGCAAACGGGCAGTTTTCACCAGGTCCGGACCTGATAGCCAGGGGTCCCGGGTGCGAGACCCGAAACGGCATAATTTTTTTTCCCTACACCAAAAAATCTAATCTCACATCAGACTCGCTTGAAATATATAAAAATTTGGCACTATCATCACGGGTCAAAAAGTTGGAGTTTTCACCAGGTCCGGACCTGTTAGCAAACGGGCAGTTTTCACCAGGTCCGGACCTGATAGCCAGGGGTCCCGGGTGCGAAATCCGAAATGGCATAATTTTTTTTCCTGACACCAAAAAATCTAATCTCACATCAGACTCGCTTGAAATATATAAAAATTTGGCATGATCATCACGGGTCAAAATGTTGGAGTTTTCACCAGGTCCGGACCTGTTAGCAAACGGGCAGTTTTCACCAGGTCCGGACCTGATAGCCAGGGGTCCCGGGTGCGAGACCCGAAACGGCATAATTTTTTTCCCCTACACCAAAAAATCTAATCTCACATCAGACTCGCTTGAAATATATAAACATTTGGCACTATCATCACGGGTCAAAAAGTTGGAGTTTTCACCAGGTCCGGACCTGATAGCGAACGGGCAGTTTTCACCAGGTCCGGACCTGATAGCCAGGGGTCCCGGGTGCGAAATCCGAAACGGCATAATTTTTTTTCCCTACACCAAAAAATCTAATCTCACATCAGACTCGCTTGAAATATATAAACATTTGGCACTATCATCACGGGTCAAAAAGTTGGAGTTTTCACCAG
The DNA here is from genome assembly GCA_963971285.1 of Astropecten irregularis. Classification (NCBI taxonomy): domain Eukaryota; kingdom Metazoa; phylum Echinodermata; class Asteroidea; order Paxillosida; family Astropectinidae; genus Astropecten; species Astropecten irregularis. The sequence continues at coordinate 15,820,728 of OZ020251.1, read as the reverse complement.
GTCCGGACCTGTTAGCAAACGGGCAGTTTTCACCAGGTCCAGACCTGATAGCCAGGGGTCCTGGGTGCGAAATCCGAAATGGCATAATTTGTTTTCCTGACACCAAAAAATCTAATCTCACATCAGACTCGCTTGAAATATATAAAAATTTGGCATGATCATCACGGGTCAAAAAGTTGGAGTTTTCACCAGGTCCGGACCTGTTAGCAAACGGGCAGTTTTCACCAGGTCCGGACCTGATAACCAGGGGTCCCGGGTGCGAAATCCGAAATGGCATAATTTTTTTTCCTGACACCAAAAAATCTAATCTCACATCAGACTCGCTTGAAATATATAAAAATTTGGCATGATCATCACGGGTCAAAAAGTTGGAGTTTTCACCAGGTCCTGACCTGTTAGCAAACGGGCAGTTTTCACCAGGTCCGGACCTGATAGCCAGGGGTCCCGGGTGCGAAATCCGAAACGGCATAATTTGTTTTTTCCCGACACCAAAAAATCTAATCTAACACTGGACTCGATTGAAATATATAAATATTTGGCATGATCATCACGGGTCAAAAAGTTGGAGTTTTCACCAGGTCCGGACCTGTTAGCAAACGGGCAGTTTTCACCAGGTCCTGACCTGTTAGCAAACGGGCAGTTTTCACCAGGTCCGGACCTGATAGCCAGGGGTCCCGGGTGCGAAATCCGAAATGGCATAATTTTTTTTCCTGACACCAAAAAATCTAATCTCACATCAGACTCGCTTGAAATATATAAAAATTTGGCATGATCATTACGGGTCAAAAAGTTGGAGTTTTCACCAGGTCCAGGTTAGCAAACGGGCAGTTTTCACCAGGTCTGGACCTGATAGCCAGGGGTCCCGGGTGCGAGACCCGAAACGGCATAATTTTTTTCCCTACACCAAAAAATCTAATCTCACATCAGACTCGCATGAAATATATAAAAATTTGGCACTATCATCACAGGTCAAAAAGTGGGACTTTTCACCAGGTCCGGACCTGATAGCGAATGGGCAGTTTTCACCAGGTCCGGACCTGATAGCCAGGGGTCCCGGGTGCGAAATCCGAAACGGCATAATTTTTTTTTCCCGACACCAAAAAATCTAATCTCACATCAGACTCGCTTGAAATATATAAAAATTTGGCATGATCATTACGGGTCAAAAAGTTGGAGTTTTCACCAGGTCCAGGTTAGCAAACGGGCAGTTTTCACCAGGTCTGGACCTGATAGCCAGGGGTCCCGGGTGCGAGACCCGAAACGGCATAATTTTTTTCCCTACACCAAAAAATCTAATCTGACATCAGACTCGCTTGAAATATATAAAAATTTGGCACTATCATCGCGGGTAAAAAAGTGGGACTTTTCACCAGGTCCGGACCTGATAGCGAATGGGCAGTTTTCACCAGGTCCGGACCTGATAGCCAGGGGTCCCGGGTGCGAGACCCGAAACGGCATAATTTTTTTTCCCTACACCAAAAAATCTCATCTAAAACTGGACTCGATTGAAATATATAAATATTTGGCATGATCATCACGGGTCAAAAAGTTGGAGTTTTCACCAGGTCCGGACCTGTAAGCAAACGGGCAGTTTTCACCAGGTCCGGACCTGATAGCCAGGGGTCCCGGGTGCGAGACCCAAAACGGCATAATTTTTTTACCCTACACAAAAAAATCTAATCTCACATCAGACTCGCTTGAAATATATAAAAATTTGGCACTATCATCACGGGTCAAAAAGTTGGACTTTTCACCAGGTCCGGACCTGATAGCGAACGGGCAGTTTTCACCAGGTCCGGACCTGTTAGCAAACGGGCAGTTTTCACCAGGTCCAGACCTGATAGCCAGGGGTCCCGGGTGCGAGACCCGAAACGGCATAATTTTTTTTCCCTACACCAAAAAATCTCATCTAAAACTGGACTCGATTGAAATATATAAAAATTTGGCACTATCATCACGGGTCAAAAAGTTGGACTTTTCACCAGGTCCGGACCTGATAGCGAACGGGCAGTTTTCACCAGGTCCGGACCTGATAGCCAGGGGTCCCGGGTGCCAAATCCGAAACGGCATAAGTTTTTTTTCCCGACACCAAAAAATCTAATCTAACACTGGGCTCGATTGAAATATATAAATATTTGGCATGATCATCACGGGTCAAAAAGTTGGAGTTTTCACCAGGTCCGGACCTGTTGGCAAACGGGCAGTTTTCATCAGGTCCGGACCTGTTAGCAAACGGGCAGTTCTCATCAGGTCCGGACCTGATAGCCAGGGGTCCCGGGTGCGAGACCCGAAACGGCATAATTTTTTTTCCCTACACCAAAAAATCTCATCTAAAACTGGACTCGATTGAAATATATAAATATTTGGCATGATCATCACGGGTCAAAAAGTTGGAGTTTTCACCAGGTCCGGACCTGTAAGCAAACGGGCAGTTTTCACCAGGTCCGGACCTGATAGCCAGGGGTCCCGGGTGCGAGACCCAAAACGGCATAATTTTTTTACCCTACACAAAAAAATCTAATCTCACATCAGACTCGCTTGAAATATATAAAAATTTGGCACTATCATCACGGGTCAAAAAGTTGGACTTTTCACCAGGTCCGGACCTGATAGCGAACGGGCAGTTTTCACCAGGTCCGGACCTGTTAGCAAACGGGCAGTTTTCACCAGGTCCAGACCTGATAGCCAGGGGTCCCGGGTGCGAGACCCGAAACGGCATAATTTTTTTTCCCTACACCAAAAAATCTCATCTAAAACTGGACTCGATTGAAATATATAAAAATTTGGCACTATCATCACGGGTCAAAAAGTTGGACTTTTCACCAGGTCCGGACCTGATAGCGAACGGGCAGTTTTCACCAGGTCCGGACCTGATAGCCAGGGGTCCCGGGTGCCAAATCCGAAACGGCATAAGTTTTTTTTCCCGACACCAAAAAATCTAATCTAACACTGGGCTCGATTGAAATATATAAATATTTGGCATGATCATCACGGGTCAAAAAGTTGGAGTTTTCACCAGGTCCGGACCTGTTGGCAAACGGGCAGTTTTCATCAGGTCCGGACCTGTTAGCAAACGGGCAGTTCTCATCAGGTCCGGACCTGATAGCCAGGGGTCCCGGGTGCGAGACCCGAAACGGCATAATTTTTTTTCCCTACACCAAAAAATCTAATCTCACATCAGACTCGCTTGAAATATATAAAAATTTGGCACTATCATCACGGGTCAAAAAGTTGGAGTTTTCACCAGGTCCGGACCTGTTAGCAAACTGGCAGTTTTCACCAGGTCCGGACCTGATAGCCAGGGGTCCCGGGTGCGAGACCCGAAACGGCATAATTTTTTTCCCTACACCAAAAAATCTAATCTCACATCAGACTCGCTTGAAATATATAAAAATTTGGCACTATCATCGCGGGTAAAAAAGTGGGACTTTTCACCAGGTCCGGACCTGATAGCGAATGGGCAGTTTTCACCAGGTCCGGACCTGATAGCCAGGGGTCCCGGGTGCGAGACCCGAAACGGCATAAGTTTTTTTTCCCGACACCAAAAAATCTAATCTAACACTGGGCTCGATTGAAATATATAAATATTTGGCATGATCATCACGGGTCAAAAAGTTGGAGTTTTCACCAGGTCCGGACCTGTTAGCAAACGGGCAGTTTTCATCAGGTCCGGACCTGTTAGCAAACGGGCAGTTTTCATCAGGTCCGGACCTGATAGCCAGGGGTCCCGGGTGCGAGACCCGAAACGGCATAATTTTTTTTCCCTACACCAAAAAATCTAATCTCACATCAGACTCGCTTGAAATATATAAAAATTTGGCACTATCATCACGGGTCAAAAAGTTGGAGTTTTCACCAGGTCCGGACCTGTTAGCAAACGGGCAGTTTTCACCAGGTCCGGACCTGATAGCCAGGGGTCCCGGGTGCGAAATCCGAGATGGCATAATTTTTTTTCCTGACACCAAAAAATCTAATCTCACATCAGACTCGCTTGAAATATATAAAAATTTGGCATGATCATCACGGGTCAAAAAGTTGGAGTTTTCACCAGGTCCGGACCTGTTAGCAAACGGGCAGTTTTCACCAGGTCCGGACCTGATAGCCAGGGGTCCCGGGTGCGAAATCCGAAATGGCATAATTTTTTTTCCTGACACCAAAAAATATAATCTCACATCAGACTCGCTTGAAATATATAAAAATTTGGCATGATCATCACGGGTCAAAAAGTTGGAGTTTTTACCAGGTCCGGACCTGTTAGTAAACGGGCAGTTTTCACCAGGTCCGAACCTGATAGCCAGGGGTCCCGGGTGCGAGACCCGAAACGGCATAATTTTTTTCCCCTACACCAAAAAATCTAATCTCCCATCAGACTCGCTTGAAATATATAAAAATTTGGCACTATCATCACGGGTAAAAAAGTGGGACTTTTCACCAGGTCCGGACCTGATAGCGAATGGGCAGTTTTCACGAGGTCCGGACCTGATAGCCAGGGGTCCTGGGTGCGAAATCCGAAACGGCATAATTTTTTTTTCCCTACACCAAAAAATCTAATCTAACACTGGACTCGATTGAAATATATAAATATTTGGCATGATCATCACGGGTCAAAAAGTTGGAGTTTTCACCAGGTCCGGACCTGTTAGCAAACGGGCAGTTTTCACCAGGTCCGGACCAGATATCCAGGGGTCCCGGGTGCGAAATCCGACATGGCATAATTTTTTTTCCTGACACCAAAAAATCTAATCTCACATCAGACTCGCTTGAAATATATATAAATTTGGCACTATCATCACGGGTAAAAAAGTGGGACTTTTCACCAGGTCCGGACCTGATAGCGAATGGGCAGTTTTCACGAGGTCCGGACCTGATAGCCAGGGGTCCCGGGTGCGAAATCCGAAACGGCATAATTTTTTTTTCCCTACACCAAAAAATCTAATCTAACACTGGACTCGATTGAAATATATAAATATTTGGCATGATCATCACGGGTCAAAAAGTTGGAGTTTTCACCAGGTCCGGACCTGTTAGCAAACGGGCAGTTTTCACCAGGTCCGGACCTGATAGCCAGGGGTCCCGGGTGCGAAATCCGAAATGGCATATTTTTTTTTCCTGACACCAAAAAATCTAATCTAACACTGGACTCGATTGAAATATATAAATATTTGGCATGATCATCACGGGTAAAAAAGTTGGAGTTTTCACCAGGTCCGGACCTGTTAGCAAACTGGCAGTTTTCACCAGGTCAGGACCTGATAGCCAGGGGTCCCGGGTGCGAGACCCGAAACGGCATAATTTTTTTTCCCTACACCAAAAAATCTAATCTCACATCAGACTCGCTTGAAATATATAAAAATTTCGCATGATCATCACGGGTCAAAAAGTTGGAGTTTTCACCAGGTCCGGACCTGTTAGCAAACGGGCAGTTTTCACCAGGTCCGGACCTGATAGCCAGGGGTCCCGGGTGCGAGACCCGAAACGGCATAATTTTTTTTCCCTACACCAAAAAATCTAATCTCACATCAGACTCGCTTGAAATATATAAAAATTTCGCATGATCATCACGGGTCAAAAAGTTAGAGTTTTCACCAGGTCCGGACCTGTTAGCAAACGGGCAGTTTTCACCAGGTCCGGACCTGATAGCCAGGGGTCCCGGGTTGCGAAATCCGAAATGGCATAATTTTTTTTCCTGACACCAAAAAATCTAATCTCACATCAGACTCGCTTGAAATATATAAAAATTTGGCATGATCATCACGGGTCAAAAAGTTGGAGTTTTCACCAGGTCCGGACCTGTTAGTAAACGGGCAGTTTTCACCAGTCCGAACCTGATAGCCAGGGGTCCCGGGTGCGAGACCCGAAACGGCATAATTTTTTTCCCCTACACCAAAAAATCTAATCTCCCATCAGACTCGCTTGAAATATATAAAAATTTGGCACTATCATCACGGGTAAAAAAGTGGGACTTTTCACCAGGTCCGGACATGATAGCGAATGGGCAGTTTTCACGAGGTCCGGACCTGATAGCCAGGGGTCCCGGGTGCGAAATCCGAAACGGCATAATTTTTTTTTCCCGACACCAAAAAATCTAATCTAACACTGGACTCGATTGAAATATATAAAAATTTGGCATGATCATCACGGGTCAAAAAGTTGGAGTTTTCACCAGGTCCGGACCTGTTAGTAAACGGGCAGTTTTCACCAGGTCCGAACCTGATAGCCAGGGGTCCCGGGTGCGAGACCCGAAACGGCATAATTTTTTTCCCCTTCACCAAAAAATCTAATCTCCCATCAGACTGGCTTGAAATATATAAAAATTTGGCACTATCATCACAGGTAAAAAAGTGGGACTTTTCACCAGGTCCGGACCTGATAGCGAATGGGCAGTTTTCACGAGGTCCGGACCTGATAGCCAGGGGTCCCGGGTGCGAAATCCGAAACGGCATAATTTTTTTTTCCCGACACCAAAAAATCTAATCTAACACTGGACTCGATTGAAATATATAAATATTTGGCATGATCATCACGGGTCAAAAAGTTGGAGTTTTCACCAGGTCCGGACCTGATAGCCAGGGGTCCCAGGTGCGAGACCCGAAACGACAAATTTTTTTTTCCCTACACCAAAAAATCTAATCTCACATCAGACTCGCTTGAAATATATAAAAATTTGGCACTATCATCACGGGTAAAAAAGTTGGAGTTTTCACCAGGTCCGGACCTGTTAGCAAACGGGCAGTTTTCACCAGGTCCGGACCTGATAGCCAGGGGTCCCGGGTGCGAAATCCGAAATGGCATAATTTTTTTTCCTGACACCAAAAAATCTAATCTAACACTGGACTCGATTGAAATATATAAATATTTGGCATGATCATCACGGGTAAAAAAGTTGGAGTTTTCACCAGGTCCGGACCTGTTAGCAAACGGGCAGTTTTCACCAGGTCCGGACCTGATAGCCAGGGGTCCCGGGTGCGAGACCCGAATTTTTTTTTTTTTGACACCAAAAAATCTAATCTCACATCAGACTCGCTTGAAATATATAAAAATTTGGCATGATCATCACGGGTCGAAAAAAGTTGGAGTTTTCACCAAGTCCGGACCTGTTAGCAAACGGGCAGTTTTCACCAGGTCCGGACCTGATAGCCAGGGGTCCAGGGTGCAAGACCCGAAACGGCATAATTTTTTTTCCCTAAACCAAAAAATCTAATCTCACATTAGACTCGCTTGAAATATATAAAAATTTGGCACTATCATCACGGGTAAAAAAGTGGGACTTTTCACCAGGTCCGGACCTGATAGCGAATGGGCAGTTTTCACCAGGTCCGGACCTGATAGCCAGGAGTCCCGGGTGCGAAATCCGAAACGGCATAATTTTTTTTTCCCGACACCAAAAAATCTAATCTCACACTGGACTCGATTGAAATATATAAAAATTTGGCATGATCATCACGGGTCAAAAAGTTGGAGTTTTCACCAGGTCCGGACCTGTTAGCAAACGGGCAGTTTTCACCAGGTCCGGACCTGATAGCCAGGGGTCCCGGGTGCGAGACCCGAAACGGCATAATTTTTTTTCCCTACACCAAAAAATCTAATCTCACATCAGACATGCTTGAAATATATAAAAATTTGGCACTATCATCACGGGTAAAAAAGTTGGAGTTTTCACCAGGTCCGGACCTGTTAGCAAACGGGCAGTTTTCACCAGGTCCGGACCTGATAGCCAGGGGTCCCGGGTGCGAAATCTGAAATGGCATAATTTTTTTTCCTGACACCAAAAAATCTAATCTCACATCAGACTCGCTTGAAATATATAAAAATTTGGCACTATCATCACGGGTAAAAAAGTTGGAGTTTTCACCAGGTCCGGACCTGTTAGCAATTGGGCAGTTTTCCCCAGGTCCGGATCTGATAGCCAGGGGTCCCGGGTGCGAAATCCGAAATGGCATAATTTTTTTTTCCTGACACCAAAAAATCTAATCTAACACTGGACTCGATTAAATATAAAAATATTTGGCATGATCATCACGGGTAAAAAAGTTGGAGTTTTCACCAGGTCCGGACCTGTTAGCAAACGGGCAGTTTTCACCAGGTCCGGACCTGATAGCCAGGGGTCCAGGGTGCGAGACCCGAAACGGCATAATTTGTTTTCCCTACACCAAAAAATCTAATCTCACATCAGACTCGCTTGAAATATATAAAAATTTGGCACTATCATCACGGGTAAAAAAGTGGGACTTTTCACCAGGTCCGGACCTGATAGCGAATGGGCAGTTTTCACCAGGTCCGGACCTGATAGCCAGGGGTCCCGGGTGCGAAATCCGAAACGGCATAATTTTTTTTCCCGACACCAAAAAATCTAATTTAACACGGGACTCGATTGAAATATATAAATATTTGGCATGATCATCACGGGTCAAAAAGTTGGAGTTTTCACCAGGTCCGGACCTGTTAGCAAACGGGCAGTTTTCACCTGGTCTGGACCTGATAGCCAGGGGTCCCGGGTGCGAGACCCGAAACGGCATAATTTTTTTTCCCTACACCAAAAAATCTAATCTCACATCAGACATGCTTGAAATATATAAAAATTTGGCACTATCATCACGGGTAAAAAAGTTGGAGTTTTCACCAGGTCCGGACCTGTTAGCAATTGGGCAGTTTTCACCAGGTCCGGACCTGATAGCCAGGGGTCCCGGGTGCGAAATCCGAAATGGCATAATTTTTTTTCCTGACACCAAAAAATCTAATCTAACACTGGACTCGATTGAAATATAAAAATATTTGGCATGATCATCACGGGTAAAAAAGTTGGAGTTTTCACCAGGTCCGGACCTGTTACCAAACGGGCAGTTTTCACCAGGTCCGGACCTGATAGCCAGGGGTCCCGGGTGCGAAATCTGAAATGGCATAATTTTTTTTTCCTGACACCAAAAAATCTAATCTCACATCAGACTCGCTTGAAATATATAAAAATTTGGCACTATCATCACGGGTAAAAAAGTGGGACTTTTCACCAGGTCCGGACCTGATAGCGAATGGGCAGTTTTCACCAGGTCCGGACCTGATAGCCAGGGGTCCCGGGTGCGAAATCCGAAACGGCATAATTTTTTTTCCCTACACCAAAAAATCTAATCTCACATCAGACATGCTTGAAATATATAAAAATTTGGCACTATCATCACGGGTAAAAAAGTTGGAGTTTTCACCAGGTCCGGACCTGTTAGCAAACGGGCAGTTTTCACCAGGTCCGGACCTGATAGCCAGGGGTCCCGGGTGCGAAATCTGAAATGGCATAATTTTTTTTCCTGACACCAAAAAATCTAATCTCACATCAGACTCGCTTGAAATATATAAAAATTTGGCACTATCATCACGGTAAAAAAGTGGGACTTTTCACCAGGTTCGGACCTGATAGCCAGGGGTCCCGGGTGCGAGACCCGAATTTTTTTTTTTTGACACCAAAAAATCTAATCTCACATCAGACTCGCTTGAAATATATAAAAATTTGGCATGATCATCACGGGTCAAAAAGTTGGAGTTTTCACCAAGTCCGGACCTGTTAGCAAACGGGCAGTTTTCACCAGGTCCGGACCTGATAGCCAGGGGTCCAGGGTGCGAGACCCGAAACGGCATAATTTTTTTTCCCTAAACCAAAAAATCTAATCTCACATCAGACTCGCTTGAAATATATAAAAATTTGGCACTATCATCACGGGTAAAAAAGTGGGACTTTTCACCAGGTCCGGACCTGATAGCGAATGGGCAGTTTTCACCAGGTCCGGACCTGATAGCCAGGGGTCCCGGGTGCGAAATCCGAAACGGCATAATTTTTTTTTCCCGACACCAAAAAATCTAATCTAACACGGGACTCGATTGAAATATATAAAAATTTGGCATGATCATCACGGGTCAAAAAGTTGGAGTTTTCACCAGGTCCGGATCTGTTAGCAAACGGGCAGTTTTCACCAGGTCCGGACCTGATAGCCAGGGGTCCCGGGTGCGAGACCCGAAACGGCATAATTTTTTTTTCCCTACACCAAAAAATCTAATCTCACATCAGACATGCTTGAAATATATAAAAATTTGGCACTATCATCACGGGTAAAAAAGTTGGAGTTTTCACCAGGTCCGGACCTGTTAGCAAACGGGCAGTTTTCACCCGGTTCGGACCTGATAGCCAGGGGTCCCGGGTGCGAAATCTGAAATGGCATAATTTTTTTTCCTGACACCAAAAAAAACTAATCTCACATCAGACTCGCTTGAAATATATAAAAATTTGGCACTATCATCACGGGTAAAAAAGTTGGAGTTTTCACCAGGTCCGGACCTGTTAGCAATTGGGCAGTTTTCCCCAGGTCCGGATCTGATAGCCAGGGGTCCCGGGTGCGAAATCCGAAATGGCATAATTTTTTTTCCTGACACCAAAAAATCTAATCTAACACTGGACTCGATTGAAATATAAAAATATTTGGCATGATCATCACGGGTAAAAAAGTTGGAGTTTTCACCAGGTCCGGACCTGTTAGCAAACGGGCAGTTTTCACCAGGTCCGGACCTGATAGCCAAGGGTCCAGGGTGCGAGACCCGAAATGGCATAATTTTTTTTCCCTACACCAAAAAATCTAATCTCACATCAGACTCGCTTGAAATATATAAAAATTTGGCACTATCATCACGGGTAAAAAAGTGGGACTTTTCACCAGGTCCGGACCTGATAGCGAATGGGCAGTTTTCACCAGGTCCGGACCTGATAGCCAGGGGTCCCGGGTGCGAAATCCGAAACGGCATAATTTTTTTTCCCGACACCAAAAAATCTAATTTAACACGGGACTCGATTGAAATATATAAATATTTGGCATGATCATCACGGGTCAAAAAGTTGGAGTTTTCACCAGGTCCGGACCTGTTAGCAAACGGGCAGTTTTCACCAGGTCCGGACCTGATAGCCAGGGGTCCCGGGTGCGAAATCTGAAATGGCATAATTTTTTTTCCTGACACCAAAAAATCTAATCTCACATCAGACTCGCTTGAAATATATAAAAATTTGGCACTATCATCACGGTAAAAAAGTGGGGCTTTTCACCAGGTTCGGACCTGATAGCGAACGGGCAGTTTTCACCAGGTCCGGACCTGATAGCCAGGGGTCCCGGGTGCGAAATCCGAAACGGCATAAGTTTTTTTTCCTGACACCAAAAAATCTAATCTAACACTGGACTCGATTGAAATATATAAAAATTTGGCACTATCATCACGGGTAAAAAAGTTGGAGTTTTCACCAGGTCCGGACCTGTTAGCAATTGGGCAGTTTTCACCAGGTCCGGACCTGATAGCCAGGGGTCCCGGGTGCGAAATCCGAAATGGCATAATTTTTTTTCCTGACACCAAAAAATCTAATCTAACACTGGACTCGATTGAAATATAAAAATATTTGGCATGATCATCACGGGTAAAAAAGTTGGAGTTTTCACCAGGTCCGGACCTGTTAGCAAACGGGCAGTTTTCACCAGGTCCGGACCTGATAGCCAGGGGTCCCGGGTGCGAGACCCGAAACGGCATAATTTTTTTTCCCTACACCAAAAAATCTAATCTCACATCAGACATGCTTGAAATATATAAAAATTTGGCACTATCATCACGGGTAAAAAAGTTGGAGTTTTCACCAGGTCCGGACCTGTTAGCAATTGGGCAGTTTTCACCAGGTCCGGACCTGATAGCCAGGGGTCCCGGGTGCGAAATCCGAAATGGCATAATTTTTTTTCCTGACACCATAAAATCTAATCTAACACTGGACTCGATTGAAATATAAAAATATTTGGCATGATCATCACGGGTAAAAAAGTTGGAGTTTTCACCAGGTCCGGACCTGTTAGCAAACGGGCAGTTTTCACCAGGTCCGGACCTGATAGCCAGGGGTCCCGGGTGCGAAATCTGAAATGGCATAATTTTTTTTCCTGACACCAAAAAATCTAATCTCACATCAGACTCGCTTGAAATATATAAAAATTTGGCACTATCATCACGGTAAAAAAGTGGGACTTTTCACCAGGTTCGGACCTGATAGCGAACGGGCAGTTTTCACCAGGTCCGGACCTGATAGCCAGGGGTCCCGGGTGCGAGACCCGAAACGGCATAATTTTTTTTTCCCTACACCAAAAAATCTAATCTCACATCAGACTCGCTTGAAATATATAAAAATTTGGCACTATCATCACGGGTAAAAAAGTTGGAGTTTTCACCAGGTCCGGACCTGATAGCGAACGGGCAGTTTTCACCAGGTCCGGACCTGATAGCCAGGGGTCCCGGGTGCGAAATCCGAAACGACATAATTTTTTTTTCCTGACACCAAAAAATCTAATCTAACACTGGACTCGATTGAAATATATAAATATTCGGCATGATCATCACGGGTAAAAAAGTTGGAGTTTTCACCAGGTCCGGACCTGATAGCCAGGGGTCCCGGGTGCGAAATCCGAAATGGCATAATTTTTTTTCCTGACACCAAAAAATCTAATCTCACATCAGACTCGCTTGAAATATATAAACATTTGGCATGATCATCACGGGTCAAAAAGTTTGAGTTTTCACCAGGTCCGGACCTGATAGCGAACGGGCAGTTTTCACCAGGTCCGGACCTGATAGCCAGGGGTCCCGGGTGCGAAATCCGAAGCGGCATAATTTGTTTTTCCCAACACCAAAAAATCTAATCTCACATCAGACTCGCTTGAAATATATAAACATTTGGCATGATCATCACGGGTCAAAAAGTTTGAGTTTTCACCATGTCCGGACCTGATAGCGAACGGGCAGTTTTCACCAGGTCCGGACCTGATAGCCAGGGGTCCCGGGTGCGAAATCTGAAATGGCATAATTTTTTTTCCTGACACCAAAAAATCTAATCTCACATCAGACTCGCTTGAAATATATAAAAATTTGGCACTATCATCACGGTAAAAAAGTGGGACTTTTCACCAGGTTCGGACCTGATAGCGAACGGGCAGTTTTCACCAGGTCCGGACCTGATAGCCAGGGGTCCCGGGTGCGAGACCCGAAACGGCATAATTTTTTTTTCCCTACACCAAAAAATCTAATCTCACATCAGACTCGCTTGAAATATATAAAAATTTGGCACTATCATCACGGGTAAAAAAGTTGGAGTTTTCACCAGGTCCGGACCTGATAGCGAACGGGCAGTTTTCACCAGGTCCGGACCTGATAGCCAGGGGTCCCGGGTGCGAAATCCGAAACGACATAATTTTTTTTTCCTGACACCAAAAAATCTAATCTAACACTGGACTCGATTGAAATATATAAATATTCGGCATGATCATCACGGGTAAAAAAGTTGGAGTTTTCACCAGGTCCGGACCTGATAGCCAGGGGTCCCGGGTGCGAAATCCGAAATGGCATAATTTTTTTTCCTGACACCAAAAAATCTAATCTCACATCAGACTCGCTTGAAATATATAAACATTTGGCATGATCATCACGGGTCAAAAAGTTTGAGTTTTCACCAGGTCCGGACCTGATAGCGAACGGGCAGTTTTCACCAGGTCCGGACCTGATAGCCAGGGGTCCCGGGTGCGAAATCCGAAGCGGCATAATTTGTTTTTCCCAACACCAAAAAATCTAATCTCACATCAGACTCGCTTGAAATATATAAACATTTGGCATGATCATCACGGGTCAAAAAGTTTGAGTTTTCACCATGTCCGGACCTGATAGCGAACGGGCAGTTTTCACCAGGTCCGGACCTGATAGCCAGGGGTCCCGGGTGCGAAATCCGAAGCGGCATAATTTTTTTTTCCCAACACCAAAAAATCTAATCTCACATCAGACTCGCTTGAAATATATAAACATTTGGCACTATCATCACGGGTAAAAAAGTGGGACTTTTCACCAGGTCCGGACCTGATAGCGAACGGGCAGTTTTCACCAGTTTTCACCTGATAGCCAGGGGTCCCGGGTGCGAAATCCGAAACGGCATAAGTTTTTTTTCCCGACACCAAAAAATCTAATCTCACATCAGACTCGCTTGAAATATATAAAAATTTGGCATGATCATCACGGGTCAAAAATTTGGAGTTTTCACCAGGTCCGGACCTGATAGCGATAGCAAACGGGCAGTTTTCACCAGGTCCAGACCTGATAGCCCAGGGTCCCGGGTGCAAAATCCGAAACGGCATAATTTTTTACCCGATACCAAAAAATCTAATCTCACATCAGACTCGCTTGAAATATATAAAAATTTGGCATGATCATCACGGGTAAAAAAGTTGGACTTTTCACCAGGTCCGGACCTGTTAGCAAACGGGCAGTTTTCACCAGGTCCGGACCTGATAGCCAGGGGTCCCGGGTGCGAGACCCGAACAGCATAATTTTTTTTCCCGACACCAATAAATCTAATCTAACATCAGACTCGCTTGAAATATATACAAATTTGGCATTATCATCACGGGTCAAAAAGTTGGAGTTTTCACCAGGTCCGGACCTGATAGCGAACGGGCAGTTTTCAACTGGTCCGGACCTGATAGCCAGGGGTCCTGGGTGCGAGACCCGAAACGGCATCATGTTTTTTTCCGACACCAAAAAATCTAATCTGACATCAGATTGGTTGCTATGTCCATTTGTTCATTTGTTTTTTAGGCCTACTTGTTCTCCATAATCATAAGTTTGCCTATCTGAAACCAAAATCTGAATTGCTTCGACCTAAAGTCGCTCCTGATCTATTGAGTTCAATGGCAATCCTGGGACGCCTGTCTGAAACGGGGGTTATAAATTGAGTGGCAATACCTGACTCATCATGATCACTAGAGGGAGACAGACATTGTCTATGGCAACCAAGTGAGTGTCTGTCTCCCTCTAGTGATCATCATGAGTCAGGTTTTGCCACTCAAGTGAGTGTCTGTCTCCTTCTAGTAATCATCATGAGTCAGGTATTGCCACTCAAGTGAGTGTCTGTCTCCTTCTAGTAATCATTGTGAGTCAGGTATTGCCACTCAAGTGAGTGTCTGTCTCCTTCTAGTAATCATCGTGAGTCAGGTATTGCCACTCAAGTGAGTGTCTGTCTCCTTCTAGTAATCATCATGAGTCAGGTATTGCCACTCAAGTGAGTGTCTGTCTCCTTCTAGTAATCATTGTGAGTCAGGTATTGCCACTCAAGTGAGTGTCTGTCTCCTTCTAGTAATCATCATGAGTCAAGTATTGCCACTCAAGTGAGTGTCTGTCTCCTTCTAGTAATCATCGTGAGTCAGGTATTGCCACTCAAGTGAGTGTCTGTCTCCTTCTTGTAATCATCATGAGTCAGGTATTGCCACTCAAGTGTCTGTCTGTCTCCTTCTAGTAATCATCGTGAGTCAGGTATTGCCACTCAAGTGAGTGTCTGTCTCCCTCTAGTGATCATCATGAGTCAAGTATTGCCACTCAAGTGAGTGTCTGTCTCCTTCTAGTAATCATCGTGAGTCAGGTATTGCCACTCAAGTGAGTGTCTGTGTCCTTCTTGTAATCATCATGAGTCAGGTATTGCCACTCAAGTGAGTGTCTGTCTCCCTCTAGTGATCATCATGAGTCAAATATTGCCACTCAAGTGAGTGTCTGTCTCCTTCTAGTAATCATCGTGAGTCAGGTATTGCCACTCAAGTGAGTGTCTGTCTCCTTCTTGTAATCATCGTGAGTCAGGTATTGCCACTCAAGTGAGTGTCTGTCTTTCTTTAGTGATCATTCATCTCATTTATTTATGTGCATTTTATAGACTCCCCACTCTTGAAAATAGAAGACGTGTTAACATGATTAATTATTGTATTTTCTGATATAAGTCCATAAAAAAAAAAATCGTTGTATTGGCGTAACCCGCCCGACCCAAAAATATGCCCCGACCCTAAACATTTTAAACCGAAAAAAATAAATAAATAAATACAAATCGGGGAAAAAAAAAAAATAATAATAATTCGCAAATTTCTATGCAGATTAAAAGCTTAAAAGGAGCAAGAGATGAAATCCAGACTGGTTAAAGTTGTTATGTAATTTCTTGTCTTTATTTGACACGTCAAATACTGTGATATACAGGGGAAAAGGCATTTAATACCCCAGGAAATATGTAAAAAACAAAAAAAATCCGCCCGCCCTACCCTATTTTCCAAACCTCCGTTACGCCAATACAACAATTTTTTTGTTATGGCCTAAGCATTTTCATAATCATTTCACCAACATAGATGCAAACCCTTACTGTTTATATGCTTCTGTGCAGCGGACAAGGCATGCCGTACCTCTGCTATACCATCTGACCCATCCAGTCCTTTAATGGGCCTTCTGCATTGAGAATCTACAATCCATTTTGTTTCATTCATTTTCCTCTTTCTTTATTTGACAGTTACAATGGACAAAAACGTTGACACGATTCAGGTTCAGCTACCTTCCAATATCAGGATAACCAGCCTGTTCACCTATGAACTGGAGAGGGCGCTAGTTGCTGACAAGCTTGATATGATAATCCATTCGTTAAAGGATTTGCCATCTGTGTTACATGAGGGAACGTCAATCTGAACCATCTGCAGGTAAGGATGTTTCCATATCAGCATCTGCATGTATGATTTACAGCGGTTGCTAATGGGGTTGCCGTAGACAGTGTCTGTCTCCCTCTAGTGATCATGATGAGTCAGATATTGCCACTCAAGTGAGTGTCTGTCTCCTTCTAGAAATCATCGTGAGTCAGGTATTGCCCACTGATCTATACAAAAGATCTAATCTGACATCGGACTTGCTTGAAATATATCAAAATTTGGTATTATCATCACGGGTCAAAAAGTGGATTTTTTCACCTGGTCCGGACCTGATAGCCAGGGGTCCCAAAAAATCTAATCTGACATCAGATTGGTTGCTATGTCCGTTTGTTCATTTGTTTGTAGGCCTACTTGTTCTCCATTGTCATAAGTTTGCCTATCTGAAACCAAAATCTGAATTGGGTCGACCTAAAGTCGCTCCTGATCTATTGAGTTCAATGGCAATGCTTGGACGCCTGTCTGAAACGGGGGCTATAAATTGATTGGCAATACCTGACTCATCATGATCACTAGAGGGAGACAGACATGTGAATATCTGACTACCAGGAACCATTTCGAGCAAGAAAAATGGCAATCAACTTGTCCTGGAAGGATTTTTGTGTAATTTTAGGCCATTTTGTTCGTCAGTGAAAGTTCAGAAATTTTATGTGGTCCCCTACATCAGTTTTTTTAATTTTTGCCCCCGAACTGACTTTTTTCAGATATGCGCGCTATCTAGAATGAACTGAAGGAAGAAGCTGCCATTTCAATCACGACAGGTATTAAAGTGCTTGCCCTGATCCTTGTTTTTGTAATGTGGTAGATATGCTCTGTATGTGCATTAAGGCTGGAATGAACTGGACGGTGTGTGTTACCATCTGGTCACTCAGCCAGAAACGTGGAATGATGCTCAGAGACTCTGCAGAGAGACGCGAGGACACGGTCATAACACGCTTGACCATTCAACATTCTTGACCATAAAAACCTTCTTGAATCTCTTCAGATTAAAGGAAGAGCCTGGTGGGATTTCAGAAAACACTGACATTAATCTTAAATTTCAGTATCTTAGAGTTTAGAAGAGCCTGATGTTTTGATCCTAGCAGGATCTTTCTCAAAGGCTGCCCCTTGGAGTAATTTGTCCAGTTGTATCAATTGTGTCATTTTGTTGTAACATTCTATTTCTGCTATCCCTTCTGATTCAGGTTCCATGGCAACCTCGTGACCATAGCAACCAGCAAGATTTATACATGTAGCTGGATTCGTTCTCTTTGAGAAAGAAGAGAAATCTGGATTGGTGAGATACATTTCGGTTTTTGCCTTTAGTTAGTAAATTAGTTAGTTCGTAGGCATTGGTGCCCCTGGTCATTGCCTTGGGGCCCCTGGTCATTGCCTTGGTTCCCATGGTCATTGCCTTGGTGCTCTCGGTCATTGCCTTGGTTCCCATGGTCATTGCCTTGGTGCTCTCGGTCATTGCCTTGGTGCCCCTGGTTATTGCCTTGGTGCCCCTGGTTATTGCCTTGGTGTTCTTGGTTATTGCCTTGGTGCCCCTGGTCATTGCCTTGGTGCCTCTGGTCATTGCCTTGGTGCCCCTGGTTATTGCCTTGGTGTTCTTGGTTATTGCCTTGGTGCCCCTGGTCATTACCTTGGTGCCTCTGGTCATTGCCTTGGTGCCCCTGGTCATTGCCTTGGTGCCCAGGCCTGGTCATTGCCTTGGTGCTCTCGGTCATTGCCTACGTGCCCCTGGTCATTGCCTTGGTGCTCTCGGTCATTGCCTACGTGCCCCTGGTCATTGCCTTGGTGCTCTCGGTCATTGCCTACGTGCCCCTGGTCATTGCCTTGGTGCTCTCGGTCATTGCCTACGTGCCCCTGGTCATTGCCTTGGTGCTCTCTGTCATTGCCTAGGTGCATCTGGTCATTGCCTTGGTGCCTCTGGTCATTGCCTTGGTGCCTCTGGTCATTGCCTTGGTGCCTCTGGTCATTACCTTGGTGCCTCTGGTCATTGCCTTGGTGCCTCTGGTCATTACCTTGGTGCCTCTGGTCATTACCTTGGTGCCTCTGGTCATTGCCTTGGTGCCTCTGGTCATTACCTTGGTGCCTCTGGTCATTGCCTTGGTGCCTCTGGTCATTACCTTGGTGCCTCTGGTCATTACCTTGGTGCCTCTGGTCATTACCTTGGTGCCTCTGGTCATTGCCTTGGTGCCTCTGGTCATTACCTTGGTGCCCCTGGTCATTGCCTTGGTGCCTCTGGTCATTGCCTTGGTTCCCGTGGTCATTGCCTTGGTGCCCAGGCCTGGTCATTGCCTTGGTGCTCTCGGTCATTGCCTACGTGCCCCTGGTCATTACCTTGGTGCTCTTGTTCTTTCCCTTGGTGCTCTTGGCCCCTGCCATGGTGCCTCTGGTCATAACCTTGGTGCCTCTGGTTATTCCCTTGGTGCCCCTGGTCATTGCCTTGGTGTTCTCGGTCATTGCCTAGGTGCATCTGGTCATTGCCTTGGTGCCCCTGGTCATTGCCTTGGTGCCCCTGGCCCCTTGGTGCCCCTGGTCATTGCCTTGGTGCCTCTGGTCATTCCCTTGGTGCCCATGGTCATTGCCTTGGTGCCTCTGGTCATTGCCTTGGTGCCCCTGGTCATTGCCTTGGTGCCCCTGGTCATTGCCTTGGTGCCCCTGGTCATTGCCTTGGTTCCCCTGGTCATTGCCTTGGTGCCCCTGGTCATTGCCTTGGTTCCCCTGGTCATTGCCTTGGTGCCCCTGGTCATTGCCTTGGTGCCCCTGGTCATTGCCTTGGTTCCCCTGGTCATTGCCTTGTTGCCTCTGGTCATTTACCTTGGTGCCTCTGGTCATTGCCTTGGTGCCTCTGGTCATTGCCTTGGTGCCTCTGGTCATTTACCTTGGTGCCTCTGGTCATTTACCTTGGTGCCTCTGGTCATTGCCTTGGTGCCTCTGGTCATTTACCTTGGTGCCTCTGGTCATTGCCTTGGTGCCTCTGGTCATTGCCTTGGTGCCTCAGGTGTCATTGCCTTGGTGCCCCTGGTCATTGCCTTGGTGTTCCTGGTCATTGCCTTGGTGCCCCTAGTCATTGCCTTGGTGCTCTCGGTCATTGCCTTGGTGCCCCTGGTCATTGCCTTGGTGCCCCTGGTCATTGCCTTGGTGCCCCTGGTCATTGCCTTGGTGTTCTTGGTCATTGCCTTGGCGTTCTTGGTCATTGCCTAGGTGCATCTGGTCATTCCCTTGGTGCCCCTGGTCATTGCCTTGGTTCCTATGGTCATTGCCTTGGTGCCCCTGGTCATTGCCTTGGTGCCCCTGGTCATTGCCTTGGTGCCCCTGGTTATTGCCTTGGTGCCCCTGGTCATTGCCTTGGTGCTCTCGGTCATTGCCTTGGTGCCCCTGGTCATTGCCTTGGTGCCCCTGGTCATTGCCTTGGTGCCCCTGGTTATTGCCTTGGTGCCCCTGGTCATTGCCTTGGTGCTCTCGGTCATTGCCTAGGTGCATCTGGTCATTCCCTTGGTGCTCTTGTTCATTCCCTTGGTGCTCTTGGCCCCTTCCTTGGTGCCTCTGGTCATTGCCTTGATGCCCATGGCCATTGCCTTGTTGCCTCTGGCCATTGCCTTGGTGCCTCTGGTCATTGCCTTAGTGCCCCTGGTCATACATTATGACCTTAGTGCCCCTGGTCATGGCCTTAGTCTTTGTGTCCCTGGTCATCCCTTTGATGGCCTGTCAAATGTCGAAGTAGTCAATTCTCACACTGTCATGCAATTGGCCTTTGATCCAGATTTAAAATTATCCTTTCCCTAGACTGAAACTTTTAGCCTTGAAATTCTAACCATCACTGCAAATAAAGTTCTTGAAACTGGAATGAACTGAAGGAAGAAGCTGTCATTTCAATCACGACAGGTATTAAAGTGCTTGCCCTGAATTATTTCTTGACTGAATACTGTAGGTCTAGGACCCACCATTTCAGGCAATGAGGAGGAGCATCTCTCAGCGCTACTGGAAATCCTTCTGTATATCAACAATTTCATCCTGGTCACTAAGGAACAGCATGTCTAGTACCTCATGTCCTCATTCGTCATCTTTCTCCTACAGGATGCTTGTGGCTGAGTTGAGTCTTCCACTGTTGCACCAGCTGATCTTGGCCTGTTTTGTGCTCTAGAGCTCTAGAGGTGCCATCCGATAATTTATCACGGGATGACAACATCCTAGAATCAAGATGTCGACTTCTTGAGATAATTTATAATATGCAAATTGGACTTGCCCCTCACCGACGTGGATGAGCACTGTATACGCAGTACTTTTTAGTGTACACGAACAAATCACATGCTGGCTCAGGTGGGATTCGAACCCACAACCTCCTGCTTTGAACCCATCTGTTATTTGTTTTTTTTTCAAATCATGTAAGATTCATGAGATAATTTATCATGGGATGACAAATCAAGATGTAGACATCCTGAAATCAAGATGTCGACATCCTGAGATAATTCATCTCAACAAGTCGGATGGCACTTCTAGTGTTCCATACCTTTACACATCTAAAAACTCTGTATTTAATATGATTCTCAAAGTCTGATCCAAAGAAATTAATTTGTACAGATGCAAAATTTGAAGTGGATCAAGAATCTAGAACCCTATATTTATTCTATTACAAAATTATTATTCGTAACAATGATGTGCGCCAATATGAATGACGACCACAAATCTTGCAGAAATGGGTATACAATACAGTGGAATGTCACTATAACAAACATGGCAGGATTTACAGAAATTGTCCATTATATATAGCGGCTATTTGTTATGTTTAGTAGGTTTTGGTCACAAAAATTGGGAGCCAAAGATGATGTTCAGTATAGCCCAATGTTCATTGTATACATTTTTTTCTACATGTATAAACTTAATAAGCTACATGTATAATGTTCATGTACAGCTTTAGGCACATACTGAACATTGAAGAGGATCTTTCATTAAAAGAAAATGCTCCATAATGTGACGTCACGAATTCACACAGATTTGTCTGCTGCCCCCATTGACGAAATTCTGACAGTTTCAATTTTGGGGAGCTTGCGGGTTGAGCATGTTTAGAGAAAAATCATCAAAAAAAAGACTTTTTCTGTGTTCTGTGTGAGATAGAAATTTGTTTTCCTCATGTCAAGTAATTTAATGATTATAGTTCTAACAAATAAAGCGAGGTTTGTTGAGTGTTGAACATCCTCTTTAACATAATTATCGTAATGTATGCTTTGGAATGCTTGACGTTTCGATTCAGGGCTTTTAGCCTTTGAGAAAGATCATGGTTTGATGGAAATGTCAGTAGCCTTGATATATTTCAGGTCATTCTTGTGGCTTATGAGCAGTTTGCAGCATTTTGTCACTCATATATTCTAAAACCACCCTCCATCCACCCCTCCCTCCAATAACCTCCACTCCCCTGCCCCGCCCCGTACCCTCCACTCCCCCGCCCCCTACCCTCCACTCCCCTGCCACTACCCTCCACTTCCCTGCCCCCCTACCCTCCACTTCCCTGCCCCCCTCCTACCCTCCACTCCCCTGCCCCGCCCCCTACCCTCCACTCCCCTGCCCCTACCCTCCACTTCCCTGCCCCCCTACCCTCCACTTCCCTGCCACTACCCTCCACTTCCCTGCCCCTACCCTCCACTCCCCTGCCCCGCCCCCTACCCTCCACTCCCATGACCCTACCCTCCACTTCCCTGCGCCTACCCTCCACTCCCCTGCCCCGCCCCCTACCCTCCACTCCCATGACCCTACCCTCCACTTCCCTGCCCCCCTACCCTCCACTTCCCTGCCACTACCCTCCACTTCCCTGCCCCCTACCCTCAACTTAACTGCCACTACCCTCCACTTAACTGCCACTACCCTCCACTTCCCTGCCACTACCCTCCACTCCCCTGCCACTACCCTCCACTCCCCTGCCCCTACCCTCCACTCCCCTGCCACTACCCTCCACTTCCCTGCCCCTACCCTCCACTCCCCTGCCCCTACCCTCCACTCCCATGACACTACCCTCCACTTCCCTGCCCCCCTACCCTCCACCTCCCTGCCACTACCCTCCACTCCCCTGCCCCTACCCTCCACTCCCCTGCCACTACCCTCCACTCCCCTGCCCCTACCCTCCACTCCCCTGCCACTACCCTCCACTTCCCTGCCCCTACCCTCCACTCCCCTGCCCCTACCCTCCACTCCCCTGCCCCTACCCTCCACTCCCCTGCCCCTACCCTCCACTCCCCTGCCCCTACTCTCCACTCCCCTGCCACTACCCTCCACTCCCCTGCCCCTACCCTCCACTCCCCTGCCACTACCCTCCACTCCCCTGCCCCTACCCTCCACTCCCCCCCTACCCTCCACTCCCCTGCCCCTACCCTCCACTCCCCTGCCCCTACCCTCCACTTCCCTGCCCCTACCCTCCACTCCCCTGCCCCTACCCTCCACTTCCCTGCCCCTACCCTCCACTCCCCTGCCCCTACCCTCCACTTCCCTGCCCCCCCCCTACCCTCCACTCCCCTGCCCCTACCCTCCACTTCCCTGCCCCTACCCTCCACTTCCCTTCCCCACCCTAAACCCCAACCTCACACCCACCCTCCCCTAATCTCCACTCCCCTCCCCCCTCACCTTCCTTCTACATTCCCTCTGTCCCCTTCCTCCACCCCACCCTCCACCTCTTTCCCACACCTTCCACCCTCCTCCTCCTTTTACAATTTTGTATGTTTTATATATCCATCACTATTGTAGTACTTGTAGTAATTGTTGACCAAATAAATAATAATTATAATAGGAACTTTTGTACTTTCATTCATTCATTTATATTAATTAATTCTTATAATATCCATCCTTGCAGTAAAACCAAGTAAAGCATTGTTATACATATAGGGTACTATATATATATTCAAGCCCTAGTATTATTCTCAATGATTTCTTTTGAATTATTTTAAGCAAATAACTTTGACATTTAGATTATTCCATACAGGTGTGGCATATTCAGTTATGAAATTTTATCATAATGCATGTTTTGACAGAATCCTTAAAACTTGGCAAAGTAGCTCCCCATGGTTTGCACTGTCTATGTTACAATCTATGCTGTATTTGGTACACTGTAAAAAATTTAGTAAAAAAACGTGATTTTTCTGTCTGTAAAAACACATTTTGCCACTTCATTTTTGTATTACGGTGTTTTCAACGTTAAAATACTGTCATTTCACTTCAAAAACACTTTTCCATTTAATTGCCGTGTTTTACTGTAAATAAACGGAATCGGGACGAAATTTTCCAGACCGCCTGTAAGTTGAATGGCTGCAGCTGTAATTGCACAGACGATACCGTAATTCTTCGTTTATTTACGTGTTTTACTGTAAATGTACGGAATCGGGACGACATTTTTAAGACCGTCTGAAATTTGAATGGCTGCAGCTGTAATTGCACAGACGATACCGTAATTCTTCGTTTATTTACGTGTTTTACTGTAAATGTACGGAATCGGGACGAAATTTTCAAGACCGTCTGAAAGTTGAATGCCTGCAGCTGTAATTGCACAGACGATACCGTACTTCGTTATCTAATTTTGTTTTGATACAATTGTCATGCTTCATCTTTTTTTTTTCTGGAAATCACTTTTAAGGAAGTGCCGTAATGTATTTTAATGTTTGAAGTATTTTTACTCTTTAAAATTAAAAGAAGGAATTGCGTTTTCTTTTCAAACAGTTTAAAGGTTGGTAAGTGTTTGTAAAGGCTAGCGCCCTATGAGCCATATTGTCTGGTTTCCGACCATTGGAAAGTAAACGTGACCCTGTGGTCAGCAATAGGATTATTTTGAACGTGTATACACAAGACTATACAAAGCGCGTTGCATGTTCGGAGCCATGACCATGGAGATGTTCAGCGAGGTGGATACTGCTTTCGGTCAGTTTGTTTGCTTTTATTAATCGAAACTATTCATTTCTAAAATACTTTTTTGATACTGTCAGTAAGTTATCATTTTTTCTACATTTTGGTTTAGTGTCTCGTTCCGAGCTTATTACGGGGCAAAGCATTTCGTCACGTTGACTTCGCGTGGACGTGACCATGGTGACACAACTTCAAGTTCGTATATTATTAGTATAAGTAGGCCTATATAACGTTAATCGTAACGTTGAACTTTGGACCACATTATATGGCCTACATAGTAGATGTGTATTGCACAAAATAATAGCCAATTTGTTGAATGAGAATCGGTCATGTAGGTGAGCGTCTGAACATGAATGTTTCCCAACCATTATGATTGCTACATTACATGACATGGTCATGTTGCCAGGTTACCCCTAGTAGTAGTAGGCCTACTAAGTACTAGCCAATTATGTACAGACACACATGTGTATAGGGGCCTACATCATATCCATATGACATGTATTTATATACATGCGTGATGGTATAAACAGGTGGCTGTACACTAGTAGTACTAGTAGTATCGTACTACTGCTAGCCAGAAGTATTGGTAGTGCTGCCAGGGAGTATACGTGCATATCTTTTTATAAATCCTAAAGCTCCAATCTAGGCCGACTAATAATAATAACAATATGTCTCATTTGAGCAACCAACTTATTTGCCACATCTGTAACACGCAGAGTAACTGTGTAAAAGCTTATACAAATCACTACCAAATTCATAGGCATGAACACAATGTACATTTCCCATGCTGTGTATCTGGTTGTATGAAAAAGTGTTTTACCTACAAAGGCTTAGTATCACACATTTCAAGAAAACATGCTGGACTGACAACGGGTAGACCTGAATGTAGCAAAGAGGATGATGAACAGCCCTCGAGATACCAAAGTGCTGGTGTTGTTGTCAAGTGTGTTTTGCCTTTTTGTAAGCAACTATGTCCTGACATTCAAGAGCTTGTAGTTCACCTTCGAAACCACATTAAAGATGGCTTGTGTGTTCCTTGCCCGTTTGCAGAGTGTACAAAAGAATTTGACAAGAAACAATCATTCTCTTCGCACTTGTCAAGATACCACAGGGACTGCTCAGTTGATTCAGTTGTGCCAACATTACTTGGCAAGGATAATACAGATGGTACATGTAGAACTGAAAATAGTGAAATACATGTAGCTAGTCCATGTGTTAGCACTGAAGGGAGTGTAGATGCAAATGCTAGTTTCAACATTGGTGATGACTGTGAGGAGGATATTGAAGTTGACAGTGATGGTGGATTATGTACATCTGAATACACCAAGGCAATTGCGCTGTTTCTGTTGAAATTACATTCAAAGTGTCTTGTACCTGAAAGTACCATTTAGTTAGTGGTAGATGAACTGCACACTTTGTATCAACTCACTCGAGACAGTGCAATAAGACATGTGAAATCTAAACTTTGCACAACAGGTGTATCTCCTGATAAAGTTGGCAAACTAGCAGAGGACATTTTGGATGGAATCGGAGAATTAGGATGTAGTTTAGCGCCTACTGAGGAACAGGATTCCTTTCAGTCCCCTCAGAGTGGTTTACTTCACTCCGGCTATCTAAGAAAGTCTTACTACAAAAAAGAGTTCAATTTTGTTGCTCCTGTTGAAATCAGTTTAGGCATAGATTCCTGCGGTAAGAGGCATGTTTGTCATAATGTACCTATTCTAGAGACTTTGCGAGTTATGCTGCTAGACAGTTCTGTACGTAGACACTTTGTGCCAGTTCACAGTGTCAAACAGAGTGACCAACTGACTGATATTCAGGATGGAAAAGTATTCAGGCAGAACATTTTTTTTGCAGATAATCCCAATGCCTTGCAATTAATGGTTTTTCAGGATAGTTTTGAGGTTGTCAATCCGCTTGGCTCAGCAAGAACCAAACACAAAGTTTTGGGTGTGTATTTTACCCTGGGTAACATTGACCCCAGATGCAGGTCACAGATAGACTCAATTCAGTTGATACTTCTGTGTAAGGAGAAATCACTTAAAGAGTTTGGACCAACAGCAGTCTTTTCAAAACTAATTGAAGACTTGCAACAGTTGGAAAGTACAGGAATTGTGAATGGTGAGGAGGTTGTGAAGGGCACTGTACTGGCTATGATAGGGGACAATTTGGGCTCACATTACATCGGGGGATTTTGTGAGAGTTTCAACTCAAATTACTACTGTCGTTATTGTCTCCGGAGTAAGCGTGAAATTGATGAAGAACCTCCCTACACCGAAGGAATGTATCGCACTAAAGAAACATACAATGATTCCATAAAGCTTGTGCAAGCAAGCAATGCTGAGTCAGATCATGGTGTTAAGTATGATTCAGTCTTTAATGCTTTGCCTTTCTTCCACGTTGTTAATCCCGGCTTGCCCCCTTGTCTTGGGCATGACTTGTTCGAAGGAGTTGTGGATTATGACTTAGGAATGTACATTAAACTCATTGTTGACTCCAAGTGGTTTACCTATGAACAATTAAATGAAAGATTGGCAAAGTTCCCCTTTACTGGAAGTGATGCTAGCAACATGCTATTTCAAGTCAGAAAAGGAGACAAAATAGGGGGCCATGCAGTTCAAAATTGGTACTTCTTGCGTTTTTTCCCAATGGTAATGTTTGACAAGATTGTGGACACACAAGCCCCTGTGTGGGAATTGCTCCTGAAATTGAAGGAGATTGTTGAGATCATTGTGTCACCCAAATCTGATTCAGCCTCAGTAGCTTATCTTAAGATTCTCTTGGATGAATATATGGAGCAAAGGAGATCATTGTTTCCCCAGAAGAAACTCAGACCCAAACATCACTTTCTGTGCCACTATCCATGGCTTATTCTGATGTTTGGCCCACTTATCCGAGTTTGGACTTTGCGTTATGAAAGCAAGCATGCGTTCTTCAAAAAGTGTATACGCTACAGTCAAAACTTCAAGAATGTTACTGCCCTGTTGTCTGAGAGACATCAGTTTCTGCAGGCTTACTCTTTCCAGGGACAGTTCTTTCCAGACAGTATTAAGGTGAAGCGTGGGACTGCCTTCTATCCTCACGTGTACAGTGAGGATATTCAGAATGCTGTTGCTCTCAGTGAGATTAGTGTTGACATTGGCACCTGTGAGGTTTCAGATGAAGTGTCAGTGTTTGGGACATCATACAAAAAGGGCATGTATGTCTTGGTGCCAACACCCAGCAGAGCCTGGACATTTGCTTGTGTAATCCTTGTTCTTGTTTCTGACATGAAAGTTTATTTCCTTGTCAGACCATGCAACTCCACCCATTATGGCTGTATGGGTCTGTATAAGATTGTTGATGAGCAACACAGTCAATCGAGCATTGCGTGCATTGCATATTGTGATCTCTTAGATTACTTCCCCTTGAACTCCTACAGAGTTGCAGGGCATCAACTTATCAGCCTCAAGAACAAACCATGTGTTAAGTTCAATGATGCATTGTGACTTAACATAAACCGGTAACAGAAAGCAAGACATTTAATGTGTATGTTAAACATGTACATGTACAGAAATTGATAGACCCACCCTCGTGAAGAAACTGTGATGGGACTAGTTTTTAATCAAACTTAAAGCATCTGACAAATATTATCTTTGTTTTTTAAGCAAGGATAATATTAAACATAGGTTTTTCAACAAGTATTTCATGAAAAGATTTTATTATTTCAGGGTTTGAAATGGAAAGTCTGACAGCATTTGAAACCGACAGTGATTCTCCATTAGACAATACTGCACAAAACATAAAAGACAAAATTCTGCATATATTACCGACCATAAAGCAGCATTCCCTTGTGGCGTTTCTGGAGTTTCTTAAAAAGATGGGAGTTGAATGTGCTGATGATCTGAAGTACCTCACCGAAGAAGATATCACTCAGACACTCTCACCAATTCAAGCCAGAAAGCTGATAAATGGGCTGAAAGATGTTGGTAAGAAATCATTATAATCTCAATGGATATATTCTGCTCAATATGTTTTGTATAAAACGAGAGTGAATTGATTCCCAGCAAGATGGAATTTATATTGTGTTCAATAGGTGAAGTTCATAAGCAATACTTGCTCTAATAAAGCATTGCACATGTACAGTGTATGGCTTCTAAAGAAAAGAATGTGTTTATAATATACTTCACCAAAATTCAGGGCAGGAAGTCGGACATTTCTACCTGTGGTAAGAGTAATGCATATTATTTATCTAACTGAATGATATTGATCTACCAGAAGCCAAGCACAGACTTTTTAGCTTGAAAGTTAGAAATTGCATGGAAGATAAATCTCTACGCGTACATGTAGGCCCATGTACCACAGTCTTGTAAATTACCAGCAGTATTAAATTGCTTAACAAAACATTGCACAATTTACTTGCTGTTCACAGACTAAGATAGACAAGATGTTGACCTTGTACAACAGCTACATGTACCCTATCTTGTGGCTAGTATTTCTTATTTTTAGAGTTTACTGTTTGATCTCCTCTAATACTTTGATTCAGGAAAAGACACCCCTTGTCATCCAGACAGAGCAACTCCACATGACTCCCCTTCACCCTCAACGAGCACAGGATCATCATCTGAAGGAAGTCAGTCCAGCCAGGATCTGGTTGTCGGAGCACCCATGCACTCAAACATGCAGCCTGTATCCCCTGTCCCGTGGCAGAAGATGCCCCCCCAGTTGATGTTAGCGTTGGAAGAAAAGAGGCGTCCAGCTCCCAGTCTTCGAAAGGAGATGGTGCGAATCATAATAGACAATCTGGATGGACCCCACAAAGCGCGCCCCTCTGCAGCTGTGCTGCGTTCCATTTCCAAAGAGGTAATCAAGAAATATCCGGAGTCATTTACTGATGAAGTGGCAGGAGAGACAGTTGGTAGTGGCCATGACAGCCTTTTGTTACAGCTGGTCCACAGAGTAGATAACATCCGTCGACCATCACTGAGAAAGACCAGATATTAGTATACTTCGTTGGATGATTCCTGCAGCTCTGCAAAAAAAAAGAAGGACTCCTACGGCTGCATACAGTGGCAGCCCATCACACTACCAGATAAGGAAACCGAAGCTACACAGCAGGCCACGAAGGAAGAACTCAAATTAATGCACAGGTCGGAGCCTAGTAATATCAACAGGGCAGAGGTGAACGCGAAGATGGCTATCACATATGCTACGCAGAGGGCCGCTATCAATAGGCCTGATTGTGCCCTTCTCGATCTTGTTGAGGAGTGGCCTTACCTATTTGATGAGCAGTGCATGCTGATGCACTTCTCAGAGCTAGTGGGTATTAACATTAAATTGAAAATGGAGCAAAGTTTTCAACACAAGATCCCGAAGATTCTGCGGTTCCTCAAGAAGCACCCCCATGTCTGAGAAACAGAAAGCTTCAGGACAAACTTCAAGAAGTAGATGAAGCTGTTGAAGCTGCTGGAAACAACTTTCCACAAGTCATCGGTCTTTTGATGCTGCTGTGCACTTACTTCGGTGAGCAGCAGGGATGCCATGTTGTCTCCACTGAGGTGAGTGAAAATACATACATGTATATATACATGAGTTTAAGGCCTAAAAATAATTGTTGTGTTGCCCTCAGTGACCGACTGTAAAATGCCAAAACTTTGGGTCGGGATTTTTTTTTTTTCTTTTTTTTCTCTGAATCCTAAAGTATAAAAACTCAAAATTTTTGACAGAAAATGTAAGATTTAGCAGTAAAAAAGCGTGTCTCCTCAAAACGACCCAAGACCGTTGTTTAATAAGCCCTGGTGACCATACATCCTGTATTTATTCTAAAATGTTCGAAAGTCGCCAAAAAAAATAAAAATTAATAAAAATCGACCGACCGACCCAAAATTTAAATTTTTCCACTTGAGGGCAACACAACAATTTCTTTTTGGCCTAATGTCCCACCTATTTAAAACAAATATTTTCTTATTATGCTGGCAACATATCTCTTTTTAGACTGCTTGTTTAGACTCAAAAATCAGATTCCTCGCATTTCTTAATATGATAACATTTTGTTCCTCTTTGTAAATATACCAAAACGAATAATTTGTGTGTGCACATCATGACACATGAGGACAATTCCCTGAATCCAAAGCAGTTCCAAAAAGATGGTCCATATTCTGCCTCTAGTTATGCATTCAGTGCATCCATATCAAGAATCTAACCTGCTTACATGGTAGCTGTATAAAACAATTATATGAAAGGTGAGAATATATCAATTTTAGCTAAGACTAATTATTATTAAATGTCTTTCTTTTTACTCAGGAAGTAGGGTCCCCCATAGACAAGGAGAGCCTACCTGGAAACCCTTGCCTTATAGCGTATGGTAAGTGTTTCATTCACTTAATATAGGGATTTCAGTTGCATTCTATATGGTACATGTACCTAGTCCCAGTGACAAACAAATACCCAGGTAAGACTTGAACCTTTGAACCCCTGTGCCTGCTCTTAATGATGTTTTACTTGGTGGTATGTCCAAAAAATAAGTTGCTAGATGTGTTGCATTTTTGTGTCCCTGTTACATCTGACATTGAAATGTCACCGGAAGGAATGTCCAAAATTTGATCTCATTCATCACTCATTGAAATGAATTGAAAATGTATGTTCTGAACTGACAAAATCATGTCACATGTGATATGGACACAGACAAATGGACCACCGGTTTCTTGAATTATCCTTGTTTAAACCAACTACCCTGTACATACCACTTTTAGCTCAGCTGGCTGGTAACAGTAATCAGGTTTTGCACCCAATGTGGTTAGTGAGTTTAAGCAGATCTTATTTTAATGTCTCCATCCCATCCCCACCTCCCCATTCCAAAATAGGTATTTTTTTATGTCTGGACAGGTGAAGTACTTCAAGCAAATAAGTGGTCGCTTGCCATTGGGAACATGGTCCTTCTTGATGTTTCCAATCCTGTCACGGCTATCTGCGTGCTTTTCTGCTCCTACTATGTCTTCAACTTGCAGTACCCCAAAGGCTCTACAGGGGCAATGGAGTTCATTCAGAGGTAAGTACAAATAGGACAATTGAGGCTAAAACTGTTTCAACTCATGTCTAGAGATGTTTTCATTTTTGTCCTCATTAAGTGATGCATCTCTATAGTGTGTTGCAATTTCATACGAATGTGTTTCGCACAACTGGATAATAAACGAAACAAACTAACTAAAGAAATTGCATTTTTTAGATGGAGAACTTTTTATATAATAATGAGACAGTACTACAAAAGAGAGCCATGGGGAAAATAGGAGAACCTGTCTGTACCTAAGTCACATTCACTGGCATGATGCCATGACTAACACAGTATTCATGAATACTACAAAGAAGACATCCTGTTTGTATTGGTTATAATTTATTGTTATATAATATAATTGTAATAATTTTGTTCATTTATTACAGGTGCCTAGCTGGCATAAACCCCCAAGAAGGCACCAAAACTGGAAGGAAGACGGGCGTCCATACCGGTGTGTTAAAACTTGCAAATGACCTCAAGTCATTTGAGAATGAATGGAATTTGTAGGTACACTAACAACCTCTACAGCTCATGTCCAAAAAAGAACGAAACTATACTTTTCTTGAGAAAAACAACATACAGTTGGCCCATGAACAGGTTTGAAATACTCCAGTCAAACCTTGTTTTTATTTTTCATTTTAGATGTAAACTGATTATGATTTGAAACAAAGACACAGAGTGCAATTTTATTTTGCTTGAGAAAAGCCACAAACAGTTGGCCCATGAACAGGTTTGAAATATTCCAGTTAAACCTTGTTTTTATTTTTCATTTTAGATGTAAACTTATAATGGTTTGGAACAAAGGCACAGAGTGCAATTTTGTTTTTCTTTAGAAAAACCACATACAGTTGGCCCATGTACAGGTTTGAAATATTCCAGTTAAACCTTGTTTTTATTTTTCATTTTAGATGTAAACTGTAAGGGTTTGAAACAAAGGCACTGAGTGCAATTTTGTTTTTCTTGAGAAAAACCACATACAGTTGGCCCATGTACAGGTTTGAAATATTCCAGTTAAACCTTGTTTTTATTTTTCATTTTAGATGTAAACTGATTATGATTTGAATGAGTGAAATTTTTTTTTGCTTGAGAAAAGCCACAAATAGTTGGCCCATGAACAGGTTTGAAATATTCCAGTTAAACCTTGTTTTTATTTTTCCTTCAGATGTAAACAGATAAGGTTTTGAAACAAAGGCACATAGTGCAATTTTGTTTTTCTTGAGAAAAACAACATACAGTTGGCCAATGAACAGGTTTGAAATATTCCAGTTAAACCTCTGTTTTTTATTTTTCATTTTAGATGTAAACTGATTATGGTTTGAAACAAAGGCACAGAGTGCAGTTTTGTTTTTCTTTAGAAAAACCACGTAAACTTGGCCCATGAACAGGTTTGAAATATTCCAGTTAAACTTTGTTTTTATTTTTCATTTTAGATGTTTACTAATAATGGTTTGAAACAAAGGCACAGAGTGCAATTTTGTTTTTCTTTAGAAAAACCACATTAAGTTGGCCCATGTACAGGTTTGAAATATTCCAGTTAAACCTTGTTTTTATTTTTCATTTTAGATGTAAACTGATTATGGTTTGAAACAAAGGCACAGAGTGCTATTTTGTTTTCCTTGAGAAAAACCACATAAAGTTGGCCCATGAACAGGTTTGAAATATTCCAGTTAAACCTTGTTTTTATTTTTCCTTCAGATGTAAACAGATAAAGTTTTGAAACAAAGGCACATAGTGCAATTTTGTTTTTCTTGAGAAAAACAACATACAGTTGGCCAATGAACAGGTTTGAAATATTCCAGTTAAACCTTGTTTTTATTTTTCCTTCAGATGTAAACAGATAAGGTTTTGAAACAAAGGCACAGAGTGCAATTTTTTTTTTTTTTTTGAGAAAAACAACATACAGTTGGCCAATGAACAGGTTTGAAATATTCCAGTTAAACCTCTTTTTTTTATTTTTCATTTTAGATGTAATCTGATTATGGTTTGAAACAAAGGCACAGAGTGCAGTTTTTTTTTTTAGAAAAACCACGTAAACTTGGCCCATGAACAGGTTTGAAATATTCCAGTTAAACTTTGTTTTTATTTTTCATTTTAGATGTAAACTGATTATGGTTTGAAAAAAAAGGCACAGAGTGCAATTTTGTTTTTCTTGAGATAAACCACATAAACTTGGCCCATGTACAGGTTTGAAATATTCCAGTTAAACCTTGTTTTTATTTTTCATTTTAGATGTAAACTGTAAGGGTTTGAAATAAAGGCACAGAGTGCAATTTTGTTTTTCTTGAGATAAACCACATAAACTTGGCCCATGTACAGGTTTGAAATATTCCAGTTAAACCTTGTTTTTATTTTTCATTTTAGATGTAAACTGATAATGGTTTGAAACAAAGGCACATAGTGCAATTTTGTTTTTCTTGAGAAAAACCACATACAGTTGGCCCATGTACAGGTTTGAAATATTCCAGTTAAACCTTGTTTTTATTTTTCATTTTAGATGTAAACTGATTATGATTTGAATGAGTGAAATTTTTTTTTGCTTGAGAAAAGCCACAAATAGTTGGCCCATGAACAGGTTTGAAATATTCCAGTTAAACCTTGTTTTTATTTTTCCTTCAGATGTAAACAGATAAGGTTTTGAAACAAAGGCACATAGTGCAATTTTGTTTTTCTTGAGAAAAACAACATACAGTTGGCCAATGAACAGGTTTGAAATATTCCAGTTAAACCTTGTTTTTATTTTTCCTTCAGATGTAAACAGATAAGGTTTTGAAACAAAGGCACAGAGTGCAATTTTGTTTTTCTTGAGAAAAACAACATACAGTTGGCCAATGAACAGGTTTGAAATATTCCAGTTAAACCTCTGTTTTTTATTTTTCATTTTAGATGTAAACTGATTATGGTTTGAAACAAAGGCACAGAGTGCAGTTTTGTTTTTCTTTAGAAAAACCACGTAAACTTGGCCCATGAACAGGTTTGAAATATTCCAGTTAAACTTTGTTTTTATTTTTCATTTTAGATGTTAACTAATAATGGTTTGAAACAAAGGCACAGAGTGCAATTTTGTTTTTCTTTAGAAAAACCACATTAAGTTGGCCCATGTACAGGTTTGAAATATTCCAGTTAAACCTTGTTTTTATTTTTCATTTTAGATGTAAACTGATTATGGTTTGAAACAAAGGCACAGAGTGCTATTTTGTTTTCCTTGAGAAAAACCACATAAAGTTGGCCCATGAACAGGTTTGAAATATTCCAGTTAAACCTTGTTTTTATTTTTCCTTCAGATGTAAACAGATAAAGGTTTGAAACAAAGGCACATAGTGCAATTTTGTTTTTCTTGAGAAAAACAACATACAGTTGGCCAATGAACAGGTTTGAAATATTCCAGTTAAACCTTGTTTTTATTTTTCCTTCAGATGTAAACAGATAAGGTTTTGAAACAAAGGCACAGAGTGCAATTTTTTTTTTTTTTTGAGAAAAACAACATACAGTTGGCCAATGAACAGGTTTGAAATATTCCAGTTAAACCTCTGTTTTTTATTTTTCATTTTAGATGTAATCTGATTATGGTATGAAACAAAGGCACAGAGTGCAGTTTTTTTTTTTAGAAAAACCACGTAAACTTGGCCCATGAACAGGTTTGAAATATTCCAGTTAAACTTTGTTTTTATTTTTCATTTTAGATGTAAACTGATTATGGTTTGAAAAAAAGGCACAGAGTGCAATTTTGTTTTTCTTGAGATAAACCACATAAACTTGGCCCATGTACAGGTTTGAAATATTCCAGTTAAACCTTGTTTTTATTTTTCATTTTAGATGTAAACTGTAAGGGTTTGAAATAAAGGCACAGAGTGCAATTTTGTTTTTCTTGAGATAAACCACATAAACTTGGCCCATGTACAGGTTTGAAATATTCCAGTTAAACCTTGTTTTTATTTTTCATTTTAGATGTAAACTGATAATGGTTTGAAACAAAGGCACATAGTGCAATTTTGTTTTTCTTGAGAAAAACCACATACAGTTGGCCCATGTACAGGTTTGAAATATTCCAGTTAAACCTTGTTTTTATTTTTCATTTTAGATGTAAACTGATTATGGTTTGAAACAAAGGCACAGAGTGCTATTTTGTTTTCCTTGAGAAAAACCACATAAAGTTGGCCCATGAACAGGTTTGAAATATTCCAGTTAAACCTTGTTTTTATTTTTCCTTCAGATGTAAACAGATAAAGTTTTGAAACAAAGGCACATAGTGCAATTTTGTTTTTCTTGAGAAAAACAACATACAGTTGGCCAATGAACAGGTTTGAAATATTCCAGTTAAACCTTGTTTTTATTTTTCCTTCAGATGTAAACAGATAAGGTTTTGAAACAAAGGCACAGAGTGCAATTATTTTTTTTTTTTGAGAAAAACAACATACAGTTGGCCAATGAACAGGTTTGAAATATTCCAGTTAAACCTCTGTTTTTTATTTTTCATTTTAGATGTAATCTGATTATGGTATGAAACAAAGGCACAGAGTGCAGTTTTTTTTTTTAGAAAAACCACGTAAACTTGGCCCATGAACAGGTTTGAAATATTCCAGTTAAACTTTGTTTTTATTTTTCATTTTAGATGTAAACTGATTATGGTTTGAAAAAAAGGCACAGAGTGCAATTTTGTTTTTCTTGAGATAAACCACATAAACTTGGCCCATGTACAGGTTTGAAATATTCCAGTTAAACCTTGTTTTTATTTTTCATTTTAGATGTAAACTGTAAGGGTTTGAAATAAAGGTACAGAGTGCAATTTTGTTTTTCTTGAGATAAACCACATAAACTTGGCCCATGTACAGGTTTGAAATATTCCAGTTAAACCTTGTTTTTATTTTTCATTTTAGATGTAAACTGATAATGGTTTGAAACAAAGGCACATAGTGCAATTTTGTTTTTCTTGAGAAAATCCACATACAGTTGGCCCATGTACAGGTTCGAAATATTCCAGTTAAACCTTCTTTTAATTTTTCATAAAAATAAAAAATAAACAAAGGCTTTTATGATTGTAAAAAAGTGTCTCTGGCTTTATTTCTTGTCTTCAGTTTGGACCAGTAAGGGAAACGACAGTTCTGTAAAATGACGGTATGGGCAATAAAGAAAACAGAAAATCAAATTTAAAAAAAAGTGTGGTTCTGTAAAACAACAGTGCTTTAAAAATGTAAAATGTCATAATATAATCGTTAATTTACATGTTAAAGGCGTAAAATTATGTCATGATACAATTAATTAAACGGTTTTCCTGATGCAAATTAACAGCTGCAGTTCTGTAAAATGACAGCATTTGGAAGTTGTTAAAATACAGCCTGTTCTGTTAAAACACAGTCATCGTTTTTTTACAGAATGGTTCTGGCGTCCCGGCTGCCAGATTTTTTCCCGTAAAAATACAGATTTTTTTTTTACAGTGTAGCTCTCATTGTGATATTCATAATTCAAATTCAATCAAACATTTTGGAAATTGGAGTTTTCCAGAAGTTGAAATTTCGAGAAGGATTCTGGCACTAATTTATTCATAGATTGGACCAATTACAGATAAGGAGTTTTAGCCAATCACAGCCAAGCACCCACATACTTTTAACCATAATCAGGTGATATTCAAATAAATGATTTGAAGCTGTGGCAAGAAACACAAATATCATGTCTTGAGTTTCATTCATTACTGAGTCCGAGTATAATGAGCAAAAACAATTTTGATCTGCAGAAGATAAAAAAAAAATGTGAAAGATTTAAACGTATATCATACTTTGGTAGCATACCGAAGCAGACATTTTCACAGATTCACCTATAACTTACAGGGTATAAAGATGGTGATGGTAGAAGCATACCATTAAAATTGTTCTGCCTGAAATGGTGTATTTATTCAGAAAAGAGTAAACCAGTGACCAAAATAAGTTTTGTTCTTTTAAAGATCAAAAATAAAAATAATAGAAAAGACTTAAGAAATACTGTGGCCGTTTTTCACTGTTTTCTCGAAAAAAGTGGGCATCGCGTGGGACTGAAATTTTCACAGATGACTGTTACTGTATCTTTCTTGATATTTTTGCCCATGAACCTGTAATTCTTTGACAAAAACCGAAGTATGATATTACCTTTAAAAATACTGTGGGAATTTTTCACTGTTTCCTCAAAACGTGGGCACCGTATGGGACTGGGAATTTCACAGATGACTGTCATTGTCACTTTCTTGAAATTTTTTTCCCCATAAATCTGCATTTCTTTGACAAAACCAAAGTATGATATTACCTTTAATTGAGTACATTTTTAGCCGGGCTGATTTTAAGTCAGAACGTAAACACATTCCATTTACCATAAAACTGGGTTTAAAGGCAGTAGGCCTATATCATGCTTTGGTAAGAAACCAAAACGTATAACTTACAGGGTATGAAGATGATGCTGGTAGAAACATACCTTTAAAATGTTTCCGCCTGAAATGGCGTATTTATCCAGAAATTAGTAAAACAACGACCGCAAATCTTTTTTAACTTTTAAAAGATCAAAAATTAAAGAGAAAAGACAAAGGAAATACTGTGGCCGTTTTTCACTACTTTCTCAAAACGTGGGCACCGTATGGGACTGACATTTTCCCAGGTTACTGCTACTGTATCTGTCTTGATATTAATTTTTGCCCATGAATCTGTAATTCTTTGTTAAAAACCAAAGTATGATACTACCTTTATTGTCTGTAGGCCTAAGTAAAATAAGGGAATCGTGGGGCCATTTTCATCTAAAAACCTAAATCTCAGTTTTCAATAATTATTTTGAATACACATTTCAATATACATGTAGTAGGAATCATTTCGTACAATGACTATATAAGTTTCATTCAACATCACTGTTGACTCTATATATGAAAGTTTCCAAAGACAATTAATTTTATTTGAAGACCCCAGCTTGTAATAGCTTTGCATGGTTTCATTGGGAAGTTGTTCTTTTTGTTTAATTGTTTAGGCCCAATTTTATAATTTCTTCTTTTCCATGTAAGTATGTCTGTAATTATTGATGCTTTCGTTTGTTAAAGGTATAGTATATCATACTTTGGCAGCATACCGAAACAGAAATCATCACAGATTTACCTATATAACTTAATTACAGGGTAGAAAGATGGTGATGGTAGAAACATACGGTAACATTTTTCAGCCTAAAATGCTGTATTTATCCAGAAAAGAATCAAACCAGTGACCAAAATGATTTTTGATTTTTCAAAGATAAAAGAAAATTAAGAGAAAGAGGTAGTATCATACTTTGGTAAGAAACCAAAACAGAAATGGTCACATATCATTGTATTTACGTATAACCTTCAGGGTATGAAGATGGTGCTGGTAGAAACATACCATTAAAATTGTTCTGCCTGAAATGGTGTATTTATTCAGAAAAGAGTAAAACCAGTGACCAAAATTAGTTTTGTTCTTTTAAAGATCAAAAATAAAATAGAAAAGACTTAAGAAATACTGTTGCCGTTTTCACTGTTTTCTCAAAAAGTGGGCCCCGAAATTTTCACAGATGACTGTTACTGTATCTGTCTTGATATTTTTGCCCATGAACCTGTAACTTCTTTGATAAAAACCAAAGTATGATATAACCTATAATTTGTGTGCGATTTATTTGTTTTATAAGTTGATTTGGCAGCATATTATAAATAATTGGCACTGCTGATTCTAAAATTATATTCTTAAGCATAAACGGCCTGGCTCAACTTTTTAATAATTAAAAAACTGATACCAAATATCCGACCCATGAGGGCGCTATTTTTGTAAACACACACATGCATTCACGAGATTACCATGTGCATTGTACTTCAGCTGCCGCGCGCATCGAATGTTTTGAGGTGATTTTTATCTCCTTTCCTGCCCGAGTCCTTAACAGAAGAGGCATTTTCCAGGTGAGTCTTGGTCTTAGGTTTACTAGAGATTATCTTAAATGCTCTTTTTCAGCTCGAGACGAAGTATTTTTGAGTTTTTTTTGGGGGGCAGGAAATTTTAAATGCCACTTCAACTTGTGCCAGCCACTGACAACCATCATTTGTGCACAACTCTATGGAACCAGCAGAGGGCGTTAAATGGCTGCTGCTGCATTCCAAGTTTGTATACCTGTAAACAAATCGGAAAGAATTCCACTGACGGCCATCACTTGTGCACAAACCCATGAGACCAACAAAAAATGTTTGGATAAAAATGGCTACCGCTGCATTCGAAGTGTATCGGCCCTGTGATGGCAAAAGGGTGTAACTCAATTTACACCATTTTTGAGATTAAAACTGTTTTGGGTAAAGTGAGGGCGCTTTTTCCATTGGGCGAAATCTCAAGTTCGTACGATGCATCGTTTTAAAGCTAGCATGTGATATCTCATTAAGGTCATTCACCGTAACTTCAGATACATCTCTTTGCTAAAACAGAAACATGCAATATGAATTGTGTAACACAAGATACACCCTTTTGCCCTACAGATCATTGGCAGGGAGTTTGTGTAACATAGATTTACACCCTTTTGCCAAGACAATGCATTCTATATGACTATTTATGAGCAATGCTAACTTGACATACACCCTTTTGCCAAAAATGTGTTGAGATGGTCAACATTGATTGTGCAGTCACAAGGGAGTATCGACTTTAAAATGCCTCTAATGTGAAAAATAATCATAGAAAATGGTTGAAACTTAAAATATACCTTCTGTATATTATAAATATTAATTTCAGCAACTTTTTCCCTGAATTAAATTGGCCAGAAAAAAGTGGTACAAGACAGAATATTCAACATGTTCAAAGCCGTTTTTCTCGAAACATGATTTTTCGAGATACAACCTTTTGCCATATTAGGGCCGCTATATAGGACCAATTATATTGTACTTTTTTTTTTGGAGGGGGGCCTAGGTCAAAAAAACACTGAAAATCTCACTTTGTACAATGTAGATTAGTTGCGATGATCGTACGTAACCCTAGGTCTGACATGGGGACTGGGACCTTAGGGTTACGATAAAACTGGATAAGAAAAATGGGTAAAAACTTTTTGGCCAACTTGTGAAATACAATTCCCCTTAATTTTTATTTCCACTTTCCAAAATCCAAACACAAAATCTGACTACATGGATCTGGATGCGTGAGTCCCAAAAAAAATATCCTGCTGCCCTGGGTCTCAAACTTTTGATTTCAAGCACCAGACCAGTTTTTATGTGTCTGAAAACCCATTTCAAATATTATCTTGACTTTTCAGAATTTGCAAGAAAACTAGAAGAAGAAGCTGGTGGATCCATTGAAGATTATGGCAGGCTGTCAAGGTCTGGATCTAAATCATCATACAGGTATGATGTCAACCTTTTCCCAGACTCCAAAAAAATCAAGTCCGACACCGGACTCGCTTGAAATATATATCAGAATTTGGCATTTTCCTCATGGGGCAAAAAGTTGCAGTTTGCACCAGGTCAGGACCTGAGAATTAGAGGTCCCGAGTTCGAGACCAGGAGCTGCAGGATTTTTTTCCCCACTTGAAAAAATCAAAACCTGACCCTGGACTCGCTTGAATTATATCATAATTTGGCATTATCGTCACTGGTAAAAAGTGGCAGTGTGCACCAGGTTCGGACCTTAGAGCCACTTTTTGACACCTGAGTCAAAACAAAATTTTGCCACACCGGGACGTCTCCAACTTTGGATTTCAGGCTCTCAGGTCCGGACCTGGTCCAAACTGCCACTTTTTGACGCGTGAGTAAGGGGAGACACGAAAAAGATTTTACTCGGCGCGCCGCGGCCCGCCGCACTGCACCGCGGGCTGCGGTACGCAGATCCCGCAGTGTGCCGCGCGGATTAGAAAACTGCATAACAAAAGGTGACATTTGCACTAATCCCTTCACGTTTCAATGCATAGGCAAGTACTTCGGCCAGCTGCGGCGCGCCGACAGACTGTACCCAACACTATAATCACAACAACAACCCAGGTAGCTGACTAAAATATGGCATGGCGCTCTTAGGGCGTTTTCGAAATGGAGGCTCAGGCTCCGTTTCATGCTCCGCCTCCATTTCGTGAATCCATTCTAACACAATGGGCATCAAAATAGAGACTTTTTGCTGCGGTTCTGAAGTAGATTCTCTTGTATGAAAAGGAAAACAGAGCTTCAGCTTCAATGAAAAACCACAACCTTTATTTTCAGCATATGGATGTCAGAGCTAGAGCCTCAGCCTGAGCCTAAGCCTCCGTTTCGAAAAGGCCCATAGAGATTGCGTGCTCACAGGGAAGTCCCAAATTGCACACAATGACTCACGGGATCGGGGAGCCATTTGAAAAATTGCATGCGCTTCGTCTTGGGTGTTGACCAATCAACGGAAGCATTGCATAGACTGAAACGCTACTCATTGGTTGGTACGGTTAGCCAGCCTATGTCGTAGTGAACCACGATACCGGCGAACGTATAACCTGATGTTTGTAAAATGGAAACCGAAATAATTGCCGAGGCTGAAAATGGTACGAAGACGATAATATCTAATGGAATCTACTAATGGAATACAACATGAATACTAGTTTAGACTACATAATCGAGCAAAGTCATTTCTCGGCCGTGATTAAAACAAAACAAAATTAATCGGCAAACAATCTCGATCGTTATATATTTATATCGTCGTACATGTGAAGGTAGGACACTTGAATTTAGTTAAACATCACGAAATCAGTTTTCATTTTGAGTTTCTCCCGATCGTCAGAAATTCATGAGTAAAGAATTCTTTGTCAGATCTCCAGAAATTCCAAGTCGTATCATGCATTTTGTGTGTACAATATGGCATGAATCCCAAGTCAATGGTCTCGCCTCAGTTCACACACACACACATGCGGCGCGCCGCGTCTCGCCCCGTGTGTGAGAGGGCGAAGTGGATCATTCTTCTTGTGTATAAACATAACAACGGAGGTGGCACAATAGGCAAAGTTAATGAGCTGGAGTCTTGTCTGGGCGCCGCACTGCGCCGCGGTTGAGGGGAAAATTGCAGCTTTGAAATTTGCGCCGCAAAGCGCCGCGGCAGGCCGAGTAAAATCTTTTTCGTGTCTCCTTAAAAAAAAATATCCTGCCGTTCCGGGTCTTGAACTTTGGATTTTGGGCTCTAAGGTGTGGCCCTGTTCTAAACTGCCACTTTTGGATGCGTGACTCGAGTGAAACTTCATCATCTCCTAGCAGTTTTTATGTGTCTGAAAACTCATTTCAGATATAATTTTGACTTTTCAGAATTTGCAAGAAAACTAGAAGAAGAAGCTAGTGGATCCATTGAAGATTATAGCAGGCTGTCAAGTTCTGGATCTAAATCATCGCACAGGTATGATGTCTCAATCTTTTCCCAGACTTTTTATCTGACACCGGACTCGCTTGAAATATATCAGAATTTGGCATTTATGTCATGGGCCAAAAAGTGGCAGTTTGCACCAGGTTCGGACCTGAGACTCACTTTTTTACACCCAAGTCGAAAAAAAAGAACAATCTTGTCGCACCGGGTCTCGAACTTTGGATTTCGGGCTCTAAGGTCCGGACCTGGTCCAAACTGGCACTTTTCGACACGTGACTCGAGTGAAACTTCATCATCTCTTGTAGCAGTTTTAATTTGTCTGAAAACTCATTTTAGATATCAAATCTGCAGATTTGACACCGGACTCACTTGAAATATATCAGAATTTGGCATTATTGTCACGGGTCAAAAAGTGGCAGTTTGCACCAGGTCAGGACCTGAGCGCCAGGGGACCTGTGTTCGAGACCCGGAGTGGCAGGATTTTGTTTCCCTCGACCGAAAAAAATCAAACCTGACCCCGGACTCGCTCTAAATATATCAGCATTTGTTATTTTCTTCGTTGGGCAAAAAGTGGCAGTTTGCACCAGGTCCAGGACCTGATAGCCAGAGGTCCTAGGTTCGACACCTGAAGCGGCATAATTTTTTTCCCCAATTAAAAAAAAAATCAAATCTGACCCCGGATTCACTTTGAAATATTTCAGAAATTGGCATTTTCGTCATGTGGCAAAAAGTGGCAGTTTGCCAGTTTGCACCTGGTTGGTTATATTATAAGTTTTTCTCTGACTTTTGTACCGATTTGCAGGGCGATCGCTGTTGCACTATGGAGGACCCAGACAACCTGTTCACCCACATATAAACCACCTAGTACGTGGACAAGCCCGGTATGAGGATGAATTACATTCTGTATGATACCAGGACCGGTTTGCCGAGTGATTTGCCTTGAGAGTAGCCTGATACTGGCAAACACATA
The DNA here is from genome assembly GCA_963971285.1 of Astropecten irregularis. NCBI lineage: Eukaryota > Metazoa > Echinodermata > Asteroidea > Paxillosida > Astropectinidae > Astropecten > Astropecten irregularis. The sequence goes on along the minus strand of OZ020251.1, from coordinate 15,777,030 downwards.
CCTGTATACATGTACCAGGGACCAACATACACTCCTCAGACCACACAAGCATGGAGGCCCTCTTTGAACTGCAGAAGGTCAAAGGTCAGTGCTACATCATATGTTTTTGATTTGTACATCAGTTGAGGCGAGCTTTGGTCTTCAGCCCACAACGCCACACAAGGCAAATTTCATGCAATAAGTTCCAGGCAATCTCCAACAGTCCAAGAGGAAAAGCCTTTCGTGTTCATATAATTTTTCTGGATCTGGATCTGGATAATTACTCCGACAAAGCGGGTTCCCGCATCACGTCAGAGGGTCCTAAATGATGATTTTTGTGGAGGGAGGAAAACCGGAGAACCGGGAGATAAACCCTCGAAGCATAGGAGAGAACCAACGCTCAACTCGATCTGCTCACATATGACCCAAGCCGGGATCGAACCCGGGCCACATTGGTGAGAGGCGCCTACTCTACTGCTTTCTCGCAAATCTGGGGCTACATTTCGTGCAAGTTTCAGCTGGATTGCCTAAGTGTTGAGGGAGACATTTCAAACTCTAGCCTAAAAAAAAAGTGTCTCATAGTCTAAGTGCAGTTTTTATGGCGCCTGCTCTACTGCTTTCTCGCATGGCGTGTGGTGCTATACTTGGATTTTCGGCCATGAACATAACTTTGGAATTTGGCACTGCTCATACTTTCCTGTAGAGAACATCTTGGGCTACATTTCGTGCAAAATTCAGCTCGATTGCCTCTGTATTGAGGGAGAAATTTTAAACTCTAGCAGAACAAAGTGTCTCATAGTCTAAGTGCAGTTTTTATGGTGCCTGCTCTACTGCTTTCTCGCATAGCGTGTTGTGCTATACTTGAATTTTCGGCCATAAACATGACTTTTGAATTTGGCACAGCCCATATTTTCCTGTAGGGAACATCTTGGGCTACATTTTGTGCAAGTTTCAGCTTGATTGCCACAGTATTGAGGGAGAAATTTCAAACTCTAGGAGAAAACATTTCTCTTACTCTAAGTGCAGTATGTTTGCCGCCTGCTCTACCGTTTTGTCGCATATGGTGTGGTGCTATACTTGTATTTTCGGCCATGAACATGACTTTTGAATTTGGCACAGCCCATATTTTCCTGTAGAGTACATCTGGGGCTACATTTCGTGTAAGTTTCAGCTCGATTGCCTCAGTATTGAGAGAGAAATTTCAAACTCTAGCAGAAAAAAGTGTCTCTTAGTCTTAATGCAGTTTTTTGTCGCCTGCTCTGCCGTTTTGTCGCATAGCGTGTGGTGCTATACTTGGATTTTCAGCCATGAACATGACTTTGGAATTTGGCACAGCCCATACTATCCTGTAGAGTACATCTGGTCCTGGTCCAAACTGGCACTTTTCGACACGTGACTTGAGTGAAACTTCATCATCTCTTGTAGCAGTTTTAATTTGTCTGAAAACTCATTTTAGATATCAAATCTGCAGATTTGACACCGGACTCGCTTGAAATATATCAGAATTTGGCATTATTGTCACGGGTCAAAAAGTAGCAGTTTGCACCAGGTCAGGACCTGAGCGCCAGGGGACCTATGTTCAAGACCCAGAGCGGCAGGATTTTGTTTCCCTCGACCGAAAAAATCAAACCTGACCCCGGACTCGCTTGAAATATATCAGCATTTGTTATTTTCTTCGTTGGGCAAAAAGTGGCAGTTTGCACCAGGTCCAGGACCTGATAGCCAGAGGTCCCAGGTTCGACAACTGAAGCGGCATAATTTTTTTCCCCAATAAAAAAAAAATCAAAGCTGACCCCGGATTCACTTTGAAATATTTCAGAAATTGGCATTTTCGTCATGTGGCAAAAAGTGGCAGTTTGCCAGTTTGCACCTGGTTGGTTATATTATAAGTTTTTCTCTGACTTTTGTACCGATTTGCAGGGCGATCGCTGTTGCACTATGGAGGACCCAGACAACCTGTTCACCCACATATAAACCACCTAGTACGTGGACAAGCCCGGTATGAGAATGAATTACATTCTGTATGATACCAGGACCGGATTGACGAGTGATTTGCCTTGAGAGTAGCCTGATACTGGCAAACATATACCTGTATACATGTACCAGGGACCTACATACACTCCTCAGACCACACAAGCATGGAGGCCCTCTTTGAACTGCAGAAGGTCAAAGGTCAGTGCTACATCATATGTTTTTGATTTGTACATCAGTTTAGGCGAGCTTTGGACTTCAGCCCACAATGCCACACAAGGCAAATTTCATGCAATAAGTTCCAGGCAATCTCCAACAGTCCAAGAGGAAAAGCCTTTCTTGTTCATATAATTTTTCTGGATCTGGATCTGGATAATTACTCCGACAAAGCGGGTTCCCGCATCACGTCAGAGGGTCCTAAATGTTGATTTTTGTGGAGGGAGGAAAACCGGAGAACCGGGAGATAAACCCTGGAAGCATAGGAGAGAACCAACGCACAACTCTGCTCACATCTGACCCAAGCCGGGATTGAACCCGGGCCACATAGGTGAAAGGCGCCTTCTCTACTGCTTTCTCGCAAATCTGGGGCTACATTTCGTGCAAGTTTCAGCTTGATTGCCTCAGTATTGAGGGAGACATTTCAAACTCTAGCCTAAAAAAAAGTGTCTCATAGTCTAAGTGCAGTTTTTATGGCGCCTGCTCTACTGCTTTCTCGCATAGCGTGTGGTGCTATACTTGGATTTTCGGCCATGAACATGACTTTGGAATTTGGCACAGCTCATACTTTCCTGTAGAGAACATCTGGGGCTACATTTCGTGCAAGTTTCAGCTCGATTGCCTAAGTATTGAGGGAGAAATTTCAAACTCTAGCAGAAAAAAGTGTCTCATAGTCTAAGTGCAGTTTTTCTGCCGACTGCTCTGCCGTTTTGTCGCATAGCGTGTGGTGCTATACTTGGATTTTCGGCCATGAACATGACTTTAGAATTTGGCACAGCTCATACTTTCCTGTAGAGTACATCTGGGGCTACATTTCGTGCAAGTTTCAGCTCGATTGCCTAAGTATTGAGGGAGAAATTTCAAACTCTAGCAGAAAAAAGTGTCTCATAGTCTAAGTGCAGGTTTTTTTTTGCCGCGTGCTCTGCCGTTTTGTCGCATAGCGTGTGGTGCTATACTCGGATTTTCGGCCATGAACATGACTTTAGAATTTGGCACAGCTCATACTTTCCTGTAGAGTACATCTGGGGCTACATTTCGTGCAAGTTTCAGCTCGATTGCCTAAGTATTGAGGGAGAAATTTCAAACTCTAGCAGAAAAAAGTGTCTCATAGTCTAAGTGCAGGGTTTTTTTGCCGCGTGCTCTGCCGTTTTGTCGCATAGCGTGTGGTGCTATACTCGGATTTTCGGCCATGAACATGACTTTGGAGTTTGGCACTGCTCATACTTTCCTGTAGAGTACATCTCGGGATACATTTCGTGCAAGTTTCAGCTCGATTGCCTCTGTATTGAGGGAGAAATTTCAAACTCTAACAGAAAAAAGTGTCTCATAGTCTAAGTGCAGGTTTTTTTTTGCCTCGTGCTCTGCCGTTTTGTCGCATAGCGTGTGGTGCTATACTTGGATTTTCGGCCATGAACATGACTTTGGAATTTGGCACAGCTCATACTTTCCTGTAGAGAACATCTGGGGCTACATTTCGTGCAAGTTTCAGCTCGATTGCCTCTGTATTGAGGGAGAAATTTCAAACTCTAGCAGAAAAAAGTGTCTCCTAGTCTAAGCGCAGTTTTTTTGCCGCCTGCTCTTCCGTTTGTCGCATAGCGTGTGGTGCTATACTTGGATTTTCGGCCATGAACATGACTTTGGAATTTGGCACAGCTCATACTTTCCTGTAGAGAACATCTGGGGCTACATTTCGTGCAAGTTTCAGCTCGATTGCCTAAGTATTGAGGGAGAAATTTCAAACTCTAACAGAAAAAAGTGTCTCATAGTCTAAGTGCAGGGTTTTTTTGCCGCGTGCTCTGCCGTTTTGACGCATAGCGTGTGGTGCTATACTTGGATTTTCGGCCATGAACATGACTTTGGAATCTGGCACAGCTCATACTTTCCTGTAGAGAACATCTGGGGCTACATTTCGTGCAAGTTTCAGCTCGATTGCCTCTGTATTGAGGGAGAAATTTCAAACTCTAGCAGAAAAAAGTGTCTCCTAGTCTTAGCGCAGTTTTTTTGCCGCCTGCTCTGCCGTTTGTCGCATAGCGTGTGGTGCTATACTTGGATTTTCGGCCATGAACATGACTTTGGAATTTGGCACAGCTCATACTTTCCTGTAGAGAACAGCTGGGGCTACATTTCGTGCAAGTTTCAGCTCGATTGCCTCTGTATTGAGGGAGAAATTTCAAACTCTAACAGAAAAAAGTGTCTCATAGTCTAAGTGCAGGGTTTTTTTTGCCGCGTGCTCTGCCGTTTTGACGCATAGCGTGTGGTGCTATACTTGGATTTTCGGCCATGAACATGACTTTGGAATTTGGCACAGCTCATACTTTCCTGTAGAGAACATCTGGGGCTACATTTCGTGCAAGTTTCAGCTCGATTGCCTAAGTATTGAGGGAGAAATTTCAAACTCTATCAGAAAAAAGTGTCTCATAGTCTAAGTACACTTTTTCTCTGCCGACTGCTTTGCCGTTTTGTCGCATAGCGTGTGGTGCTATACTTGGATTTTCGGCCATGAACATGACTTTAGAATTTGGCACAGCTCATACTTTCCTGTAGAGTACATCTGGGGCTACATTTCGTGCAAGTTTCAGCTCGATTGCCTAAGTATTGAGGGAGAAATTTCAAACTCTAGCAGAAAAAAGTGTCTCATAGTCTAAGTGCAGGGTTTTTTTTGCCGCGTGCTCTGCCGTTTTGTCGCATAGCGTGTGGTGCTATACTCGGATTTTCGGCCATGAACATGACTTTAGAATTTGGCACAGCTCATACTTTCCTGTAGAGTACATCTGGGGCTACATTTCGTGCAAGTTTCAGCTCGATTGCCTAAGTATTGAGGGAGAAATTTCAAACTCTAGCAGAAAAAAGTGTCTCATAGTCTAAGTGCAGGGTTTTTTTTGCCGCGTGCTCTGCCGTTTTGTCGCATAGCGTGTGGTGCTATACTCGGATTTTCGGCCATGAACATGACTTTGGAGTTTGGCACTGCTCATACTTTCCTGTAGAGTACATCTCGGGATACATTTCGTGCAAGTTTCAGCTCGATTGCCTCTGTATTGAGGGAGAAATTTCAAACTCTAACAGAAAAAAGTGTCTCATAGTCTAAGTGCAGGTTTTTTTTTGCCGCGTGCTCTGCCGTTTTGTCGCATAGCGTGTGGTGCTATACTTGGATTTTCGGCCATGAACATGACTTTGGAATTTGGCACAGCTCATACTTTCCTGTAGAGAACATCTGGGGCTACATTTCGTGCAAGTTTCAGCTCGATTGCCTCTGTATTGAGGGAGAAATTTCAAACTCTAGCAGAAAAAAGTGTCTCCTAGTCTAAGCGCAGTTTTTTTGCCGCCTGCTCTTCCGTTTGTCGCATAGCGTGTGGTGCTATACTTGGATTTTCGGCCATGAACATGACTTTGGAATTTGGCACAGCTCATACTTTCCTGTAGAGAACATCTGGGGCTACATTTCGTGCAAGTTTCAGCTCGATTGCCTAAGTATTGAGGGAGAAATTTCAAACTCTAACAGAAAAAAGTGTCTCATAGTCTAAGTGCAGGGTTTTTTTTGCCGCGTGCTCTGCCGTTTTGACGCATAGCGTGTGGTGCTATACTTGGATTTTCGGCCATGAACATGACTTTGGAATTTGGCACAGCTCATACTTTCCTGTAGAGAACATCTGGGGCTACATTTCGTGCAAGTTTCAGCTCGATTGCCTAAGTATTGAGGGAGAAATTTCAAACTCTAGCAGAAAAAAGTGTCTCATAGTCTAAGTGCAGTTTTTCTGCCGACTGCTCTGCCGTTTTGTCGCATAGCGTGTGGTGCTATACTTGGATTTTCGGCCATGAACATGACTGTGGATTTTGGCACAGCTCATACTTTCCTGTAGAGTACATCTGGGGCTACATTTCGTGCAAGTTTCAGCTCGATTGCCTAAGTATTGAGGGAGAAATTTCAAACTCTAGCAGAAAAAAGTGTCTCATAGTCTAAGTGCAGGGTTTTTTTTGCCGCGTGCTCTGCCGTTTTGTCGCATAGCGTGTGGTGCTATACTCGGATTTTCGGCCATGAACATGACTTTGGAGTTTGGCACTGCTCATACTTTCCTGTAGAGTACATCTCGGGATACATTTCGTGCAAGTTTCAGCTCGATTGCCTCTGTATTGAGGGAGAAATTTCAAACTCTAACAGAAAAAAGTGTCTCATAGTCTAAGTGCAGGTTTTTTTTTGCCGCGTGCTCTGCCGTTTTGTCGCATAGCGTGTGGTGCTATACTTGGATTTTCGGCCATGAACATGACTTTGGAATTTGGCACAGCTCATACTTTCCTGTAGAGAACATCTGGGGCTACATTTCGTGCAAGTTTCAGCTCGATTGCCTCTGTATTGAGGGAGAAATTTCAAACTCTAGCAGAAAAAAGTGTCTCCTAGTCTAAGCGCAGTTTTTTTGCCGCCTGCTCTTCCGTTTGTCGCATAGCGTGTGGTGCTATACTTGGATTTTCGGCCATGAACATGACTTTGGAATTTGGCACAGCTCATACTTTCCTGTAGAGAACATCTGGGGCTACATTTCGTGCAAGTTTCAGCTCGATTGCCTAAGTATTGAGGGAGAAATTTCAAACTCTAACAGAAAAAAGTGTCTCATAGTCTAAGTGCAGGGTTTTTTTGCCGCGTGCTCTGCCGTTTTGACGCATAGCGTGTGGTGCTATACTTGGATTTTCGGCCATGAACATGACTTTGGAATTTGGCACAGCTCATACTTTCCTGTAGAGAACATCTGGGGCTACATTTCGTGCAAGTTTCAGCTCGATTGCCTAAGTATTGAGGGAGAAATTTCAAACTCTAGCAGAAAAAAGTGTCTCATAGTCTAAGTGCAGTTTTTCTGCCGACTGCTCTGCCGTTTTGTCGCATAGCGTGTGGTGCTATACTTGGATTTTCGGCCATGAACATGACTGTGGATTTTGGCACAGCTCATACTTTCCTGTAGAGTACATCTGGGGCTACATTTCGTGCAAGTTTCAGCTCGATTGCCTAAGTATTGAGGGAGAAATTTCAAACTCTATCAGAAAAAAGTGTCTCATAGTCTAAGTACACTTTTTCTCTGCCGACTGCTTTGCCGTTTTGTCGCATAGCGTGTGGTGCTATACTTGGATTTTCGGCCATGAACATGACTTTAGAATTTGGCACAGCTCATACTTTCCTTCAGAGTACATCTGGGGCTACATTTCGTGCAAGTTTCAGCTCGATTGCCTAAGTATTGAGGGAGAAATTTCAAACTCTAGCAGAAAAAAGTGTCTCATAGTCTAAGTGCAGGGTTTTTTTTGCCGCGTGCTCTGCCGTTTTGTCGCATAGCGTGTGGTGCTATACTCGGATTTTCGGCCATGAACATGACTTTAGAATTTGGCACAGCTCATACTTTCCTGTAGAGTACATCTGGGGCTACATTTCGTGCAAGTTTCAGCTCGATTGCCTAAGTATTGAGGGAGAAATTTCAAACTCTAGCAGAAAAAAAGTGTCTCATAGTCTAAGTGCAGGGTTTTTTTTGCCGCGTGCTCTGCCGTTTTGTCGCATAGCGTGTGGTGCTATACTCGGATTTTCGGCCATGAACATGACTTTGGAGTTTGGCAATGCTCATACTTTCCTGTAGAGTACATCTCGGGATACATTTCGTGCAAGTTTCAGCTCGATTGCCTCTGTATTGAGGGAGAAATTTCAAACTCTAACAGAAAAAAGTGTCTCATAGTCTAAGTGCAGGTTTTTTTTTGCCGCGTGCTCTGCCGTTTTGTCGCATAGCGTGTGGTGCTATACTTGGATTTTCGGCCATGAACATGACTTTGGAATTTGGCACAGCTCATACTTTCCTGTAGAGAACATCTGGGGCTACATTTCGTGCAAGTTTCAGCTCGATTGCCTCTGTATTGAGGGAGAAATTTCAAACTCTAGCAGAAAAAAGTGTCTCCTAGTCTAAGCGCAGTTTTTTTGCCGCCTGCTCTTCCGTTTGTCGCATAGCGTGTGGTGCTATACTTGGATTTTCGGCCATGAACATGACTTTGGAATTTGGCACAGCTCATACTTTCCTGTAGAGAACATCTGGGGCTACATTTCGTGCAAGTTTCAGCTCGATTGCCTAAGTATTGAGGGAGAAATTTCAAACTCTAACAGAAAAAAGTGTCTCATAGTCTAAGTGCAGGGTTTTTTTGCCGCGTGCTCTGCCGTTTTGACGCATAGCGTGTGGTGCTATACTTGGATTTTCGGCCATGAACATGACTTTGGAATCTGGCACAGCTCATACTTTCCTGTAGAGAACATCTGGGGCTACATTTCGTGCAAGTTTCAGCTCGATTGCCTCTGTATTGAGGGAGAAATTTCAAACTCTAGCAGAAAAAAGTGTCTCCTAGTCTAAGCGCAGTTTTTTTGCCGCCTGCTCTGCCGTTTGTCGCATAGCGTGTGGTGCTATACTTGGATTTTCGGCCATGAACATGACTTTGGAATTTGGCACAGCTCATACTTTCCTGTAGAGAACAGCTGGGGCTACATTTCGTGCAAGTTTCAGCTCGATTGCCTCTGTATTGAGGGAGAAATTTCAAACTCTAACAGAAAAAAGTGTCTCATAGTCTAAGTGCAGGGTTTTTTTTGCCGCGTGCTCTGCCGTTTTGACGCATAGCGTGTGGTGCTATACTTGGATTTTCGGCCATGAACATGACTTTGGAATTTGGCACAGCTCATACTTTCCTGTAGAGAACATCTGGGGCTACATTTCGTGCAAGTTTCAGCTCGATTGCCTAAGTATTGAGGGAGAAATTTCAAACTCTAGCAGAAAAAAGTGTCTCATAGTCTAAGTGCAGTTTTTCTGCCGACTGCTCTGCCGTTTTGTCGCATAGCGTGTGGTGCTATACTTGGATTTTCGGCCATGAACATGACTGTGGATTTTGGCACAGCTCATACTTTCCTGTAGAGTACATCTGGGGCTACATTTCGTGCAAGTTTCAGCTCGATTGCCTAAGTATTGAGGGAGAAATTTCAAACTCTATCAGAAAAAAGTGTCTCATAGTCTAAGTACACTTTTTCTCTGCCGACTGCTTTGCCGTTTTGTCGCATAGCGTGTGGTGCTATACTTGGATTTTCGGCCATGAACATGACTTTAGAATTTGGCACAGCTCATACTTTCCTGTAGAGTACATCTGGGGCTACATTTCGTGCAAGTTTCAGCTCGATTGCCTAAGTATTGAGGGAGAAATTTCAAACTCTAACAGAAAAAAGTGTCTCATAGTCTAAGTGCAGGTTTTTTTTTGCCGCGTGCTCTGCCGTTTTGTCGCATAGCGTGTGGTGCTATACTTGGATTTTCGGCCATGAACATGACTTTGGAATTTGGCACAGCTCATACTTTCATTTAGAGTACATCTGGGGCTACATTTCGTGCAAGTTTCAGCTCGATTGCCTAAGTATTGAGGGAGAAATTTCAAACTCTAGCAGAAAAAAGTGTCTCCTAGTCTAAGCGCAGTTTTTTTGCCGCGTGCTCTGCCGTTTTATTGCATAGCGTGTGGTGCTATACTTGGATTTTCGGCCATGAACATGACTTTGGAATTTGGCACTGCTCATACTTTCCTGTAGAGAACATCTGGGGCTACATTTCGTGCAAGTTTCAGCTCGATTGCCTCTGTATTTAGGGAGAAAATTCAAACTCTAGCAGAAAAAGTGTCTCATAGTCTAAGTGCAGTTTTTCTGCCGACTGCTCTGCCGTTTTGTCGCATAGCGTGTGGTGCTATACTTGGATTTTCGGCCATGAACATGACTTTGGAATTTGGCACAGCTCATACTTTCCTGTAGAGAACATCTGGGGCTACATTTCGTGCAAGTTTCAGCTCGATTGCCTAAGTATTGAGGGAGAAATTTCAAACTCTAACAGAAAAAAGTGTCTCATAGTCTAAGTGCAGGTTTTTTTTTGCCGCGTGCTCTGCCGTTTTGTCGCAAAGCGTGTGGTGCTATACTTGGATTTTCGGCCATGAACATGACTTTGGAATTTGGCACAGCTCATACTTTCATTTAGAGTACATGTACATCTGGGGCTACATTTTGTGCAAGTTTCAGCTCGATTGCCTAAGTATTGAGGGAGAAATTTCAAACTCTAGCAGAAAAAAGTGTCTCATAGTCTAAGTGCAGTTTTTCTGCCGACTGCTCTGCCGTTTTGTCGCATAGCGTGTGGTGCTATACTTGGATTTTCGGCCATGAACATGACTTTGGAATTTGGCACTGCTCATACTTTCCTGTAGAGAACATCTGGGGCTACATTTCGTGCAAGTTTCAGCTCGATTGAATCAGTATTGAGGGAGAAATTTCAAACTCTAGCAGAAAAGAGTGTCTCATAGTCTAAGTGCAGTTTTTCTGCCGCGTGCTCTGCCGTTTTGTCGCATAGCGTGTGGTGCTATACTTGGATTTTCGGCCATGAACATGACTTTGCAATTTGGCACTGCTCATACTTTCCTGTAGAGTACATCTGGGGCTACATTTCGTGCAAGTTTCAGCTCGATTGCCTCAGTATTGAGGGAGAAATTTCAAACTCTAGCAGAAAAAAGTGTCTCATAGTCTAAGTGCAGTTTTTCTGCCGACTGCTCTGCCGTTTTGTCGCATAGCGTGTGGTGCTATACTTGGATTTTCGGCCATGAACATGACTTTGGAATTTGGCACAGCTCATACTTTCCTGTAGAGTACATCTGGGGCTACATTTCGTGCAAGTTTCAGCTCGATTGCCTCTGTATTGAGGGAGAAATTTCAAACTCTAGCAGAAAAAAGTGTCTCCTAGTCTAAGCGCAGTTTTTTTGCCGACTGCTCTGCCGTTTTGTCGCATAGCGTGTGGTGCTATACTTGGATTTTCGGCCATGAACATGACTTTGGAATTTGGCATTGCTCATACTTTCCTGTAGAGTACATCTCGGGCTACATTTCGTGCAAGTTTCAGCTCGATTGCCTCTGTATTGAGGGAGAAATTTCAAACTCTAACAGAAAAAAGTGTCTCATAGTCTAAGTGCAGGGTTTTTTTTGCCGCGTGCCCTGCCGTTTTGTCGCATAGCGTGTGGTGCTATACTTGGATTTTCGGCCATGAACATGACTTTGGAATTTGGCACAGCTCATACTTTCATTTAGAGTACATCTGGGGCTACATTTCGTGCAAGTTTCAGCTCGATTGCCTCTGTATTGAGGGAGAAATTTCAAACTCTAACAGAAAAAAGTGTCTCATAGTCTAAGTGCAGGGTTTTTTTTGCCGCGTGCCCTGCCGTTTTGTCGCATAGCGTGTGGTGCTATACTTGGATTTTCGGCCATGAACATGACTTTGGAATTTGGCACTGCTCATACTTTCCTGTACAGAACATCTGGGGCTACATTTCGTGCAAGTTTCAGCTCGATTGCCTCAGTATTGAGGGAGAAATTTAAAACTCTAGCAGAAAAGAGTGTCTCATAGTCTAAGTGCAGTTTTTCTGCCGACTGCTCTGCCGTTTTGTCGCATAGCGTGTGGTGCTATACTTGGATTTTCGGCCATGAACATGACTTTGGAATTTGGCACAGCTCATACTTTCCTGTAGAGAACATCTGGGACTACATATCGTGCAAGTTTCAGTTCGATTGCCTCAGTATTGAGGGAGAAATTTCAAACTCTAGCAGAAAAAAGTGTCTCATAGTCTAAGTGCAGTTTTTCTGCCGACTGCTCTGCCGTTTTGTCGCATAGCGTGTGGTGCTATACTTGGATTTTCGGCCATGAACATGACTTTGGAATTTGGCACTGCTCATACTTTCCTGTAGAGAACATCTGGGGCTACATTTCGTGCAAGTTTCAGCTCGATTGAATCAGTATTGAGGGAGAAATTTCAAACTCTAGCAGAAAAGAGTGTCTCATAGTCTAAGTGCAGTTTTTCTGCCGACTGCTCTGCCGTTTTGTCGCATAGCGTGTGGTGCTATACTTGGATTTTCGGCCATGAACATGACTTTGGAATTTGGCACAGCTCATACCTTCATTTAGAGTACATCTGGAGCTACATTTCGTGCAAGTTTCAGCTCGATTGCCTCTGTATTGAGGGAGAAATTTCAAACTCTAACAGAAAAAAGTGTCTCATAGTCTAAGTGCAGGGTTTTTTTTGCCGCGTGCCCTGCGTTTTGTCGCATAGCGTGTGGTGCTATACTTGGATTTTCGGCCATGAACATGACTTTGGAATTTGGCACTGCTCATACTTTCCTGTACAAAACATCTGGGGCTACATTTCGTGCAAGTTTCAGCTCGATTGCCTCAGTATTGAGGGAGAAATTTCAAACTCTAGCAGAAAAGAGTGTCTCATAGTCTAAGTGCAGTTTTTCTGCCGACTGCTCTGCCGTTTTGTCGCATAGCGTGTGGTGCTATACTTGGATTTTCGGCCATGAACATGACTTTGGAATTTGGCACAGCTCATACTTTCCTGTAGAGAACATCTGGGACTACATTTCGTGCAAGTTTCAGTTCGATTGCCTCAGTATTGAGGGAGAAATTTCAAACTCTAGCAGAAAAAAGTGTCTCATAGTCTAAGTGCAGTTTTTCTGCCGACTGCTCTGCCGTTTTGTCGCATAGCGTGTGGTGCTATACTTGGATTTTCGGCCATGAACATGACTTTGGAATTTGGCACTGCTCATACTTTCCTGTAGAGAACATCTGGGGCTACATTTCGTGCAAGTTTCAGCTCGATTGAATCAGTATTGAGGGAGAAATTTAAAACTCTAGCAGAAAAGAGTGTCTCATAGTCTAAGTGCAGTTTTTCTGCCGACTGCTCTGCCGTTTTGTCGCATAGCGTGTGGTGCTATACTTGGATTTTCGGCCATGAACATGACTTTGGAATTTGGCATTGCTCATACTTTCCTGTAGAGTACATCTCGGGCTACATTTCGTGCAAGTTTCAGCTCGATTGCCTCTGTATTGAGGGAGAAATTTCAAACTCTAACAGAAAAAAGTGTCTCATAGTCTAAGTGCAGGGTTTTTTTGCCGCGTGCTCTGCCGTTTTGTCGCATAGCGTGTGGTGCTATACTTGGATTTTCGGCCATGAACATGACTTTGGAATTTGGCACAGCTCATACTTTCATTTAGAGTACATCTGGGGCTACATTTCGTGCAAGTTTCAGCTCGATTGCCTCTGTATTGAGGGAGAAATTTCAAACTCTAACAGAAAAAAGTGTCTCATAGTCTAAGTGCAGGGTTTTTTTTGCCGCGTGCCCTGCCGTTTTGTCGCATAGCGTGTGGTGCTATACTTGGATTTTCGGCCATGAACATGACTTTGGAATTTGGCACTGCTCATACTTTCCTGTACAGAACATCTGGGGCTACATTTCGTGCAAGTTTCAGCTCGATTGCCTCAGTATTGAGGGAGAAATTTCAAACTCTAGCAGAAAAGAGTGTCTCATAGTCTAAGTGCAGTTTTTCTGCCGACTGCTCTGCCGTTTTGTCGCATAGCGTGTGGTGCTATACTTGGATTTTCGGCCATGAACATGACTTTGGAATTTGGCACAGCTCATACTTTCCTGTAGAGAACATCTGGGACTACATTTCGTGCAAGTTTCAGTTCGATTGCCTCAGTATTGAGGGAGAAATTTCAAACTCTAGCAGAAAAAAGTGTCTCATAGTCTAAGTGCAGTTTTTCTGCCGACTGCTCTGCCGTTTTGTCGCATAGCGTGTGGTGCTATACTTGGATTTTCGGCCATGAACATGACTTTGGAATTTGGCACTGCTCATACTTCATCTGGGGCTACATTTCGTGCAAGTTTCAGCTCGATTGCCTAAGTATTGAGGGAGAAATTTCAAACTCTAACAGAAAAAAGTGTCTCATAGTCTAAGTGCAGGTTTTATTTTGCCGCGTGCTCTGCCGTTTTGTCGCATAGCGTGTGGTGCTATACTTGGATTTTCGGCCATGAACATGACTTTGGAATTTGGCACAGCTCATACTTTCCTGTAGAGTACATCTGGGGCTACATTTCGTGCAAGTTTCAGCTCGATTGCCTAAGTATTGAGGGAGAAATTTCAAACTCTAGCAGAAAAAAGTGTCTCATAGTCTAAGTGCAGTTTTTCTGCCGACTGCTCTGCCGTTTTGTCGCATAGCGTGTGGTGCTATACTTGGATTTTCGGCCATGAACATGACTTTGGAATTTGGCACTGCTCATACTTTCCTGTAGAGAACATCTGGGGCTACATTTCGTGCAAGTTTCAGCTCGATTGCCTAAGTATTGAGGGAGAAATTTCAAACTCTAACAGAAAAAAGTGTCTCATAGTCTAAGTGCAGGTTTTATTTTGCCGCGTGCTCTGCCGTTTTGTCGCATAGCGTGTGGTGCTATACTTGGATTTTCGGCCATGAACATGACTTTGGAATTTGGCACAGCTCATACTTTCCTGTAGAGTACATCTGGGGCTACATTTCGTGCAAGTTTCAGCTCGATTGCCTAAGTATTGAGGGAGAAATTTCAAACTCTAACAGAAAAAAGTGTCTCATAGTCTAAGTGCAGGTTTTTTTTTGCCGCGTGCTCTGCCGTTTTGTCGCAAAGCGTGTGGTGCTATACTTGGATTTTCGGCCATGAACATGACTTTGGAATTTGGCACAGCTCATACTTTCTTTTAGAGTACATGTACATCTGGGGCTACATTTTGTGCAAGTTTCAGCTCGATTGCCTAAGTATTGAGGGAGAAATTTCAAACTCTAACAGAAAAAAGTGTCTCATAGTCTAAGTGCAGGTTTTTTTTTGCCGCGTGCTCTGCCGTTTTGTCGCAAAGCGTGTGGTGCTATACTTGGATTTTCGGCCATGAACATGACTTTGGAATTTGGCACTGCTCATACTTTCCTGTAGAGAACATCTGGGGCTACATTTCGTGCAAGTTTCAGCTCGATTGAATCAGTATTGAGGGAGAAATTTCAAACTCTAGCAGAAAAGAGTGTCTCATAGTCTAAGTGCAGTTTTTCTGCCGCGTGCTCTGCCGTTTTGTCGCATAGCGTGTGGTGCTATACTTGGATTTTCGGCCATAAACATGACTTTGCAATTTGGCACTGCTTATACTTTCCTGTAGAGTACATCTGGGGCTACATTTCGTGCAAGTTTCAGCTCGATTGCCTCAGTATTGAGGGAGAAATTTCAAACTCTAGCAGAAAAAAGTGTCTCATAGTCTAAGTGCAGTTTTTCTGCCGACTGCTCTGCCGTTTTGTCGCATAGCGTGTGGTGCTATACTTGGATTTTCGGCCATGAACATGACTTTGGAATTTGGCACAGCTCATACTTTCCTGTAGAGTACATCTGGGGCTACATTTCGTGCAAGTTTCAGCTCGATTGCCTCTGTATTGAGGGAGAAATTTCAAACTCTAGCAGAAAAAAGTGTCTCCTAGTCTAAGCGCAGTTTTTTTGCCGACTGCTCTGCCGTTTTGTCGCATAGCGTGTGGTGCTATACTTGGATTTTCGGCCATGAACATGACTTTGGAATTTGGCATTGCTCATACTTTCCTGTAGAGTACATCTCGGGCTACATTTCGTGCAAGTTTCAGCTCGATTGAATCAGTATTGAGGGAGGAATTTCAAACTCTAGCAGAAAAGAGTGTCTCATAGTCTAAGTGCAGTTTTTCTGCCGCGTGCTCTGCCGTTTTGTCGCATAGCGTGTGGTGCTATACTTGGATTTTCGGCCATGAACATGACTTTGCAATTTGGCACTGCTCATACTTTCCTGTATAGTACATCTGGGGCTACATTTCGTGCAAGTTTCAGCTCGATTGCCTAAGTATTGAGGGATAAATTTAAAACTCTAACAGAAAAGATTGTCTCATAGTCTAAGTGCAGTTTTTCTGCCGACTGCTCTGCCGTTTTGTCGCATAGCGTGTGGTGCTATACTTGGATTTTCGGCCATGAACATGACTTTGGAATTTGGCACAGCTCATACTTTCCTGTAGAGAACATCTGGGACTACATTTCGTGCAAGTTTCAGTTCGATTGCCTTAGTATTGAGGGAGAAATTTCAAACTCTAGCAGAAAAAAGTGTCTCATAGTCTAAGTGCAGTTTTTCTGCCGACTGCTCTGCCGTTTTTTCGCATAGCGTGTGGTGCTATACTTGGATTTTCGGCCATGAACATGACTTTGGAATTTGGCACAGCGCATACTTTCATTTAGAGTACATATGGGGTTACATTTCGTGCAAGTTTCAGCTCGATTGCCTCTGTATTGAGGGAGAAATTTTAAACTCTAACAGATAAAAGTGTCTCATAGTCTAAGTGCAGGGTTTTTTTTTGCCGCGTGCTCTGCCGTTTTGTCGCATAGCGTGTGGTGCTATACTTGGATTTTCGGCCATGAACATGACTTTGGAATTTGGCACTGCTCATACTTTCCTGTAGAGAACATCTGGGGCTACATTTCGTGCAAGTTTCAGCTCGATTGCCTCAGTATTGAGGGAGAAATTTCAAACTCTAGCAGAAAAGAGTGTCTCATAGTCTAAGTGCAGTTTTTCTGCCGACTGCTCTGCCGTTTTGTCGCATAGCGTGTGGTGCTATACTTGGATTTTCGGCCATGAACATGACTTTGGAATTTTGCACTGCTCATACTTTCCTGTAGAGTACATCTGGGGCTACATTTCGTGCAAGTTTCAGCTCGATTGCCTCAGTATTGAGGGAGAAATTTCAAACTCTAGCAGAAAAAAGTGTCTCATAGTCTAAGTGCAGGGTTTTTTTTGCCGCGTGCTCTGCCGTTTTGTCGCATAGCGTGTGGTGCTATACTTGGATTTCCGGCCATGAACATGACTTTGGAATTTGGCACAGCTCATACTTTCCTGTAGAGAACATCTGGGGCTACATTTCGTGCAAGTTTCAGCTCGATTGCCTCTGTATTGAGGGAGAAATTTCAAACTCTAGCAGAAAAAAGTGTCTCATAGTCTAAGTGCAGTTTTTCTGCCGACTGCTCTGCCGTTTTGTCGCATAGCGTGTGGTGCTATACTTGGATTTTCGGCCATGAACATGACTTTGGAATTTGGCACAGCTCATACTTTCCTGTAGAGTACATCTGGGGCTACATTTCGTGCAAGTTTCAGCTCGATTGCCTCTGTATTGAGGGAGAAATTTCAAACTCTAGCAGAAAAAAGTGTCTCCTAGTCTAAGCGCAGTTTTTTTGCCGACTGCTCTGCCGTTTTGTCGCATAGCGTGTGGTGCTATACTTGGATTTTCGGCCATGAACATGACTTTGGAATTTGGCATTGCTCATACTTTCCTGTAGAGTACATCTCGGGCTACATTTCGTGCAAGTTTCAGCTCGATTGCCTCTGTATTGAGGGAGAAATTTCAAACTCTAACAGAAAAAAGTGTCTCATAGTCTAAGTGCAGGTTTTTTTTTGCCGCGTGCTCTGCCGTTTTGTCGCATAGCGTGTGGTGCTATACTTGGATTTTCGGCCATGAACATGACTTTGGAATTTGGCACAGCTTATACTTTCATTTAGAGTACATCTGGGGCTACATTTCGTGCAAGTTTCAGCTCGATTGCCTCTGTATTGAGGGAGAAATTTCAAACTCTAACAGAAAAAAGTGTCTCATAGTCTAAGTGCAGGTTTTTTTTTGCCGCGTGCCCTGCCGTTTTGTCGCATAGCGTGTGGTGCTATACTTGGATTTTCGGCCATGAACATGACTTTGGAATTTGGCACTGCTCATACTTTCCTGTACAGAACATCTGGGGCTACATTTCATGCAAGTTTCAGCTCGATTGCCTCAGTATTGAGGGAGAAATTTCAAACTCTAGCAGAAAAGAGTGTCTCATAGTCTAAGTGCAGTTTTTCTGCCGACTGCTCTGCCGTTTTGTCGCATAGCGTGTGGTGCTATACTTGGATTTTCGGCCATGAACATGACTTTGGAATTTGGCACAGCTCATACTTTCATTTAGAGTACATATGGGGTTACATTTCGTGCAAGTTTCAGCTCGATTGCCTCTGTATTGAGGGAGAAATTTTAAACTCTAACAGATAAAAGTGTCTCATAGTCTAAGTGCAGGGTTTTTTTTTGCCGCGTGCTCTGCCGTTTTGTCGCATAGCGTGTGGTGCTATACTTGGATTTTCGGCCATGAACATGACTTTGGAATTTGGCACTGCTCATACTTTCCTGTAGAGAACATCTGGGGCTACATTTCGTGCAAGTTTCAGCTCGATTGCCTCAGTATTGAGGGAGAAATTTCAAACTCTAGCAGAAAAGAGTGTCTCATAGTCTAAGTGCAGTTTTTCTGCCGACTGCTCTGCCGTTTTGTCGCATAGCGTGTGGTGCTATACTTGGATTTTCGGCCATGAACATGACTTTGGAATTTTGCACTGCTCATACTTTCCTGTAGAGTACATCTGGGGCTACATTTCGTGCAAGTTTCAGCTCGATTGCCTCAGTATTGAGGGAGAAATTTCAAACTCTAGCAGAAAAAAGTGTCTCATAGTCTAAGTGCAGGGTTTTTTTTGCCGCGTGCTCTGCCGTTTTGTCGCATAGCGTGTGGTGCTATACTTGGATTTCCGGCCATGAACATGACTTTGGAATTTGGCACAGCTCATACTTTCCTGTAGAGAACATCTGGGGCTACATTTCGTGCAAGTTTCAGCTCGATTGCCTCTGTATTGAGGGAGAAATTTTAAAACTCTAGCAGAAAAAAGTGTCTCATAGTCTAAGTGCAGTTTTTCTGCCGACTGCTCTGCCGTTTTGTCGCATAGCGTGTGGTGCTATACTTGGATTTTCGGCCATGAACATGACTTTGGAATTTGGCACAGCTCATACTTTCCTGTAGAGTACATCTGGGGCTACATTTCGTGCAAGTTTCAGCTCGATTGCCTCTGTATTGAGGGAGAAATTTCAAACTCTAGCAGAAAAAAGTGTCTCCTAGTCTAAGCGCAGTTTTTTTGCCGACTGCTCTGCCGTTTTGTCGCATAGCGTGTGGTGCTATACTTGGATTTTCGGCCATGAACATGACTTTGGAATTTGGCATTGCTCATACTTTCCTGTAGAGTACATCTCGGGCTACATTTCGTGCAAGTTTCAGCTCGATTGCCTCTGTATTGAGGGAGAAATTTCAAACTCTAACAGAAAAAAGTGTCTCATAGTCTAATGCCAGGCTGACACTTGCACGACTTTTGGCCACGATTTTGTCGTGGCAAGTCGTGCCATTTTTGGGGCACGAACTGAGAGGCTCCCGCACTGTTCACAACTAGTTCACGCATAGTTCACGACGAGTTCACGCATAGTTTGCGCATAGTTTGCGCATAGTTTGCGCATAGTTTACGCACTTCCCGCATTGGCACGACGAGTTTGCGCAATTCGGACGGTGTCGTGCCGACGTGGGCACGCCATGTAAAAAGGGGGCCTCCACAACCCCTGGTCATGCCTATACCGGGCAGCTCTTCTAGCCATTGTACATGAAGCCCTATAATACCCCTGCACCGACGCGAGCGCCACTGTAGCGCAGTAGTCGTGAACTGCTCGTGAACTCGTCGTGAACTGCTCGTGCCATGCGCAAACTGTTCGTGAAGTGCGTAAACTAGTCGTGAACTGCTCGTGCCATCAATGCGTGAAGTACACGTGACCGTGTCAGTGGGAAGGCACGGCCACGCTGCGATGCGGACCAATTCGTGAACATGTCGTGAACTACTCGTAAACTCGACGTGAGCTGTTCGTGAACTATTCCTGGCAGTTCGTGACAGTCGTGGCATGGCGCGCACTGCCACGCACTGGCACGCATCCTCCCGCATCGTCCTGACGAGTTCACGAACAGTTTGCGCATAGTTCACGACCCTGTCGCTAAATTTTGTCGTGACCAAAATTTTGAACATTTCAAAATTCTCGTCCCGACATGGCACGAGGTCACGACGGGTTTACGCACACTTCACGCCAGTTTACGTCTGGTTTGCGCACTGGCATGACTCGAGTCGTGCCAATGCGTGCCACAGAATCGTGCAAGTGTCAGCCTGGCATAAGTGCAGGGTTTTTTTTGCCGCGTGCTCTGCCGTTTTGTCGCATAGCGTGTGGTGCTATACTTGGATTTTCGGCCATGAACATGACTTTGGAATTTGGCACAGCTCATACTTTCATTTAGAGTACATCTGGGGCTACATTTCGTGCAAGTTTCAGCTCGATTGCCTCTGTATTGAGGGAGAAATTTCAAACTCTAACAGAAAAAAGTGTCTCATAGTCTAAGTGCAGGTTTTTTTTTGCCGCGTGCCCTGCCGTTTTGTCGCATAGCGTGTGGTGCTATACTTGGATTTTCGGCCATGAACATGACTTTGGAATTTGGCACTGCTCATACTTTCCTGTACAGAACATCTGGGGCTACATTTCATGCAAGTTTCAGCTCGATTGCCTCAGTATTGAGGGAGAAATTTCAAACTCTAGCAGAAAAGAGTGTCTCATAGTCTAAGTGCAGTTTTTCTGCCGACTGCTCTGCCGTTTTGTCGCATAGCGTGTGGTGCTATACTTGGATTTTCGGCCATGAACATGACTTTGGAATTTGGCACAGCTCATACTTTCCTGTAGAGAACATCTGGGACTACATTTCGTGCAAGTTTCAGTTCGATTGCCTCAGTATTGAGGGAGAAATTTCAAACTCTAGCAGAAAAAAGTGTCTCATAGTCTAAGTGCAGTTTTTCTGCCGACTGCTCTGCCGTTTTGTCGCATAGCGTGTGGTGCTATACTTGGATTTTCGGCCATGAACATGACTTTGGAATTTGGCACAGCGCATACTTTCATTTAGAGTACATCTGGGGCTACATTTCGTGCAAGTTTCAGCTCGATTGCCTCTGTATTGAGGGAGAAATTTCAAACTCTAGCAGAAAAAAGTGTCTCCTAGTCTAAGCGCAGTTTTTTTGCCGACTGCTCTGCCGTTTTGTCGCATAGCGTGTGGTGCTATACTTGGATTTTCGGCCATGAACATGACTTTGGAATTTGGCATTGCTCATACTTTCCTGTAGAGTACATCTCGGGCTACATTTCGTGCAAGTTTCAGCTCGATTGCCTCTGTATTGAGGGAGAAATTTCAAACTCTAACAGAAAAAAGTGTCTCATAGTCTAAGTGCAGGGTTTTTTTTGCCGCGTGCTCTGCCGTTTTGTCGCATAGCGTGTGGTGCTATACTTGGATTTTCGGCCATGAACATGACTTTGGAATTTGGCACAGCTCATACTTTCATTTAGAGTACATCTGGGGCTACATTTCGTGCAAGTTTCAGCTCGATTGCCTCTGTATTGAGGGAGAAATTTCAAACTCTAACAGAAAAAAGTGTCTCATAGTCTAAGTGCAGGTTTTTTTTTGCCGCGTGCCCTGCCGTTTTGTCGCATAGCGTGTGGTGCTATACTTGGATTTTCGGCCATGAACATGACTTTGGAATTTGGCACTGCTCATACTTTCCTGTACAGAACATCTGGGGCTACATTTCATGCAAGTTTCAGCTCGATTGCCTCAGTATTGAGGGAGAAATTTCAAACTCTAGCAGAAAAGAGTGTCTCATAGTCTAAGTGCAGTTTTTCTGCCGACTGCTCTGCCGTTTTGTCGCATAGCGTGTGGTGCTATACTTGGATTTTCGGCCATGAACATGACTTTGGAATTTGGCACAGCTCATACTTTCCTGTAGAGAACATCTGGGACTACATTTCGTGCAAGTTTCAGTTCGATTGCCTCAGTATTGAGGGAGAAATTTCAAACTCTAGCAGAAAAAAGTGTCTCATAGTCTAAGTGCAGTTTTTCTGCCGACTGCTCTGCCGTTTTGTCGCATAGCGTGTGGTGCTATACTTGGATTTTCGGCCATGAACATGACTTTGGAATTTGGCACAGCGCATACTTTCATTTAGAGTACATCTGGGGCTACATTTCGTGCAAGTTTCAGCTCGATTGCCTCTGTATTGAGGGAGAAATTTCAAACTCTAGCAGAAAAAAGTGTCTCCTAGTCTAAGCGCAGTTTTTTTGCCGACTGCTCTGCCGTTTTGTCGCATAGCGTGTGGTGCTATACTTGGATTTTCGGCCATGAACATGACTTTGGAATTTGGCATTGCTCATACTTTCCTGTAGAGTACATCTCGGGCTACATTTCGTGCAAGTTTCAGCTCGATTGCCTCTGTATTGAGGGAGAAATTTCAAACTCTAACAGAAAAAAGTGTCTCATAGTCTAAGTGCAGGGTTTTTTTTGCCGCGTGCTCTGCCGTTTTGTCGCATAGCGTGTGGTGCTATACTTGGATTTTCGGCCATGAACATGACTTTGGAATTTGGCACAGCTCATACTTTCATTTAGAGTACATCTGGGGCTACATTTCGTGCAAGTTTCAGCTCGATTGCCTCTGTATTGAGGGAGAAATTTCAAACTCTAACAGAAAAAAGTGTCTCATAGTCTAAGTGCAGGTTTTTTTTTGCCGCGTGCCCTGTCGTTTTGTCGCATAGCGTGTGGTGCTATACTTGGATTTTCGGCCATGAACATGACTTTGGAATTTGGCACTGCTCATACTTTCCTGTACAGAACATCTGGGGTTACATTTCGTGCAAGTTTCAGCTCGATTGCCTCTGTATTGAGGGAGAAATTTTAAACTCTAACAGATAAAAGTGTCTCATAGTCTAAGTGCAGGGTTTTTTTTTGCCGCGTGCTCTGCCGTTTTGTCGCATAGCGTGTGGTGCTATACTTGGATTTTCGGCCATGAACATGACTTTGGAATTTGGCACTGCTCATACTTTCCTGTAGAGAACATCTGGGGCTACATTTCGTGCAAGTTTCAGCTCGATTGCCTCAGTATTGAGGGAGAAATTTCAAACTCTAGCAGAAAAAAGTGTCTCATAGTCTAAGTGCAGTTTTTCTGCCGACTGCTCTGCCGTTTTGTCGCATAGCGTGTGGTGCTATACTTGGATTTTCGGCCATGAACATGACTTTGGAATTTGGCACAGCTCATACTTTCCTGTAGAGTACATCTGGGGCTACATTTCGTGCAAGTTTCAGCTCGATTGCCTCTGTATTGAGGGAGAAATTTCAAACTCTAGCAGAAAAAAGTGTCTCCTAGTCTAAGCGCAGTTTTTTTGCCGACTGCTCTGCCGTTTTGTCGCATAGCGTGTGGTGCTATACTTGGATTTTCGGCCATGAACATGACTTTGGAATTTGGCATTGCTCATACTTTCCTGTAGAGTACATCTCGGGCTACATTTCGTGCGAGTTTCAGCTCGATTGCCTCTGTATTGAGGGAGAAATTTCAAACTCTAACAGAAAAAAGTGTCTCATAGTCTAAGTGCAGGGTTTTTTTTGCCGCGTGCTCTGCCGTTTTGTCGCATAGCGTGTGGTGCTATACTTGGATTTTCGGCCATGAACATGACTTTGGAATTTGGCACAGCTCATACTTTCATTTAGAGTACATCTGGGGCTACATTTCGTGCAAGTTTCAGCTCGATTGCCTCTGTATTGAGGGAGAAATTTCAAACTCTAACAGAAAAAAGTGTCTCATAGTCTAAGTGCAGGTTTTTTTTTGCCGCGTGCCCTGCCGTTTTGTCGCATAGCGTGTGGTGCTATACTTGGATTTTCGGCCATGAACATGACTTTGGAATTTGGCACTGCTCATACTTTCCTGTACAGAACATCTGGGGCTACATTTCATGCAAGTTTCAGCTCGATTGCCTCAGTATTGAGGGAGAAATTTCAAACTCTAGCAGAAAAGAGTGTCTCATAGTCTAAGTGCAGTTTTTCTGCCGACTGCTCTGCCGTTTTGTCGCATAGCGTGTGGTGCTATACTTGGATTTTCGGCCATGAACATGACTTTGGAATTTGGCACAGCTCATACTTTCCTGTAGAGAACATCTGGGACTACATTTCGTGCAAGTTTCAGTTCGATTGCCTCAGTATTGAGGGAGAAATTTCAAACTCTAGCAGAAAAAAGTGTCTCATAGTCTAAGTGCAGTTTTTCTGCCGACTGCTCTGCCGTTTTGTCGCATAGCGTGTGGTGCTATACTTGGATTTTCGGCCATGAACATGACTTTGGAATTTGGCACAGCGCATACTTTCATTTAGAGTACATCTGGGGCTACATTTCGTGCAAGTTTCAGCTCGATTGCCTCTGTATTGAGGGAGAAATTTCAAACTCTAGCAGAAAAAAGTGTCTCATAGTCTAAGTGCAGTTTTTCTGCCGACTGCTCTGCCGTTTTGTCGCATAGCGTGTGGTGCTATACTTGGATTTTCGGCCATGAACATGACTTTGGAATTTGGCACTGCTCATACTTTCCTGTAGAGTACATCTGGGGCTACATTTCGTGCAAGTTTCAGCTCGATTGCCTCTGTATTGAGGGAGAAATTTCAAACTCTAACAGAAAAAAGTGTCTCATAGTCTAAGTGCAGGGTTTTTTTGGCCGCGTGCTCTGCCGTTTTGTCGCATAGCGTGTGGTGCTATACTAGGATTTTCGGCCATGAACATGACTTTGGAATTTGGCACTGCTCATACTTTCCTGTAGAGTGCATCTGGGGCTACATTTCGTGCAAGTTTCAGCTCGATTGCCTCTGTATTGAGGGAGAAATTACAAACTCTAGCAGAAAAAAGTGTCTCCTAGTCTAAGCGCAGTTTTTTTGCCGCCTGCTCTGCCGTTTGTCGCATAGCGTGTGGTGCTATAGTTGGATTTTCGGCCATGAACATGACTTTGGAATCTGACACTGCTCATACTTTCCTGTAGAGAACATCTGGGGCTACATTTCGTGCAAGTTTCAGTTCGATTGCCTAAGTATTGAGAGAGAAATTTCAAACTCTAGCAGAAAAAAGTGTCTCCTAGTCTAAGCGCAGTTTTTCTGCCGACTGCTCTGCCGTTTTGTCGCATAGCGTGTGGTGCTATACTTGGATTTTCGGCCATGAACATGACTTTGGAATTTGGCACAGCTCATACTTTCCTGTAGAGAACATCTGGGGCTACATTTCGTGCTAGTTTCAGCTCGATTGCCTAAGTATTGAGGGAGAAATTTCAAACTCTAGCATAAAAAAGTGTCTCATAGTCTAAGTGCAGGGTTTTTTTTGCCGCGTGCTCTGCCGTTTTGTCGCATAGCGTGTGGTGCTATACTTGGATTTTCGGCCATGAACATGACTTTGGAATTTGGCACTGCTCATACTTTCCTGTAGAGTACATCTCGGGCTACATTTCGTGCAAGTTTCAGCTCGATTGCCTCTGTATTGAGGGAGAAATTTCAAACTCTAACAGAAAAAAGTGTCTCATAGTCTAAGTGCAGGGTTTTTTTGGCCGCGTGCTCTGCCGTTTTGTCGCATAGCGTGTGGTGCTATACTAGGATTTTCGGCCATGAACATGACTTTGGAATTTGGCACTGCTCATACTTTCCTGTAGAGTACATCTGGGGCTACATTTCGTGCAAGTTTCAGCTCGATTGCCTCTGTATTGAGGGAGAAATTACAAACTCTAGCAGAAAAAAGTGTCTCCTAGTCTAAGCGCAGTTTTTTTGCCGCCTGCTCTGCCGTTTGTCGCATAGCGTGTGGTGCTATACTTGGATTTTCGGCCATGAACATGACTTTGGAATCTGACACAGCTCATACTTTCCTGTAGAGAACGTCTGGGGCTACATTTCGTGCAAGTTTCAGCTCGATTGCCTAAGTATTGAGAGAGAAATTTCAAACTCTAGCAGAAAAAAGTGTCTCATAGTCTAAGTGCAGGGTTTTTTTGGCCGCGTGCTCTGCCGTTTTGTCGCATAGCGTGTGGTGCTATACTAGGATTTTCGGCCATGAACATGACTTTGGAATTTGGCACTGCTCATACTTTCCTGTAGAGTGCATCTGGGGCTACATTTCGTGCAAGTTTCAGCTCGATTGCCTCTGTATTGAGGGAGAAATTACAAACTCTAGCAGAAAAAAGTGTCTCCTAGTCTAAGCGCAGTTTTTTTGCCGCCTGCTCTGCCGTTTGTCGCATAGCGTGTGGTGCTATAGTTGGATTTTCGGCCATGAACATGACTTTGGAATCTGACACTGCTCATACTTTCCTGTAGAGAACATCTGGGGCTACATTTCGTGCAAGTTTCAGTTCGATTGCCTAAGTATTGAGAGAGAAATTTCAAACTCTAGCAGAAAAAAGTGTCTCCTAGTCTAAGCGCAGTTTTTCTGCCGACTGCTCTGCCGTTTTGTCGCATAGCGTGTGGTGCTATACTTGGATTTTCGGCCATGAACATGACTTTGGAATTTGGCACAGCTCATACTTTCCTGTAGAGAACATCTGGGGCTACATTTCGTGCTAGTTTCAGCTCGATTGCCTAAGTATTGAGGGAGAAATTTCAAACTCTAGCATAAAAAAGTGTCTCATAGTCTAAGTGCAGGGTTTTTTTTGCCGCGTGCTCTGCCGTTTTGTCGCATAGCGTGTGGTGCTATACTTGGATTTTCGGCCATGAACATGACTTTGGAATTTGGCACTGCTCATACTTTCCTGTAGAGTACATCTCGGGCTACATTTCGTGCAAGTTTCAGCTCGATTGCCTCTGTATTGAGGGAGAAATTTCAAACTCTAACAGAAAAAAGTGTCTCATAGTCTAAGTGCAGGGTTTTTTTGGCCGCGTGCTCTGCCGTTTTGTCGCATAGCGTGTGGTGCTATACTAGGATTTTCGGCCATGAACATGACTTTGGAATTTGGCACTGCTCATACTTTCCTGTAGAGTACATCTGGGGCTACATTTCGTGCAAGTTTCAGCTCGATTGCCTCTGTATTGAGGGAGAAATTACAAACTCTAGCAGAAAAAAGTGTCTCCTAGTCTAAGCGCAGTTTTTTTGCCGCCTGCTCTGCCGTTTGTCGCATAGCGTGTGGTGCTATACTTGGATTTTCGGCCATGAACATGACTTTGGAATCTGACACAGCTCATACTTTCCTGTAGAGAACGTCTGGGGCTACATTTCGTGCAAGTTTCAGCTCGATTGCCTAAGTATTGAGAGAGAAATTTCAAACTCTAGCAGAAAAAAGTGTCTCATAGTCTAAGTGCAGTTTTTCTGCCGACTGCTCTGCCGTTTTGTCGCATAGCGTGTGGTGCTATACTTGGATTTTCGGCCATGAACATGACTTTGGAATCTGACACAGCTCATACTTTCCTGTAGAGAACGTCTGGGGCTACATTTCGTGCAAGTTTCAGTTCGATTGCCTAAGTATTGAGAGAGAAATTTCAAATTGTAGCAGAAAAAAGTGTCTCATAGTCTAAGTGCAGTTTTTCTGCCGACTGCTCTGCCGTTTTGTCGCATAGCGTGTGGTGCTATTCTTGGATTTTCGGCCATGAACATGACTTTGGAATTTTGCACAGCTCATACTTTCCTATAGAGTACATCTGGGGCTACATTTCGTGCAAGTTTCAGCTCGATTGCCTAAGTATTGAGGGAGAAATTTCAAACTCTAGCAGAAAAAAGTGTCTCCTAGTCTAAGCGCAGTTTTTTTGCCGCCTGCTCTGCCGTTTGTCGCATAGCGTGTGGTGCTATACTTGGATTTTCGGCCATGAACATGACTTTGGAATTTGGCACAGCTCATACTTTCCTATAGAGTACATCTGGGGCTACATTTCGTGCAAGTTTCAGCTCGATTGCCTCTGTATTGAGGGAGAAATTTCAAACTCTAACAGAAAAAAGTGTCTCATAGTCTAAGTGCAGGTTTTTTTTTGCCGCGTGCTCTGCCGTTTTGTCGCATAGCGTGTGGTGCTATACTTGGATTTTCGGCCATGAACAAGACTTTGGAATTTGGCACTTCTCATACTTTCCTGTAGAGTACATCTGGGGCTACATTTCGTGCAAGTTTCCGCTCGATTGCCTCTGTATTGAGGGAGAAATTACAAACTCTAGCAGAAAAAAGTGTCTCCTAGTCTAAGCGCAGTTTTTTTGCCGCCTGCTCTGCCGTTTGTCGCATAGCGTGTGGTGCTATACTTGGATTTTCGGCCATGAACATGACTTTGGAATTTGGCACAGCTCATACTTTCCTGTAGAGAACATCTGGGGCTACATTTCGTGCTAGTTTCAGCTCGATTGCCTAAGTATTGAGGGAGAAATTTCAAACTCTAGCATAAAAAAGTGTCTCATAGTCTAAGTGCAGGGGTTTTTTTGCCGCGTGCTCTGCCGTTTTGTCGCATAGCGTGTGGTGCTATACTTGGATTTTCGGCCATGAACATGACTTTGGAATTTGGCACTGCTCATACTTTCCTGTAGAGTACATCTCGGGCTACATTTCGTGCAAGTTTCAGCTCGATTGCCTAAGTATTGAGAGAGAAATTTCAAACTCTAGTAGAAAAAAGTGTCTCCTAGTCTAAGCGCAGTTTTTTTGCCGCCTGCTCATGACTTTGGAATTTGGCACAGCTCATACTTTCCTGTAGAGAACATCTGGGGCTACATTTCGTGCAAGTTTCAGCTCGATTGCCTCTGTATTGAGGGAGAAATTTCAAACTCTAGCAGAAAAAAGTGTCTCATAGTCTAAGTGCAGTTTTTCTGCCGACTGCTCTGCCGTTTTGTCGCATAGCGTGTGGTGCTATACTTGGATTTTCGGCCATGAACATGACTTTGGAATTTGGCACTGCTCATACTTTCCTTTAGAGAACATCTGGGGCTACATTTCGTGCTAGTTTCAGCTGGATTGCCCCAGAATTGAGGGAGAAATTTCAAACTCTAGCAGAAAAAAGTGTCTCCTATTCTAAGCGCAGTTTTTTTGCCGCCTGCTCTGCCGTTTGTCGCATAGCGTGTGGTGCTATACTTGGATTTTCGGCCATGAACATGACTTTGGAATTTGGCACAGCTCATACTTTCCTGTAGAGAACATCTGGGGCTACATTTCGTGCTAGTTTCAGCTCGATTGCCTAAGTATTGAGGGAGAAATTTCAAACTCTAGCATAAAAAAGTGTCTCATAGTCTAAGTGCAGGGGTTTTTTTGCCGCGTGCTCTGCCGTTTTGTCGCATAGCGTGTGGTGCTATACTTGGATTTTCGGCCATGAACATGACTTTGGAATTTGGCACTGCTCATACTTTCCTGTAGAGTACATCTCGGGCTACATTTCGTGCAAGTTTCAGCTCGATTGCCTAAGTATTGAGAGAGAAATTTCAAACTCTAGTAGAAAAAAGTGTCTCCTAGTCTAAGCGCAGTTTTTTTGCCGCCTGCTCTGCCGTTTGTCGCATAGCGTGTGGTGCTATACTTGGATTTTCGGCCATGAACATGACTTTGGAATTTGGCACAGCTCATACTTTCCTGTAGAGAACATCTGGGGCTACATTTCGTGCTAGTTTCAGCTCGATTGCCTAAGTATTGAGGGAGAAATTTCAAACTCTAGCATAAAAAAGTGTCTCATAGTCTAAGTGCAGGGTTTTTTTTGCCGCGTGCTCTGCCGTTTTGTCGCATAGCGTGTGGTGCTATACTTGGATTTTCGGCCATGAACATGACTTTGGAATTTGGCACAGCTCATACTTTCCTGTAGAGAACATCTGGGGCTACATTTCGTGCAAGTTTCAGCTCGATTGCCTCTGTATTGAGGGAGAAATTTCAAACTCTAGCAGAAAAAGTGTCTCCTAGTCTAAGCGCAGTTTTTTTGCCGACTGCTCTGCCGTTTTGTCGCATAGCGTGTGGTGCTATACTTGGATTTTCGGCCATGAACATGACTTTGGAATTTGGCACTGCTCATACTTTCCTGTAGAGTACATCTGGGGCTACATTTCGTGCAAGTTTCAGCTCGATTGCCTCTGTTTTGAGGGAGAAATTACAAACTCTAGCAGAAAAAAGTGTCTCCTAGTCTAAGCGCAGTTTTTTTGCCGCCTGCTCTGCCGTTTGTCGCATAGCGTGTGGTGCTATACTTGGATTTTCGGCCATGAACATGACTTTGGAATCTGACACAGCTCATACTTTCCTGTAGAGAACGTCTGGGGCTACATTTCGTGCAAGTTTCAGTTCGATTGCCTAAGTATTGAGAGAGAAATTTCAAACTCTAGCAGAAAAAAGTGTCTCATAGTCTAAGTGCAGTTTTTCTGCCGACTGCTCTGCCGTTTTGTCGCATAGCGTGTGGTGCTATACTTGGATTTTCGGCCATGAACATGACTTTGGAATTTGGCACAGCTCATACTTTCCTATAGAGTACATCTGGGGCTACATTTCGTGCAAGTTTCAGCTCGATTGCCTAAGTATTGAGGGAGAAATTTCAAACTCTAGCAGAAAAAAGTGTCTCATAGTCTAAGTGCAGTTTTTTTTGCCGCGTGCTCTGCCGTTTTGTCGCATAGCGTGTGGTGCTATACTTGGATTTTCGGCCATGAACAAGACTTTGGAATTTGGCACTTCTCATACTTTCCTGTAGAGTACATCTGGGGCTACATTTCGTGCAAGTTTCCGCTCGATTGCCTCTGTATTGAGGGAGAAATTACAAACTCTAGCAGAAAAAAGTGTCTCCTAGTCTAAGCGCAGTTTTTTTGCCGCCTGCTCTGCCGTTTGTCGCATAGCGTGTGGTGCTATACTTGGATTTTCGGCCATGAACATGACTTTGGAATCTGACACAGCTCATACTTTCCTGTAGAGAAGGTCTGGGGCTACATTTCGTGCAAGTTTCAGTTCGATTGCCTAAGTATTGAGAGAGAAATTTCAAACTCTAGCAGAAAAAAGTGTCTCATAGTCTAAGTGCAGTTTTTCTGCCGACTGCTCTGCCGTTTTGTCGCATAGCGTGTGGTGCTATACTTGGATTTTCGGCCATGAACATGACTTTGGAATTTGGCACAGCTCATACTTTCCTATAGAGTACATCTGGGGCTACATTTCGTGCAAGTTTCAGCTCGATTGCCTAAGTATTGAGGGAGAAATTTCAAACTCTAGCAGAAAAAAGTGTCTCATAGTCTAAGTGCAGTTTTTCTGCCGACTGCTCTGCCGTTTTGTCGCAAAGCGTGTGGTGCTATAGTTGGATTTTCGGCCATGATCATGACTTTGGAATTTGGCACTGCTCATACTTTCCTTTAGAGAACATCTGGGGCTACATTTCGTGCTAGTTTCAGCTGGATTGCCCCAGAATTGAGGGAGAAATTTCAAACTCTAGCAGAAAAAAGTGTCTCATAGTCTAAGTGCAGGGGTTTTTTTGCCGCGTGCTCTGCCGTTTTGTCGCATAGCGTGTGGTGCTATACTTGGATTTTCGGCCATGAACATGACTTTGGAATTTGGCACTGCTCATACTTTCCTGTAGAGTACATCTCGGGCTACATTTCGTGCAAGTTTCAGCTCGATTGCCTAAGTATTGAGAGAGAAATTTCAAACTCTAGTAGAAAAAAGTGTCTCCTAGTCTAAGCGCAGTTTTTTTGCCGCCTGCTCTGCCGTTTGTCGCATAGCGTGTGGTGCTATACTTGGATTTTCGGCCATGAACATGACTTTGGAATTTGGCACAGCTCATACTTTCCTGTAGAGAACATCTGGGGCTACATTTCGTGCTAGTTTCAGCTCGATTGCCTAAGTATTGAGGGAGAAATTTCAAACTCTAGCATAAAAAAGTGTCTCATAGTCTAAGTGCAGGGTTTTTTTTGCCGCGTGCTCTGCCGTTTTGTCGCATAGCGTGTGGTGCTATACTTGGATTTTCGGCCATGAACATGACTTTGGAATTTGGCACAGCTCATACTTTCCTGTAGAGAACATCTGGGGCTACATTTCGTGCAAGTTTCAGCTCGATTGCCTCTGTATTGAGGGAGAAATTTCAAACTCTAGCAGAAAAAGTGTCTCCTAGTCTAAGCGCAGTTTTTTTGCCGACTGCTCTGCCGTTTTGTCGCATAGCGTGTGGTGCTATACTTGGATTTTCGGCCATGAACATGACTTTGGAATTTGGCACTGCTCATACTTTCCTGTAGAGTACATCTGGGGCTACATTTCGTGCAAGTTTCAGCTCGATTGCCTCTGTATTGAGGGAGAAATTACAAACTCTAGCAGAAAAAAGTGTCTCCTAGTCTAAGCGCAGTTTTTTTGCCGCCTGCTCTGCCGTTTGTCGCATAGCGTGTGGTGCTATACTTGGATTTTCGGCCATGAACATGACTTTGGAATCTGACCCAGCTCATACTTTCCTGTAGAGAACGTCTGGGGCT
Organism: Astropecten irregularis; assembly: GCA_963971285.1. NCBI lineage: Eukaryota > Metazoa > Echinodermata > Asteroidea > Paxillosida > Astropectinidae > Astropecten > Astropecten irregularis. The sequence goes on along the minus strand of OZ020251.1, from coordinate 15,744,882 downwards.
ACATTTCGTGCAAGTTTCAGTTCGATTGCCTAAGTATTGAGAGAGAAATTTCAAACTCTAGCAGAAAAAAGTGTCTCATAGTCTAAGTGCAGTTTTTCTGCCGACTGCTCTGCCGTTTTGTCGCATAGCGTGTGGTGCTATACTTGGATTTTCGGCCATGAACATGACTTTGGAATTTGGCACAGCTCATACTTTCCTATAGAGTACATCTGGGGCTACATTTCGTGCAAGTTTCAGCTCGATTGCCTAAGTATTGAGGGAGAAATTTCAAACTCTAGCAGAAAAAAGTGTCTCATAGTCTAAGTGCAGTTTTTCTGCCGACTGCTCTGCCGTTTTGTCGCAAAGCGTGTGGTGCTATAGTTGGATTTTCGGCCATGATCATGACTTTGGAATTTGGCACTGCTCATACTTTCCTTTAGAGAACATCTGGGGCTACATTTCGTGCTAGTTTCAGCTCGATTGCCTAAGTATTGAGGGAGAAATTTCAAACTCTAGCATAAAAAAGTGTCTCATAGTCTAAGTGCAGGGTTTTTTTTTGCCGCGTGCTCTGCCGTTTTGTCGCATAGCGTGTGGTGCTATACTTGGATTTTCGGCCATGAACATGACTTTGGAATTTGGCACTGCTCATACTTTCCTGTAGAGTACATCTCGGGCTACATTTCGTGCTAGTTTCAGCTCGATTGCCTAAGTATTGAGGGAGAAATTTCAAACTCTAGCATAAAAAAGTGTCTCATAGTCTAAGTGCAGGGTTTTTTTTGCCGCGTGCTCTGCCGTTTTGTCGCATAGCGTGTGGTGCTATACTTGGATTTTCGGCCATGAACATGACTTTGGAATTTGGCACAGCTCATACTTTCCTGTAGAGAACATCTGGGGCTACATTTCGTGCAAGTTTCAGCTCGATTGCCTCTGTATTGAGGGAGAAATTTCAAACTCTAGCAGAAAAAGTGTCTCCTAGTCTAAGCGCAGTTTTTTTGCCGACTGCTCTGCCGTTTTGTCGCATAGCGTGTGGTGCTATACTTGGATTTTCGGCCATGAACATGACTTTGGAATTTGGCACTGCTCATACTTTCCTGTAGAGTACATCTGGGGCTACATTTCGTGCAAGTTTCAGCTCGATTGCCTCTGTATTGAGGGAGAAATTACAAACTCTAGCAGAAAAAAGTGTCTCCTAGTCTAAGCGCAGTTTTTTTGCCGCCTGCTCTGCCGTTTGTCGCATAGCGTGTGGTGCTATACTTGGATTTTCGGCCATGAACATGACTTTGGAATCTGACACAGCTCATACTTTCCTGTAGAGAACGTCTGGGGCTACATTTCGTGCAAGTTTCAGTTCGATTGCCTAAGTATTGAGAGAGAAATTTCAAACTCTAGCAGAAAAAAGTGTCTCATAGTCTAAGTGCAGTTTTTCTGCCGACTGCTCTGCCGTTTTGTCGCATAGCGTGTGGTGCTATACTTGGATTTTCGGCCATGAACATGACTTTGGAATTTGGCACAGCTCATACTTTCCTATAGAGTACATCTGGGGCTACATTTCGTGCAAGTTTCAGCTCGATTGCCTAAGTATTGAGGGAGAAATTTCAAACTCTAGCAGAAAAAAGTGTCTCATAGTCTAAGTGCAGTTTTTCTGCCGACTGCTCTGCCGTTTTGTCGCATAGCGTGTGGTGCTATACTTGGATTTTCGGCCATGAACATGACTTTGGAATTTGGCACTGCTCATACTTTCCTTTAGAGAACATCTGGGGCTACATTTCGTGCTAGTTTCAGCTGGATTGCCCCAGAATTGAGGGAGAAATTTCAAACTCTAGCAGAAAAAAGTGTCTCCTATTCTAAGCGCAGTTTTTTTGCCGCCTGCTCTGCCGTTTGTCGCATAGCGTGTGGTGCTATACTTGGATTTTCGGCCATGAACATGACTTTGGAATTTGGCACAGCTCATACTTTCCTGTAGAGAACATCTGGGGCTACATTTCGTGCTAGTTTCAGCTCGATTGCCTAAGTATTGAGGGAGAAATTTCAAACTCTAGCATAAAAAAGTGTCTCATAGTCTAAGTGCAGGGGTTTTTTTGCCGCGTGCTCTGCCGTTTTGTCGCATAGCGTGTGGTGCTATACTTGGATTTTCGGCCATGAACATGACTTTGGAATTTGGCACTGCTCATACTTTCCTGTAGAGTACATCTCGGGCTACATTTCGTGCAAGTTTCAGCTCGATTGCCTAAGTATTGAGAGAGAAATTTCAAACTCTAGTAGAAAAAAGTGTCTCCTAGTCTAAGCGCAGTTTTTTTGCCGCCTGCTCTGCCGTTTGTCGCATAGCGTGTGGTGCTATACTTGGATTTTCGGCCATGAACATGACTTTGGAATTTGGCACAGCTCATACTTTCCTGTAGAGAACATCTGGGGCTACATTTCGTGCTAGTTTCAGCTCGATTGCCTAAGTATTGAGGGAGAAATTTCAAACTCTAGCATAAAAAAGTGTCTCATAGTCTAAGTGCAGGGTTTTTTTTGCCGCGTGCTCTGCCGTTTTGTCGCATAGCGTGTGGTGCTATACTTGGATTTTCGGCCATGAACATGACTTTGGAATTTGGCACAGCTCATACTTTCCTGTAGAGAACATCTGGGGCTACATTTCGTGCAAGTTTCAGCTCGATTGCCTCTGTATTGAGGGAGAAATTACAAACTCTAGCAGAAAAAAGTGTCTCCTAGTCTAAGCGCAGTTTTTTTGCCGCCTGCTCTGCCGTTTGTCGCATAGCGTGTGGTGCTATACTTGGATTTTCGGCCATGAACATGACTTTGGAATCTGACACAGCTCATACTTTCCTGTAGAGAACGTCTGGGGCTACATTTCGTGCAAGTTTCAGTTCGATTGCCTAAGTATTGAGAGAGAAATTTCAAACTCTAGCAGAAAAAAGTGTCTCATAGTCTAAGTGCAGTTTTTCTGCCGACTGCTCTGCCGTTTTGTCGCATAGCGTGTGGTGCTATACTTGGATTTTCGGCCATGAACATGACTTTGGAATTTGGCACAGCTCATACTTTCCTATAGAGTACATCTGGGGCTACATTTCGTGCAAGTTTCAGCTCGATTGCCTAAGTATTGAGGGAGAAATTTCAAACTCTAGCAGAAAAAAGTGTCTCATAGTCTAAGTGCAGTTTTTTTTGCCGCGTGCTCTGCCGTTTTGTCGCATAGCGTGTGGTGCTATACTTGGATTTTCGGCCATGAACAAGACTTTGGAATTTGGCACTTCTCATACTTTCCTGTAGAGTACATCTGGGGCTACATTTCGTGCAAGTTTCCGCTCGATTGCCTCTGTATTGAGGGAGAAATTACAAACTCTAGCAGAAAAAAGTGTCTCCTAGTCTAAGCGCAGTTTTTTTGCCGCCTGCTCTGCCGTTTTGTCGCATAGCGTGTGGTGCTATACTTGGATTTTCGGCCATGAACATGACTTTGGAATTTGGCACAGCTCATACTTTCCTATAGAGTACATCTGGGGCTACATTTCGTGCAAGTTTCAGTTCGATTGCCTAAGTATTGAGAGAGAAATTTCAAACTCTAGCAGAAAAAAGTGTCTCATAGTCTAAGTGCAGTTTTTTTTGCCGCGTGCTCTGCCGTTTTGTCGCATAGCGTGTGGTGCTATACTTGGATTTTCGGCCATGAACAAGACTTTGGAATTTGGCACTTCTCATACTTTCCTGTAGAGTACATCTGGGGCTACATTTCGTGCAAGTTTCCGCTCGATTGCCTCTGTATTGAGGGAGAAATTACAAACTCTAGCAGAAAAAAGTGTCTCCTAGTCTAAGCGCAGTTTTTTTGCCGCCTGCTCTGCCGTTTGTCGCATAGCGTGTGGTGCTATACTTGGATTTTCGGCCATGAACATGACTTTGGAATCTGACACAGCTCATACTTTCCTGTAGAGAAGGTCTGGGGCTACATTTCGTGCAAGTTTCAGTTCGATTGCCTAAGTATTGAGAGAGAAATTTCAAACTCTAGCAGAAAAAAGTGTCTCATAGTCTAAGTGCAGTTTTTCTGCCGACTGCTCTGCCGTTTTGTCGCATAGCGTGTGGTGCTATACTTGGATTTTCGGCCATGAACATGACTTTGGAATTTGGCACAGCTCATACTTTCCTATAGAGTACATCTGGGGCTACATTTCGTGCAAGTTTCAGCTCGATTGCCTAAGTATTGAGAGAGAAATTTCAAACTCTAGTAGAAAAAAGTGTCTCCTAGTCTAAGCGCAGTTTTTTTGCCGCCTGCTCTGCCGTTTGTCGCATAGCGTGTGGTGCTATACTTGGATTTTCGGCCATGAACATGACTTTGGAATTTGGCACAGCTCATACTTTCCTGTAGAGAACATCTGGGGCTACATTTCGTGCTAGTTTCAGCTCGATTGCCTAAGTATTGAGGGAGAAATTTCAAACTCTAGCATAAAAAAGTGTCTCATAGTCTAAGTGCAGGGTTTTTTTTGCCGCGTGCTCTGCCGTTTTGTCGCATAGCGTGTGGTGCTATACTTGGATTTTCGGCCATGAACATGACTTTGGAATTTGGCACAGCTCATACTTTCCTGTAGAGAACATCTGGGGCTACATTTCGTGCAAGTTTCAGCTCGATTGCCTCTGTATTGAGGGAGAAATTTCAAACTCTAGCAGAAAAAGTGTCTCCTAGTCTAAGCGCAGTTTTTTTGCCGACTGCTCTGCCGTTTTGTCGCATAGCGTGTGGTGCTATACTTGGATTTTCGGCCATGAACATGACTTTGGAATTTGGCACTGCTCATACTTTCCTGTAGAGTACATCTGGGGCTACATTTCGTGCAAGTTTCAGCTCGATTGCCTCTGTATTGAGGGAGAAATTTCAAACTCTAGCAGAAAAAAGTGTCTCATAGTCTAAGTGCAGTTTTTCTGCCGACTGCTCTGCCGTTTTGTCGCATAGCGTGTGGTGCTATACTTGGATTTTCGGCCATGAACATGACTTTGGAATTTGGCACTGCTCATACTTTCCTTTAGAGAACATCTGGGGCTACATTTCGTGCTAGTTTCAGCTGGATTGCCCCAGAATTGAGGGAGAAATTTCAAACTCTAGCAGAAAAAAGTGTCTCCTATTCTAAGCGCAGTTTTTTTGCCGCCTGCTCTGCCGTTTGTCGCATAGCGTGTGGTGCTATACTTGGATTTTCGGCCATGAACATGACTTTGGAATTTGGCACAGCTCATACTTTCCTGTAGAGAACATCTGGGGCTACATTTCGTGCTAGTTTCAGCTCGATTGCCTAAGTATTGAGGGAGAAATTTCAAACTCTAGCATAAAAAAGTGTCTCATAGTCTAAGTGCAGGGGTTTTTTTGCCGCGTGCTCTGCCGTTTTGTCGCATAGCGTGTGGTGCTATACTTGGATTTTCGGCCATGAACATGACTTTGGAATTTGGCACTGCTCATACTTTCCTGTAGAGTACATCTCGGGCTACATTTCGTGCAAGTTTCAGCTCGATTGCCTAAGTATTGAGAGAGAAATTTCAAACTCTAGTAGAAAAAAGTGTCTCCTAGTCTAAGCGCAGTTTTTTTGCCGCCTGCTCTGCCGTTTGTCGCATAGCGTGTGGTGCTATACTTGGATTTTCGGCCATGAACATGACTTTGGAATTTGGCACAGCTCATACTTTCCTGTAGAGAACATCTGGGGCTACATTTCGTGCTAGTTTCAGCTCGATTGCCTAAGTATTGAGGGAGAAATTTCAAACTCTAGCATAAAAAAGTGTCTCATAGTCTAAGTGCAGGGTTTTTTTTGCCGCGTGCTCTGCCGTTTTGTCGCATAGCGTGTGGTGCTATACTTGGATTTTCGGCCATGAACATGACTTTGGAATTTGGCACAGCTCATACTTTCCTGTAGAGAACATCTGGGGCTACATTTCGTGCAAGTTTCAGCTCGATTGCCTCTGTATTGAGGGAGAAATTACAAACTCTAGCAGAAAAAAGTGTCTCCTAGTCTAAGCGCAGTTTTTTTGCCGCCTGCTCTGCCGTTTGTCGCATAGCGTGTGGTGCTATACTTGGATTTTCGGCCATGAACATGACTTTGGAATCTGACACAGCTCATACTTTCCTGTAGAGAACGTCTGGGGCTACATTTCGTGCAAGTTTCAGTTCGATTGCCTAAGTATTGAGAGAGAAATTTCAAACTCTAGCAGAAAAAAGTGTCTCATAGTCTAAGTGCAGTTTTTCTGCCGACTGCTCTGCCGTTTTGTCGCATAGCGTGTGGTGCTATACTTGGATTTTCGGCCATGAACATGACTTTGGAATTTGGCACAGCTCATACTTTCCTATAGAGTACATCTGGGGCTACATTTCGTGCAAGTTTCAGCTCGATTGCCTAAGTATTGAGGGAGAAATTTCAAACTCTAGCAGAAAAAAGTGTCTCATAGTCTAAGTGCAGTTTTTTTTGCCGCGTGCTCTGCCGTTTTGTCGCATAGCGTGTGGTGCTATACTTGGATTTTCGGCCATGAACAAGACTTTGGAATTTGGCACTTCTCATACTTTCCTGTAGAGTACATCTGGGGCTACATTTCGTGCAAGTTTCCGCTCGATTGCCTCTGTATTGAGGGAGAAATTACAAACTCTAGCAGAAAAAAGTGTCTCCTAGTCTAAGCGCAGTTTTTTTGCCGCCTGCTCTGCCGTTTTGTCGCATAGCGTGTGGTGCTATACTTGGATTTTCGGCCATGAACATGACTTTGGAATTTGGCACAGCTCATACTTTCCTATAGAGTACATCTGGGGCTACATTTCGTGCAAGTTTCAGTTCGATTGCCTAAGTATTGAGAGAGAAATTTCAAACTCTAGCAGAAAAAAGTGTCTCATAGTCTAAGTGCAGTTTTTTTTGCCGCGTGCTCTGCCGTTTTGTCGCATAGCGTGTGGTGCTATACTTGGATTTTCGGCCATGAACAAGACTTTGGAATTTGGCACTTCTCATACTTTCCTGTAGAGTACATCTGGGGCTACATTTCGTGCAAGTTTCCGCTCGATTGCCTCTGTATTGAGGGAGAAATTACAAACTCTAGCAGAAAAAAGTGTCTCCTAGTCTAAGCGCAGTTTTTTTGCCGCCTGCTCTGCCGTTTGTCGCATAGCGTGTGGTGCTATACTTGGATTTTCGGCCATGAACATGACTTTGGAATCTGACACAGCTCATACTTTCCTGTAGAGAAGGTCTGGGGCTACATTTCGTGCAAGTTTCAGTTCGATTGCCTAAGTATTGAGAGAGAAATTTCAAACTCTAGCAGAAAAAAGTGTCTCATAGTCTAAGTGCAGTTTTTCTGCCGACTGCTCTGCCGTTTTGTCGCATAGCGTGTGGTGCTATACTTGGATTTTCGGCCATGAACATGACTTTGGAATTTGGCACAGCTCATACTTTCCTATAGAGTACATCTGGGGCTACATTTCGTGCAAGTTTCAGCTCGATTGCCTAAGTATTGAGGGAGAAATTTCAAACTCTAGCAGAAAAAAGTGTCTCATAGTCTAAGTGCAGTTTTTCTGCCGACTGCTCTGCCGTTTTGTCGCAAAGCGTGTGGTGCTATAGTTGGATTTTCGGCCATGATCATGACTTTGGAATTTGGCACTGCTCATACTTTCCTTTAGAGAACATCTGGGGCTACATTTCGTGCTAGTTTCAGCTGGATTGCCCCAGAATTGAGGGAGAAATTTCAAACTCTAGCAGAAAAAAGTGTCTCCTATTCTAAGCGCAGTTTTTTTGCCGCCTGCTCTGCCGTTTGTCGCATAGCGTGTGGTGCTATACTTGGATTTTCGGCCATGAACATGACTTTGGAATTTGGCACTGCTCATACTTTCCTGTAGAGTACATCTCGGGCTACATTTCGTGCTAGTTTCAGCTCGATTGCCTAAGTATTGAGGGAGAAATTTCAAACTCTAGCATAAAAAAGTGTCTCATAGTCTAAGTGCAGGGGTTTTTTTGCCGCGTGCTCTGCCGTTTTGTCGCATAGCGTGTGGTGCTATACTTGGATTTTCGGCCATGAACATGACTTTGTAATTTGGCACTGCTCATACTTTCCTGTAGAGTACATCTCGGGCTACATTTCGTGCAAGTTTCAGCTCGATTGCCTAAGTATTGAGAGAGAAATTTCAAACTCTAGTAGAAAAAAGTGTCTCCTAGTCTAAGCGCAGTTTTTTTGCCGCCTGCTCTGCCGTTTGTCGCATAGCGTGTGGTGCTATACTTGGATTTTCGGCCATGAACATGACTTTGGAATTTGGCACAGCTCATACTTTCCTGTAGAGAACATCTGGGGCTACATTTCGTGCTAGTTTCAGCTCGATTGCCTAAGTATTGAGGGAGAAATTTCAAACTCTAGCATAAAAAAGTGTCTCATAGTCTAAGTGCAGGGTTTTTTTTGCCGCGTGCTCTGCCGTTTTGTCGCATAGCGTGTGGTGCTATACTTGGATTTTCGGCCATGAACATGACTTTGGAATTTGGCACAGCTCATACTTTCCTGTAGAGAACATCTGGGGCTACATTTCGTGCAAGTTTCAGCTCGATTGCCTCTGTATTGAGGGAGAAATTTCAAACTCTAGCAGAAAAAGTGTCTCCTAGTCTAAGCGCAGTTTTTTTGCCGACTGCTCTGCCGTTTTGTCGCATAGCGTGTGGTGCTATACTTGGATTTTCGGCCATGAACATGACTTTGGAATTTGGCACTGCTCATACTTTCCTGTAGAGTACATCTGGGGCTACATTTCGTGCAAGTTTCAGCTCGATTGCCTCTGTATTGAGGGAGAAATTACAAACTCTAGCAGAAAAAAGTGTCTCCTAGTCTAAGCGCAGTTTTTTTGCCGCCTGCTCTGCCGTTTGTCGCATAGCGTGTGGTGCTATACTTGGATTTTCGGCCATGAACATGACTTTGGAATCTGACACAGCTCATACTTTCCTGTAGAGAACGTCTGGGGCTACATTTCGTGCAAGTTTCAGTTCGATTGCCTAAGTATTGAGAGAGAAATTTCAAACTCTAGCAGAAAAAAGTGTCTCATAGTCTAAGTGCAGTTTTTCTGCCGACTGCTCTACCGTTTTGTCGCATAGCGTGTGGTGCTATACTTGGATTTTCGGCCATGAACATGAATTTGGAATTTGGCACAGCTCATACTTTCCTATAGAGTATATCTGGGGCTACATTTCGTGCAAGTTTCAGCTCGATTGCCTAAGTATTGAGGGAGAAATTTCAAACTCTAGCAGAAAAAAGTGTCTCATAGTCTAAGTGCAGTTTTTCTGCCGACTGCTCTGCCGTTTTGTCGCAAAGCGTGTGGTGCTATAGTTGGATTTTCGGCCATGATCATGACTTTGGAATTTGGCACTGCTCATACTTTCCTTTAGAGAACATCTGGGGCTACATTTCGTGCTAGTTTCAGCTCGATTGCCTAAGTATTGAGGGAGAAATTTCAAACTCTAGCATAAAAAAGTGTCTCATAGTCTAAGTGCAGGGTTTTTTTTTGCCGCGTGCTCTGCCGTTTTGTCGCATAGCGTGTGGTGCTATACTTGGATTTTCGGCCATGAACATGACTTTGGAATTTGGCACTGCTCATACTTTCCTGTAGAGTACATCTCGGGCTACATTTCGTGCTAGTTTCAGCTCGATTGCCTAAGTATTGAGGGAGAAATTTCAAACTCTAGCATAAAAAAGTGTCTCATAGTCTAAGTGCAGGGTTTTTTTTGCCGCGTGCTCTGCCGTTTTGTCGCATAGCGTGTGGTGCTATACTTGGATTTTCGGCCATGAACATGACTTTGGAATTTGGCACAGCTCATACTTTCCTGTAGAGAACATCTGGGGCTAAATTTCGTGCAAGTTTCAGCTCGATTGCCTCTGTATTGAGGGAGAAATTTCAAACTCTAGCAGAAAAAGTGTCTCCTAGTCTAAGCGCAGTTTTTTTGCCGACTGCTCTGCCGTTTTGTCGCATAGCGTGTGGTGCTATACTTGGATTTTCGGCCATGAACATGACTTTGGAATTTGGCACTGCTCATACTTTCCTGTAGAGTACATCTGGGGCTACATTTCGTGCAAGTTTCAGCTCGATTGCCTCTGTATTGAGGGAGAAATTACAAACTCTAGCAGAAAAAAGTGTCTCCTAGTCTAAGCGCAGTTTTTTTGCCGCCTGCTCTGCCGTTTGTCGCATAGCGTGTGGTGCTATACTTGGATTTTCGGCCATGAACATGACTTTGGAATCTGACACAGCTCATACTTTCCTGTAGAGAACGTCTGGGGCTACATTTCGTGCAAGTTTCAGTTCGATTGCCTAAGTATTGAGAGAGAAATTTCAAACTCTAGCAGAAAAAAGTGTCTCATAGTCTAAGTGCAGTTTTTCTGCCGACTGCTCTGCCGTTTTGTCGCATAGCGTGTGGTGCTATACTTGGATTTTCGGCCATGAACATGACTTTGGAATTTGGCACAGCTCATACTTTCCTATAGAGTACATCTGGGGCTACATTTCGTGCAAGTTTCAGCTTGATTGCCTAAGTATTGAGGGAGAAATTTCAAACTCTAGCAGAAAAAAGTGTCTCATAGTCTAAGTGCAGTTTTTCTGCCGACTGCTCTGCCGTTTTGTCGCAAAGCGTGTGGTGCTATAGTTGGATTTTCGGCCATGATCATGACTTTGGAATTTGGCACTGCTCATACTTTCCTTTAGAGAACATCTGGGGCTACATTTCGTGCTAGTTTCAGCTGGATTGCCCCAGAATTGAGGGAGAAATTTCAAACTCTAGCAGAAAAAAGTGTCTCCTAGTCTAAGCGCAGTTTTTTTGCCGCCTGCTCTGCCGTTTGTCGCATAGCGTGTGGTGCTATACTTGGATTTTCGGCCATGAACATGACTTTGGAATTTGGCACAGCTCATACTTTCCTGTAGAGAACATCTGGGGCTACATTTCGTGCTAGTTTCAGCTCGATTGCCTAAGTATTGAGGGAGAAATTTCAAACTCTAGCATAAAAAAGTGTCTCATAGTCTAAGTGCAGGGGTTTTTTTTTGCCGCGTGCTCTGCCGTTTTGTCGCATAGCGTGTGGTGCTATACTTGGATTTTCGGCCATGAACATGACTTTGGAATTTGGCACTGCTCATACTTTCCTGTAGAGTACATCTCGGGCTACATTTCGTGCTAGTTTCAGCTCGATTGCCTAAGTATTGAGGGAGAAATTTCAAACTCTAGCATAAAAAAGTGTCTCATAGTCTAAGTGCAGGGTTTTTTTTGCCGCGTGCTCTGCCGTTTTGTCGCATAGCGTGTGGTGCTATACTTGGATTTTCGGCCATGAACATGACTTTGGAATTTGGCACAGCTCATACTTTCCTGTAGAGAACATCTGGGGCTACATTTCGTGCTAGTTTCAGCTCGATTGCCTAAGTATTGAGGGAGAAATTTCAAACTCTAGCATAAAAAAGTGTCTCATAGTCTAAGTGCAGGGTTTTTTTTTGCCGCGTGCTCTGCCGTTTTGTCGCATAGCGTGTGGTGCTATACTTGGATTTTCGGCCATGAACATGACTTTGGAATTTGGCACTGCTCATACTTTCCTGTAGAGTACATCTCGGGCTACATTTCGTGCTAGTTTCAGCTCGATTGCCTAAGTATTGAGGGAGAAATTTCAAACTCTAGCATAAAAAAGTGTCTCATAGTCTAAGTGCAGGGTTTTTTTTGCCGCGTGCTCTGCCGTTTTGTCGCATAGCGTGTGGTGCTATACTTGGATTTTCGGCCATGAACATGACTTTGGAATTTGGCACAGCTCATACTTTCCTGTAGAGAACATCTGGGGCTAAATTTCGTGCAAGTTTCAGCTCGATTGCCTCTGTATTGAGGGAGAAATTTCAAACTCTAGCAGAAAAAGTGTCTCCTAGTCTAAGCGCAGTTTTTTTGCCGACTGCTCTGCCGTTTTGTCGCATAGCGTGTGGTGCTATACTTGGATTTTCGGCCATGAACATGACTTTGGAATTTGGCACTGCTCATACTTTCCTGTAGAGTACATCTGGGGCTACATTTCGTGCAAGTTTCAGCTCGATTGCCTCTGTATTGAGGGAGAAATTACAAACTCTAGCAGAAAAAAGTGTCTCCTAGTCTAAGCGCAGTTTTTTTGCCGCCTGCTCTGCCGTTTGTCGCATAGCGTGTGGTGCTATACTTGGATTTTCGGCCATGAACATGACTTTGGAATCTGACACAGCTCATACTTTCCTGTAGAGAACGTCTGGGGCTACATTTCGTGCAAGTTTCAGTTCGATTGCCTAAGTATTGAGAGAGAAATTTCAAACTCTAGCAGAAAAAAGTGTCTCATAGTCTAAGTGCAGTTTTTCTGCCGACTGCTCTGCCGTTTTGTCGCATAGCGTGTGGTGCTATACTTGGATTTTCGGCCATGAACATGACTTTGGAATTTGGCACAGCTCATACTTTCCTATAGAGTACATCTGGGGCTACATTTCGTGCAAGTTTCAGCTTGATTGCCTAAGTATTGAGGGAGAAATTTCAAACTCTAGCAGAAAAAAGTGTCTCATAGTCTAAGTGCAGTTTTTCTGCCGACTGCTCTGCCGTTTTGTCGCAAAGCGTGTGGTGCTATAGTTGGATTTTCGGCCATGATCATGACTTTGGAATTTGGCACTGCTCATACTTTCCTTTAGAGAACATCTGGGGCTACATTTCGTGCTAGTTTCAGCTGGATTGCCCCAGAATTGAGGGAGAAATTTCAAACTCTAGCAGAAAAAAGTGTCTCCTAGTCTAAGCGCAGTTTTTTTGCCGCCTGCTCTGCCGTTTGTCGCATAGCGTGTGGTGCTATACTTGGATTTTCGGCCATGAACATGACTTTGGAATTTGGCACAGCTCATACTTTCCTGTAGAGAACATCTGGGGCTACATTTCGTGCTAGTTTCAGCTCGATTGCCTAAGTATTGAGGGAGAAATTTCAAACTCTAGCATAAAAAAGTGTCTCATAGTCTAAGTGCAGGGGTTTTTTTTTGCCGCGTGCTCTGCCGTTTTGTCGCATAGCGTGTGGTGCTATACTTGGATTTTCGGCCATGAACATGACTTTGGAATTTGGCACTGCTCATACTTTCCTGTAGAGTACATCTCGGGCTACATTTCGTGCTAGTTTCAGCTCGATTGCCTAAGTATTGAGGGAGAAATTTCAAACTCTAGCATAAAAAAGTGTCTCATAGTCTAAGTGCAGGGTTTTTTTTGCCGCGTGCTCTGCCGTTTTGTCGCATAGCGTGTGGTGCTATACTTGGATTTTCGGCCATGAACATGACTTTGGAATTTGGCACAGCTCATACTTTCCTGTAGAGAACATCTGGGGCTACATTTCGTGCTAGTTTCAGCTCGATTGCCTAAGTATTGAGGGAGAAATTTCAAACTCTAGCATAAAAAAGTGTCTCATAGTCTAAGTGCAGGGTTTTTTTTTGCCGCGTGCTCTGCCGTTTTGTCGCATAGCGTGTGGTGCTATACTTGGATTTTCGGCCATGAACATGACTTTGGAATTTGGCACTGCTCATACTTTCCTGTAGAGTACATCTCGGGCTACATTTCGTGCTAGTTTCAGCTCGATTGCCTAAGTATTGAGGGAGAAATTTCAAACTCTAGCATAAAAAAGTGTCTCATAGTCTAAGTGCAGGGTTTTTTTTGCCGCGTGCTCTGCCGTTTTGTCGCATAGCGTGTGGTGCTATACTTGGATTTTCGGCCATGAACATGACTTTGGAATTTGGCACAGCTCATACTTTCCTGTAGAGAACATCTGGGGCTAAATTTCGTGCAAGTTTCAGCTCGATTGCCTCTGTATTGAGGGAGAAATTTCAAACTCTAGCAGAAAAAGTGTCTCCTAGTCTAAGCGCAGTTTTTTTGCCGACTGCTCTGCCGTTTTGTCGCATAGCGTGTGGTGCTATACTTGGATTTTCGGCCATGAACATGACTTTGGAATTTGGCACTGCTCATACTTTCCTGTAGAGTACATCTGGGGCTACATTTCGTGCAAGTTTCAGCTCGATTGCCTCTGTATTGAGGGAGAAATTACAAACTCTAGCAGAAAAAAGTGTCTCCTAGTCTAAGCGCAGTTTTTTTGCCGCCTGCTCTGCCGTTTGTCGCATAGCGTGTGGTGCTATACTTGGATTTTCGGCCATGAACATGACTTTGGAATCTGACACAGCTCATACTTTCCTGTAGAGAACGTCTGGGGCTACATTTCGTGCAAGTTTCAGTTCGATTGCCTAAGTATTGAGAGAGAAATTTCAAACTCTAGCAGAAAAAAGTGTCTCATAGTCTAAGTGCAGTTTTTCTGCCGACTGCTCTGCCGTTTTGTCGCATAGCGTGTGGTGCTATACTTGGATTTTCGGCCATGAACATGACTTTGGAATTTGGCACAGCTCATACTTTCCTATAGAGTACATCTGGGGCTACATTTCGTGCAAGTTTCAGCTTGATTGCCTAAGTATTGAGGGAGAAATTTCAAACTCTAGCAGAAAAAAGTGTCTCATAGTCTAAGTGCAGTTTTTCTGCCGACTGCTCTGCCGTTTTGTCGCAAAGCGTGTGGTGCTATAGTTGGATTTTCGGCCATGATCATGACTTTGGAATTTGGCACTGCTCATACTTTCCTTTAGAGAACATCTGGGGCTACATTTCGTGCTAGTTTCAGCTGGATTGCCCCAGAATTGAGGGAGAAATTTCAAACTCTAGCAGAAAAAAGTGTCTCCTAGTCTAAGCGCAGTTTTTTTGCCGCCTGCTCTGCCGTTTGTCGCATAGCGTGTGGTGCTATACTTGGATTTTCGGCCATGAACATGACTTTGGAATTTGGCACAGCTCATACTTTCCTGTAGAGAACATCTGGGGCTACATTTCGTGCTAGTTTCAGCTCGATTGCCTAAGTATTGAGGGAGAAATTTCAAACTCTAGCATAAAAAAGTGTCTCATAGTCTAAGTGCAGGGGTTTTTTTTTGCCGCGTGCTCTGCCGTTTTGTCGCATAGCGTGTGGTGCTATACTTGGATTTTCGGCCATGAACATGACTTTGGAATTTGGCACTGCTCATACTTTCCTGTAGAGTACATCTCGGGCTACATTTCGTGCTAGTTTCAGCTCGATTGCCTAAGTATTGAGGGAGAAATTTCAAACTCTAGCATAAAAAAGTGTCTCATAGTCTAAGTGCAGGGTTTTTTTTGCCGCGTGCTCTGCCGTTTTGTCGCATAGCGTGTGGTGCTATACTTGGATTTTCGGCCATGAACATGACTTTGGAATTTGGCACAGCTCATACTTTCCTGTAGAGAACATCTGGGGCTACATTTCGTGCAAGTTTCAGCTCGATTGCCTCTGTATTGAGGGAGAAATTTCAAACTCTAGCATAAAAAAGTGTCTCATAGTCTAAGTGCAGGGTTTTTTTTGCCGCGTGCTCTGCCGTTTTGTCGCATAGCGTGTGGTGCTATACTTGGATTTTCGGCCATGAACATGACTTTGGAATTTGGCACAGCTCATACTTTCCTGTAGAGAACATCTGGGGCTAAATTTCGTGCAAGTTTCAGCTCGATTGCCTCTGTATTGAGGGAGAAATTTCAAACTCTAGCAGAAAAAGTGTCTCCTAGTCTAAGCGCAGTTTTTTTGCCGACTGCTCTGCCGTTTTGTCGCATAGCGTGTGGTGCTATACTTGGATTTTCGGCCATGAACATGACTTTGGAATTTGGCACTGCTCATACTTTCCTGTAGAGTACATCTGGGGCTACATTTCGTGCAAGTTTCAGCTCGATTGCCTCTGTATTGAGGGAGAAATTACAAACTCTAGCAGAAAAAAGTGTCTCCTAGTCTAAGCGCAGTTTTTTTGCCGCCTGCTCTGCCGTTTGTCGCATAGCGTGTGGTGCTATACTTGGATTTTCGGCCATGAACATGACTTTGGAATCTGACACAGCTCATACTTTCCTGTAGAGAACGTCTGGGGCTACATTTCGTGCAAGTTTCAGTTCGATTGCCTAAGTATTGAGAGAGAAATTTCAAACTCTAGCAGAAAAAAGTGTCTCATAGTCTAAGTGCAGTTTTTCTGCCGACTGCTCTGCCGTTTTGTCGCATAGCGTGTGGTGCTATACTTGGATTTTCGGCCATGAACATGACTTTGGAATTTGGCACAGCTCATACTTTCCTATAGAGTACATCTGGGGCTACATTTCGTGCAAGTTTCAGCTTGATTGCCTAAGTATTGAGGGAGAAATTTCAAACTCTAGCAGAAAAAAGTGTCTCATAGTCTAAGTGCAGTTTTTCTGCCGACTGCTCTGCCGTTTTGTCGCAAAGCGTGTGGTGCTATAGTTGGATTTTCGGCCATGATCATGACTTTGGAATTTGGCACTGCTCATACTTTCCTTTAGAGAACATCTGGGGCTACATTTCGTGCTAGTTTCAGCTGGATTGCCCCAGAATTGAGGGAGAAATTTCAAACTCTAGCAGAAAAAAGTGTCTCCTAGTCTAAGCGCAGTTTTTTTGCCGCCTGCTCTGCCGTTTGTCGCATAGCGTGTGGTGCTATACTTGGATTTTCGGCCATGAACATGACTTTGGAATTTGGCACAGCTCATACTTTCCTGTAGAGAACATCTGGGGCTACATTTCGTGCTAGTTTCAGCTCGATTGCCTAAGTATTGAGGGAGAAATTTCAAACTCTAGCATAAAAAAGTGTCTCATAGTCTAAGTGCAGGGGTTTTTTTTTGCCGCGTGCTCTGCCGTTTTGTCGCATAGCGTGTGGTGCTATACTTGGATTTTCGGCCATGAACATGACTTTGGAATTTGGCACTGCTCATACTTTCCTGTAGAGTACATCTCGGGCTACATTTCGTGCTAGTTTCAGCTCGATTGCCTAAGTATTGAGGGAGAAATTTCAAACTCTAGCATAAAAAAGTGTCTCATAGTCTAAGTGCAGGGTTTTTTTTGCCGCGTGCTCTGCCGTTTTGTCGCATAGCGTGTGGTGCTATACTTGGATTTTCGGCCATGAACATGACTTTGGAATTTGGCACAGCTCATACTTTCCTGTAGAGAACATCTGGGGCTACATTTCGTGCAAGTTTCAGCTCGATTGCCTCTGTATTGAGGGAGAAATTTCAAACTCTAGCAGAAAAAAGTGTCTCCTAGTCTAAGCGCAGTTTTTTTGCCGACTGCTCTGCCGTTTTGTCGCATAGCGTGTGGTGCTATACTTGGATTTTCGGCCATGAACATGACTTTGGAATTTGGCACTGCTCATACTTTCCTATAGAGTACATCTGGGGCTACATTTCGTGCAAGTTTCAGCTCGATTGCCTCTGTATTGAGGGAGAAATTTCAAACTCTAACAGAAAAAAGTGTCTCATAGTCTAAGTGCAGGGTTTTTTTGGCCGCGTGCTCTGCCGTTTTGTCGCATAGCGTGTGGTGCTATACTTGGATTTTCGGCCATGAACATGACTTTGGAATTTTGCACTTCTCATACTTTCCTGTAGAGTACATCTGAGGCTACATTTCGTGCAAGTTTCAGCTCGATTGCCTCTGTATTGAGGGAGAAATTACAAACTCTAGCAGAAAAAAGTGTCTCCTAGTCTAAGCGCAGTTTTTTTGCCGCCTGCTCTGCCGTTTGTCGCATAGCGTGTGGTGCTATACTTGGATTTTCGGCCATGAACATGACTTTGGAATTTGGCACAGCTCATACTTTCCTGTAGAGAACATCTCGGGCTACATTTCGTGCAAGTTTCAGCTCGATTGCCTAAGTATTGAGGGAGAAATTTCAAACTCTAGCAGAAAAAAGTGTCTCATAGTCTAAGTGCAGTTTTTCTGCCTACTGCTCTGCCGTTTTGTCGCATAGCGTGTGGTGCTATACTTGGATTTTCGGCCATGAACATGACTTTGGAATTTGGCACTGCTCATACTTTCCTATAGAGTACATCTGGGGCTACATTTCGTGCAAGTTTCAGCTCGATTGCCTCTGTATTGAGGGAGAAATTTCAAACTCTAACAGAAAAAAGTGTCTCATAGTCTAAGTGCAGGGTTTTTTTGGCCGCGTGCTCTGCCGTTTTGTCGCATAGCGTGTGGTGCTATACTTGGATTTTCGGCCATGAACATGACTTTGGAATTTGGCACAGCTCATACTTTCCTATAGAGTACATCTGGGGCTACATTTCGTGCAAGTTTCAGCTCGATTGCCTAAGTATTGAGGGAGAAATTTCAAACTCTAGCAGAAAAAAGTGTCTCATAGTCTAAGTGCAGTTTTTTGCCGACTGCTCTGCCGTTTTGTCGCAAAGCGTGTGGTGCTATAGTTGGATTTTCGGCCATGATCATGACTTTGGAATTTGGCACTGCTCATACTTTCCTTTAGAGAACATCTGGGGCTACATTTCGTGCTAGTTTCAGCTGGATTGCCCCAGAATTGAGGGAGAAATTTCAAACTCTAGCAGAAAAAAGTTGTCGGAAAAGTGGCTCGAGCCGACAGGTCCGGACCTGCGAGCCCGAACGTCCCGGGTTCAAGACCCGGCCGGAACCGGTTTTTTTTCACATGTCCCAAAAATGAAATCCGACTCGCCTCATATATCGAAATTTCCTCTCAAGTTCTTGTCGGAAAAGTGGCTCGAGCCGACAGGTCCGGACCTGCGAGCCCGAACGTCCCGGGTTCAAGACCCGGCCGGAACCGGTTTTTTTTCACATGTCCCAAAAATCAAATCCGACTCGCCTCATATATCGAAATTTCCTCTCAAGTTCTTGTCGGAAAAGTGGCTCGAGCCGACAGGTCCGGACCTGCGAGCCCGAACGTCCCGGGTTCAAGACCCGGCCGGAACCGGTTTTTTTTCACATGTCCCAAAAATCAAATCCGACTCGCCTCATATATCGAAATTTCCTCTCAAGTTCTTGTCGGAAAAGTGGCTCGAGCCGACAGGTCCGGACCTGCGAGCCCGAACGTCCCGGGTTCAAGACCCGGCCGGAACCGGTTTTTTTTCACATGTCCCAAAAATCAAATCCGACTCGCCTCATATATCGAAATTTCCTCTCAAGTTCTTGTCGGAAAAGTGGCTCGAGCCAACAGGTCCGGACCTGCGAGCCCGAACGTCCCGGGTTCAAGACCCGGCCGGAACCGGTTTTTTTTCACATGTCCCAAAAATCAAATCCGACTCGCCTCATATATCGAAATTTCCTCTCAAGTTCTTGTCGGAAAAGTGGCTCGAGCCGACAGGTCCGGACCTGCGAGCCCGAACGTCCCGGGTTCAAGACCCGGCCGGAACCGGTTTTTTTTCACATGTCCCAAAAATCAAATCCGACTCGCCTCATATATCGAAATTTCCTCTCAAGTTCTTGTCGGAAAAGTGGCTCGAGCCGACAGGTCCGGACCTGCGAGCCCGAACGTCCCGGGTTCAAGACCCGGCCGGAACCGGTTTTTTTTCACATGTCCCAAAAATCAAATCCGACTCGCCTCATATATCAAAATTTCCTCTCAAGTTCTTGTCGGAAAAGTGGCTCGAGCCGACAGGTCCGGACCTGCGAGCCCGAACGTCCCGGGTTCAAGACCCGGCCGGAACCGGTTTTTTTTCACATGTCCCAAAAATCAAATCCGACTCGCCTCATATATCGAAATTTCCTCTCAAGTTCTTGTCGGAAAAGTGGCTCGAGCCGACAGGTCCGGACCTGCGAGCCCGAACGTCCCGGGTTCAAGACCCGGCCGGAACCGGTTTTTTTTCACATGTCCCAAAAATCAAATCCGACTCGCCTCATATATCGAAATTTCCTCTCAAGTTCTTGTCGGAAAAGTGGCTCGAGCCGACAGGTCCGGACCTGCGAGCCCGAACGTCCCGGGTTCAAGACCCGGCCGGAACCGGTTTTTTTTCACATGTCCCAAAAATCAAATCCGACTCGCCTCATATATCGAAATTTCCTCTCAAGTTCTTGTCGGAAAAGTGGCTCGAGCCGACAGGTCCGGACCTGCGAGCCCGAACGTCCCGGGTTCAAGACCCGGCCGGAACCGGTTTTTTTTCACATGTCCCAAAAATGAAATCCGACTCGCCTCATATATCGAAATTTCCTCTCAAGTTCTTGTCGGAAAAGTGGCTCGAGCCGACAGGTCCGGACCTGCGAGCCCGAACGTCCCGGGTTCAAGACCCGGCCGGAACCGGTTTTTTTTCACATGTCCCAAAAATCAAATCCGACTCGCCTCATATATCGAAATTTCCTCTCAAGTTCTTGTCGGAAAAGTGGCTCGAGCCGACAGGTCCGGACCTGCGAGCCCGAACGTCCCGGGTTCAAGACCCGGCCGGAACCGGTTTTTTTTCACATGTCCCAAAAATCAAATCCGACTCGCCTCATATATCGAAATTTCCTCTCAAGTTCTTGTCGGAAAAGTGGCTCGAGCCGACAGGTCCGGACCTGCGAGCCCGAACGTCCCGGGTTCAAGACCCGGCCGGAACCGGTTTTTTTTCACATGTCCCAAAAATCAAATCCGACTCGCCTCATATATCGAAATTTCCTCTCAAGTTCTTGTCGGAAAAGTGGCTCGAGCCGACAGGTCCGGACCTGCGAGCCCGAACGTCCCGGGTTCAAGACCCGGCCGGAACCGGTTTTTTTTCACATGTCCCAAAAATCAAATCCGACTCGCCTCATATATCGAAATTTCCTCTCAAGTTCTTGTCGGAAAAGTGGCTCGAGCCGACAGGTCCGGACCTGCGAGCCCGAACGTCCCGGGTTCAAGACCCGGCCGGAACCGGTTTTTTTTCACATGTCCCAAAAATCAAATCCGACTCGCCTCATATATCGAAATTTCCTCTCAAGTTCTTGTCGGAAAAGTGGCTCGAGCCGACAGGTCCGGACCTGCGAGCCCGAACGTCCCGGGTTCAAGACCCGGCCGGAACCGGTTTTTTTTCACATGTCCCAAAAATCAAATCCGACTCGCCTCATATATCGAAATTTCCTCTCAAGTTCTTGTCGGAAAAGTGGCTCGAGCCGACAGGTCCGGACCTGCGAGCCCGAACGTCCCGGGTTCAAGACCCGGCCGGAACCGGTTTTTTTTCACATGTCCCAAAAATCAAATCCGACTCGCCTCATATATCGAAATTTCCTCTCAAGTTCTTGTCGGAAAAGTGGCTCGAGCCGACAGGTCCGGACCTGCGAGCCCGAACGTCCCGGGTTCAAGACCCGGCCGGAACCGGTTTTTTTTCACATGTCCCAAAAATCAAATCCGACTCGCCTCATATATCGAAATTTCCTCTCAAGTTCTTGTCGGAAAAGTGGCTCGAGCCGACAGGTCCGGACCTGCGAGCCCGAACGTCCCGGGTTCAAGACCCGGCCGGAACCGGTTTTTTTTCACATGTCCCAAAAATCAAATCCGACTCGCCTCATATATCGAAATTTCCTCTCAAGTTCTTGTCGGAAAAGTGGCTCGAGCCGACAGGTCCGGACCTGCGAGCCCGAACGTCCCGGGTTCAAGACCCGGCCGGAACCGGTTTTTTTTCACATGTCCCAAAAATCAAATCCGACTCGCCTCATATATCGAAATTTCCTCTCAAGTTCTTGTCGGAAAAGTGGCTCGAGCCGACAGGTCCGGACCTGCGAGCCCGAACGTCCCGGGTTCAAGACCCGGCCGGAACCGGTTTTTTTTCACATGTCCCAAAAATCAAATCCGACTCGCCTCATATATCGAAATTTCCTCTCAAGTTCTTGTCGGAAAAGTGGCTCGAGCCGACAGGTCCGGACCTGCGAGCCCGAACGTCCCGGGTTCAAGACCCGGCCGGAACCGGTTTTTTTTTCACATGTCCCAAAAATCAAATCCGACTCGCCTCATATATCGAAATTTCCTCTCAAGTTCTTGTCGGAAAAGTGGCTCGAGCCGACAGGTCCGGACCTGCGAGCCCGAACGTCCCGGGTTCAAGACCCGGCCGGAACCGGTTTTTTTTCACATGTCCCAAAAATCAAATCCGACTCGCCTCATATATCGAAATTTCCTCTCAAGTTCTTGTCGGAAAAGTGGCTCGAGCCGACAGGTCCGGACCTGCGAGCCCGAACGTCCCGGGTTCAAGACCCGGCCGGAACCGGTTTTTTTTCACATGTCCCAAAAATCAAATCCGACTCGCCTCATATATCGAAATTTCCTCTCAAGTTCTTGTCGGAAAAGTGGCTCGAGCCGACAGGTCCGGACCTGCGAGCCCGAACGTCCCGGGTTCAAGACCCGGCCGGAACCGGTTTTTTTTCACATGTCCCAAAAATCAAATCCGACTCGCCTCATATATCGAAATTTCCTCTCAAGTTCTTGTCGGAAAAGTGGCTCGAGCCGACAGGTCCGGACCTGCGAGCCCGAACGTCCCGGGTTCAAGACCCGGCCGGAACCGGTTTTTTTTCACATGTCCCAAAAATCAAATCCGACTCGCCTCATATATCGAAATTTCCTCTCAAGTTCTTGTCGGAAAAGTGGCTCGAGCCGACAGGTCCGGACCTGCGAGCCCGAACGTCCCGGGTTCAAGACCCGGCCGGAACCGGTTTTTTTTCACATGTCCCAAAAATCAAATCCGACTCGCCTCATATATCGAAATTTCCTCTCAAGTTCTTGTCGGAAAAGTGGCTCGAGCCGACAGGTCCGGACCTGCGAGCCCGAACGTCCCGGGTTCAAGACCCGGCCGGAACCGGTTTTTTTTCACATGTCCCAAAAATCAAATCCGACTCGCCTCATATATCGAAATTTCCTCTCAAGTTCTTGTCGGAAAAGTGGCTCGAGCCGACAGGTCCGGACCTGCGAGCCCGAACGTCCCGGGTTCAAGACCCGGCCGGAACCGGTTTTTTTTCACATGTCCCAAAAATCAAATCCGACTCGCCTCATATATCGAAATTTCCTCTCAAGTTCTTGTCGGAAAAGTGGCTCGAGCCGACAGGTCCGGACCTGCGAGCCCGAACGTCCCGGGTTCAAGACCCGGCCGGAACCGGTTTTTTTTTCACATGTCCCAAAAATCAAATCCGACTCGCCTCATATATCGAAATTTCCTCTCAAGTTCTTGTCGGAAAAGTGGCTCGAGCCGACAGGTCCGGACCTGCGAGCCCGAACGTCCCGGGTTCAAGACCCGGCCGGAACCGGTTTTTTTTCACATGTCCCAAAAATCAAATCCGACTCGCCTCATATATCGAAATTTCCTCTCAAGTTCTTGTCGGAAAAGTGGCTCGAGCCGACAGGTCCGGACCTGCGAGCCCGAACGTCCCGGGTTCAAGACCCGGCCGGAACCGGTTTTTTTTCACATGTCCCAAAAATCAAATCCCCGACTCGCCTCATATATCGAAATTTCCTCTCAAGTTCTTGTCGGAAAAGTGGCTCGAGCCGACAGGTCCGGACCTGCGAGCCCGAACGTCCCGGGTTCAAGACCCGGCCGGAACCGGTTTTTTTTCACATGTCCCAAAAATCAAATCCGACTCGCCTCATATATCGAAATTTCCTCTCAAGTTCTTGTCGGAAAAGTGGCTCGAGCCGACAGGTCCGGACCTGCGAGCCCGAACGTCCCGGGTTCAAGACCCGGCCGGAACCGGTTTTTTTTCACATGTCCCAAAAATCAAATCCGACTCGCCTCATATATCGAAATTTCCTCTCAAGTTCTTGTCGGAAAAGTGGCTCGAGCCGACAGGTCCGGACCTGCGAGCCCGAACGTCCCGGGTTCAAGACCCGGCCGGAACCGGTTTTTTTTCACATGTCCCAAAAATCAAATCCGACTCGCCTCATATATCGAAATTTCCTCTCAAGTTCTTGTCGGAAAAGTGGCTCGAGCCGACAGGTCCGGACCTGCGAGCCCGAACGTCCCGGGTTCAAGACCCGGCCGGAACCGGTTTTTTTTCACATGTCCCAAAAATCAAATCCGACTCGCCTCATATATCGAAATTTCCTCTCAAGTTCTTGTCGGAAAAGTGGCTCGAGCCGACAGGTCCGGACCTGCGAGCCCGAACGTCCCGGGTTCAAGACCCGGCCGGAACCGGTTTTTTTTCACATGTCCCAAAAATCAAATCCGACTCGCCTCATATATCGAAATTTCCTCTCAAGTTCTTGTCGGAAAAGTGGCTCGAGCCGACAGGTCCGGACCTGCGAGCCCGAACGTCCCGGGTTCAAGACCCGGCCGGAACCGGTTTTTTTTCACATGTCCCAAAAATCAAATCCGACTCGCCTCATATATCGAAATTTCCTCTCAAGTTCTTGTCGGAAAAGTGGCTCGAGCCGACAGGTCCGGACCTGCGAGCCCGAACGTCCCGGGTTCAAGACCCGGCCGGAACCGGTTTTTTTTCACATGTCCCAAAAATCAAATCCGACTCGCCTCATATATCGAAATTTCCTCTCAAGTTCTTGTCGGAAAAGTGGCTCGAGCCGACAGGTCCGGACCTGCGAGCCCGAACGTCCCGGGTTCAAGACCCGGCCGGAACCGGTTTTTTTTCACATGTCCCAAAAATCAAATCCGACTCGCCTCATATATCGAAATTTCCTCTCAAGTTCTTGTCGGAAAAGTGGCTCGAGCCGACAGGTCCGGACCTGCGAGCCCGAACGTCCCGGGTTCAAGACCCGGCCGGAACCGGTTTTTTTTCACATGTCCCAAAAATCAAATCCGACTCGCCTCATATATCGAAATTTCCTCTCAAGTTCTTGTCGGAAAAGTGGCTCGAGCCGACAGGTCCGGACCTGCGAGCCCGAACGTCCCGGGTTCAAGACCCGGCCGGAACCGGTTTTTTTTTCACATGTCCCAAAAATCAAATCCGACTCGCCTCATATATCGAAATTTCCTCTCAAGTTCTTGTCGGAAAAGTGGCTCGAGCCGACAGGTCCGGACCTGCGAGCCCGAACGTCCCGGGTTCAAGACCCGGCCGGAACCGGTTTTTTTTCACATGTCCCAAAAATCAAATCCGACTCGCCTCATATATCGAAATTTCCTCTCAAGTTCTTGTCGGAAAAGTGGCTCGAGCCGACAGGTCCGGACCTGCGAGCCCGAACGTCCCGGGTTCAAGACCCGGCCGGAACCGGTTTTTTTTCACATGTCCCAAAAATCAAATCCGACTCGCCTCATATATCGAAATTTCCTCTCAAGTTCTTGTCGGAAAAGTGGCTCGAGCCGACAGGTCCGGACCTGCGAGCCCGAACGTCCCGGGTTCAAGACCCGGCCGGAACCGGTTTTTTTTCACATGTCCCAAAAATCAAATCCGACTCGCCTCATATATCGAAATTTCCTCTCAAGTTCTTGTCGGAAAAGTGGCTCGAGCCGACAGGTCCGGACCTGCGAGCCCGAACGTCCCGGGTTCAAGACCCGGCCGGAACCGGTTTTTTTTCACATGTCCCAAAAATCAAATCCGACTCGCCTCATATATCGAAATTTC